>CAWUFW010003146.1:0-600000 GCA_963921515.1 Calotriton arnoldi
TGTGTGCTTCGTTCAGTTACGTGTTATGACTAGGTGTATTATATACTTTTGTCATAAGTAAGGCTGTTAGCACTCTAGTTGTTCTTTAGAACACTCTGGGAAGCTGCAGTAGAACACAAAGGCATCAACTGACAGGCTGCTCCTGTTGAAATATAACAGGAAGATATTTGAGATCACACTTGAAACATGTCCTAATTTTTCTTTCTACAGCACTAACCATAATTTCTATGACAAAATGAACCCCATCATTTTGTTCCTTTTTAAATTAAATGTTTTAAGTGTTACCAGTTTATTCCAATCAAGATGGCTTCAGGTGTGCCATACTTTTGTCATAAGTAAGACTGTTAGCGCTCTAGTTGTTCTTTAGAACACTCTGGGAAGCTGCAGTAGAACACAAAGGCATCAACTGACAGGCTGCTCCTGTTGAAATATAACAGGAAGATATTTGAGATCACACTTGAAACATGTCCTAATTTTTCTTTCCAGAGCACTAACCATAATTTCTATGACAAGATGAACCCCATCATTTTGTTCCTTTTTAAATTAAATGTTTTAAGTGTTACCAGTTTATTCCAATCAAGATGGCTTCAGGTGTGCCATACTTTTGTCATAAGTAAGGCTGTTAGCACTCTAGTTGTTCTTTAGAACACTCTGGGAAGCTGCAGTAGAACACAAAGGAATCAACTGACAGTCTCTGCCCTTGTTGGATGTACATGTTTTACTGAGAATGTCAGACTTCATTCTCACATGACTGAGAAAGATAATGTGAATTTACAGAAAATATGCTCTCATTTTAGCTTCTGGGGCACCTTCCAAAACTGTATGGGACAAGCATGTGAAAATAGTTTTCTCTCAAACATGATTCATGATATCCCAGCAGAAGGTTTTTCACAGGGTAAAATCACCTTAGAACACACCACAATTCCTGAAATTAGTATGGTACCATCAACAAATGAATTCTAATGTAACTAAAGTCTGTTATCACCCTTTACAGTTCTCCTTTTGGTAACCCTCAAAATCTTCGATTCACTACAATGCATTTCAATGGGGTACTATCATTTATATTGGTCCCAAGATTGCTGCCAGCAATTCCAGGATGAAGTGTTTTTACTTTTGATTTTCTCAGCAACTACTGAACGGATTTACACCATTTAACAAAAAGGGTTCTTTTTGAACCAAGAACTACCTCTTTGCCAAATTTGGTGTAATTCCGTTCAGCAGTTCGGGCTGTAGCCTTGCATAAAGTTTCCTATGGGAAATTGATTTCTTGACTCTTATTTTTTAATTTCTCCGCAACTACTGAACGGATTTACACCATTTAACAAAAGGGTTCTTTCTGAACCAAGAACTACCTCTTTGCCAAATTTGGTGTAATTCCGTTCAGCAGTTCGGGCTGTAGCCGTGTCTAAAGTTTCCTATGGGAAAATGAATGGGGAAAACACGTTTTGGGACCCCCCTTTTTTCTCGGCCCCCGCTTGACGAATCACCCTGAGACTTTCAGGGTAGGAGCGGACCGGAGCGGGCCATAAAGTTTGAAAATTTCTAGTTAAATGCAATTAGTTACTTTATGGATTACTTTTCTATCCACAGGACTGGATCCTAGATTCAGTCCTGGTACATCTCCTGTAAACAGTTGAGTAAAAGCGTTTTGGTTACAGTTGTGATATTTAAGGAATATTATTGTATTTTAAAAGTTGACACTTAGAAACTTTTTCTCATAGAATCACCAATGTTATCCTATGGAAGGAAATTCACTTAGGTAAAAACTGTTATCGTTACTTTTTCTTACTCAGTGTTGGATCCTGGATCCAGCACTGGTGCATCTCCTGTAAACAGTTGAAAGAATGCGTTTAAGTCATACAGGCGATTTTTAAGGAATATTTGTAGTTTGTGAAAATCGACACTTTGAAACTTTTCTGCTGAAAACCAGACAATGGATTCCTATGGAAGAAAATATAAGTTACTGGTAAGTACGGTTAAAATTACTTTTCAGGACCAGTACTGGGCTGAAAGATGCAGCACTGAGGTCTCTCCTGATAACAGGTGAGTAAATCGAAATTCGTATTTCGGCTGATTTTAGAGGAATATTTGTATGTTTCAAAAATCAACACTTAGAAGAATTTCCAAGTGAAACCAGTCAATGTTAGCCTATGGAAGGAAATTCAAGTTACTGGTAAGTACGGTTAAAATTACTTTTGAGGATCAGTACTGGGCTGAAAGAGGCAGCACTGAGGTCTCTCCTGATAACAGGTGAGTAAATCGGAATTCGTATTTCGGCTGATTTTAGAGGAATATTTTAAAGTTCCAAAACTCCACACTTAGAAGAATTTCCAAGTGAAACCAGTCAATGTTAGCCTATGGAAGGAAATTCAAGTTACTGGTAAGTATGGTTAAAATTACTTTTCAGGACCAGTACTGGGCTGAAAGATACAGCACTGAGGTCTCTCCTAATAACAGGTGAGTAAATCGGAATTCGTATTTCGGCTGATTTTAGAGGAATATTTGTATGTTTCAAAAATCTCACACTTAGAAACTTTTTCAGCAAAAAGCAGGCAATTATATCCTATGGAAGGAAATTCAAGTTACTGGTAAGTACGGTTAAAATTACTTTTGAGGATCAGTACTGGGCTGAAAGATGCAGCACTGAGTTCTCTCCTGATAACAGGTGAGTAAATCGGAATTCGTATTTCGGCTGATTTTAGAGGAATATTTTAAAGTTCCAAAACTCCACACTTAGAAGAATTTCCAAGTGAAACCAGTCAATGTTAGCCTATGGAAGGAAATTCAAGTTACTGGTAAGTATGGTTAAAATTACTTTTCAGGATTAGTACTGGGCTGAAAGATGCAACACTGAGGTCTCTCCTGATAACAGGTGAGTAAATCAGAATTCGTATTTCGGCTGATTTTAGAGGAATATTTGCACAATGGTGAAGGGAGGGGCGGGGCCTGAGGTGACATCTGTGCAAACGCGCCCCGTGGCGCGTTTTAAGTTGGGGGATTAAGTCCCCTTGAATCATGAGGGTCCCTACGGGCCAGCTAGCCCACCAGGAACCTCCAGTATGCGCCAGGGGCTGCGTTGCAGAGACATGTACAGAGGCCACACCCTTTTACACCTCTCTGCAACGCAGCTCTGTGGCGCTTTCTGGACGTACCTGTTGGGCTAGTTGGGACCCTCAGGATTGAAGGGGATTTAATTCCTCGTCTTAAAACGCGCCACGGGGCCTGTTTGCACACATGTCACCTGAAGCCCCGCCCCCTCCCTTCACCACTGTGCAAACGCGCCCGTGGCGCGTTTTAAGTCGGGGGATTAACTCCCCTTGAATCCTGAGGGTCCCTGGGGTGCAACTAGCCCACCATATACCTCCACAAAGCGCCACAGAGCTGCGTTGCAGAGAGGTGTAAAAGGGGCGTGGCCTCTGTACACCTCTGCAAGGCAGCCCCCTGGCGCATACTGGAGGTTCCTGGTGGGCTAGTTGGCCCCCAGGGACCCCCAGTATTCAAGGGGAATTCGTTCCCCCTCTGCAAACGCGCCAGGGGGCGCGTTTGCAGAGTGGTGAAGGAAGGGGGCGGGGCCTGCGGGCCCGATCGTTTTTTTTTTGTTTGTTTTTTTTTCCCTGAAGGGGGGCTGTGTGGCCCCCTTCCTTTTTCCTATTTTTAGGCCCTGGGGACCCCATCCCCCAGGGCCTTACTCCCTTTAATTAAAATTAAAAAAAAAACGGGAAGGGGCCGCGTGGCCCCCTTCCCTGGGCCTGTATTGGCCCCGGGGACCCCATCCCCGGGGCATGGCCTCTTTTTTTATTTGGAGGGGGCTGCGTGGCCCCCTCCTCAGGCCATTTAAGGCCCCGGGGACCCCATCCCCGGGGCCGGCCTTGCACTTTTTTTTTTTTAACTTTTTTTTACCTTTGGGAGGGGGCTGCGTGGCCCCCTCCGTGGCCACTTATGGCCCCGGGGACCCCATCCCCGGGGCCTGGCCTCTCGTTGGGGACTGTGGGGGTCCCCAAACCCCCACAGTCCCGCCGGCTCCCCGTGTCCTACGGGAGCCGGCATTGCTTACACATGGGGAGCAGCTAACATGCTGCTCCCCATGTGGAAAGCAATCAGCTTTGGATATTGGAAGAGAGAGCAGGTTTCCTGCTCTCTCTTCCAATATCCAAAGCAGTTTGCAATGACAGGACGGGAGCCGCGAGGCTCCCGTCCTGTCATTGCAAACAGCAGTGTCCCGGGGTAGGCACCCGGGACACTGCAGGAGCCGGCCCTGGGGGTGGCGGTCCCCAGGGCCACCACAGGCTCCAGGAGGGGGCCGCGCGGCCCCCTCCTTACATTTTGAAAGCCCCGGGAGGTGGTGGTCCCCGGGGCTTGGGGGTCCAAAACGGACCCCCATTGTAATTTTCTTAGTGCCCCGGGAGGTGGTGGTCCCCGGGCGTGTGGGGGCTGGAGCCCCCACACAGGTTTTTCAAAAATAAAAAAGAAGCCCCGGGAGGTGGTGGTCCCCGGGGCTTGGGGGCCCTTAGAGGCCCCCACACATAAAATTAACCCCCCCAGCATGCCCCCGGGACTTGGCCCACCCGGGGGCCAATTACATCAAAGCGCGGGAGACCGCGCTCGATTTTTTTTTCGGCAGGATTCGCGCACCCTGAGCGCATCCTGCCGATTTTCTTTTAAAAAAAAATTATTTTTTTTTTTGCCCAGGGGGTCCTTGTGGGACCCCCTGAGCAGACCTAGGGGGTCAGGGTGTTTCTACCCTGCCCCCTTTGTGCGCTTTGCGCACTTGTTTCTGTCCCTCGGTTCTACCGAGGACAAAATGGCTGCCAACACTTCCTGATTTGGAGTGTTGACAGCCAATTAGCATGCAGCTCGTGATCGGGAGGGTGCGCGAATCCGACGCGGCCATAGATATATCTATCTTTTTACTTTTGATTTTCTCAGCAACTACTGAACGGATTTACACCATTTAACAAAAGGGTTCTTTCTGAACCAAGAACTACCTCTTTGCCAAATTTGGTGTAATTCCGTTCAGCAGTTCGGGCTGTAGCCGTGTCTAAAGTTTCCTATGGAAAATTGCATGGGGAAAACACGTTTTGGGACCCCCCTTTTTCTCGGGCCCCGCTTGACGAATCCCCCCCGAGACTTTCAGGGTAGGAGCGGACCGGAGCGCCCCACAAAGTTTGAAAATTTTGCGAAGATACGTCAACCGGCAAGAGAGTTATTTCAAATAGAATGTCGCGGATTTCCTATGGATAATAGGTTGTAACTATAACTATCTACTGGCGACCGCCAGTAGATAATATATATTTAGTATACTATGTATACATGTGAAAATGTGTCGGTCCACCTGTTTACCTCGGTGGCACGGAAAAAATGGGTGGAACTGACGTCAGCACGCCGACGAGGTCCTCTTATGGCTCCTATGACGTCATACGGTGTCGCGAGCGGAGCCGTGCTATTATGACATTGTCGTCGACGTAGGAGAGCTAGGAAAGAATTTCCGTGGAATGCTGGCGCAGGGGATATTCACCTAAGTGTTCAGGCTAGTCCTTTGGGAGCAACTGTTTATGTTGCCACTCCAGAAACCGAAACCAGTGATCCGAGGGCAGAGACCCTGCAGATGGCACACGAGGTGGGGAGCCCAGTCGTGTGCACCGGCGGGGCAGTGAAGTGACAAGCACCACTACCCACAGAAAAGGTAATGAGGGCACTGAATAACACAGGATCTTCTCTTTGTATCTGGCAGGAACAACAAGGATAAAATGCCCTAGTTCCAAAATGTAGAATTAGTGCTACAACGGTCTTCAAGAGGACCTGCGATGGATGCCGCTTCTGCCTTCCGCACACTGGAGGCGGCACATGGGTCACGCGGTACGGTCATACTGCAGTGGGACGCACACTCGTTGACCTCTCATGGCAGTGCTCCACACTTCGGGGACAACGCTTTCCATTAGCTGTGTTTTCTGATGACGTGTCGCGCCGGCCCCGTCCAACAGCAGAACCCCTTTAGATCCAAACAGACTCTTCCACTCTCTCACCGGAAGTGAAACCAGGCCACGCGGACACTTTCACAATACAACAGCCGGGAATGCACTTTTTGGTAAAAAAAACACATTCCTTCCTCCCAATTTATCAAATAAACGACTCACTGAAGAACAGGGGCCAGCTTCGATCGGTAAACAGCCGCTACAATGACTTTTTTACTTCGCGATACCATTACAACGCATGCATTACCACGCATGCGTTGTACATTGCGAAGTCATTACTATGCATTTTTTTAGAACGCATGGTCATTTACCATGCATGCCTTTACAACAAATTTTGTTGTAAAGGTATGTATGGTAAATGACCATGAGTTCTAAAAAAATGTAGACGATCCACGTCGTTGTAAGGAAACAGAGGCTGTTCCGTTTCCTCACAACGACGTGCACCGCCCCTCAGAGACGACATGAAGCACGAACCACGAGGAGAGAGGAACCACGAGGAGTGAGAGGTAAGGGGGATTGGGCATGGGGTGGTGGTTACTTTTCTAGGGTTTAGGGTAGTGCAGTGGTTTTTGGGTAGTGTAAGGGGTCGTGCTGAGGGTAGTGTTTTAGGGTTTAGGGTAGTGCAGTGGTGTTTGTGTAGTGTAGGGGGTAGTGGTTTAGGGTAGTGCAGTGGTGTTTGTGTAGTGTAGGGGGTCGTGCTGGTGGTAGTGTTTTAGGGTTTAGGGTAGTGCAGTGATGTTTGTGTAGTGTAGGGGATCATGCTTGAGGTAGATTTAGAGTTTAGGGTAGTGCAGTGGTGTTTGTGTAGTGTAGGGGGTCGTGCTGGGGGTAGTGTTTTAGGGTTTAGGGTAGTGTTTTAGGGTTTAGGGCAGTGTAGGGGGTCGTGCTGGGGTAGTGTTTTAGGGTTTAGGGTAGTGCAGTGGTGTTTGGGTAGTGTAGGGGGTGGTGCTGGGGGTAGTGTTTTAGGGTTTAGGGTAGTGCAGTGGTGTTTGGGTAGTGTAGGGGGTCGTGCTGGGGTAGTGTTTTAGGGTTTAGGGTAGTGCAGTGGTGTTGGTGTAGTGTAGGGGGTCGTGCTGGGGGTTGTGTTTTAGGGTTTAGGGTAGTGCAGTGGTGTTTGGGTAGTGTAGGGGGTCGTGCTGAGGGTAGATTTAGGGTTTAGGGTAGTGCAGTGGTGTTTGGGTAGTGTAGGGGGTCGTGCTGGGGTAGATTTAGGGTTTAGGGTAGTGCAGTGGTGTTTGGGTAGTGTAGGGGGTCGTGCTGGGGGTAGATTTAGGGTTTAGGGTAGTGCAGTGGTGTTTGGGTAGTGTAGGGAGTCGTGCTGTGGGGAGTGTTTTAGGGTTTAGGGTAGTGCAGTGGTGTTTGGGTAGTGTAGGGGGTCGTGCTGTGGGTAGTGTTTTAGGGTTTAGGGTAGTGCAGTGGTGTTTGGGTAGTGTAGGGGGTACTGCTGGGGGTAGTGTTTTAGGGTTTAGGGTAGTGCAATGGTGTTTGGGTAGTGTAGGGAGTACTGCTGGGGGTAGTGTTTTAGGGTTTAGGGTAGTGCAGTGGTGTTTGGGTAGTGTAGGGGGTACTGCTGGGGGTAGTGTTTTAGGGTTTAGGGTAGGGCAGTGGTTGGGCAGTGTAGGGGGTCATGCTGGGGGTAGTGTTTTAGGGTTTAGGGTAGTGCAGTGGTGTTTGTGTAGTGTAGGGGGTAGTGTTTTAGGGTTTAGGGTAGTGCAGTGGTGTTTGTGTAGTGTAGGGGGTCGTGCTGGGGGTAGTGTTTTAGGGTTTAGGGTAGTGCAACAGTGTTTGTCTAGTGTAGGGGGTCATGTTTTAGGGTTTAGGGTAGTGAAGTGGTCTTTGGGTAGTGTAGGGGGTCGTGCGTGGGTACTTTTTAGGGTTTAGGGTAGTGCAGTGGTCTTTGGGTAGTGTAGGGGGTCGTGCGGGGGTACTGTTTTTGGGTTTAGGGTAGTGCATTGGTGTTTGGGTAGTGTAGGGGGTCGTGCGGGGGTAGTGTTTTAGGGTTTAGGGTAGTGCATTGGTGTTTGGGTAGTGTAGGGGGTCGTGCTGGGGGAGTGTTTTAGGGTTTAGGGAAGTGCAGTGGTGTTTGGGTAGTGTAGGGGGTCGTGCTGGGGGTAGTGTTTTAGGGTTTAGGGCAGTGCAGTGGTGTTCGTGTAGTGTAGGGGGTCGTGCTGGGGGAGTGTTTTAGGGTTTAGGGCAGTGCAGTGGTGTTCGGGTAGTGTAGGGGGTCGTGCTGGGGGAGTGTTTTAGGGTTTAGGGCAGTGCAGTGGTGTTTGGGTAGTGTAGGGAGTCATGCTGGGGGGAGTGTTTTAGGGTTTAGGGTAGTGCAGTGGTGTTCGGGTAGTGTAGGGGGTCGTGCTGGGGGTAGTGTTTTAGGGTTTAGGGCAGTGCAGTGGTGTTCGGGCAGTGTAGGGGGTCGTGCTGGGGGTGGTGTTTCAGGGTTTAGGGCAGTGCAGTGGTGTTCGGGCAGTGTAGGGGGTCATGCAGGGGGTGGTGTTTCAGGGTTTAGGGCAGTGCAGTGGTGTTCGGCCAGTGTAGGGGGTCTTGCTGGGGGTGGTGTTTCAGGGTTTAGGGCAGTGCAGTGGTGTTCGGGCAGTGTAGGGGGTCTTGCTGGGGCTGGTGTTTCAGGGTTTAGGGCAGTGCAGTGGTGTTCGGGCAGTGTAGGGGGTCGTGCTGGGGCTGGTGTTTCAGGGTTTAGGGCAGTGCAGTGGTGTTCGGGCAGTGTAGGTGGTCGTGCTGGTGGTGGTGTTTCAGGGTTTAGGGCAGGGCAGTGGTGTTCGGGCAGTGTAGGGGGTCTTGCTGGGGGTGGTGTTTCAGGGTTTAGGGCAGTGGTGTTCGGGCAGTGTAGGGGGTCTTGCTGGGGGTAGTGTTTCAGGGTTTAGGGCAGTGCAGTGGTGTTCAGGCAGTGTAGGGGGTCGTGCTGGGGGTGGTGTTTCAGGGTTTAGGGCAGTGCAGTGGTGTTCGGGCAGTGTAGGGGGTCGTGCTGGGGGTGGTGGTTTAGGGCAGTGCAGTGGTGTTCGGGCAGTGTAGGGGGTCGTGCTTCAGGGTTTAGGGCAGTGCAGTGGTGTTCGGGCAGTGTAGGGGGTCGTGCTGGGGGTGGTGTTTCAGAGTTTAGGGCAGTGCAGTGGTGTTTGGGCAGTTTAGGGGGTCATGCAGGGGGTGGTGTTTCAGGGTTTAGGGCAGTGCAGTGGTCTTCGGGCAGTGTAGGGGGTCATGCAGGGGGTGGTGTTTCAGGGTTTAGGGCAGTGCAGTGGTGTTCGGGCAGTGTAGGGGTCGTGCAGGGGCTGGTGTTTCAGGGTTTAGGGCAGTGCAGTGGTGTTCGGGCAGTGTAGGGGGTCGTGCTGGGGCTGGTGTTTCAGGGTTTAGGGCAGTGCAGTGGTGTTCGGGCAGTGTAGGGGGTCGTGCTGGGGCTAGTGTTTCAGGGTTTAGGGCATTGCAGTGGTGTTCGGGCAGTGTAGGGGTCGTGCTTGGGCTAGTGTTTCAGGGTTTAGGGCAGTGCAGTGGTGTAGGGGCAGTGTAGGGGGTCGTGCTGGGGCTGGTGTTTCAGGGTTTTGGGCAGAGCAGTGGTGTTCGGGCAGTGTAGGGGGTCGTGCTGGGGCTGGTGTTTCAGGGTTTAGGGCAGTGGTGTTCAGGCAGTGTAGGGGGTCTTGCTGGGGGTGATGTTTCAGGGTTTAGGGCAGTGCAGTGGTGTTCGGGCAGTGTAGGGGGTCTTGCTGGGGGTAGTGTTTGAGGGTTTAGGGCAGTGCAGTGGTGTTCGGGCAGTGTAGGGGGTCGTGCTGGGGGTAGTGTTTCAGGGTTTAGGGCAGTGCAGTGGTGTTCGGGCAGTGTAGGGGGTCATGCTGGGGTAGTGTTTTAGGGTTTAGGGCAGTGCAGTGGTGTTCGTGCAGTGTAGGGGGTCGTGCTGGGGTAGTGTTTTAGGGTTTAGGGCAGTGCAGTGGTGTTTGTGTAGTGGGCAGCGCATGCGCTGCGTCGCTAGGCGAGACCTAAAAAGCATTGCACCAAGATGGCTGCCAACACTTCCTGGATTGAAGTGTTGGCAGCCAATTAGAGCCAAGCTCGTGCTTGTGTAGTTAGGTCCCGCCCAGATATATAAAGATTTTTTTCCTTTAATATCTCGAAAACTGCTTAACGGATTTACACCATTTTAAAAAAAAGGGCGCTTTCTTAACCAACCACTACCTTTTTGCCAAATTTGGTGTAATTCCGTTCAGCAGTTTTGGCTGTAACCGTGTCTAAAGTTTCCTATGGGAAATTGATTTTTTGACCTCTATTTTTTGAATTTCTCCGGAACTACTGAACGGATTTACACCATTTAAAAGAAAGGGAGCTTTCTGAACCAAGGGCTACCTTTTTGCCAAATTTGGTGTAATTCCGTTCAGCAGTTCGGGCTGTAGCCGTGTCTAACGTTTCCTATGGGAAATAACATGGGGAAAACGTGTTTTGGGACCCCCCTTTTTTCTCGGCCCCCGCTTGACGAATCACCCCGAAACTTTCAGGATAGGAGCTGACCGGAGCGCCCCACTAGTTTTGAAAATTTCGCGAAGATTCGTCATCTGGCGCCAAAGTTATTGGGAAAAGAAAAAACGCTTTTCCTATGGAAACTAGGTCCTAACTATAGCTATCTACTGGCAACGGCCAGTAGATAATATATATATATATATATATATATTCACTGAAAAAACCATAGGTTTCAGGCACGTTATAGTTAGAAATTAGCATTTAAAAAACCTTAGAAATTCACTGAAAAACCATAGGTTTCAGGGGCGTTATAGTTAGTTGGACATTTCACTCGTACAAAACCATAGAAATTCCCCGTTATAGTTAGTTCAGCTAACTATAACTCGCGCGCCCGCAATGCACTGCTGATGACGTCACATATTACATCACTCATGACATGGTCAGTGACATCACTCATGACATCACTGATGACATCTCAAATGACATCACTGATGACATCATCCAGTGAATGTGTGTTTTTCAGAAAATTAAATATGTTTTATATATGTATATCTCAAGGTCGATGGAAGAATAAATGGGTATATAAGTGTCTAAATGGATGATTTTGTTTTGTAAAATTAATTGTATAACTGACTAAGTGTATCTTAGTGAATACATTGGTTAGTGAGTAATGTTTAAATATGAAAATATCTGTATCAGTCTCTCACTTTGTGTATAAGTGGCTGCATGGGTTGGTGAGTAGCTACATGTGTGTCTATATGGGTTATTAGTTGGTTTTTTGAGAATCAGTATGAGTGTCTGAGTGTCTGTATGGTTCAGTGGGGGGTATTACTTAGTGCATAGATGCATGAATGAGTGACTCACTGTTTGTATGTGTTGAAGACAGCATGTGTGCAGGACTGTATAGGTGGATGAGTATGTGTATGGGTGTGTTAGTGAGTGAATGACTGTCTCAATAGTGTCTTTATGAGTAACTACATATGTTTTAAACTAGTATATGTGAGTATTGGTGTATATAAGTGAGTATATGTGAGAGTGAGAGATTGGAAGAGTTCCTGTACAAATAAGTAGGTGTTTCTATAAGTGATTGTTTAAGAGAGTAAGTATGTGTACGTTTCTGTAGAAGTAAGTGTGGTAGTGTGTGTATAACTGTATATGCAAGTAAATGGATGTTTGATACTTTGTTTGCATGTGTGACTATGTGTGTGAGTAACTCTATGGATGATTGGCGGTGTGTAACAGGATGTATAGGTGTATGAGTACATATGAGTGAGTACATGTATGAGTGACTGTATAGGGACTGTTGGTGAATGAGTGGATGTGTGTGTAGATCTTGGAATTACTGAATAGGTGTGTTGTAACTGGTATTGGTATGTCCATTGTTTTGAAAATGTTAGTTTGTATTTTTGAGTGTGTGTATCAAAGGTTATATTAGGGTGAGAGGAGGTCTGCCACTCTATCACAAGGATGATGTCATCAGTGATGTCATCAGTGGTGTCATTTGAGATGTCATCAGTGATGTCATGAGTGATGTCACTGACCATGTCATGAGTGATGTAATATGTGACGTCATCAGCAGTGCATTGCGGGCGCGCGAGTTATAGTTAGCTGAACTAACTATAACGGGGGAATTTCTATGGTTTTGTACGAGTGAAATGTCCAACTAACTATAACGCCCCTGAAACCTATGGTTTTTTCAGTGAATTTCTAAGGTTTTTTAAATGCTAATTTCTAACTATAACGTGCCTGAAACCTATGGTTTTTTCAGTGAATTTCTAAGGTTTTTTAAATGCTAATTTCTAACTATAACGTGCCTGAAACCTATGGTTTTTTCAGTGAATATATATATATTTATTATACTATGTATACATGTGAAAATGTCTCGGTCCCCTGTTTGCCTCGGTGGCACGGAAAAAATGGGTGGAACTGACGTCAGCACGCCGACGAGGTTCTCTTATGGCTCCGATGACGTCATACGGTGTCGCGAGCGGAGCCGTGCTATTATGACGTCCTCGTTGACGTGGGAGAGCTAGGAAAGAATTTCCGTGGAATGCTGGTGCAGGGGATATTCACCTAAGTGTTCAGGCTAGTCCTTTGGGAGCAACTGTTTATGTTGCCACTCCAGAAACCGAAACCAGTGATCCGAGGGCAGAGGCCCTGCAGATGGCACACGAGGTGGGGTGCCCAGTCATGTGCACCGGCGGGGCAGCGAAGTGACAAGCACCACAACCCACAAAAAAGGTAACGAGTGCACTGAATAACACAGGATCTTCTCTTTGTATCTGGCAGGAACAACGAAGTTAAAATGCCCTAGTACCAAAATGTAGAATTAGTGCTACAACGGTCTTCAAGAGGACCTGCGATGCCGCTTCTGCCTCCCGTACCCTGGAGGTGGCACATGGGTCACGCAGTACGGTCATACTGCGATGGGACGCACACTCGTTGACCTCTCATGGCACTGCTCCACACTTCAGGGAGGACGCTTTCCATTAGCTATGTTTTCTGATGACATGTCGCGCCGGCCCCATCCAACAACAGAACTCCTTTAGATCCAAACAGACTCTTCCACTCTCTCACCGGAAGTGAAACCAGGCCACGCGGACACTTTCAAATACAACAGCCGGGAATGCACTTTTCGGTAAAAAAACACATTCCTTCCTCCTAATTAATCAAATAAACGTCTCACTGAAGAACAGGGGCCAGCTTCGATCGGTAAACAGCCGTTACAACGACTTTTTACTTTGCGATACCATTTCAACGCATGCATTACCACGCATGCGTTGTACATCACGAAGTCATTACTACACATTTTTTTAGAACGCATGGTCATTTACCACGCATGCCTTTACAATGAATTTTGTTGTAAAGGTATGTATGGTAAATGACCATGCGTTCTAAAAAACATGTAGACGATCCATGTCTTTGTAAGGAAACAGAGGCTGTTCCGTTTCCTCACAACGACGTGCACCGCCCCTCAGAGACGACATGAAGCACGAACCACGAGGAGAGAGGAACCACGAGGAGTGAGAGGTAAGGGGGATTGGGCATGGGGTGGGGGTTTCTTTTCTAGGGTTTAGGGTAGTGCAGTGGTGTTTGGGTGGTGTAGGGGGTCGTGCTGGGGGTAGTGTTTTAGGGTTTAGGGTAGTGCAGTGCTGTTTGGGTAGTGTAGGGGGTCGTGCTGGGGGTAGTGTTTTAGGGTTTAGGGTAGTGCAGTAGTGTAGGGGGTCGTGCTGGGGGTAGTGTTTTAGGCTTTAGGGTAGTGCAGTGGTGTATGGGTAGTGTAGGGGTCATGCTGGGTTAGTGTTTTAGGGTTTAGGGTAGTGCAGTGGTGTTTGAGTAGTGTAGGAGGTCATGTTGGTGGTAGTGTTTTAGGGTTTAGGGTAGTGCAGTGGTGTTTGTGTAGTGTAGGGGGTCATGCTGGGGGTAGTGTTTTATGGTGTAGGGTAGTGCAGTGGTGTTTGGGTAGTGTAGGGGGTCGTGCTGTGGGTAGATTTAGGGTTTAGGGTAGTGCAGTGGTGTTTGGGTAGTGTAGGGAGTCGTGCTGGGGGTAGTGTTTTAGGGTTTAGGGTAGTGCAGTGGTGTTTGTGTAGTGTAGGGGGTTGTGCTGGGGGTAGTGTTTTAGGGTTTATGTTAGTGCAGTGGTGTTTGGGTAGTGTAGGGGGTAGTGCTGGGGTAGTGTTTTAGGGTTTAGGGTAGTGCAGTGGTGTTTGTGTAGTATAGGGGGTAGTGCTGGGGGTAGTGTTTTAAGGTTTAGGGTAGTGCAGTGGTGTTTGGGTAGTGTAGGGGTTCATGCTGGGGGTAGTGTTTTAGGGTTTAGGGTATGGCAGTGGTGTTTGGGTAGTGTAGGGGGTCGTGCTGGGGGTCGATTTAGGGTTTAGGGTAGTGCAGTGGTGTTTGTGTTGTGAGGGGGTCGTGCTGGGGGTAGTGTTTTAGGGTTTAGAGTAATGCAGTGGTGTTTGTATAGTGTAGGGGGTTTAGGGTAGTGCAGTGGTGTTTGTGTAGTGTAGGGGGTCATGCTGGGGGTTGTGTTTTAGGGTTTAGGGTAGGGCAGTAGTGTTTGTGTAGTGTAGGGGGTAGTGTTTTAGGGTTTAGGGTAGTGCAGTGGTGTTTGTGTAGTGTAGGTGGTCATGCTGTGGGTAGTGTTTTAGGGTTTAGGGTAGTACAGTTGTGTTTGTGTAGTGTACGGGGTCGTGTTTTAGGGTATAGGGTAGTGCAGTGGTGTTTGGGTAGTGTAGGGGGTCATGCTGGGGTAGTGTTGTGGTGTTTGGGTAGTGTAGGGGGTCGTGCTGAGGTAGTGTTTTAGGGTTTAGGGTAGTGCAGTGGTGTTTGTGTAGTGTAGGGGGTCATGCTGGGGGTAGTGTTTTAGGGTTTAGGGTAGTGCAGTGGTGTTTGTGTACTGTAGGGGGTCGTGCTGGGTTCTAGTGTTTTAGGGTTTAGGGTAGTGCAGTGGAGTTTGTGTAGTGTAGGGGGTCATGCTGGGGGTAGTGTTTAGGGTTTAGGGTAGTGCAGTGGTGTTTGTGTACTGTAGGGGGTCATGCTGGGTTCTAGTGTTTTAGGATTTAGGGTAGTGCAGTGGTATTTGTGTAGTGTAGGGGGTAGATTTAGGGTTTAGGGTAGTACAGTTGTGTTTGGGTAGTGAAGGGGGTCGTGCTGGGGGTAGTGTTTTAGGGTTTAGGGTAGTGCAGTGGTGTTTGGGTAGTGTAGGGGTCAACCAACATGAATTTGTCCTTGTGTGATGTAACCAATGCTCATGTAAAGCACTCCAATACCTGACCAGTCTGCACTATATAAAACTGCAAAAAAACAAAAAATAAAAAGTGTTTTGCACACTTCTGTCATTGGGCTATACGTGGGCTACCTCTGGGTGATATTTGTGCTACATTTGGGCTCTTTTTTCTCTGGTGGCCATCTTGGGAGACTTATTTGTTATGAAGTTTCCTAATTTCCTCATTTACTACAGTCTCCTCAGTAGGAAATGCTTTCAGTTTTTACTTTGATTCCATCAAGAAGGCATTCAGATGTGTCACACATTTGCCATAAATTCAGAATGTTAGCACTCTAGTTGTTCATTAGATCACTGTAGTAAAGCTACTGCTCACCAAGGAGTTAACTGGAAGTCTACTGCTGGTATTGAAAGTGATTGTTTCAGTCTGCATGTCAGAATTTTCTAATGAAATAGAAGAGGATTTGAGATCTCACTTAAAACATGCCCTAAATTTTCTTTTTGCAGCACTAACCATAATTTCTATGGCAAAATGAACCCCCTCATTTTGTTCCTTTTTAAATTAAATGTTTTAAGTGTTACCAGTTTATTCCAATCAAGATGGCTTCAGGTGTGCCATACTCTTGTCATAAGTAAGGCTGTTAGCACTCTAGTTGTTCTTTAGAACACTCTGGGAAGCTGCAGTAGAACACAAAGGAATCAACTGACAGGCTGCTCCTGTTGAAATATAACAGGAAGATATTTGAGATCTCACTTAAAACATGTCCTAATTTTTCTTTTTACAGCACTAACCATAATTTCTATGGCAAAATGAACCCCCTCATTTTGTTCCTTTTTAAATTAAATGTTTTAAGTTTAACCAGTTTATTCCAATCAAGATGGCTTCAGGTGTGCCATACTTTTGTCATAAGTAAGACTGTTAGCGCTCTAGTTGTTCTTTAGAACACTCTGGGAAGCTGCAGTAGAACACAAAGGCATCAACTGACAGGCTGCTCCTGTTGAAATATAACAGGAAGATATTTGAGATCACACTTGAAACATGTCCTAATTTTTCTTTCTACAGCACTAACCATAATTTCTATGACAAAATGAACCCCATCATTTTGTTCCTTTTTAAATTAAATGTTTTAAGTGTTACCAGTTTATTCCAATCAAGATGGCTTCAGGTGTGCCATACTTTTGTCATAAGTAAGGCTGTTAGCACTCTAGTTGTTCTTTAGAACACTCTGGGAAGCTGCAGTAGAACACAAAGGAATCAACTGACAGTCTCTGCCATTGTTGGATGTACATGTTTTACTGAGAATGTCAGACTTCATTCTCACATGACTGAGAAAGATAATGTGAATTTACAGAAAATATGCTCTCATTTTAGCTTCTGGAGCACCTTCCAAAACTGTATGGGACAAGCATGTGAAAATAGTTTTCTCTCAAACATGATTCATGATATCCCAGAAGAAGGTTTTTCACAGGGTAAAATCACCTTAGAACACACCACAATTCCTGAAATTAGTATGGTACCATCAACAAATGAATTCTAATGTAACTAAAGTCTGTTATCACCCTTTATAGTTCTCCTTTTGGTAACCCTCAAAATCTTCGATTCACTACAATGCATTTCAATGGGGTACTATCATTTATATTGGTCCCAAGATGGCTGCCAGCAACTCCAGGATGAAGTGCTGACAGCCAATCAGATCTCACGATGACATGTGTGGTTAGGCTCCGCCCAGATATATGTGTTTTTACTTTTGATTTTCTCAGCAACTACTGAACGGATTTACACCATTTAACAAAAGGGTTCTTTCTGAACCAAGAACTACCTCTTTGCCAAATTTGGTGTAATTCCGTTCAGCAGTTCGGGCTGTAGCCTTGCATAAAGTTTCCTATGGGAAATTGATTTTTGACTCTTATTTTTTTAATTTCTCCGCAACTACTGAACGGATTTACACCATTTAACAAAAGGGTTCTTTCTGAACCAAGAACTACCTCTTTGCCAAATTTTGTGTAATTCCGTTCAGCAGTTCGGGCTGTAGCCGTGGCTAAAGTTTCCTATGGGAAAATGAATGGGGAAAACACGCTTTGGGACCCCCTTTTTCTCGGCCCCCGCTTGACGAATCACCCCGAAACTTTCAGGGTAGGAGCGGACCGGAGCGGGCCATAAAGTTTGAAAATTTCGCGAATATTCGTCAATTGACGCAAGAGTTATTTCAAATAGAATGTTGCAGATTTCCTATGGAAAATAGGTCCTAACTATAAATATCTACTGGCGACCGCCAGTAGATAATTATCATCTGGCGGTCGCCAGTAGATAGTTATAGTTAGGACCTTTATCCATAGGAAATCCGCAACATTCTATTCCCAATAAGTTTGGCGTCGTTTGACGAATCATCGCAAAATTTTCAAAACTAGTGGGCGCTCCGGTCCGCTCCTGTCTTGAAAGTTTCGGTGTGATTCATCAAGCGGCGGCCGAGAAAAAGGGGGTCCCAAAACGCGTTTTCTCCATGTTAATTCCCATAGGAAATTTTAGCCACGGCTACAGCCCGAACTGCTGAACGGAATTACACCAAATTTTGCAAAAAGGTAGCGCTTGGTTCAGAAAGCACTCTTTTTAAAAATGGTGTAAATCCGTTCAGTAGATGCTGAGAAAGTCCAAAATAAAAGTTTCGATATTTATGGCAGCGTTGGATCCGCGCACCCTCCCGATCACGAGCTGCATGCTAATTGGCTGTCAACACTCCAAACCAGGAAGTGTTGACAGCCATCTTGTTCCTCGAGGAACAAGAAACCATTAAAACAAGTGCGTAAAACGCAAAAAGGGGGCAGGGTAGAAACACCCTGACCCCCTAGGCCTGCTCAGGGGGTCCTATAAGGACCCCCAGGGCCCAAAACATTTTTAATTTTTTTTTTTAATCGGCAGGATGCTTCGTTGTTAATTGGCCCCCGGGTGGGCCAAGTCTTGGGGGCATGGGGGGTTTATTTAATAATATGGGGGGCCTCTAAGGCCCCCCAAGCCCCGGGGACCGCCACCCCCGGGGCTTTAAAACAATAATGGTGTGGGAGGGCTCTCGGCCCTCCCGCAGCCCCGGGACCGCCACCCCAGGGCTTTAAAACAATAATGGTGCGGAAGGGCTCTCGGGCCTCCCGCAGCCCCGGGACCGCCACCTCCCCGGGGCACTAAAAAAAAAATGCTAATTTGGGGGTCCGGACCGGACCCCCGAGCCCCCGGGACCACCACCTCCCGGGGGCTGTGCATGTGAAGGGAGCCTTTGATGGCCCTGGGGACCGCCACCCCCCAGCGCCGGCTCCTGCAGTGTCCCGGGGTGCCTACCCCAGGGACACTGTAGTTTGCAATGACAGGACGGGAGCCTCGCGGCTCCCATCCTGTCATTGCAAACTGCTTGGATATTGGAAGAGAGAGCAGGAAACCTGCTCTCTCTTCCAATATCCAAAGCACATTGCTTTCCACATGGAGAGCTGCATGTTAGCAGCTCCCCATGTGGAAAGCAATGCCGGCTCCCGCAGGAGGCGGGGAGCCGGCAGGGTCCGTGGGGAGTTGGGGTCCCCCACGGACCCCAAAGGATAGGGCCAGCCCCGGGGATGGGGTCCCCGGGGCAAGTAGTGGCCCGGGAGGAGGCCACGCGGCCCCGTCTCCAAAAATAATTACATTTTTTTTTTTTAAACAAATAAAGGCCGGCCCCGGGGATGGGGTCCCCGGGGCCATAAGTGGCCTGAGGAGGGGGCAACGCAGCCCCCTCCATCAGTTTAAAAAAAAAGGCCAAGCCCCGGGGGATGGGGTCCCCGGGGCTGATTAAGGCCTGGGGAGGGGGGCCACGCGGCCCCTTCCAAATTTTTTATTTTTTAAAAAAATATTAGGGGCAGGCCCTGGGGGATGGGGTCCCCAGGGCCAATAAATTAGAAAAGAAGGGGGCCACACAGCCCCCTTCTTAAAAAAAGAAAAAGACCGGCATCGGCCGGAGGCCACGCCCCTTCTTTCAGCACTCTGCAAACGCGCCCCTGGCGCGTTTGCAGATGGGAACGCAATTCCCTTGAATACTGGGGGTCCTGGGGGCCAACTAGCCCACCAGGAACCTCCAGTATGCGCCAGGGAGCTGCGTTGCAGAGAGGTGTACAGAGGCAACGCCCCTTTTACACCTCTTGTCAACGCAGCTCTGTGGCGCTTACTGGAGGTACCTGGTGGGCTAGTTGGACCCCAGGGACCCTCAGGATTCAAGGGGACTTAATCCCCCAACTTAAAACGCGCCACGGGGCGCGTTTGCACAGTGGTGAAGGGAGGGGGCGGGCTTCAGGTGACATGTGTGCAAACAGGCCCCGTGGTGCGTTTTAAGATGTTTACAGAGTGTTGTAAAAAGGGGCATGGCCTCTGAACACCACTCTACAACGCAGCTCTCTGGCACATACTGGAGGTATCTGGTGGGCCAGTTGGCCCCTAGGGACCCTCGGGATTGAGGAGGAATTAATTCCCCAACTTAAAACACGCCACAAGGCCTGTTTGCAGACATGTCACCTCAGGCCCCACCCCCTTCCTTCACCATTGTGCAAATATTCCTCTAAAATCAGCCGAACAAAGAATTCCGATTTACTCACCTATTATCAGGAGAGACCTCAGTGCTGCATCTTTGAGCCCAGTACTGATCCTGAAAAGTAATTTTAACCGTACTTACCAGTAACTTGAATTTCCTTCCATAGGCTAACATTGACTGGTTTCACTTGGAAATTCTTCTAAGTGTGGAGTTTTGGAACTTTATAATGTTCCTCTAAAATCAGCCGAACTTCGAATTCCAATTTAATGACCTGTTATCAGGAGAGACCTCAGTGCTGCATCTTTGAGCCCAGTACTGATCCTGAAAAGTAATTTTAACCGTACTTACCAGTAACTTGAATTTCCTTCCATAGGCTAACATTGACTGGTTTAACTTGGAAATTCTTCTAAGTGTGGAGTTTTGAAACTTTATAATATTCCTCTAAAATCAGCCGAACTACGAATTCCGATTTACTCACCTGTTATCAGGAGAGAACCCAGTGCTGCATCTTTTAGCCCAGCACTGACCCTGAAAAGTAATTCTAACCGTACTTACCAGTAACTTCAATTTCCTTCCATAGGCTAACATTGACTGGTTTCACTTGGAAATTCTTCTAAGTGTGGTGTTTTGGAACTTTATAATATTCCTCTAAAATCAGCCGAACTACGAATTCCAATTTACTCACCTGTTATCAGGAGAGACCTCAGTGCTGCATCTTTCAGCCCAGTACTGATCCTGAAAAGTAATTTTAACCGTACTTACCAGTAACTTGAATTTCCTTCCATAGGCTAACATTGACTGGTTTCACTTGGAAATTCTTCTGTGTGTGGAGTTTTGGAACTTTATAATATTCCTCTAAAATCAGCCGAACTACGAATTCCGATTTACTCACCTGTTATCAGGAGAGAACCCAGTGCTGCATCTTTTAGCCCAGCACTGACCCTGAAAAGTAATTCTAACCGTACTTACCAGTAACTTGTATTTCCTTCCATAGGAATCCATTGTCTGGTTTTCAGCAGAAAAGTTTGTCAATTTTCACAAACTACAAATATTCCTTAAAAATCGCCTGTATGACTTAAACGCATTCTTTCAACTGTTTACAAGAGATGCACCAGTGCTGGATCCAGGATCCACCACTGAGTAAGAAAAAGTAACGATAACACTACTACCTGCTAAGTGAATTTCCTCCCATAGGATAACATTGGTGATTCTATGTGAAAAAGTTTCTAAGTGTCAACTTTTAAAATACAATAATATTCCTTAAAAATCACTACTGTAACCAAAACGCTTTTACTCAACTGTTTACAGGAGATGTCCCAGGACTGAATCTAGGATCCAGTCCTGTGGTTAGAAAAGTAATCCATAAAGTAACTAATTGCATTTAACTAGAAATTCACATTGACGTCAATGTTGCATTGTGTTTGAAATTGTGTTGCCCATTGCAACAACTGTAACTACTGTACTTAAAAGTCTATTGCCTATTTGCAAAGTATTTAAACTAAAGTAATTCATTCTGAGAAAGTATATTTTGTAATGTAATGTATAATGTAATTACAATGTAATTTAAAAAATAAAATATCTAAAAATAAATAGTTTAAAAAAATGTAGTAAATCAGTATCAAAAAAATAAAGATAACAATTAATACATTTAAAAATTGTCATTTACAAAACCTTTGAAATTCACTGAAAAAAAACATAGGTTTCAGGCACGTTATAGTTAGAAATTAGCATTTAAAAAACCTTTGAAATTCACTGAAAAAACCATAGGTTTCAGGCACGTTATAGTTAGAAATTAGCATTTAAAAACCTTTGAAATTCACTGAAAAAACCATAGGTTTCAGGCACGTTATAGTTAGAAATTAGCATTTAAAAAACCATTGAAATTCACTGAAAAAAACCATAGGTTTCAGACACGTTATAGTTAGAAATTAGCATTTAAAAAATCTTTGAAATTCACTGAAAAAACCATAGGTTTCAGGCACGTTATAGTTAGAAATTAGCATTTAAAAAACCTTTGAAATTCACTGAAAAAACCATCGGTTTCAGACACGTTATAGTTAGAAATTTGCATTTAAAAAACCTTTGAAATTCACTGAAAAAACCATAGGTTTTAGGGACAGTTATGTCACTGACCATGTCATGAGTGATGTAATATGTGACGTCATCAGCAGTGCATTGCGGGGGCGCGAGTTATAGTTAGCTGAACTAACTATAACGGGGGAATTTCACGGGTTTTGTACGAGTGCAATGTCCAACTAACTATAACTGTCCCTAAAACCTATGGTTTTTTCAGTGAATTTCAAAGGTTTTTTAAATGCAAATTTCTAACTATAACGTGTCTGAAACCTATGGTTTTTTCAGTGAATATATATATATCATTTGAGGTGAGCAAATTTAGAGTGTCGCTGGTGTTGAGAGTGCTCTTACTGGAGCTGCTTTCCACCTAAACTTGAGAACTACCCAGAGTTCTCTGCTTCTGTTTTTGCATATATATATGTATATGTGAGTAAAACACCCTTTGTTTTCACCTATGTGCTGGTGAATGTTATGTGTATTTGTAAAGCGCACTATCACCTGCAAGGGTATCCTTGTGCTAAGTAGGTGTGTGTGCCTAGCCCTGCATATGTTGTGTTGGTTAATTGAAGAGCCTGGTCTTCAGCTTCTTGCATAATTCAAGAAGAGAGGAGGAGGCTCTGATGTGAAATGGGAGGTCATTCCACGCTTCAGGAGAGATGTAAGAGAATGCCCAACCTCTTCATCTGATTTCTTTGCATGCGTAGGATGTGTGCAAGTAGGAGTCCTGCGGAGCGGATGTGTCTGGGTAGTTGGTGGAAGGAGATGAGACTGTTCAGGTAGGTGGGGCCTAAGTTGTATAGTGTCTTGAATGTGCTTATCAGGTGTTTGAAATGAGCGTGTTTGTGTATCTTGGAGCTAGTAGAGCTCCCTGAGGTGTGGTGTGATCTGAGTTCTCTATTGGAGATTGAGGACAAGTCTGGCTGCCAAGTTCTGGATTGTTTGTAGTTGTTCGGTGAGTTGCTTGGTGAACCCGGCGTAGAGGATATTCCCGAAGTCCAACTTGCTGGTGACTAGTGTATGAGTGACAGTTGTTTTAGTGTTGTTTGAGAGCCATTTGAAGATCTTCCTCAGCATCTTCAGAGTGTGGAAAAAGAATGCAGTGACGGCGTTGGCTCTTGCGGTCATTGCCATTTTGCTATCGATGATGATTCTGAGATTCCTGGCGTGGGTGCTACATTTGGGTCTGAGTTCGGCCAGCCACAAGTTGCCATAAGCCCACAAACCCCCTTTTGACTACACCTATGCTTTGTAGAACTCAAAACCCAAACGGTAGTGAATTTTACAGAGTGAGCCTTCTCAGTTTTTGCAGAACTGTGCATGGCTGTACAGAGAAGGACGGCAATATATAAATATATGTATTTAATTCACTTAAAGACAGACAGGTTACAGTGAAGTATCATTAATTTTGGTTATATCTTACCATATGATCAAAAGCTTCAGAAATTCACTTCAACAGCTACTGTAAAAGTGCAGATATGATTAATAATTAAAAACGAAAAACAATCAAATTCGCGAGTTGTGGTTAGGACTGCAATCCAACACTTGAGTAGCGTCATGCAAACCTTAACTCACACACCAAATATAGGGGCTTATTACAATGTCGGGCGAATCGGTGCGCTTGACAGTCAAGGACTCGTCCGACCGCCGCATTACGATGCCGGCGGTCGGAACAGAAACTATGGGGGAAAGACTGCTGCCTCTGACAGGATCTACGATCCCATCAGGGTGGCTGTTGTAATCATATTCCCTTAATGGCAGCGGTGCTGAGCAGGCACCACCATCGGGATTATTATTACCATTTCCCACAGCCTTTTCATGGCGGTCCCACCTCCATAAAAAGGCTGTCCGAAATGGCATTTGGGGGCCCCAAACAGGGCTCCCCTCCATTGTTGGCCACTGAAAAGTGGCCCTGGGGGCACATTTAGTGCCCCCACACACACAACCATGCACCGTGTGCCATGCAGCACATGGTGCACTGCGCACGGTGCATGGATGTGATTATATTGTCCTTTTCCATTGTGGCATGTGCTGCAGCCCTTTACCTGGGCCGTAGCACAAACCGCAATGGAAAAAGACAGTTTATGACCGCCACTCCGGCGG
Source organism: Calotriton arnoldi (assembly GCA_963921515.1). Taxonomy (NCBI): domain Eukaryota; kingdom Metazoa; phylum Chordata; class Amphibia; order Caudata; family Salamandridae; genus Calotriton; species Calotriton arnoldi. The sequence goes on from CAWUFW010003146.1 coordinate 23,868, forward strand.
TCCTATCATAATTTAATGGTCGGAACGACTGCCTGCATGTCTGGTGGTCTTCCGACCGCCAGGATGATAGGCGGTGGTCCCGCCACCCAGCATCATAATCAGGCCCATAGTGCCTATATATAACCTTACCCTTGTTGTGACAGATGCAATTAGAAACATCAGAAATAATCTTACAGATGAGATTAAATGCCACACTACCCTTAACACTATGAAAGAGATGACTATGAATGTAGTGTTATGTATTTATTTTAATATACGTTATGTGTAAGGAAATGGGTTCTGTCCATCAAATCCACCCAGATTGTTTGCTTTTTGACCACCTGGTATGTGAACTTTTTTCTGTGGGTGAGCCTCTCAACCTGTGTCTCACCCACAGTAAACTCATGGCAAATGAACTGTTCATGTTTACTGCCAGTGTCCGCCTTTTAAGATAAGGCTGCTGCAACTCAGCAAGGGTAAGGGGCACTTGGCTGGTTACACATATGTGTGTGGGCTGCGTGTGTGAGTCTCCTGTCATGCGCAGCCCAGTAACTGCACAAAGGTAGCCTCCCGCAGAGAGTGCTCTGCAGGATTGGATATTGACCTAGGGTAGGGACGCTGACGAGAGACTCTTGCTTCGTGTACTCCCTGTGCTACAACACAATGCTTTCCCAAAAGAAGAGGAGCTACTCTATTCATCCCTGTGCCGCAAGCTTTGAAAAGTGCCCTACCACCTTGCACTGCAATGCAGGTGTGCGGGGCCGCACCTGGGCAAAGACCGGGCCAAGGGCGAGCTTGTCCTATGCCCATCAGTGCCCATCAGTGCCAGGAAGAGCCATGGTAGGGCCACCCCTCCTTGGTTCTTGTACTGGCCACTGTTTTCATTGACAAGACTGTTCCCAGTAACTGGGTTAAGGTAAATTATCATTACTTTCAAGGATTTATGACATCTTGTTTTTCGAGTGCACTGACTGTTGTGTCCTTGTACTTTGCCTCCCATTAACACCTGTGTCTAAAAGGAGAAGCCCTGTGGGATGCGTTTACACCTTGCTGCTTGTTTGCATTGATCTCCTGACCCCCTGGATATTTTTATACCAGAAGGGGTGGGGCCTCACCCCCTAGCAGTCACTGAGCAGGCTCCTTGTTTGGTCTGACTTACTGCATATTTGCACACACACACCAGCTAGGGTGGGACTTCGTCCCCCAGCAACCATTGAATTTGATCCTTGCCTGTTCTGTTTATTGCATATTTGTACATCAGCTGGAGTGGGACTTTGTCCCCTAGCAGCCATTAAGTTTGCTCCTAGCCTGTACTATTTATGGTGTATTTGATCATCAGCTGGGGTGGGACTTTATTACCCCCTGCAGCCATTAAGTTTGCTCCTTGCCTGTACTGTATTTGCACAACAGCTGATATGGAACTTTGTCCCCCAGCAGCCATTGAGTATGCCTTTTGCCTGTACTGTTTATTGCGTATTTGCACATCAACGGTGGTGGGACCCTGACCCCTAGTAGTATTGGAGCTCATGATAGGTGGATCTACTCCATTTACAGCCTATTTTCGATACAATATAGGAAAAAGTAAGTCCCTTTGTTCCACCAGTGCAGGGGTCTCATGAAGCTTTCTGGACTGCCCTTCTACATCTCATGTTTAACCTCGGCCATGGGAGCTTCAAATGAATAAAATTCAGTTTGTATAGGAAGAGCTAGGTATGGAGGGAATCCCCTAAAAACTCTTTGAAATGCCCTACGAAGAAAATTAAGAGCGCAAAGCCTTGTGATCAGGGGTTCCTCCGATAAGGGAAGAAGAAAAGAAGGGGGTTGCAGTGGTTGACATTCATCATGAATCATGCGCGTCCTCCTTTGAATTGACCCAGCCTGCTAAGAAAAAGAAGAAAAGGGACACAGGCGCAAAAAAACAGAACTGGTATAGGGAAAGTCAGTACAACTGACGATGGTTCCGTCCCTAATGGTGATGCATTGTCTCAGATTAGTAAAGAGGATCTAACCCTTTTATCGAACGTTATAATTTTGGGCGTCAAACCACTGTTGAATAATCTATGTAGGAAAATTGAATTGCTAATTAAGAGTGTATTAGCTAGTGTGTCTGAGAAAATGTCATTGATAATGTCCAAGCTTATGAAATCAGGCTCTGAAGGAAGTGTTAATTTGAATCCTAAAATGGTTACTAAGCGTCTTTGTGAGGAGCAGTCAAACTTTTCCTCAGATCAACATAGCACTTTAGTAGTGAACCATTTCCCTCCCTGTCCCACTCTTAGTGTTGGCAGTGAATCAGCCAGAGGGAAACCCAGTGAATACAAGTTTATCCCACCCACGGACAAAGGAAACAGAAGCATGAATCGCCACAGTCACGCTATAGTTCTCAAGGTAAAGCCAGTTTAAGAACTAGAGAGGTGGGTGACAATAAATACAGGGAAAGTAACATCCCGCCCTTGCCCATAGCGTTGTCAAAAAGATCAATGAATCTTAGACATAGACGCCATCTCCCACCTGAATCTACGTCGTTGGTAGCAATTTTAACAGGTGTTCCACAATTAAGAAATGGGCTGAGAAAAACCACTCGTACTAAAGAATAAAGTAATGCACTGATCTAATAAATAGATGGGAAATAGGGATCGCATAGCCACCCATATCAACTTGGGCACAAGAATTGAGTGGGTTGGGCCCAGGGAGAAAACACGGGAGGGGGACTGTATCATTGTTAATTTGAATCAGCCAGATTGTGCAAGGCAAGCTTCACAGATTAATCCCACTTTGACTGGAATTGATGTTTTACCCTTAGGATATTTTTACCCTCCTAGTGCCCCTGAGAGATCCACTGTGAATCCAAGGGTACAGGCGCACTAGCGAGATGGGGTCGAACCCATACAGGTGAAGAATAGATTCTACTTATGAAGTACGCTTGATTGTAATGACTGACTGTCCAATACTGACACCAGAGTATCTTTGGCACAGGGGAGTGCTGATGGACCCCCAGTCACATTTCTGCCGAAATACATAAGATGAATAGCCATCTTAAAATTTTGAGTTGGAATATTGTGGGCTTAGCCAATAAGCAATCCGATGATAGATAGTTGAGTCAACTAAAGGGTAGCCGTATTATGGTTCACTGACAAAATATTGCCTCTGGAAATATTGGCATACCAAAATATCGTCACATTAATATTGTTGTAAAAAATATCGTCATCCTATATTTATAATATAAATGGGAAAAATATCGATTTAAAAATATCATTGTCAATATCGTTGTACAAAATATTGTGTTTTAAAATATATATACATATAAATATTAAACATTATGGGGCCAACTGCGATGTCGGCCGTAAAGCCTCTGACCTTAGGTTGGAGGCTTTACGGCCGACATCGTTGGTTTCAATTCGGACCGGCTGATTATGATACAGCCGTAATCAGCCGGTCGGAATTGAAACCGGCCGGTTATTACGGCTGGCCCGTCGGCCATTCGGAACCGGCAGGTAATCCACATGGACGGTGGTTTACGCCGCCCGGATTAAGATGCACTGTTTCTGGCACTTTTTCCATGCCAGTCTTCCCGACATGGAAACCCTGTCGGAAAGCGTGTTTGGGGGCCCCTAGCAGGGCACCTTTTCTCTTGCGGCCTCCGGTGGGGGCTGAGGGGGCACCTAGGGCAGTGGCTGCTCGCCGAGGGAGTGATGCAGGGCGTTGGGGTGGGGGAGGGGCAGGCTGGGGGGGAAGTGGAGTCCGACATACGACGGACGGGAGTAAGGTAAGTAATTAAATAAATAAAACTAATTACCTTGCGCTCGCTGCATTGCCAACTCGGCGATGCAGCAAGCACAAGGTAAATAGTTTTATTTATTTAATTACTTACCTTACTCCCGTCTGTCGTATGTCGGACTCCACTACCCCCACCCTGCCCCTCCCCGCCCCACCGCCCGCAGTACTCCCTCGGCGAGCCACCACTGACCTAGGGTGCTCCCCTGTTGATCCCTGCACTGTGTGGCAGGCACCCTAAGATGCCTGCCACGCAGTGCAGAGATGAACACAACCTCCCATTTCCCTATGGGAGCTTGTGCTACGGCCGGTTTACATTAAATTAAACCGGCTGGTCTTTCTGGCTGGCTTCCGACGGGCTCAAGGAGCCCATCGGCCAGTCGGAACCGGCTCTCAATCCCAAAGGGCAGGCCTATCCGCCCTTGGGATTATGATGCACGGTTTCCGGCATAGTTTCTATGCCGGCCTGTCCGACATGGAAACCATGTCAGAAAGCGTGTTTGAGGGCCCCCTGCAGGGCCCCCTTATGTGTGTGGCCTCCAGTTGGGGGCCGAGGTGGCACCTAGCCCCCCTGTTAATCCCTGCACCCTGTGGGAGGCACTTTGAGGTGCAGGGATTAATACCACCTCCCATTTCCCTATGGGAGCATGTACAACAGCCGGTTTACAGCCATAATACATGCTCCATGTTGCGGGGATTCTGCTCATACACAGAACTATGCACAAGAAAACAGGACCTCAGTAAATAGGGGTGTACCTCCTATCACCTTAGTACCCAAAATCCCAACCGACTAGCAATAGTGTCTCATTCGGTCTCCTACAAATATCAAGAAGCTACGAATGTTTAGACAACCCAGAACACGAGCACTCCCGACTCACCTCAGAGTCGCGGGAACAAGACAATTTTTCGCTCTCACGTACTTGTCCACAATAATAATAATAAGAGTCACTTAAGTTCAAAATGTTTATTTTGACTATAGTGATTCATAAAACAGTATGCGAACCACAACCAGCAGCAAAATGCATAAGGCAAGCATCATTAGCATTGTTACAATACCATAGAATACAAAAGGAGTCGTCATTTTATAAAGACTGTGAAAAAGGCAAAGTAACTGGGCCTAATCACCCTCCCCTTGGCAAGAAGAAGTTATTTTATATAACAGAAGATCTCTAGGCGTTATTAGCAGACCCCTACCTGAAAGCCTAAACGCAAAGGTTTACATCATGGAAACAGCAGAGCTCAGCTCCATGGAACGGCTTTCTTCGTGTGTGTTTCAAAAACATGCAACAACGTTATATCAAAGCACGATTCTTCCATAGTGCAGCTGTTGGTAACATGTTTTGTATAGGTAATAGGGACTGACCAGAACAGAATAACAAGAGACATTGTTGAACGACCTTGCACATTATGTTCAGACAGAATTGAAGGGAAAGCTGAGAACGTGAAAAACAATCTGTTATCATGTACAGGGCAGAGGCAAAGTGTCGCGAAAACAAACTCTTAGCAGAGGCGTGCGCAAAAGCAGCAGCAGAGGGCAAGCAAAACTCATGCTAACTTAGCAATGTCGACAATGTATCTAAGGGCTACATAACCCCATGTAACACCCACAGGGAAATGTCGGAATGCGACCGAACAGTGTTCGCATCCTAATTGGGAGGTCGGGACCGTCGAGCGGAGGTCAGTCTGTCCCAGTTCTGAAACGGTGTTGGGCTAACGCAAGTCAGCCCGACATTGTAATAGGCTCCTAAATATATTAACAAGTACCACTAATATTATACAAATAAATATAACTATTATAGTTATTCAAAAAATGAAAACACTCATATATTAATATATTTATTTAGTTACATGTATATAATTAAAAATATTATTAAACTAATATTTTAAATTTATATTTTAATGAAAAAATATTTTAAATTTAATGATTTAATAAATAAACATACATATATATGTATATAGACACCCAATAACATAATAAAATTAAAAAGATACTAATTGAATTACAATTAAAAAGTAACAAACTATCAATTTACTAAAAAATTATTATTAAATTTAAAAAGTATTTTTAATTATAAATATTATATTTTTACATATGCAAAAGCATAATTAAATTTTAAATAAAGTAAACTAAACTATGAAGTTCTGTAAATAATTCCTATACTATTCCCACTACAATTTATACACCAGTAGGAAAAATGTTTGACTCAGGAGGGGCAACATTTACTACTCCCACTCCGCAGTGCAACAGTATGGAAATATTTAATTACGGAGGGGTAACATTTTCTATTCCCACTCCAGTCAGTGCAACAGTAGGGAAATTGTTGGCCTCATGAGGGGTAAATTGTAACTATTTGCACCTCACACAGTGCAACAGTAAGGAAAGTGTTGAATTGCAAAGGGGTAATATTTAATATCCCCACTCCAGTGTATGGAACAGCAGGGAAGTGTTGGATTCTGGAGGGGTAAAATTTACTATTCCCACCCTAGTCGGTGCAACAGTAGGGAAAGTGTTGGCTTGTGAAGAGGTAACATTTATTATTTCCCACTCCAGTCTATGCTACAGTAGGGAAAGTGTTGGATTGCGGAGGGGTAAAATTTATTATTCCCACTTCAGTCGGTACAAGAAAAGGGAAAGTGTTGGATTGCGAAGGGGTAAAAATTATTATTCCCACTCCAGTCTATGCAACAGTAGGGAAAGTGTTGGATTGCTGAGGGGAAAAATTTACTATTCTCATTCCAGTCATTGCAACAGTAGGGAAAGTGTTGGATTGCAGAGGGGTAAAATTTACTTTTCCCACTCCAGTCTGTGCAACCCTTATACCTCCCACAAAACCTACAAACCACAACTAAAACTTAACATTCAAAAAAATTAATAACACAATCGGCATAATAATTATCAATTACTTTATTATTATTCATATAAATAAATATTGATCAATTAAAACTAATTTGCTTCCCACCCAATACCCCTACAAAACACACAACCCGCACCTGAAATGTAACTTTAAAAAAATTAATTACACAATTAACATAAATATTTATAAATTAAGTAATTAATATTAATTACAATTAAAATACTTCCCACCTTATACCTCTACAAAACCCACAACCCTCACCTAAACTTTAACTTAAAAAAAATAATGACACAATTAACATGATTATCAATTAAATAATTAATATTAAAAAAGAAATGTATTATTAATTAATTCTAATTGATTTACTTACAAACCTATAACCCTACAAACCCCCCAACTCGCGCCTAAATTTTCAAGTAAAAAAATTATACAATTAACATAATTAGTTATCAATTAAATAATTAATATGGATTAAAAAGTAATTATCAATTAATTATAATTAATTTACTTCTCTCCCTATACCCCTACAAAACGCACAACCCGCACCTAAAATGTAACATAAAAAAATTAATTACACAATTAACATAATTAATTATCAATTCAGTAATTAGTATTAATTAAAAAAATAAAAAAAAATTATAATTAAATTACTTCCCACCCTGTACCCTTATAAACCTCACAACCCGCGGTACGAAAAATCACAAAAATGTAAAACTAAATTTAATAACTGCTAAAAATGTAACAGCTATATTAAAAAACAAAAACAATGATTATACAAAACATTTATTACATATACATTTAAAATATAAGCTAAAATACATAACAATAATTAAAAAATGATATAAACAACTAAGGTTTTGTAAATGATAATGATTTAGATATTTTCAAAATCGATATTACTTACCTTAAAATCAGTATTCTTGACAACGATATTCTTGCAGATGTTAGGTCACCAGAGGCCACTCCTTGGAGCTCGTGAAAGGAAAGAGTGAATGATTTCTGATAATCAGGACGAAGTAAGGCGGACGTAGAGGCCAATGCTTGCTTCAGAGTGGTAAAAGCCGCCACGTATAAAGGTGCTCACCGAACTGGATGTGGGGCATTATCCGTGATGGGTAAAAACAGTGATTTGGCTATGAGTGTGAAATTGAGACTCCACAAATGACAGAACCCAAAAGCACCCAAAAACTGCTGAACTTGCCATTTGTTAATAAGCTTGGGAATTGCAAGCACCACTTGCACGCAGGCAGTGTCATGACTGTGGAGGTGTATGAAATGACATGACCTAAATACATTACTTTCAAAGCTACAGATTTTCCTCCCAGAATTCATGCCTTGTTACCTCTATAGGCCAGTTCGATAAGTAGAACTTAGGATGCAGAACATGAAACTTCCTCCAAGGGGATGGACAACTGGAGATCGTCCACGTATTGTGTCAGAAAGAGCCCCTAAAGAATCAATATCTTGTAAGTCTTCCTTCAATATCAGGAAGAAGATGGTGGGGCTTTCACAATACCTCATTGGTAAACGAATCCAAGAAAGTTGGTGGGAAAGAAATGTAACAGAAAATAAAAACAGAGAATCTTGGTGGATAGGAATAGACAAAAAGGCACAACACAGGTCCGCCCACACCAGTAAAGTATGCAGCACTTACATGAATAGTGTTTAGAATGGTAGCGGGTTTTGGAATCGCTGAGATACGAGGAGTACCAAACTCGTTCAAAGCTCTAAGATCACGAAAGAAGTTACACCATGGAGTGCCATTTGACAAAGGTTTAGTTTCATGCAGGGAAGATAGGGATATAACAGGGTGAAATGCAAGGAATCAAAACACCTTGTTGCAGGTCAAACTTGATAATGGGGTGCATGCTTTTTACTGATTCTGTGGGGAGTGGTTACTGTGGCTTACAAGGAAAAGGGCAGTGTGTGCAGTAGGTAATTTGGATAGGGTGCGCTGACTTCGGTAATCCAACTTCATTTGGAGGGTAGACCATAAACAAACAGGTGCATTGTCTAAACAGGGTGATATGTCAAGTCTGTGTCTTCTGATGACTCTGAAGATAATAGGGAATAAAGGCTGTGCACTTTGTCATTTGGGGGAAAGTGATACGTCCCTCTGGGTTCACAATATTATCTGATATAATATAATTTTCTGATGCTTGTGGGCTATGAGGGAACGTGTTTGTATTTTATGGGACCATAAGAGACAGAGGTTCAGACAGCGGGAGACTTATTGGGGTGCCAGCAAAGCCCTGAACTACTTTAACATCCGATGGAGGAATTTGTCCATCCTCCAGCCAGCTCAGCGATTTCCCCAGTGTCGACCAGCTTCTCATATGGACGCCTGTCAATAGTGATGGTAACCTGATGGTCCTGGGGGTCCAACTTAAACAGGGAATAACAGTGCTAGGTACTTCAGGGTGTGGAGAAGATAGAAACCAAATGGATCAGGAACATTGAAATTTTAGGGGATTTGCAAGATAGGAACCTTGAGACGGTTTGCACTGGAGCAGGGATATAAACTGCCTCTCTGGTCAAGTGTCCTTACTTCTCTTCCTTGGGCTGGACCTGCCCATTGTCCCCTTCCATGACAATATCTACACTCATCCTCTGGATGGGGCCCAGTTGTCTAGGCCCTGAGGGACCCCCTGTAACTTGACTCTCTGTTTTCTTTGCCCTAAGTGGGCTGCTATGACAGCAAGCTGTGGATGCCCCATAGCCTGCCACACCACACTTTGTTTTACAATGTACCCTCTAAAGTAGGAAAGTGAGTTTCTAACGTAGACCCCAGCCACTAAGGACGCAGAGTCTTCCAAATCTGGATTTACACCCTCCCTCCACATCCTCCCCCATGTGATGTAGGTGTCCATCACTCTAGAGGCTAAATCAGCTGGGTGCTCATCTACTTTCTGCGTGCATGGCTCTTCTTTTGTCCAATTTACTTGTGTTTTCCCCTCCTTTTTCATTGCCAATATAGATGCCGTCCTGGCTGTCCTCAAATGACCAGATGAGCACTATCTGCAAACTGTATCCACATGTCAGGTCGTTGCAGAGGCTACAATGGCCTATCAAGATCATCAGTGTTACCTGTAATGGTCTGGGCAACTGCTTTTTAGCTCTCTGTAGGGGTAGGAAAGTGTCTAACATCATGTTAATGTCTGCTCAGTTGGGATCATGTGCATTGCAAATAGACTGAAATCACCTGATTAAATCACAGGAATTATCCTTAAATTTGGGGAAGGTCTGTTGCCACTGAACATGGACTAGAGTGGTGCACTCCCTGTCAGCTGCTGGTGAATATACCCTAACAGGAGATATTTTCAATGTCTTTTCCCTGCCTTTATGGCATCTTTTCCCCTTCTTCCCTTTAACCGGTAACACTGGCTCCATTTTGGGACCCTTCCTCATTCCTATCGGCTGCTGCATCCTTAAATGCCTCTTCCCCATCTTACTATTCCTCCTCCACCTGTTAAGATTGTTGCATAGTTATGGGCTGCACCCTCTGCATTGGCTGCTGCTGTTGTGGAGTTGCAGGACAAGTGCATATGTGGGGGTTCTGTACAGCGGAGGAGGAAACATGGCGGCCGGCTGATGCAAGCCAGTCAGGAGCACATCGAGGGAGTGCCTTATGGTATTTAGTAGCACCTATCTCTGTCTGCTGCCCGGGGTTGTGCTGAAAGGTCCCTGAAGGGTCCCTGCAGGACTGGTTGTTGCGATCTCTGGTCCCCGGTTGGATGGTGGCTCTGGGAACACTGCCTTGGCTCTCGGCGACAGGAGCTCTTAGGGAGCTCCGTGCAGCTCAGCGCGTGCTGCCGCGAGGAGAAAGTGGCTCTGCAACGTGAGCAGAGTCAGCACAAGTTGTGCGCGCTGAGAGAGGGATTCCAGCGGGCTGGAGATTCTGAGGAGCCTGGAGACAACAGTTGAAAGGGAGAAGGGGGCTTAAACTGGCAATGTGGTGAGAAAGAAAGAACACAGGGTTTTGATGGATTCAAGCAGCCAGCAGGTAGGAATTCAGGTGGAAAGCAAGGGAAAACTGCCATCTGTGCCACATAGGGTGCAGTCAGCTTAACGTAAAAAAATATAGGAAGAGCAGAGGAGCAGCTGCGGGCTGGCCATTGTTATGCCCTAAGATCTTATAACTGTCCCCCCTGGGTGGTAGAGGAAGACAGCGGTATAGGCAGCACAGACGGCAAAAAGTGCCCGCAGGTCTCCGTGAAATTACAAGCTAAGCAGAAAAAAACCTCAAGGTATTACCGGCACAGTTAAATCTTCACTTTCAAAGAAAAAAAACCCACAAAGTCAGCAAATATAATATTGCCAAAAGATATAATATAGCCTTTAAAGCTCAGAGAATTACACCCTCACTTAGATCATTCTTTAAAGTTAGGACCGACGCAAGGGAAAATCTTGCGGAAGGCATGGGAGACAGCAGGGCCTCAGAACAAAGAAATTTGGAGGGTATGGTGAGAGCAATGAGCGAAGAAATTAGCACAGATTTGGGACATTCTGGTACCATCTTGGTACACCCCGCTGTCTCTACACAAAACAGGTTTTTTGCTCTGTCCATGGAAGAATTGAACCTGGGGGTGGGAGGAGTTACCAGGGAGGGGTCCAGTGGTGCCAATAGAACCCCAATCTCAGAGGGTAATGGTATGGGAGCTAGTAGCCCCAAAGGGTGGGATGTGGTACAGGAAATGCTTGGCCACCTAACCCGGGAAATCAAAGAGTGGTTTACTACCTCAGATACTAATCAAAAGGAGATACAGATAACATGTACTAACCTGGAGGGGAAGATAGAAGGACTAACCCAGCAAACACAGGACCTGGAACACGGAATACAAGACCTACATATAAAAGTTCAGACGAATACTCAAGAGGTGTTATGTTAAAAGGAAAGAGAAAAGGTTCTAACAGAAAAACTTGAAAAATTGGAAAATAATGCCAGAAGGAATAATATTAGAATCTTGGGAGTAGGAGAAGGGCTGGAAGGGTCCGATATTAAAACCTTCGTGATTAATCTATTGAAAAATTCCTTTCCACAAAAGGCTACACCGCTAAGTCTGGACTTAGAAATCCAACGCGTACATAGAAACCCCTTTAAGCTACACCCAAGCTGTAAAAAACCATGAAAAATGTTGGTGTATTTTTTATCGTATTCAGTGAAAGAAAAAATTCTGGGGTTAGCATTGAAGGAGAACGTAATACAAGCGCTGGGGGCCACCTACAGGATTAGATCGGATATCTCCAAGGAAACAGCAGACAGACAGTAGGAACTGGGAAATAGAATTTAGGAGCTGAAGAAGCTGAGAGCATCAGTACAAATGAGGTTCCCCGCTATTTTGAAAGTGATGTGGCAGAACAGGATGCATAATTTCCTAGACCCAGAAGAGGGGGACAAATTTATAATGGAGGCAAAAGCAGGGGAAACTTGATAATCGATAAGCTGAGGAGGAAAGACGTTATTGGCACTCCCTAAAGATGAGCTCAGTAGGCAGTAGTTATGCCTAACAAAATAATTGGAATGGTTTCCATGGAAGGGTGCACTTGTGGTGGGGAGCATGGGGAAAAAAAATTAAAAAAAATCTTTGTCCTCAAGTCAAAAAGGAAAACATATAGGGAAAACACCTACTAGAAATAGCAAGGTTATAGTAAATGAGGAGTGTGGAAGAAGAGGGAACAGGGAATATGAATAAGAAAGACTAACAATTTTAAGCTGGAATGTAAATGGGTTACGAGTAAAAAAAAGACAGCAAATAATTATGCAATATTTAAAAGACCATAATGCCAAATAATTATGCTTCAGGAAATGTATCTTTTGAGAAAAGAATGCAGGGACCTCTTCTTAAAACAAAGATGGATAGAGAGCTGGGTCTCCACAGATCAAACACACTCTACCAAAGGCATAGTTATACTTTTTAGAGCAAAATCTGGGGTAGAATTAGTTGATGAGGGGGTGGGACGCTGGATAATTGCCGAAATAAAGGTACACTATATTATATATAATAGTAAGAAGTTACTATGGCCCAAATATAGAGGATGTTAACCCATTGACTCAACTCTTCTCTAATCTGGTAGACTTTGAAGCTCCCTTATTTTTAGGTGGAGATTTTAATATTTGTTGGGATATTAGCCTTAATAGATCCTCAGTGTGGATTCAGATTACCTCCCCAAAGTTGAAGGCTTACTTGTTGGACATAATGGAAAACTTTAACATATGTGATGTCTTCCGTAGAGTGAAAGGGAACTGTAGGGACAACAACTTCCATAGTAAAAAGAATGGTCACTACTCCAGATTAGACTATTTTTTCATGGATAGGCAAGAAGTGGAGAAAGTAGTGGGGATAGATCATCTTCCAATACATCTGTCAGACCACGCAGCATCGCTTTTAAAGATTGAGATGAGGGACCCCAGTAGTATTAGAAGGTGGACAATCAATAGAAGGATAATGTTGCAGATGGAAATAATGGCAAAAGTGCAACATAGTACAGAGGAGTTTTTTTCCTGGTATTTGTCATCAACTCCCTTGCACCTGGTATGGGACGCATACAAGGCCTGGCTTAGGGGAACTATTAAAAATATATCAGTAAATTGGGCGAGAGAAGAGAAAGAACAACTTACTAAGTTGGAGGAGGAGATAGTTAAAACAGAAGCTGTGTTAAAGGCTAATTTACTGCAGGAAGAGGTAAGGAAGGGGTGGTCAGAAAAACTGGAGGATCTGCAACTGAAGTTTAGAGGTAAGATAGAGCAGAAAATGACGCAACAATGGGAGGTTAGTTGAGCAAGATATATTTTTCATGGGGAATATTGCGGGAAATTTTTGGCATGGAAGTCTAGGTTGGAAAGCAACCAGAACTTTGTTAGGAAGATCATAGACGGAGAGACTGGGCTGATGGTTGAACGGAGTAATAAAATTAGAGCTGCATTTACTAATTTCTTTCAGGGGCTATATATAGAAGACTTAGTGGTTAATGAGGAAGAAATAGAATGTTGGCTCCAGAGAAAATGCCTTCTCAAACTGACTAGTGATCAATCTAAATACTTAGGTCAAGAAATCAAAGGCAGCAACATTTTTGATGTAGTGAAAAAGTTAAAAAAAAAAGGAAAGGCCACAGGACCAGACGGAATCTCTAGTGAGTTATATTCCATACTAGTGGAGGTAATCACCCCTTTTTGGGTCAAGTTATTCAATTGTATATTGATAGAAGATATGCCGATCCCTGCGTCATGGAACGAGGCAGTAATTTCCCTAATCTCAAAGCCATGCAAGAACCCCACACATTGCCAATCGTACCCTCTGATTATCACCAGTATCCTTGCAGTTTGTTTGAATAAAGTGGTGGGGCAATTGATACATCAGGATCAAAAGGGTTTTCTACCGGGGAGGAATATGAGGGAGCTTAATCATACCTTGATAGGTTCAATACACCTAGCTACAAAACAAGGGGCTCCTCACGCGATTGTGACCCTGGATGCGGCCAAAGCTTTTCACTGTGTCAATGGAGATATTTTAGGATTACATTAGAATACTTTGGATTAGATACAAATGTGATAAATTCAATATTTAAGATTTATAATGACCCAACGGCCAAGATCCTTGTGAACGATAACCTGTCATCTCCAGTAAGAATAGAAAGAGAAACAAGACAGGGCTGCCCTCTTTCTCCTGTATTATTCGATCTGTACACTGAAACTTTTGCCCAAAGTTTAAGAATGAATGATGGGATTAGCCTTTCGTAGTGGGTGCATATTCAAGGAAGATCTCTCTATATGCAGATGATTTAATGGTGTATACTTTGGATGTTACATCTGCTCTGCCATATCTTAAGGCTGAGGCAAGGAAATTTAGCACTTTGGTAGGATATACAGCCACTGTAGAGAAAACGGAACTAATGCTCTGGAACCAAAATGGCGGAGATTTAACAAGTGTTCAAGAAATGAGATATTTGGGGATTAAAATAACTAAAGACATAGGGAAAATCACAACTGTTAATCTCGAGAGGGTGGAAAAGGAGATAGGAGGGCTATTAAAAAGATGACAGAACCTTCTAATTTCGATATATGGGAGGATTAACTTAGTGAAGATGTCTGTCCTCCCAAAATTTACTTTTCTATTCGATAACATCCCATTCCATTTCGAGAAAAAAGCGCTTCTGAAACTGCAACGGAAAATAACATCTTTTATTTGGGCCAGTAGAGGAATACGACTCTCATGGAAAAAATTAAGACAGAAAGTTGGTGTAGGAGTCCTAGGACTTCCGGACTTACAACTTTACTGTTGGGCCTTCCAATGAAAAAACAATAGAATGCTTCTTTTACGTCCTGATGAATCCCTAATAGGAGTCATGTTTAAGACTATGTTGGCGGGTCCACCCTGAGGAAGGGTTCTCTTACAAGTATGGGGCACCAAAATTCTTCAAAAAGGTCAGACTGAAGTGTTTACAGGCGGCAGCAAGATCTTGGTACGAGATTAGATCAATTATGGGTATAGCATACTACAGTAGGTTATCCCCTACAAGGGATTCTCCAGGAACTCCAGAATGTCTACTTGATAGTCTTGCGAAACCTTTGAGGCAGGGCGATGTCACCAGGTGGGGGCAGTTGGTGAACAATAGGCAAAGGTTAACCTGGAGTTTTTGGAACAACAAGACGGTTAGTGCTATATCCAGGTTTAAAATCTACCAAGTAAACGCGTGGCTTAAAAGTCAAAATTGGTCGGAGGACGACTCTGGACAAATGGAATTTGATCTCCAGGACTTACCGGTCAGGAAGAAAGAAGTGGTGCATTGGTACCAATATCTGTTGATGGCAGAGGAGGATAAGATGAAAGCACCTCAGGCTATGTGGGACGGATACCTGCCGGAAGCGAACCTGGCTGAGTTATGGCAAGTATCTTTTACTACACTTTACTCGGTGGTAAACCTGCTGCACTAAGGAAGAATCACTTTTTCACCCTGCATAGAATTTACTGGACTACAAAAGTTGGAAAAGATAAGGGGACTGGCGAATCAAAGTGTAAGCGGTGCGGCAGTGGTGAGGCAGACGATATGCATATGTTCGCCTTGTGTCCAAGACTAGAAGAATTTTAGACAGCAATAGGTTAGAACATTTCTCACTCCACGTGAATCAACATGGAGGTAAGCACCGCCTTAATAATGTTTGGGGTAATGCAGCAGGATATGGATTCATGCAATTTGCAAGCAAAATACAGGTATTTGGTCTTTTATCTAATTTTACTGGCAAGGAGGGAAATATATAAGCTTTGGACCCAAGCTTTGCCCTCTACATGGCAGGCCTGAAAGAGATCTGTGATTTTTTTTTTAAAGATCTTGACAGAAGCAGTAATAACGAGAATAGAAAAGGAAGGTTTTGGGGTTTGTTAAAGATCTGAAGATATTTCTGTCCAATGATTACACCCCCTCAATTCAGCAAAACTAGGGGTGCTGCGTGCACTCGATATATCCCAGGAAATCTGATAGAACCAGAACTGATATTGAGCACAAGGGAAAAGCGAGTCTGATCCATGCTAATCGGTGGTGACATGAGGACAAAAAAAAGTGCATAAGGGGGTGGTTTAGCCTCTTTCTTCCAGACTGGGCCTGAAGGACAACCTGTTAATATGGGCTCAAGCACCCCGAGTTCCCCTTACTCTCTTGTTTGAGGGCATAGAGCTGTTTTATAAGTTTCTAATCAAAGTATTGCAAACTAGCAATTATAGATTCATCATGCCTTTGTGAAGTTTCCTTATACCAAAGATAATAATAGTTAATTTGCTCTCGGTGGGGCACCTCCAGAAAGCGATGCAAAGATCTCAATTGGCAAGATAAAAGTACCATCATCAGGAAATTGCAATTCTTGTTTGACAACAGTATATCCATTCCATACATGACAAAATGATACTAACTTTTTCTTGACAATCCACTTGTTCATAGAAATTCAGAGAATGTTTACACAACAATGTCACTGGCATATTTTCAGTGGGACAAGAAAACATTCTCTCAATAATTACACCCCTATTCCTCTCTCTGCTACACGGTCACGCTTCACTTCCAAGTGCACAGATTATATTTGTCAAATAGATCAGACCACAAAGGGACTGCATCCTTGCTGCCGAAAAAGGAGAAGAAAAATTAGCAAAAAGACAAAAGTGGGAAGTGTCAGATACACGGAGTCCCTCACATTCGACCAACAGTGGTTTGTAACAGGGAACTCCACTAGCCACTGCTGTTGGGGCCAATGCCAAGCATGTACCTTGAGTCAAGAGATCATGCACTCAGACTGAAGACATTCACACGGGGATTCATATACACAACATCAGTTCCTCACCCGCCTTGGGTCTGGACTATCTTGAGGTGGAGAGAAGATGGGGAAAGAGCCTGCACCTTTCTCCTGGAGGGGGCTCAAGAGGATCCTTTTGAACAGGAATGCACTTTTTATCTTGCCCCTCTTGATCAATCAACCGGTCCCCTTCCCCCTTACCTGGACGCTTCTGAATTGCTGATTACCACTGTTTCCTGCGGGTTGGTAGATGGGAAGAGACCCCACACAAACTGTGGACTGGCGTTCATCCAAGAATCAGTATGATTCCATTGATGGGTGAAACATCAATGGTGGCAGAACACTGATTTAATGCTGAAATAACAATGAATAATTTCTGAACAGCCCTACTAAATTGTCCACTGTTAAAAAAAGCCTTTGAATGACAACTTACATGATACAAGTAATATTAAGTTGCCAAAGGATGTTACAGACACGAGGTTGTTAACAACTAACAAACAATTCGTGTAGCCCTGATCATAAGCCTGTTGAAGTTTTTAATAGGTCACTCATTTTCAAATCTACAAACCCCAAAGTCCGGCACATTGGTAAAAATGATTAGGGATAGCTCCCAACCATCATTTGCCTAATCTTCTAGACTTGGCAGAACTTGTACTTAATTACGTAGGAGAAAAAAACCCAATCTGAATATATATAATGCCGGCCAGAACACATACCCCACTAGCAGGGATTATTAGAAAATCAAAATAATTCTGCGAAGAAAATTGAATACTGTTCATCTAACTATAAAACACAATCCATTGATGGAGTATAGCTCAAACTCAAAACAAGACGAATTATGAATCCAGTGTTGGGTGTAAAAGCAATGAAGGCATAATATTAATTCAGCATTGAAGTACCTATGACTAATTTCTGGAACCACCATTATGAAATGTACAGCACCTAAAATGTCTCCAAGATCATACTGATTGTGAGACAAACCATTGCACATGTACACTGGAGAATGCGGTGATATCCTACACTGTTAAAGTAAAAACAAGCACCCAAAAGATCTTATGACCACAATGATGTTAATAATTTGTTAACTTCTCACGGGACACTGATGATAAACCTGTTTATGTTCTTAACAGTTCACTGACTCTTGTCCAGAGTTTGAAGAAGGCGGGATCGGAGAGGCAAGACGTGCCTATACTGTTTTAATTTATGAAAAACCATTCCCCTACTTTTTGTGAAAAAACAACCGTCATGGGACGGTTAATTCTAATAGCTTAAATGCTTCAGCTGAAATGTCATTCAAGGAGTCTCCTGTGCTGTGAAACTGAAGGCGGCAGACATCTAAACAATAAACAAGCCTTCTTGCCAGAGTGCCTGCTTGCCTGAAAGAAATGCAAATGTATGCAACTGGTTAATCTCTGAATGTACAGGGTGCTTGGGAGCACGTACTGGCTTTAATTTATGGAATCACTTGAAGATTTGTGATAAAGATTTTGGGCCCGAATACGACTTTTGCGGTCTTCCTGCTGAATCGCTGTGGCGGCGGTCACAAGAACACTGCCAAGGCGGCAGTCTTCCGGCCGGTGTATTGTAATGAATGGAGTGTGAGCGGCAGACCTCTATGACGAATTCTCTGCAAGTGGCCAGCCGCCGCATCCAAAACCTTACTCTTACCCATTAGAGATAAGTCTCTGCTAGCACAAGATCCAATAATGTCAACAGGGAACACTTTTCCTTAGTAATATGTACAGCAAATTAGCAAAAGGTAGCCAGGAATTCAATAAAGGAAACTCTAAAGCAAATTACAGGGTCTATACCATAGCTTTGTAGGGATGTCTGACGGGTGGCCCAGCCCCCTCCGGGCTCCAACGGGTGTGGACTGGTCGCCTTTTGCCTGGGCTTTGCCCGAGCAAAGCCGGGGGGGGGGGCACGTCCCACGTGCTTCCCACTCTGCGGGATTTCTTCCCCAGTTAAATGCCCTGGGTGTTGCAACCACCTCCTGGTGTAAGAAAAGAACAAGGTCCTCTGGGTGATGTAGTCCCCGGTTTCAAGCGCATCCCGCGCTGTGGGAGTTCTTCCCCAGTTAAGGGACGTGGATGGGCCAATCACGTTGCAACCGCCTCCTGGCAGGAGAAAAGAACAAGGCCCTCTGGGGGATGCAGCCCCTAGTTTCTAGTGTATGCTGCGCGTGTTTTTCTACAGTCAAGTGCCCTGGGTGGGCCGATCATGTTGCAGCTGCTTACTGGCAGAGAAAAGAACAAGGCCTGCTAGGGGATGTAGACCCCTGAATCAAGCGTGTCTGGCACTGCTGGAGTTCTTCCCCAGTTAAATGCCATGGGCGCGCCAATCATGTTGCAGCCACCTCCTGGCGTGAGAACAGAACGAGGCCCTCTGGGGATGTACTTCCCGGTCTCTAGCGCGTCCCGCGCTGCAGGAGTTCTTCCCCAGTTAAGTGTCCTGGGTGGGCCAATCACATTGGCCCGCCTCCTGACAGGAGAAAAGAACAAGGCCCTCTAGGGGATGTAGTCCTCGGTTTCTAGCGCGTCCCCATGGCCATTCTGTTTTACATGGTCATGGCTGCTACTTAGTCAACTTCTACCTGCAATCCCTGTATATTTTTTCTTGTGGCATGGAAGGCATTTGCCAATTCTGCTGAAATGTTCCCGAAACCATGTTCCAAATCATACTCTACCAGTCCTGGTATTGGCACACAAACAAACTTGTGAAAACCTGTGTTACTAGTATCAATTATAGGTGCATGTCACTTATTCAGTGGGCGAAACTATCCAGGTTCATGAGCAGCTATAAGCGCACTCATGAACGCGGCACTACTGTGAAGTTGAGTGTGAGATAACGTAGCATGTGCCCTCCCAGTTTGAGTACCTTATAAGCCCTGGTGCCACACATGAAGTACATTCCTCCCTGAACTTCGGTATCCACTGTGTGGTGCACACCAGTAGTGAGACCTACTGCACCTTGCTGATCATGTTGAAACCTGCTACACCATTGGGAGTAACTCCAAATGGTGTTCAGGATTGTCACTTGTGCCCAGGGGGTTGCATATGAACATCTGGAAGTACAGAGTGGGAACACGTCACACTGGTCGACAATCAAAGGAACATACAAGAGCTCATCAGGAGCCACCAACACAGCATTCCCCTCTATAGTCTGGTTCCAATATTGGACCGTGTAGTTGAGAACCTGCTGCCTAGTGACAAGGGTGTAGTTTGTACTCAGCAGCTGCTTTCCCCTCAAATCCCAGTTTCTGTTAGTATTAGCTAACTCCAACAGATTAAGGCACATACCTTCCTCCAAATCTCCCAGGTATTGGACACACGGATTACGTCCCGGAGAACAGTTCCAAAAACAGATTGGACAGCTAACGCCTGACCACACGTCTAGGTAACATTAGGTATATGGTACACAATCCTTCTTGTGCACTCCCCTATCTTCACAGGGGTGGCATACATCCCATTTGGCATCCAATGGATAACTTGATAGAGGTCAACAGATTAAACAGTACTCATGACTTAAAGTCCTAGTGAGTTTCTCATGTACTTTGATCAAGGGATGTTATGCTGGCCTTTGTACCAAGGACAAATATTTATAAGGCATACCATAACAACGCATTCCTGACAGCTCATTTTTGATTATAGTTTACAGTATGCAAAACAGGACAATAAGTAAAAACTCAGTTGCTCTATAAAGTTAAATAAGCAAGTTCTATGCTCAGTCTCATGACACAGGGTGCAGGTTCAGCAGGTACGCAGTTAGTTTGTTGTCATCTGCCTCGACTCTTGGCCTGCTGTTGTCTGCTTCTTGTCCTGGCCTGCAGTCATCTAGTTCTGGGACAGTTTCCCACACTTGACCTGCAGTGTCCTCCTCCGTCTAGCTTTTATCAGGTGCAGACTAACACTTTTCTTCAAGATTTGTAATCTAGACTTTACTCAACAGCATCTGGTCGAACTGGGCTCTTCTTGACATGGGCCAAATGAATCCAGGTCTGGCACATGTCTACTTTGACAGCAGTGTGCCAAGTCAGTAGGACCTGACAGGGTACACTCTACTGGGGCTCCAGGCAGTTTTTCCTTCTGAACTTATTTACACACACACAATCTCCTGACAGCAGGTCATGATCAGGGACTGTAATAGAGAGAAGGTGGGCACTTTTAGTGAGATCATGATCATGGTCAAAGATCTCTATACCTGTCTGCAGTACTGCCACAAGTCCTCCTCCCTGGCTATAAGATTAACATATGGCAATATAAAATGTACAGGGTGTGGATACACTCTTATGAAAAGGATCTCTTATTGGGTTAGGCCAGGCTTCTTACTGGGATTGAGTCTAATATTCATCAAAACCACAGGGAGAGCCTCTGGCCATTTGAGGCCTGTCTCCTGACAGATCTTTGCCAGTTTAGTCTTTAACTGTCCAATCATTCTTTGCACCGTTCCACAGGAGTGGGGGTGAGGTTTGTGTTTCCAAGGAGAACCTGTCCATAGTTTTTTTGGCTTTTGACTGAGAGTTCCTGGGAGCTGGAACGAAGGACCAGTGCAGCGACTGTATGCAGGACTGCAAGGGTGAGTGTCTTAGGACAATATCTGCAGCTTACTCAACAAGTGAGGCTACCGAGGCAACCACTCAAAGACAGGACTACTTGCCCTGGGCTTGGGGGTCCAGACAGTCTAAATTGTAGCTCTCTGGCCTTTGTTTGTATGAGAAGGGTCGTGTTAGGTCACCAGAGACCACTCCTTGGAGCTCTTGAAAGGAAAGTGTGAATGGTTTCTGATAATCAGGATGAAGTAAGGTAGAAGTAGAGGACAATGCTTGCTTCAGGTGGTAAAGGCCCCCACGTATGAAGGTGCCCACCGAACTGGATGTGGGGCATTATCCGTGATGGGTGCAAACAGTGATTTGAGTGTGAAATTGAGATCCAAAAAATGTCAGAACCCAGTAGCACCCCAAAAACTGCTGAACTTGCCGTTTGTTAATAAGCTTGGGAATAGCAAGCACCACTTGCATGCTGGCAGGGTCATGACTATGGAGGTGTATGAAATGACATGACCTAAATACGTGACTTCTGAGAGGCAAATCTGAAGCTTTGCAAGTAATGCAAATAATCAACAAAGGTACCCTCTCAAAGAAGGAGAAGTAAGGGAAGGAAAATAAATCTCCTTGCAGAAAAAACAGCTCAAAAGAAATTCTTTTCTTTTTCATAAAACCCACACCCACCCGGGTTTCCCCTTGGTGGCATGCTTCATCATTGGGTCCATCCCTGCCCTCTATGGACAGGGGCGTGCTACGACCTACGAATACCCGGGAGCACTAGTTTTGTAAAAATTGGGGGTGAAAATGAGTTTCTAGCGTAGACCCCAGCCACTAAGGGCGCAGAGTCTTCCAAATCTGGATTTGCACCCTTCCTCCACATCCTCCCCCATGTGATGTAAGTGTCCATCACTCTAGAGGCTAAATCAGCTGGGTGCTCATCTACTTTCTGCATGCATGACTCTTCTTTTGTCCAATTTACTTGTGTTTTCCCCTCCCTTTTCATTGCCAATATACATGCCATCCTGGCTGTCCTCAAAGTGGCCAGATGAGCACATCTGCAATCTGTATCCACAAGTCAGGGCATTACCGAGGCTACAATGGCATATCATAACAGTGTTATCTGTAACGGTCTGGGCAACTGCTTTTTAGTTCTCTGTTGGGGTAGGAAAGTGTCTAACATTATGTCGATGTCTGCTCAGTTGGGATCATGTGTATTGCAAATAGCTTGAAATCACCTGCTGAAATCACAGGAATTATCCTTAAATTTGGGGAAGGTCTGTTGCCACTGAGCATGGACTAGAGTGGTGCACCCCCTGTCAGCTGCTGGTGAATATACCCTAACAGGAGATATTGTCAATGTCTTTTCCCTGCCTTTATGGCATACTTTCCACTTCTTCCCTTAAACCAGTAACACTGGCTCCATTTTGGACCCCTCCTCATTCCTATCAGCTGCAGCATCCTTAAATGCCTCTTCCCCATCCCACTATTCCTCCTCCGCCTGTAGAGATTGTTGCATAGTGATGGGCGGCACCCTCTCCATTGGCTGCTGCAGTTGTAGAGCAGCAGACTCTCCTATCTCCACCTGCTGCTGCCGTTGTGGAGTTGCAGGACACGTGCATATGGGGGTGGTTTAGGCTCTTTCCTCCAGACAGGGCCTGATGGACAACCTGTTGATATGGGCTCAAGCATCCTGAATTCCCCTTACTTTGTTGTCGGAGGGCATAGAGCTGTTTTATAAGTTTCTAATAAGAGTCTTGCAAACTAGCCATTATAGATTCATCATGCCTTTGTGATGTTTCCTTATACCAGTGATAATAATAGATAATTTGCTCTCGGTGGGGCACCTCCAGAAAGCCATGCAAAGATTTCAATTGGCAAGATAAAAAGTACCATCATCAGGAAAGTGCAATTCTTGTTTGTCAACAGTATATCAATTCCATACATGACAAAATTATACCAACTTTTTCTGTGACAATACCCTTGTTCATGGAAATTCAGAGAATGTTTACACAACAATGTCCCTGGCATATTCTCAGTGGGACAAGAAAACATTCTCTCAATAATTACACCCCTATTCCTTTCTCTGCTACACGGTCACGCTACTCTTCCAAGTGCACAGATTACATTCGTGCAAATAGATCAGGCCACAAAGGGACTGCATCCTTGCTGCCGAAAAAAGCGAAGAAAAATTAGCAAAAAGACAGAGAAGTCGAAAGCGTCAGATACACAGTCCCTCGCATTAGACCAACGGGGTTATAACAGGGAACTCCACTAGCCACTGCAGTCGTGGCCAATGCCAAGCATGTACCTAGAGTCAAGAGATCATGCACTCAGAGTGAAAACATTCAAACAGGGATTCATACACACATCATCAGTTCCTCACCCGCCTTGGGTCTGGACTGGACTACCTTGAGGTGGAGAGAAGATGGGGAAAGAGCCTGCACCTTTCTCCTGGATGGGGCTCAAGAGAATACATTTTAATAGGAATGCCCGTTTATCTTGCCCCTCTTGATCAATCAACTGGTCCCCTTGCCTCTTACCTGGACGCTGCTGAATTGCCGATTACCACTGTTTGCTGCGGGTTGGCAGGCAAGAAGAAACCCCACACAAACTGCGGATTAGCACCCATCCAATAATCAGTATGATTCCATGAAAGGGTGAAACATCAATGATGGCATAACACAGATTTAACTCTGAAATAACAATGAATATGTTCTGTACAGCCCTACTAAATAGTCCACTGTTAGTTAAAAAAGCCTTTGAATGACAACTTACATGATACAACTAAGATCAAGTTGCCAAAGGATGTTACAGACACAAGGTTGTTAACATCTAACAAACAATTCATGTAACCCTTTTAATAGGTCACCGTATTGCGATGAATGGAGTGTGAGCAGCAAACCACTACGATGAAGTACCCGCTGCCATGGCGTCGGCAGTCCTCAATGCATGTGAATAGTACACCAACGCCATCCGAGCAGCGGTCTTACGCCCACTGAATTACAATGATATAGCAGTACTGTCAGTCCCTTAGCAGCGGTTCTCCGATGACAGAAAACATTTGCGGCTGGCGCTAAGCAAGGAAATAGAACCATGGCCATTGGAAGGACACACATACAACTCACCTTGTGTAGCCAGGCCAATTGAAAACACCTGCATAGCACACTATAAAAAACACACCATTCCAAACCATGACACTTTGCCACTCCCCAGCACTGTCAAAGGTAAAATAGAGTGAGAGAAACCTGTTTAAAATGTTTTATTTGAATTGTTTTCAGTTAGCTCACTTGTCACTCACCACAAATTGTCCTTGCTCCATCACTATTTTCTCCTGGGTGTCTGTTCATTTATTTTTGTAGTATTACTCCCTCCGCCCTTTCATAATGCCCCAAACCAAAAATCCCAAGTTTTCGGAACAAGAACAGTCTGTCATAGTGGATGAGAGTCAGAGTAGAACCACAGTTGTTTGGGGCACAAGTCCAACATACTCTTCACAGCAGGAAAAGGGAAATGTGGGACAGAGTCATCCTCAAAGTCACTGAGGTAGGCACAATCCCATGCACACAGGGGGATATTAGGAAGCGGTGGCATGCCCTCAGGGCCAGGGTGCGTAACTTCTCCTCTAGGCAGCACCTGGAGGTCCTGAAGACTAGCGGTGGTCCTCTCAGTACACCATTACCGTACCCTGGGAGGAGAAAGGCTTGGCTATTGTCTACACTGAAGACATGCATGGAATAGCTGGGGAACCAGAGTCTGGTAAGTGAAACATCACAAATTCAGAAGAAAGTTCATCCCCTGTTTTTTCACATACTAGCTCCCAAAAATGTGTGTAGCAAATATGTCCTTAACTAACAATCAGCAAAGTAGCAGTATCAAAGAGTTAAATCATAATGTGTGAATAATTTGTGTCACATATAGGGTATGTGGCAACAATCTCCACACCATGCAATGATGCCTGTAAGTGTATTACAAAGTAAATTGACCCCTGAGGCATCTAATCTGCCCCAATGTCAAACTATGGCCCATACCGACATAACAATGTCTACAGGTATGTCACACTAAGCAGCAAGATATTGTAGGCTATTTGGATTTTTTTCCTATGGCTACAACTACCATGACGCACCATGTCAGTCATCCAAAACCAGATTCAATTGTGATTGTGCACAATTTCACAAGTAACACAAATTACAACCGGACCTCCCAGTCCCATGGGGTGACCAATCTACATCCAACGTTCTCCTCAAAGACAGGCCACCATACTGTCCTGTATGTAGTCCTAGTCACATCACCTAAAAGATATCATGCCATGATGGACGTCACAACAAGTGTGTTTTTCCAACTGCCAAATACCCAATACAAAATATGTGAAGTGGCAGGTGAGAGATTTACTCTGCACTGCTCACATGATCAGTATTGGCAAAGACACAAACAAGTTATGCCATCTACTGTCATGTACTCGGCTTGGCATTGGAATGTTCCATTTCACATAACACATCTCAACTGTATTGGATATAATGGATTGTCGATGTGATGTATATGTCATAGCCAAACAGACCACAACTCAGGACATGCTATGAGTTGCGTATCAGAAGTACATGTGTAAAAGAATAACAAATTGTCTGTGTAACATGTGCTTTAACACTGAAATCTAGCAACGCATAAACCTCTGACTATTGTTTTGTCTTCTAGTTCTTACTGTGTGACAAGATTTGGAGGCAGATATCACACTTCTAACAGTAACAATGTTCTCCTTTTACCAACAGGCCAGTCGCTCCTAACAGGTGGACACACCTCTGAAATTGAGGAGCCCCCCTCTGCACCCCAGGAGCATGCCGACAGTGATGAGGACAGTGCTGGACATCTTGACGTGGACGACGGTGATGGTCCATCAGGTTAGACTGGCCAGGCCCCAACTGTGAGACTCACTGGCCCAACACCACTAACTCTCTCCCCCTGCAAGAACCCAGCCACCAATTTCCACCATACACTGTGCCACTGGCACAGACTCTCACAACTTGTGCACCACAGACCTGGCTCAGGAGGTGCCAGTCACCGACCATGTAAGTGAAGAGCCAGGAACCAGTGGGGCACCCTAACCTGTGCCAAAGGCACAGGTACGTCAAGCACAGTGTAGTAGGAGGGCATCTGTGGGCCAGCAGAGGGAGGCCACTGGGGACACCATCACTGGTCTGACATTGACCACGTCTTGGGAGCATACAATCAGTCCCATGACAAGATGGACCAGATACTGACTGAGATCAGGGAGATGAAGCAGGTGCAGAGGGAGCAACACACTGAGTTGGCTGCCCTCAGTTCTAACTTGGGCACCCTCATTGGGGTGTTGGTGGACATCAACACCACTCTGGCCAGGGCCTTTCCACCCCGATCCACCTCTTTGTGTGATGTCCCACCATCAGGGCCCTCTACATCAGCAGCAGCCACAGGTAGGGTGGCCCTAACAGAGGGACAAACACCAGTCAACACCACAGTTACTGCACTTATGGATCCCCCCACCCTGTCAAGCTGGGGGCGGGGCTTCCACACAAATATCCGGCCCCTTTGGATGGCCAGGACAAAACCACCACCAGCAAGAGAACCCGTTCCTAATTTCCCCCGGTGTCATCCTACCAATGACTTTGTGGACTGTTCCTAGACCTATTTCCCTTCCTGATGCCTGAAGTATGTTGGACTTTGGACTCCAAGCAATGTGCCATCTACAACAAGGATTTCATCCACGATGACTGACTCATTAACTGTTTCTTTCCACGGATCAATATTTCACCCATTGTTTCATTTTCATTGTTCACTAACAATAAATGCACTTTTTACAAATCTCATGGACTGATGTACTAAATGTCTTATCTATCAAACCTTTATTGTACCCCGATCTGAACATTACAAGTCTACCAACATGTGCTTGTACACAATGTTTGCCATAGGTGCACAACTATGTGTCACCAAAACATTCATACCAATGTGTCCTAAAATACCTCCTTCCTCCCATCAAAAACTAAATGGATGTCATGATGTCACTGAAAGACAAATTAAGGAATTAGGCACAAAATATATGCTAGTAAACAAAATGTTCCTTCGCAGATGTAACATACATGGAAGAAAGGGACATGTTTGAAAATGTCCAGACAATTAGGCTATTCATGAATGATCAATGTGAGCACCTGCTCCCTGCACACCTGCCTCATAACACAAATCAAGCATGTGTCACACCTATAGTCACACAGATGGCAGCACTGCATTTGTTTTCCAATGTATCATTCCAGTACACTGGTCCTAAATCTGGTGTCATGTCACAAACAATGTTCAGTTGTGTGCTAGGATTACTCTTTGCTTCCTTGAACTGATCGAGCAACAGCTACATCCTGTGCCCAAGATGTTAGGAGTTACCCATTGTGAAGGGGAAATTTCATGGGAATGCTACACTGCCACATGTGACTGCAGTCCATGATGCTACACATATCGTATCAAGACCAACACACAACTGGGAACCAGTCCATTGTATAACTCTGAACTCACAATCTATCCATAACTGTGCAAGCTGTCTTGCTCCCACATTTGTACACCCAAAGTCTGTGTCTGTCGGTTCCAGGAACAAGCCATGTCACTCTTGTACAAACAGCAACATAGGCCCGCAAATGTCACAACTCCGAAATATCCAAATGAAGATGCTGTGGTGAAGGTACCTAGAACCGGAAAATGCATATAGATAAGTTCACAAACCATACACATACAACAATTCACATAGGCAGCATTGGTTGAACGCAGTCATGCTCTACAAAACAAGGTCAACTATGCAACAGAGACCAAGATACCATGTGTCACAATCTTGAGCCTATTACACCTTGGACCACTACCCATACAAGTATGCTCAGACTCACATTTCAGCTCAACATACTTCTCACTTCATCACAACAAGAGGTGCTGTACCAGTCCTGGATATGTCATGTCAAGAAACACTTACACTCAGGAGAAGCAATTGTTGATCAGATCCTGATGCAAGTCCCCTCTTTCTTCTTCACCACTAGCCTCTCCAATTTACATTTCATGGTCCTCACCCGGTGGCTCTGCATGGTCGTTATCATCTGACAGGGATGTTATGTTGCACTGCAATGTTGTGCAGCAGGCCACAGCGATCTGACACACCTTCCCGGGTGAGTAGAGGAGGGCTCCCCCTGTCTTGTCCATACATCGGAATCTGGCATTCAGGAGCCCAAAAGCCTACTCCAGTGGCCGCCGTGTTCTTCCATGGGCCTCATTGAAGTGGACTTCCACTGGCGTTGTCGGATTCCTCAGTGATGCCAACAACCATAGTCTGTTGGGGTACGCTAAGTCAGACATACGTGTCATAATTACTCTACCAGTTTGTGATGATGTAACTTGACATTTCCTTATAGAGTTAGGACAGTTCTTACTTACCAACAAGCCAGGCCCTCTCTGGTTGGAGTTGTGACATCAGCTGGGTATGGTGCTTTTCTGCAGCACAAAGGAGTCATTTGATGATCCTGGGAACCAGGCACAGACGTTTGAGTTGTACAAATCTGCAAGGCAGACAACTTGCATGTTTATTGAATGGTAATGCTTGTGATTTTGGTAGGCCTGTTCCCTGTTGTGCGGTGGTTTCAAGGCAATATGGATGCCATCAATGGATCCAATCACATGTGGCATGCAAGCTATTTCCTAAAACCCTGCCTTCATATTAGCAAGATCCTGCCTTCTAGGGGACTTGATGTAGCTGTCTATGTGTTTCATCAAAGCTAAAAGGATGTCTCCTAGCATGTTACTGAACATTGGTTGAGACATACCACCTGAAATTGCCACTGTGTACTGGAAGGAACTGGTGCCCAAGAGATGCAGTGCTGCCATCACTTAGACTATTGGTGTGACACAATGGGGATTTGTGTTCTGAGGCAGGAGAGCAGGTTCCAACAGATGACATAATTGTAGGACGGTTTGCCTATTCAGGCAAATCATTTTAATCACATCCCTCTCTTCCATGGTTTGCAGGTCTGGAAATGGGCGGTACACTGGTGGCTGCCTCCTTCTCACTCTTCCAGGGTACCTATGTGTGGAGTAACAACAGTTTTTCAAGATACATCATGGCCCAAGACATTACAGGTTGACATATAGATTCACACATTTTACATACAGTCAGCCCCCTGTTTAACATACATATTAACTCCTCATTGCACCCTTTACATGTCTACTGGGCACTGATGTGCAAATATTGCCTCACAAAGGTGATATTATCACGCCTTATTTTTTAAAAATATTTTTTATGCACAATACCGTCATTGACGGTAGAGACTACACTGCGATAATAGTAGGATTATGGCCTGTAGCACGACATTTAAAATACAACTGTTATCTCAACCGCCACAATGGCATCTACCTGACCTGCTGTTAGGACCATCGGACTGAGCGCAGCCGGCAAACGTCGACCATGCGATGGGCAGTTCTGTCTTCAGGGGATACAGCCATAGGCTAACAATGTTGATGGTAACGGTAGAGAGCCAATGGTTGGGTCCGTCACAGCAGAAAACCGCATATGCCATGTACATGTAGGCCAAAAATTTGTAAATTGCTCACTTGCCTACAGACACTGCTACCTTCAATACCTTCTCAACTTCTGCTGCTGGTAACCACCTCTGGGAGCAATCATGCTAGGCCAAAAGGGTGAGAGGGCCACTGCCTTTACTCCAGAAGAACTTAAGACCCTGGTGGATGAGGTCCTCTCCTGGTATGGCCAGCTCTATGGCTCACCATGAGGAGCAGGTGAGCTATTGACACTGATTATAATCTTGTGTGACTCAATCATTCTCTTCCATACAGGCTACATTGTTGTTTAGACACACATGATGTTCAAATATGTGGTATCATTGAATATTTCTGCCAACATCACACAAACATGTAACTGACTGTTGGGCATTGGACATAGTGCATGTGACATCACCAATGTGTTGTGATGATTGTGAAATGGCCTGGAGTCGCTGTTGTGTGTATGTAGCCAGCTATGCATTCCCACATTTGGTGGTACATGTCATATTGTTTTAACCCTGAAAATGCCAATAGCCAATCCAGGTTCAGGATCTTAGCAGCATTAAGACTGTATGTACACTGTGAAGAGCAGATATGGATGATGTCAGCAATGTGTCTTGGCCCACTCATCACTCTGCCCATATATGACATATCAAGACAGTTGTGTAGGAAGTAGCTATAGGCCACATAGCCCTTAATGGTCCCACCCAGCTTTGACTTTGATCATGGGATGGTCGCAAGATGATCCTTTGTGATTGGGACATGTTGGTAATGTGCTGCACATGTGGCATCTGTATGCTGACCCTGTAGTGAGCAAGGCTTGACATGCTGTGCCCAGTCACAACCATGGACCAGGCTGGGGCTGTGTCTCTGTAGCAGTACAAGTGATGCCCAGGGTCTTGTCCCTGTAGATCAGGCTTAGCATAATTGTGTGTACACTAATTGAGATGTGAACCCCAGCAATGCCCTTGCCAGTCCTCACATGGACAAACTTTTGCATGGTGATAGAATTTACACCTTGAGTTGGTAGGCCTGTCCAGTGGAAATGGTATGCAAAGTATTTAACTGAACGTACACTGGCTCATTTCCACCAGCACTTTATTTACAATGTGCAAATGTAAATGCTTGACCAGTGCAGGGCCACGAGGACCGTCCCACACTCACATTCCACATCTATCTTTGCTCAGGTACGTTGAGCTGTTAAACAGCTGCTACCATATCATCTACCTGAACATGGTGGGCTCCCTATGAGATGTCAATGACCTCACTGTGTCAGTCCCACACATGATTAGAGGTGTCATATAGGGCCAATACATTGCCACACATACCCCATAAGCTGTACTGATATGTAGCATCAATGGTTAGATATTTCTACTCTATCCCAGTGAGCATCCTCTCCCTGACACACATTTCAGGTCAGTCATAGTGTGATCACTGTAATTCTATGGTATATACCCAGATATCAGTCTCAATGGACTGTAGGCCTCAAGTCAATGTTTCTACCTTCACAAGTGGATGTCCACTTTAGTACAAAGCTGTGCAGCCGGATCAAGATCACAACTAGATATCATTGTTGCTCACATATCTGTGCATGTGGCGTGCCTCTGGGGTACTTCATGTGAGTGGCTCTACATAGGTGTTTTTGGGTCATGACCAGGGATTTTGATAATAATCATTGACTTGGGAAAATGTGTATTGGTGTGTTTGTGTATCTCAGCATGTGTAAGTCAACCATGAGGTGTGTTCACTCTTGGTGTCAGCTTGTGGCAGATGTGATACAAATGTGTGCTACAAAATTGATATACATGACCTTACAGTGGGTTAATGTTTGCTTCCTCTCTTCTTTCTATACAGGCCAATGCCCATGAGAAGAGGGATGTGTGGAAAGCCATCGTGAAGAAGGTGTGGTCCCTGGGGGTCAACAGGCGGCGTTGTGTCCATTGCCGCAAGAGGTGGGAGGACCTGAGACACTGGACCCGAAAGATCGCGGAGGCCCAGCTGGGGCTGTCTTCCCAACATGTACAGGGAGGGCGTTGCACCCTGACCCTCCTAATTGCCCACATCCTACCTGTGGCCTATCCCGGCCTTGATGGGCAGCTGCGGGCCCAACAGCTACAACAAGTGGGCAAGTCATTACCAGAGTTGTACAAGTGTTCTAGCCAAAGCTTTGGGTTACAGGCATGTATGTCACCACCTGAGCTGAGGCTGACCCAAAGTCCAAACCACAAGCGTGGACTTTGGAAGGATTATTCTGATGTTGTGGAATGTCCCTGCTGACCACTGGACCAGGCCGGTCAAATGTCTATATTGTGTGATGAGTGATGCTAATTCACTACTGTGTGTTATGTGCTGGTAGGCCTATCACATTTGACATAGTAGGATGTGCACCTTCGATGCAGTAACTGCACAACACTTTCCAGTGGTAAGTTGCGCATGTATCATCACATTGCTATTGTCACAGCACTGGTTCACTAGCTAATTGTGCCTACATTTTTGCCTGTGGGCCTGCTCCTGTAGTTGTGTCACCACAAAAGATATGTGTTCAACATGATGAGGCTGCATTGTTAGCTTGATGTCTGAGTCATTTAGACATATATGTGTCTAGGCAAATGAGTTTATTTTCAGACTTTATTATCAGAGTTTATTGTGTTACTTCCACAGTTGATGTTTCACCACTGCTATGACTGGGTATGCATTGGTGGGTGTGTGACCCCTGCCCTGATCCATTATTGAAAGTGAGATGTTAATGTCAAAAAAGTGGGTATATGGGATACATGAGAGCTACACTTATGTGTGATGATCATATTTCATTAACATGACTCGTGTCATCCAGTGATGTGAGGTGCACATGTTAATGATGGCAGGTGCACCTTCTATGAGTGGTCAGATCAGTCTTGGCATGCTCTAGATGTTTTAAAGGACAATATCTTACTACCTTCACTGAGTATTCCAAGTCATTCTGTGATAGGCAAAGTCACCAATAGTCTCTGTGACAGATGAGCCCAATATGGTCACTAGATTTTAGGGAATGGTAGGTATGTAAGGGGTGGTCAGCCTTTCAAAGTTGGAATGGGTATGTTCTTAAGGCAATGTGACAGCGTATGCTGTGTGCTATTGTTCACTGATCACCCATATATTAGGCCAATATTGTGTGCTCTCTACTATTCACTGATACATGTGAAACCTTGCCAAGCTAATGCATATCACCTTTGATTGGACTAATTTGACCGTGTATACATGATGACTTTAGGTTTGTGATGTCCCAACAGTGTGAATTACTCAGTGGAAAGTGACCATGTCTCTGCAACTGCAAAAAGGTATGCAACATAGATGTCCAATTTGACATGCAGTACATGATGATGTGTAATTTGATGGGCACATTTGGTGTTTTCAGGTCCTTGTGTGTACACTGCCAATAAGTATGTTGTGTCCCCTTACCACTTGTGGAGACGTGTCAACTTTGGTGGCCTACATGGCCAAAAGTATAGGAGGGGATGACCAGTGGCAGTAGATACATCTGGATGACGTGAATTATACTTCACTTATGGTCTTGTGGCTGTGTTGGGTGATGACATCACTATGAGCAACTGGTGACTGGTTATGTACCATACATTCATGTGTTCAGGCTCATGTTGGGGCCAATTGTGTTTGCCTTAGGGCTGGTGCGCTCAATGTAGCTTTAATAAGTATATTGTGTACATCACATGGTCAGGTGTGTTACCGCATATGCAATAAACTGGTTTCATTTCTAATTGCAGCATCAACTAAGTTAAGTGGCGGCGGAGAGTCCAACATCAGTGAGGTCACAGCTGGCAACAGTGGTTCCGGGTATGACACTACCAACAAAGAGGAACCCAGTGCCCAAGAGGGTGGTGGGAGTGCCACAGAGGATGCAAGCTCCAGTTCGTCATCATCGGAGTCAGCTTGGAGTGGACACTCCCGAATGCTGGCGGGCGAAGCATGACATTTGCCACCATCGTCCTTGCCTGCCTTCCTAAGTTCCAGCTCCACCCTACCTGTTGCTGCCCACCCAGTTGGCTGTGCCACCAGGTCCCCTATGTGGGAGCCTATCTCCTTCACTCCAGGCACCTCAGCCCTGCTCTGTCTCCCCCACTGCGCTCAGTGATAAGGCTATTGACTTCCTGAGACAAATCTCTGTGGGTCAGAATGCATTGTTGAATGCCATCCACGGGCAAGCCTCCCAATTCGTGCAGATGGTGACCTGCCTGGAAGGTATTCACTGTGCCATGTCTGGCCTACAGGGATCTTTTCAGGCTCTTGCATCCTCACTGACTGCAGCCTCCCATCCGCCCCAACTTCTGTTCTTATCCCCAAACCTGTCCCAGCACATGCACACATTTGCACACACCACCATACACCCCAAGCATCACATCCACACACAAGTCCATAAAACACAAAAAGAGCAGACACGCATCCAAATACGCAGACACCACAGACACCATCATATTCACACCCACACCCAGCCCCATAGCACCCAGCAGTTAGACCACCATACCCACAAAAAACAACCACTCACCCATCACATCCGCACACAGCACAGGGGAAGCCACACATGCATGCACACAACAGACACCCACAACTCACCCAGACAACACAGAAACAACCATACCCACATGCACACCCACATCCATAGACACACCCACGGTCACCACCTCATCAGCAGTCACTACACCCATATCCAGCGCTCCCATTGCAGCAACATCCCCAGCTACACCTCCAGGTACATACACTTCCAAGAAACTCAGACTCAAGCACTCATGCACCCAACAGACACCAGTATCACAAGACAAACTCACACTTCTAACACATACACCTGACCCCCATGCACCTCCACCCAAACTCCCAAAGTCAACAGACACACATACTCCCTC
Organism: Calotriton arnoldi; assembly: GCA_963921515.1. Lineage (NCBI taxonomy): Eukaryota > Metazoa > Chordata > Amphibia > Caudata > Salamandridae > Calotriton > Calotriton arnoldi. The sequence goes on from CAWUFW010003146.1 coordinate 58,737, forward strand.
AACCTCCCAGTCCCCACTCCGTCCCACACCCCCTCCCAAGTTCCCTGCAGAAGACCCTTTCTTTGCACTTGCCATCACCCCTTCCCAACCTGAAGCCACCCCTTCCAAGACCGTTCCTCCCCCTTACACAGCCAAGTCCACCCCTGCCACCTCAGAATCCAGCCCTATTTCTGGCCCATCCACCCCTTTCACTTCCAAGTCTACCACTACAAAATGTTGCTCTACCCCTTCCACCTCCTAAACCACCCCTCCTAAACTTAAGCCATACTTTTCATCTCCCAAAACCTCCACTCCTCAAAAGAAGGACCGCCTTACCAAACCCACCCGTCCCCCTCCCAAAGCTTAAGTTCAAGGTGCCCGGCATGCTCTATAGGTGCCTTGGTAGGAGGAGGTTCCCTATCAGTGTCATATGGGCAAGTTTTGTGGCTCAGAATTTAGCTGGACCACAACCAGAAGACTTTAGACTGGCCATTGGCCTTTTTTTGCATTTTAATTTATTAGATTAATAAAATCCTTTCTTTGGTTTTGTACACAATGGTCCTCCCATTACGTTTCTAGCTAGTATATGCTATAACATAACACTTGTATTTGTAAAGCGCACTTATCACCCATGGGTCTCAAGGCGCTGAATAACAGATGTTTATTGTTACCCAACAGTACTCATTTTATCGACCTCAAATGGATGAAAGGCTGAGTGGACCCGCTGGGATTTGAACCTGTGACCATGAGGTCAAACACAGGCCCCTGCAGTGGATGCATTAGTCCACTAAGCCACCAGACCCGGCTATTGTATACGCTGGGAGATGTGACAGCAGTTCTATCGGTTTCACCCTGCTTTGTGATCCATTTGAAGGAGTTTGTGCAATCTGAACTTGGAACTAGTGCTGGAATTACCAAGGAGAAATGTAACTGCTCAATGGAAGCATATGTGTGATGCATTCAAATGATGGCTTGGGATTGATATGGGTGTGATCTCATATGGTAAGTATTTCAACTTGTTTTGGGTAATCTGTCCATCATTTAGCTTGCTCTTCTCCCTATAAGGTAGGTTTGATGTGTGCCAGGTAGTTATTTGTTACATTCACACATGGAGGGTGTTGAATTGTCATGTCTTTGTACACTTTATTTGGAGATGTGTTCATTTTAGTGTGAATAGCTTACACATACTTGATGTATATGTGAGACAAATCCTGTTCCTGCTGTGTTTGCCTTTCTGACTTGCACTTCCACATTGGCCACATATGCATGGCACTTAGTGATGGTATTGGTTGTCCCTGTTATACTTCAAGCCCCAGGTCTAGGACACATATAGGATTTGAGGCATGTGCAAGGTGTTATGTGGGCCAGGGCCACATCCTTTCTTTGAACCCCGCCACCCTTTGTTGAGGCAAGCCTATTCAGCAGAGCGTGTTTACAATATGACCTTTGTATGGTTCTCACACTGATTGATAGGTATCCTGTGTAGCTGCCATGACCTTTTACTGTGGGTGATGTGTGGGGTCTATCACAAATATTTTGCAGGGGGGTATATTTCAGTTTCATGACACATACCTTCAACTGTTTCTTTTATGTGACAACAGGACCTTGCAAATGTGAAATGTCAGGGTGTGACGGAAAATAATATGTGTAGTACTGATGGGGTGCTGCTTTTCTGTTACACCAATCAATGCACACTACATGATCCATGAATCTGAGTGACTTGGCCATAGGGAGCATGATGAAGCAGTGCTTGGCACATACATTCCTATTCATTTGGGGAAGGGGCACACATAAAATGTTTGGGCCGGGCACCAAAATGCCTTGACAGGTCCATGCCGGGCCTTCTATTTGCTGTGGAGTCAATGGTGATGGGTAGGCATACGGATTATCGTCGGTTACGGCGATTACGGGGGTCATCGCGCATAGTGTTACAGGACATGTTGAGGTGTGTAGTGGTGAGTACAGATGAGTTTGTGCCTTATATACTTCCCTTTTCGCCAGCTCAGGTGTGGCGTGTCACCGCTGGATTCACGTCGAAGGTATGCCGCTTTGTGATTGGGCGGGTGGGGAAACTGGCTGTCCGACCTTCAACAACAGCATTGGCCTATTGAACTGAAAACAGAAATTCCTGGCGGTGTCGGGGGTGTGGCGGCGGTCTTTCTTCTATGGGACCACATGCATCGTAATTGGGGGGGTTGCACCGCCAAGACTGCCATCGATGCCGCGGCGGACCATGGACTGCCAAAGTCGTAATAAGCCCCTTATTCTTTTTGAGTGGTACTGCAAGGGAGTTACTAGCTGAGCTGTGAGGTGCATGCATTTAAGGGACAGTTATATAAAAAAAATTGCACTACATACAGTCTGGGTATTACTAAAATCTATATTTTGGAAGCACCATTTTATCTTAAAATGTCTTGTGCATTTCATAGCAGTCTATCTTATACTGTTTGTAATGCAAGTTTAAAATAATGACTTACATATTCACAGTGCTTTCTGTGAAAGGCTAGGACTTCGTAGCACTAAACATACACAAATCACTATTCTCCACTGCACCAACCAAGATTCAGTTCTGTGGCTCTCTGGTCACACACAGACCTCTGCAGTGCATTAACTAACAGAGGTTTCATAATGTACTATAGTGCAATTCCCACTGATTAACTTAACTTTTTAAAATGTATTTTTCATTTAAGCAGTGCGTTATTTTATATGCAGCTACTTGAAGGTGAAAGACCAAAAAAAAGTGCAGGATATTTTGTTTTTTTTAGCCACAATTTTGTCCCCGCCCCCACGCTCACTGACCCTGCCCCATTGCATGCAGCATCACAGTTCCCATACTGTTTTTACTGCACTTCGACCGCTGCTAAATCTGTGAATCCCACACTTCATTGATAGTGAACCTCTGAACTTTTTTCCTTACATATACAAATGAAACCGATAAAGGACATAACTGTCTGTGACCAAGACCTGATCTGATTGAAACACTTTGACATTTGTTCTGTATCTCATCTGTTTTGAACAAATACAGAATTAACATTTACAAAAACTGAACTATCTCTTGTGCCATCTCTCTCTCTAATACACTGGGAAGGGCCTTCATTGACATAATATGGTCAAGGATTGGCCCAACTTCATGCATCGTCCCTATCAGCTGTGCGTTGCAGAGAGGACGTCGGAACCCATCTGCATGGCAATATGTATAAAAATAATAAATTTGTAGTAATGTCAAGGCAGTGAAAATAAACTTGCTCCAATTACACCTTATATAGAGCAACTGTCCTAAAAACAAATCACATTTACTACTATAGTGCATAGGTCAAATTTGAGTTTATTACCACAGTATAGCAAAATTGATGTGCCTCACAGATTGCAGGTAACATTTCTAGTTTACAAATAAAAACAACTTGTTTACCATACTGCACAAATTTAACTCCTTGCATCCTGGTTTCGTGAGGTAGGGGCATCACGGCTCACTTGAGATTTCGTCTCTTGTGACTCATGGCCCCTCCCCTACTGAACAATGGTGATAAATAGTATATTACACTCTTTTTCTCTCTCTCGCTCTCTCTCTCTCTCTCTCTCTCTCTCATATATATATATATATATATATATATATATATATTTATTTATTTTTTTCACAGAAAAAAACAAAGGTTTTAGGGACGTTATAGTTAGGAATTAGCATTTAAAAATCCTTAGAAATTCACGGAAAAAGACACAAGTTACAGGAACGTTATAGTTAGGCTGACATTTCACTTGTACAAAACCTGTGAAATTCAGCTGTTATAGTTAGCTGAGGTAACTATAACTCGTGCCCCCGCAATGCACTGCTGATGACGTCACATATTACATCACTCATGACATGGTCAGTGACATCACTGATGACATCTCAAATATAGATCATCCCCCAATCAAGAGTGCGCCAGTTTGCAGAGTAGTGCAGAGAGGGGGTGGGGTCTCCGGTGATTTGCCAGCTTTGTTTTTTTTTATTTTAGGAAGGGGGGCTGTGTGGCCCCCCTTCCCTTTATCCTTTTTGGGCCGCTGGAACCCCATCCCCAGGGCCTGACCCATTTGTTTTTTAAATAAAAAAAGGAGAGGGGCCACGTGGCCCCCTCCTGAGGCTGATTTCGGCCCCAGAGACCCCATCCCCCGGGGCTTGGCCTTTCTTTTCTTGTTGCACATATAAAGGGGGAAGGGGGCTGTGCGGCCCCCCTCCCCAGACTGATTTTGGTGCCTGGGGACCCCATCCCTGGGGCATGCCCATTTATTTTTTAATTTTCAAGGGAGGGGGAACGAGCGGCCCAGTCCCGGGCAATTTTCAGGCCCGGGGACCCCATCCCCCAGGGCCAGGCCATTTAATTATCTTTTTTTTTTTTTTAAGGAGGGGGCCACGCAGCCCCCTTTCCCAGGCCAATTTCGGCCCCAAGGACCCCATCCCCTGGGGCACAGCCATTTTTTAATTTCAATAAAACACCCTCCTGGGCCATTTTCGGCCCGGGAACCCTATCCCCTGGGTCTTGGCTAACTCGTTGGGGTCCGCAGGGAGCCTCAAGGCCCCCACGGTTCCTGCCTGCTGGCTCTCCGCCTCCTGTGGGAGGCGGCATTGCTTTTGGGCAGAGGGAGCTGCAAACATGCAGTTCCCTCTGCCCAGAAGCAATTCTGCTTCGCTTCATGGAAGCAAGAGCATTTTACATGCTCTTGCTTCCATGAAACAAAGCCGAGTTTGCTGTGCTCCCGCCATGCCATAGCAAACTGCAATGTCCAGGGGGTGGGCACCCAGGTACATTGCTGGAGCCGGCCCTGGGGGGTGGCAGTCCCCAGGGCCATTTACCGCTCCAGGAGAGTGCAGCCCCCCTCCCATCTTTAACATATCCTCGGGAGGTGGTGGTCCCCAGGCTGCGTGGGGGGGCAGGAGCCCCCACGCCTAATTGTCGACATAGCCCCAGGAAAACTAGTCACGGGAAGGCAGGAGCTCCCCCACGCATTTTTTTTTAGCGTAGCTCTGGGGAGGTGGCAGTCCCCGGGGCTGCGGGGGGGCCGTCTGCCCCCCGCATTTCCAAAAATTAGCCCGGGGAGGTGGTGATCCCCGGGGACATATCATTATTTTTTCATTGCCCCCGGGACCTGGCCCACCCGGGTGCTTAAAGAAAATGAAGCACGGGAGCCCACGCTTTGTTTTTTTGAAAATTTTCAGCCGTATTCACAGATCCAACGCGAATCCCGCTGATTTTTTTATTTTTAAAAAGACGCTTTTTTTGGCCCTCCCTGAGCAGGCCTAGGGGGTCAGGGTGTTTCTACCGTGACTCCTTCTCATTAACTTTTCTTTTACCTTTTTCTTGTAACTCTGTTCAACTGAGTCACAAGATGGCTGCCAACACTTCCTGGTTTGAAGTGTTGGCAGCCAATCAGATCGCAGGCTCGAGATCGGGATTGTTCGCTGATCCTCCGCGGCCATATGTGCATATCTGAGAAATGTTTAAATGTCTCTGGAACTACTGAATGGATCTACACCTTTTAACAAAAAGAGTGCTTTCTGAACCAAGAGCTACCTTTTTGCTAAATTTGGTGTAATTCCGTTCAGCAGTTCGAATCTGTAGCAGTGTCTGGAGAAAAAGTGTTTTGGGACCCCCTTTTTCTCGGCCCTCACTTGACGAATCACCCTGAAACTTTCAACAAAGCAGCTGAAGTGAGTGAAGTGAGTGGGCCATTAGTTATGAAAATTTCGCGACGATTCGTGTAACGGCGCCAAAGATATTGGCAAAAGAAAAAACGCTTATTGAATAGAAACGAGGTCCTAACTATAACTACCTACTAGCGACCACCAGTAGGTAATATATATATATATTGTGTATATATTATCTACTGGCGGTCGCCAGTAGATAGTTATAGTTACAACCTATTATCCATAGGAAATCCGCGACATTCTATTTGAAATAACTCTCTTGCCGGTTGACGTATCTTCGCAAAATTTTCAAACTTTGTGGGGCGCTCCGGTCCGCTCCTACCCTGAAAGTCTCGGGGGGATTCGTCAAGCGGGGGCCGAGAAAAAGGGGGTCCCAAAACGCGTTTTCCCCATGCAATTTTCCATAGGAAACTTTAGACACGGCTACAGCCCGAACTGCTGAACGGAATTACACCAAATTTGGCAAAGAGGTAGTTCTTGGTTCAGAAAGAACCCTTTTGTTAAATGGTGTAAATCCGTTCAGTAGTTGCTGAGAAAATCAAAAGTAAAAAGATAGATATATCTGGGCGGAGCCTAACCACACATGTCATCGAGAGATCTGATTGGCTGTCAGCACTTCATCCTGGAATTGCTGGCAGCCATCTTGGGACCAATATAAATGATAGTACTCCATTGAAATGCATTGTAGTGAATCAAAGATTTTGAGGGTTACCAAAAGGAGAACTATAAAGGGTGATAACAGACTCTAGTTACATTAGAATTCATTTGTTGATGGTACCATACTAATTTCAGGAATTGTGGTGTGTTCTAAGGTGATTTTACCCTGTGAAAAACCTTCTGCTGGGATATCATGAATGATGTTTGAGAGAAAACTATTTTCACATGCTTGTCCCATAGAGTTTTGGAAGGTGCTCCAGAAGGTAAAATGAGAGCATATTTTCTGTAAATTCACATTATCTTTCTCAGTCATGTGAGAATGAAGTCTGACATTCTCAGTAAAACATGTACATCCAACAAGGGCAGAGACTGTCAGTTGATTCCTTTGTGTTCTACTGCAGCTTCCCAGAGTGTTCTAAAGAACAACTAGAGTGCTAACAGCCTTACTTATGACAAAAGTATTGCACACCTGAAGCCATCTTGATTGGAATAAACTGGTAACACTTAAAACATTTAATTTAAAAAGGAACAAAATGATGGGGTTCATTTTGTCATAGAAATTATGGTTAGTGCTGTAGAAAGAAAAATTAGGATTTCAAGTGTGATCTCAAATATCTTCCTGTTATATTTCAACAGGAGCAGCCTGCCAGTTGATGCCTTTGTGTTCTACTGCAGCTTCCCAGAGTGTTCTAAAGAACAACTAGAGTGCTAACAGCCTTACTTATGACAAAAGTATGGCACACCTGAAGCCATCTTGATTGGAATAAACTGGTAACACTTAAAACATTTAATTTAAAAAGGAACAAAATGATGGGGTTCATTTTGTCATAGAAATTATGGGTAGTGCTGTAGAAAGAAAAATTAGGACATGTTTCAAGTGTGATCTCAAATATCTTCCTGTTATATTTCAACAGGAGCAGCCTGCCAGTTGATGCCTTTGTGTTCTACAGCAGCTTCCCAGAGAGTTCTAAAGAACAACTAGAGCGCTAACAGCCTTACTTATGACAAAAGTATGGCACACCTGAAGCCATCTTGATTGGAATAAACCGTTAATACTTAAAACATTTAATTTAAAAAGGAACAAAATGAGGGGGTTCTTTTTGAAATAGAAATTATGGTTAGTGCTGCAGAAAGAAAAATGAGGGCATGTTTTAAGTGAGATCTCAAATCCTCTTCTACTTCATTAGAAAATTCTGACATGCAGACTGAAACAATCACTTTCAATACCAGCAGCAGACTTCCAGTTAACTCCCTAGTGAGCAGTAGCTTTACTACAGTGATCTAATGAGCAACTAGAGTGCTAACATTCTGAATTTATGGCAAATGTGAGACACATCTGAATGCCTTCTTGATGGAATCAAAGTAAAAAACTGAAAGCATTTCCTACTGAGGAGACTGCAGTAAATGAGGAAATTAGGAAACTTCATAACAAAGGTCTTCCAAGATGGCCACCAGAGAAAAAAGAGCCCAAATGTAGCACAAATATTACCCAGATGTAGCCCACATGTAGCCCAATGACAAAAGTGTGCAAAACACTTTTTATTTTTAGTTTTTTTGCAGTTTTATGTAGTGCAGACTGGTCAGGTATTGGAGTGTTGCATCTTAAAACATGACCCCCTACACTACAAAAACACCACTGCACTACCCTAAACGCTAAAACACTACCCCCAGCACGACCCCCTACACTACACAAGCACCACTGCACTATCCTAAACACTAAAACACTACCCCCAGCATGACCCCCTACACTACACAAACACCACTGCACTACCCTAAACCCTAAAACACTACCCCCAGCACGACCCCCTACACTACCCAAACACCACTGCACTAACCTAAATCCTAAAACACTACCCCCAGCATTACCCAAACATCACTGCACTACCCTAAAACATGACCCACTACACTACACAAACACCACTGCACTACCCTAAACCCTAAAACACTACCCCCAGCACGACCCCCTACACTACACAAGCACCACTGCACTACCCTAAACCCTAAAACACTATCCCCAGCACGACCCCCTACACTACACAAACACCACTGCACTACTCTAAACCCTAAAACACTACCCCCAGCACGATCCCCTACACTAACCAAACACCACTGCACTAACCTAAATCCTAAAACAATACCCCCAGCACAACCCCCTACACTACCCAAACACCACTGCACTAACCTAAAACATGACCCCCTACACTGCACAAACACCACTGCACTACCCTAAACCCTAAAACACTACCCCCAGCACGACCCCCTACACTACACAAGCACCAATGCACTACCCTAAACCCTAAAACACTACCCCCAGCACAACCCCCTACACTGCCCGAACACCACTGCACTGCCCTAAACCTTGAAACACCAGCCCCTGCACGACCCCCTACACTGTTCGAACACCACTGCAGTGCCCTAAACCCTGAAACACCACCCCCAGCACGACCCCCTACACTGCCCGAACACCACTGCACTGCCCTAAACCCTGAAACATCACCCCCAGCAAGACCCCCTACACTGCCCGAACACCACTGCCCTAAACCCTGAAACACCACCCCCAGCACGACCCCCTACACTGCCCGAGCACCACTGCACTGCCCTAAACCCTGAAACACCAGCCCCAGCATGACCCCCTACACTGCCCGAACACCACTGCACTACCCTAAACCCAGAAACACCACCCCAGCACGACCCCCTACACTGCCCGAGCACCACTGCACTGCCCTAAACCCTGAAACACCAGCCCCAGCACGACCCCCTACAATGCCCGAACACCACTGCACTGCCCTAAACCCTGAAACACCAGCCCCAGCACGACCACCTACACTGCCCGAACACCACTGCACTGCCCTAAACCCTGAAACACCAGCCCCAGCACGACCCCCTACACTGCCCGAACACCACTGCACTGCCCTAAACCATGAAACACCAGCCCCAGCACGACCCCCTACACTGCCCGAACACAACTGCACTGCCCTAAACCCTGAAACACCAGCCCCAGCACGACCCCCTACACTGCCCGAACACCACCGCACTGCCCTAAACCCTGAAACACCAGCCCCAGCATGACCCACTACACTGCCTGAACACCACTGCACTGCCCTAAACCCTGAAACACCACCCTGTGCACAACCCCCTACACTGCCCCAAACTACTGCACTGCCCTAAACCCTGAAACACCATCCCCAGCACGACCCCCTACATTGCACGAACACCACTGCACTGCCCTAAACCCTGAAACACTACCCCCAGCAAGACCCCCTACACTGCCCAAACACCACTGCACTGCCCTAAACCCTGAAACTTCACCCCCAGCAAGACCCCCTACACTGCCTGAAAACCACTGCACTGCCCTAAACCCTGAAACACCAGCCCCAGCATGACCCCCTACATTGCCCGAACACCACTGCACTGCCCTAAACCCTGAAACACCACCCCCTGCACGACCCACTACACTGCCCGAACACCACTGCACTGCCCTAAACCCTGAAACACCACCCCCTGCATGACCCCCTACACTGCCCGAAACTACTACACTGCCATAAACCCTGAAACACCATCCCCAGCACGACCCCCTACATTGCACGAACACCACTGCACTGCCCTAAACCCTGAAACACTACCCCCAGCAAGACCCCCTACACTGCCCAAACACCACTGCACTGCCCTAAACCCTGAAACACCACCCCCAGCACGACCGCCTACACTGCCTGAAACCACTGCACTGCCCTAAACCTTGAAACACCGGCCCCAGCATGACCCCCTACACTGCCCGAACACCACTGCACTGCCCTAAACCCTGAAACTCAACCCCCAGCACGACCCCCTACACTACCCGAACACCACTGCACTACCCTAAACCCTAAAATACTCCCCCAGCACGACCCCCTACACTACCCGAACACAACTGCACTGCCCTAAACCCTCAAACACTCCCCCAGCATGACCCCCTACACTACCCAAACACTACTGCACTGCCCTAAACCCTGAAACACTACCCCCGGATGACCCCCTACACTGCCCGAACACCACTGCACTGCCCTAAACCCTGAAACACCATCCCCAGCATGACCCCCTACACTGCCCGAACACCACTGCACTACCCTAAACCCTAAAACACGACCTCCTACACTACACAAACACCACTGCACTACCCTAAACCCTAAAACACTACCCCCAGCACGACCCCCTACACTACACAAACACCACTGCACTACCCTAAACCCTAAAACACTACCCCCTACACTACACAAACACCACTGCACTACCCTAAACCCTAAAACAATACCCCCAGCAGTACCCCCTACACTACCCAAACACCACTGCACTACCCTAAACCCTAAAACACTACCCCCAGCAGTACCCCCTACACTATCCAAACACCATTGCACTACCGTAAACCCTAAAACACTACCCCCAGCAGTACCCCCTACACTACCCAAACACCACTGCACTACCCTAAACCCTAAACCACTACCCCTAGCACGACCCCCTACACTACCCAAACACCACTGCACTACCCTAAACCCTAAAACACTATCCCCAGCACAACCCCCTACACTACCCAAACACCACTGCACTACCCTAAACCCTAAAACACTCCCCCAGCACGACTCCCTACACTACCTAAACACAACTGCACAATTTGTTACAGGCGTTGCAACGCAGGCCTGTGGTGCTTACTGGAAGTACCTGGTGGGCTAGTTGGGCCCCAGGGACCCTCAGGATTCAAGGTGACCTAATCCCCCAACTTAAAACGCGCCACGCGGCGCGTTTGCACAGTGGTGAAAGGAGGGGCGGGGCCTCAGGTGACAGGAGGCAACTCAGTTACTGATGAGTAACCAACAGTCGCGGCTCGCCGAGGGAGTGCTGCGGGGCGGTGGGGCGGGGAGGGGCAGGGTGGGGGTAGTAAACTCCGGCATACGGAGTTAAGGAAATAAATAAATAAATAAAACAATTTACATTGCGCGCGCTGCAACGCCAACTATTAGTATTGCATTGTGGGACATGTAGTATTTCCCCTTTATTTTGAAGCCTTACTCTGTTCTGCGCAGTTGCTCCCAAAGTGTAATTTATTGTTCTCTGCCCTCCAGTGGGCCTCTGCATGTCACCGCCAGTCCACAATTATTTCCTGCCCATCTGCTGCTCCGACAAAGAGGCTCGGAAGGTTCCATGCCCCTGCAGCTCTTCACATGTTAATGGGATGGTGCTGTCTTCACGGCAGGACGGCCGTGTCATTTATTTTCAACCAAAGATGCCCAAAGCATTAAGACGCACTCTGCAGCAGATCACAATTTATTGGCAAAACCGGCATAGTCACACAGCTTAATTTGTCATGCCTTACGTGTTTCAGACCTCCTGGTCCTTGGCCACAGGCAGGGATTCAACTTTGCAGTGCCACGTGATTAGCTAAGAACAATAAATTACACTTTGGGAGCAACTGCGCAGAACAGAGTAAGGCTTCAAAATAAAGGGGAAATACTACATGTCCCACAATGCAATACTAATTGTACTCACCTGTGAGGCCCCACTGGGAGGTAACAAAAAGAAGCTAATCACGTGGCACTGCAAAGTTGAATCCCAGCCTGTGACCAAGGACCAGGAGGTCTGAAACGCATAAGGCATGACAAATTAAGCTGTGTGACTATGCCGGTTTTGCCAATAAATTACGATCTGCTGCAGAGTGCGTCTTAATGCTTTGGGCATCTTTGGTTGAATATATATATATATATATATATATATATATATATATATATATATATATATATATATATATATATATATATATATTATCTACTGGCGGTCGCCAGTAGATAGTTATAGTTACAACCTATTATCCATAGGAAATCCGCGACATTCTATTTGAAATAACTCTCTTGCCGGTTGATGTATCATCGCAAAATTTTCAAACTTTGTGGGGCGCTCCGGTCCGCTCCTACCCTGAAAGTCTCGGGGGGATTCGTCAAGCGGGGGCCGAGAAAAAGGGGGTCCCAAAACGCGTTTTCCCCATGCAATTTTCCATAGGAAACTTTAGACACGGCTACAGCCCGAACTGCTGAACGGAATTACACCAAATTTGGCAAAGAGGTAGTTCTTGGTTCAGAAAGAACCCTTTTTGTTAAATGGTGTAAATCCGTTCAGTAGTTGCTGAGAAAATCAAAAGTAAAAAGATAGTGATATCTATGGCCGAGTAGGGTCCGCGTACCCTCCCGATCACGAGCTGCATGTTAATTGGCTGTCAGCTGGCTGTCAACATTCCGATTCAGGAAATGTTGGCAGCCATTTTGTCCCTCGGTAGAACCGAGGGACAGAAACAAGTGCGCAAAGCGCACAAAGGGGGCAGGGTAGAAACACCCTGACCCCCTAGGTTTGCTCAGGGGGTCCCACAAGGACCCCCTGGGCAAAAAAATAAAATAATTTTTTTTTTAAAAATCGGCAGGATGCGCTCAGGGTGCGCAAATCCTGCCGAAAAAAAAAAAATCGAAGCGCGGTCTACCGTGCTTCGATTGTATTTTGCCCCCGGGTGGCCCAAGTCCCGGGGGCATGGTGGGGGTTTAATTTTATGTGTGGGGGGCCTCAAAGGGCCCCCAAGCCCCGGGGACCGCCACCCCCGGGGCTTTTTTAAAAATGGTGCGGGAGGGCTCTGAGCCCTCCCGCAGCCCCGGGGACCACCACCTCCCGGGGCTTTTTTTTATTAATTGAAGAACCTGTGTGGGGGGCTCCAGCCCCCCCACACGCCCCAAGGACCGCCACCTCCCCGGGCACTAACAAATTAAAATGGGGGTCCGTTTTGGACCCCGAAGCCCCGGGGACCACCACCTCCCCGGGACTGTGCTGATGTAGGGAGGGGGCCGCGCGGCCCCCTCCTGGAGCCCTTGATGGCCCTGGGGACCGCCACCCCCAGGGCCGGCTCCTGCAGTGTCCTGGGGTGCCTACCCTCGGGACACTGTAGTTTGCTATGGCAGGACGGGAGCCTCGCGGCTCCCGTCCTGCCATAGCAAACTGCTTTGGATATTGGAAGAGAGAGCAGGAAACCTGCTCTCTCTTCCAATATCCAAAGCACATTGCTTTCCACATGGGGAGCAGCATGTCAGCTGCTCCCCATGTGGAAAGCAATGCCGGCTCCCAAGGGACGTGGGGAGCCGGCGGGACTGTGGGGGGATTGGGGACCCCCCCACAGTCCCCAACGGAGAGGGCCAGCCCCGGGGGATGGGGTCCCCGGGGCAAGTAGTGGCCCAGGAGGGGGGCCACGCGGCCCCCCTCCCCAAAAAAGAAAAAAAAAAAAAAAAAAAAAAATGGAAAGGCCGGCCCCGGGGGATGGGGTCCCCGGGGCCTTAAATGGCCTGAGGAGGGGGGCCACGCAGCCCCCCTCCCAAGAAAAAAAAAAAAAAGGCCATGCCCCGGGGGATGGGGTCCCCGGGGCCAATACAGGCCCAGGGAAGGGGGGCCACGCGGCCCCCTTCCCGTTTTTTTTTTTTTTAATTAAATTAAAAAAAAGTGGTAAGGCCCTGGGGGATGGGGTCCCCAGGGCCCAAAAACAGGAAAAAGGAAGGGGGGCCACACAGCCCCCCTTCAGGGGACAAAAAAACAACAACAAAAAACGATCGGGCCCGCAGGCCCCGCCCCCTTCCTTCACCAGTCTGCAAACGCGCCCCCTGGCGCTTTTGCAGAGGGGGAACGAATTCCCCTTGAATACTGGGGGTCCCTGGGGGCCAACTAGCCCACCAGGAACCTCCAATATGCGCCAGGGGGCTGCGTTGCAGAGACGTGTAGAGAGGCCACACCCCTTTTACGCCTCTCTGCAACGCAGCTCTGTGGCGCTTTTGGAGGTATATGGTGGGCTAGTTGGACTCCGGGGACCCTCAGGATTCAAGGGGACTTAATCCCCCAACTTAAAACGCGCCACGGGGCGCGTTTGCACAGTGGTGAAGGGAGGGGGCGGGGCTTCAGGTGACATGTGTGCAAACAGGCCCCGTGGCGCGTTTTAAGATGGGGAATTAAATCCCCTTCAATCCTGAGGGTCTCTGGGGCCAACTAGCCCAACAGGTACATCCAGAAAGCGCCACAGAGCTGCGTTGCAGAGAGGTGTAAAAGGGGTGTGGCCTCTCTACACGTCTCTGCAACGCAGCCCCTGGCGCATATTGGAGGTTCCTGGTGGGCTAGTTGGCCCCTAGGGACCCTCAGGATTCAAGGGGACTTAATCCCCCAACTTAAAACGCGCCACGGGGCGCGTTTGCACAGATGTCACCTCAGGCCCCGCCCCCTCCCTTCACCATTGTGCAAATATTCTTCTAAAATCATCCGAAATACGAATTCCGATTTACTCACCTGTTATCAGGAGAGACCTCAGTGCTGTATCTTTCAGCCCAGTACTGGTCCTGAAAAGTAATTTTAACCGTACTTACCAGTAACTTGAATTTCCTTCCATAGGCTAACATTGACTGGTTTCACTTGGAAATTCTTCTAAGTGTGGAGTTTTGGAACTTTAAAATATTCCTCTAAAATCAGCCGAAATACGAATTCCGATTTACTCACCTGTTATCAGGAGAGACCTCAGTGCTGCATCTTTCAGCCCAGTACTAATCCTGAAAAGTAATTTTAACCGTACTTACCAGTAACTTGAATTTCCTTCATAGGCTAACATTGACTGGTTTCACTTGGAAATTCTTCTAAGTGTTGATTTTTGAAACATACAAATATTCCTCTAAAATCAGCCGAAATACGAATTCCGATTTACTCACCTGTTATAAGGAGAGACCTCAGTGCTGTATCTTTCAGCCCAGTACTGGTCCTGAAAAGTAATTTTAACCGTACTTACCAGTAACTTGAATTTCCTTCCATAGGCTAACATTGACTGGTTTCACTTGGAAATTCTTCTAAGTGTGGAGTTTTGGAACTTTAAAATATTCCTCTAAAATCAGCCATAATCCGAATTCTGATTTACTCACCTGTTATCAGGAGAGACCTCAGTGCTGCATCTTTCAGCCCAGTACTGGTCCTGAAAAGTAATTTTAACCGTACTTACCGGTAACTTGAATTTCCTTCATAGGCTAACATTGACTGGTTTCACTTGGAAATTCTTCTAAGTGTGGAGTTTTGGAACTTTAAAATATTCCTCTAAAATCAACCAAAGTACGAATACCAATTTACTCACCTGTTATCAGGAGAGAACCCAGTGCTGCATCTTTTAGCCCAGCACTGACCCTGAAAAGTAATTTTAACCGTACTTACCAGTAACTTATATTTTCTTCCATAGGAATCCATTGTCTGGTTTTCAGCAAAAAGTTTCAAAGTGTTGATTTTTACAAACTACAAATATTCCTTAAAAATCACCTGTATGACTTAAACGCATTCTTTCAACTGTTTACAGGAGATGCACCAGTGCTGGATCCAGGATCCAACACTGAGTAAGAAAAAGTAACGATAACAGTTTTTACCTGCTAAGTGAATTTCCTTCCATAGGATAACATTGGTGATTCTATGAGAAAAAGTTTCTAAGTGTCAACTTTTAAAATACAATAATATTCCTTAAAAATCACGACTGTAACCAAAACGCTTTTACTCAACTGTTTACAGGAGATGTACCAGGACTGAATCTAGGATCCAGTCCTGTGGTTAGAAAAGTAATCCATAAAGTAACTAATTGCATTTAACTAGAAATTCACATTGAGCTGAATGTTGCATTGTGTTTGAAAATGTGTTGCCCATTGCAACAACTGTAACTACTGTACTTAAAAGTCTATTGCCTATGTGCAAAGTATTTAAACTAAAGTAATTCATTCTGAGAAAGTATTTTTTGTAATGTAATGTATAATGTAATTACAATGTAATTTAAAAAATAAAATATGTAAAAAAAAATTGTTTCTAAAAATGTAGTAAATCAGTATGAAAAAAATTAATATAACAATTAATACATTTAAAAATTGTCATTTACAAAACCTTTGAAATTCACTGAAAAAACCGTAGGTTTCAGGCACGTTATAGTTAGAAATTAGCATTTAAAAAACCTTTGAAATTCACTGAAAAAACCATAGGTTTCAGACACGTTATAGTTACAAATTAGCATTTAAAAAACCTTTGAAATTCACTGAAAAAACCATAGGTTTCAGACACGTTATAGTTACAAATTAGCATTTAAAAAACCTTTGAAATTCACTGAAAAAACCATAGGTTTTAGGGACAGTTATAGTTACTTGGACATTGCACTCGTACAAAACCCGTGAAATTCCCCCGTTATAGTTAGTTCAGCTAACTATAACTCGCGCCCCGCAATGCACTGCTGATGACGTCACATATTACATCACTCATGACATGGTCAGTGACATCACTGATGACATCACTGATGACATCTCAAATGACATCACTGATGACATCATCCACGTGATAATCTGATGCACCTCCTCACACCCTAATATAACCTTTGATACACCCACTCTAAATTACAGACTGCCATTCGCAAAACCATAGACACTCCAACACCAATAACTACATACCCACTCACTGATTCTTAGGTCTACACACACACATCCACTCACTCACCCGTACAGTCACTCATACTTACGGTCACTCAGTACAGGACTATCATATGCACTCTTACTCCTATATAGACACTCAAACAACGCCACTCATCCATAGAGATACTCACACACCTAGTCAGTCATGCAAATAATTAAACACACTGCCATTTACTCACCTATACAGTTATACACACACCAGCTCACTTACTCATACAAATAGTAACACATTGTTACGCTCTTATACAATCACTGATACAAGCACACACTCATCCATACAGCCACTATCACAATCAATCACTCTTGCTTATAGCTATTTATATACTCCAACACACATATATACTGCCTTTCACATATGTAGTTACTCACACATGTACCACTGGGACATACATTCACTCACTAACACACTCTTACACACACTTACCCACCCATACAGTCTATCACAGATGCACTCTTGAAACCATCCACCCAGTGAATCACCCACTCACACATCTATGCACAGAGTTGCACACACCCCTCCCACACAAACACTCAGGCACCCATACAGATACTCAGACAAGCATTCAATAACTCATATAGACACTCATGTAGCTATTCACAAACACATGCAGCCACTTACACAGCAACAGACAGACGGATACAGACATTCACCCAGTTTAGTCACTAACCCATGCATTCAGTAAGATACGTTAAATCACTCACTTATAGAGTCAGTCACGCACCTACTAAATCATCCATACAGACACTTACACACCCACTCATTCTTCAATACGTCTTTTCCTATATATATTAAAAATATTTAAACTTTACAGAAACACACAGTCAGTGGATGATGTCATCAGTGATGTCATTTGAGATGTCATCAGTGATGTCATCAGTGATGTCACTGACCATGTCATGAGTGATGTAATATGTGACGTCATCAGCAGTGCATTGCGGGCGCGAGTTATAGTTAGCTGAACTAACTATAACGGGGAATTTCACGGGTTTTGTACGAGTGCAATGTCCAAGTAACTATAACTGTCCCTAAAACCTATGGTTTTTTCAGTGAATATATATATATATATATATATATATATTCACTGAAAAAACCATAGGTTTCAGGGGCGTTATAGTTAGTTGGACATTTCACTCGTACAAAACCATAGAAATTCCCCGTTATAGTTAGTTCAGCTAACTATAACTCACGCGCCCGCAATGCACTCCTGATGACGTCACATATTACATCACTCATGACATGGTCAGTGACATTGACATCACTGATGACATCTCAAATGACATCACTGATGACATCACTGATGACATCATCCAGTGAATGTGTGTATTTCTGAAAATTAAATATGTTTTATATATGTATATCTCAAGGTCGATGGAAGAATAAATGGGTATATAAGTGTCTAAATGTTTGATTTTTTTTGTAAAATTAATTGTATAACTGACTGATTAAGTGTATCTTAGTGAATACATGGGTTAGTGAGTAATGTTTAAATATGAAAATATCTGTATCAGTCTCTCACTTTGTGTATAAGTGGCTGCATGGGTTGGTGAGTAGCTACATGAGTGTCTATATGGGTTATTAGTTGGTTTTTTGAGTATCAGTATGAGTGTCTGAGTGTCTGTATGGTTCGGTGGGGGTATTACTTAGTGCATAGATGCATGAATGAGTGACTCACTGTTTGTATGTGTTGAAGACAGCATGTGTGCAGGACTGTATAGGTGGATGAGTGTGTGTATGGGTGTGTTAGTGAGTGAATGACTGTCTCAATAGTGTCTTTGAGTAACTACATATGTTTTAAACTAGTATATGTGAGTATTGGTGTATATAAGTGAGTATATGTGAGAGTGAGAGATTGGAAGAGTTCCTGTACAAATAAGGAGGTGTTTCGATAAGTGATTGTTTAAGAGAGTAAGTATGTGTAAGTTTCTGTAGAAGTAAGTGTGGTAGTGTGTGTATAACTGTATATGCAAGTAAATGGATGTTTGATACTTTGTTTGCATGCGTGACTATGTGTGTGAGTAACTCTAAGGATGAGTGGCGGTGTGTAACAGGATGTATAGGTGTATGAGTACATATGATGAGTGAGTACATGTATGAGTGACTGTATAGGGACTGTTGGTGAATGAGTGGATGTGTGTGTAGATCTTGGAATTACTGAATAGGTGTGTTGTAACTGGTATTGGTATGTCCATTGTTTTGAAAATGTCAGTTTGTATTTTTGAGTGTGTGTATCAAAGGTTATATTAGGGTGAGAGGAGGTCTGCCACTCTATCACAAGGATGATGTCATCAGTGATGTCATCAGTGATGTCATTTGAGATGTCATCAGTGATGTCATGAGTGATGTCACTGACCATGTCATGAGTGATGTAATATGTGACGTCATCAGCAGTGCATTGCGGGCGCGCGAGTTATAGTTAGCTGAACTAACTATAACAGGGGAATTTCTATGGTTTTGTACAAGTGAAATGTCCAACTAACTATAACGCCCCTGGTTTTTTCAGTGAATTTCTATGGTTTTTTAAATGCTAATTTCTAACTATAACGTGCCTGAAACCTATGGTTTTTTCAGTGAATTTCTAAGGTTTTTTAAATGCTAATTTCTAACTATAACGTGCCTGAAACCTATGGTTTTTTCAGTGAATATATATATATATATTATACTATGTATACATGTGAAAATGTCTCGGTCCGCCTGTTTGCCTCGGTGGCACGGAAAAAATGGGTGGAACTGACGTCAGCACGCCGACGAGGTCCTCTTATGGCTCCGATGACGTCATACGGTGTCGCGAGCGGAGCCGTGCTATTATGACGTCCTCGTTGACGTGGGAGAGCTAGGAAAGAAGTTCCGTGGAATGCTGGTGCAGGGGATATTCACCTAAGTGTTCAGGCTAGTCCTTTGGGAGCAACTGTTTATGTTGCCACTCCAGAAACCAAAACCAGTGATCAGAGGGCATAGGCCCTGCAGATGGCACACGAGGTGGGGTGCCCAGTCGTGTGCAACGGCGGGGCAGCGAAGTGACAAGCACCACAACCCACAAAAAAGGTAACGAGGGCACTGAATAACACAGGATCTTCTCTTTGTATCTGGCAGGAACAACGAAGTTAAAATGCCCTAGTACCAAAATGTAGAATTAGTGCTACAACGGTCTTCAAGAGGACCTGCGATGCCGCTTCTGCCTCCTGTACCCTGGAGGCGGCACATGGGTCACGCGGTACGGTCATACTGCGGTGGGACGCACACTCGTTGACCTCTCATGGCACTGCTGCACACTTCAGGGAGGACGCTTTCCATTAGCTATGTTTTCTGATGACGTTTCGCGCTGGCCCCGTCCATCAACAGAACTCCTTTAGATCCAAACAGACTCTTTCACTCTCTCACCGGAAGTGAAACCAGGCTACGCGGACACTTTCACAATACAACAGCCGGGAATGCACTTTTCGGTAAAAAAACCACATTCCTTCCTCCTAATTAATCAAATAAACGTCTCACTGAAGAACAGGGGCCAGCTTCGATCGGTAAGCAGCCGTTACAACGACTTTTTACTTCGCGATACCATTACAACGCATGCATTACCACGCATGTGTTGTACATCGCGAAGTCATTACTACGCATTTTTTTAGAACGCATGGTCATTTACCACGCATGCCTTTACAACGATTTTGTTGTAAAGGTATGTATGGTAAATGACCATGCGTTCTAAAAAACATGTAGATGATCCACGTCGTTGTAAGGAAACAGAGTCTGTTCCGTTTCCTCACAACGACGTGCACCGCCCCTCAGAGATGACGTGAAGCAGGAACCACGAGGAGAGAGGAACCACGAGGAGTGAGAGGTAAGGGGATTGGGCATGGGGTGGGGGTTTCTTTTCTAGGGTTTAGGGTAGTGCAGTGGTGTTTGGGTGGTGTTGGGGGTCGTGCTGGGGGTAGTGTTTAGGGTTTAGGGTAGTGCAGTGGTGTATGGGTAGTGTAGGGGGTCGTGCTGGGGTAGTGTTTTAGGGTTTAGGGTAGTGCAGTGGTGTTTGTGTAGTGTAGGGGGTCATGCTGGGGGTAGTGTTTTATGGTTTAGGGTAGTGCAGTGGTGTTTGGGTAGTGTAGGGGGTCGTGCTGGGGGTAGATTTAGGGTTTAGGGTAGTGCAGTGGTTTTTGGGTAGTGTAGGGAGTCGTGCTGGGGGTAGTGTTTTAGGGTTTAGGGTAGTGCAGTGGTGTTTGGGTAGTGTAGGGGGTAGTGCTGGGGTAGTGGTTTAGGGTTTAGGGTAGTGCAGTGGTGTTTGTGTAGTATAGGGGTTAGTGCTGGGGGTAGTGTTTTAGGGTTTAGGGTAGTGCAGTGGTGTTTCGGTAGTGTAGGGGTTCATGCTGGGGGTAGTGTTTTAGGGTTTAGGGTATGGCAGTGGTGTTTGGGTAGTGTAGGGGGTCGTGCTGGGGGTAGATTTAGGGTTTAGGGTAGTGCAGTGGTGTTTGTGTTGTGAGGGGGTCGTGCTGGGGGTAGTGTTTTAGGGTTTAGAGTAGTGCAGTGGTGTTCGTATAGTGTAGGGGGTTTAGGGTAGTGCAGTGGTGTTTGTGTAGTGTAGGGGGTCATGCTGGGGGTAGTGTTTTAGGGTTTAGGGTAGTGCAGTGGTGTTTGTGTACTGTAGGGGGTAGTGTTTTAGGGTTTAGGGTAGTGCAGTGGTGTTTGTGTAGTGTAGGGGGTCATGCTGTGGGTAGTGTTTTAGGGTTTAGGGTAGTGCAGTCGTGTTTGTGTAGTGTAGGGGGTCGTGTTTTAGGGTATAGGGTAGTGCAGTGGTGTTTGGGTAGTGTAGGGGGTCATGCTGGGGTTAGTGTTTTAGGGTTTAGGGTAGTGCAGTGGTGTTTGGGTAGTGTAGGAGGACATGCTGGGGGTAGTGTTTTAGGGGTTAGGGTAGTGCAGTGGTGTTTGTGTAGTGTGGGAGGTCATGCTGGGGGTAGATTTAGGGTTTAGTGTAGTGCAGTGGTGTTTGGGTAGTGTAGGGAGTCATGCTGGGGGTAGTGTTTTAGGGTTTAGGGTAGGCCAGTGGTGTTTGTGTAGTGTAGGGAGTCGTGCTGGGGGTAGTGTTTTAGGGTTTAGGTTAGTGCAGTGGTGTTTGGGTAGTGTAGGGGTCGTGCTGGGGGTAGTGTTTTAGGGTAGTGCAGTGGTGTTTGTGTAGTGTAGGGGGTCATGCTGGGGGTAGTGTTTTAGGGTTTAGGGTAGTGCAGTGGTGTTTGGGTAGTATAGGGGGTAGTTCTGGGGTAGTGTTTTGGGTTTACGGTAGTGCAGTGGTGTTTGTGTAGTGTAGGGGGTCGTGCTGGGGGTAGTGTTTTAGGGTTTAGGGTAGTGCAGTGGTGTTTGTGTAGTGTAGTGGGTAGTGTTTTAGGGTTTAGGGTAGTGCAGTGGTGTTGGTGTACTGTAGGGGGTTGTGCTGGGTTCTAGTGTTTTAGGGTTTAGGGTAGTGCAGTGGTGTTTGTGTAGTGTAGGGGGTCGTGTTTTAGGGTTTAGGGTCGTGCAGTGGTGTTTGGGTGGTGTAGGGGGTCGTGCTGGGGTAGTAGTGTTTTAGGGTTTAGGGTAGTGCAGTGGTGTTTGAGTAGTGTAGGGGGTCATGCTGATAGTGTTTTAGGGTTTAGGGTAGTGCAGTGGTGTTTGTGTAGTGTAGGGGGTCATGCTGGGGGTAGTGTTTTATGGTTTAGGGTAGTGCAGTGGTGTTTGGGTAGTGTAGGGGTCGTGTTGGGGGTAGATTTAGGGTTTAGGGTAGTGCAGTGTTATTTGGGTAGTGTAGGGAGTTGTGCTGGGGGTAGTGTTTTAGGGTTTAGGGTAGTGCAGTGGTGTTTGTGTAGTGTAGGGGGTTGTGCTGGGGGTAGTGTTTTAGGGTTTATGTTAGTGCAGTGGTGTTTGGGTAGTGTAGGGAGTAGTGCTGGGGTAGTGTTTTAGGGTTTAGGGTAGTGCAGTGGTGTTTGTGTAGTGTAGGGTGTAGTGCTGGGGGTAGTGTTTTAGGGTTTAGGGTAGTGCAGTGGTGTTTGGATAGTGTAGGGGTTCATACTGGGGGTAGTGTTTTAGGGTTTAGGGTATGGCAGTGGTGTTGGTGTACTGTAGGGGGTCGTGCTGGGTTCTAGTGTTTTAGGGTTTAGGGTAGTGCAGTGGTGTTTGTGTAGTGTAGGGGGTCGTGTTTTAGGGTTTAGGGTCGTGAAGTGGTGTTTGGGTAGTGTAGGGGGTCGTGCTGGGGTAGTGTTTTAGGGTTTAGGGTAGTGCAGTGGTGTTTGAGTAGTGTAGGGGGTCATGCTGGGGTAGTGTTTTAGGGTTTAGGGTAGTTCAGTGGTGTTTGTGTAGTGTAGGGGGTCGTGCTGGGGGTAGATTTAGGGTTTAGGGTAGTGCAGTGGTATTTGGGTAGTGTAGGGGGTCGTGCTGGGGGTTGTGTTTTATGGTTTAGGGTAGTGCAGTGGTGTTTGGGTAGTGTAGGGGGTCGTGCTGGGGGTAGTGTTTTAGGGTTTATGTTAGTGCAGTGGTGTTTGTGTAGTGTAGGGGGTCGTGCTGGAGGTAGTGTTTTAGGGTTTAGGGTAGTGCAGTTGTGTTTAGGTAGTGAAGGGGGTCGTGCTGGGGGTAGTGTTTTAGGGTTTAGGGTAGTGCAGTGGTGCTTGTGTAGTGTAGGGGGTCGTGCGGGGAATGTTGTTCATTTCTATGGCAAAATGAACCCCCTCGTTTTGTTCCTTTTTAAATTAAATGTTTTAAGTGTTACCAGTTTATTCCAATCAAGATGGCTTCAGGTGTGCCATAATTTTGTCATAAGTAAGACTGTTAGCTCTCTAGTTGTTCTTTAGAACACTCTGGGAAGCTGCAGTAGAACACAAAGGCATCAACTGACAGGCTGCTCCTGTTGAAATATAACAGGAAGATATTTGAGATCACACTTGAAACATGTCCTAATTTTTCTTTCTACAGCACTAACCATAATTTCTATGACAAAATGAACCCCATCATTTTGTTCCTTTTTAAATTAAATGTTTTAAGTGTTACCAGTTTATTCCAATCAAGATGGCTTCAGGTGTGCCATACTTTTTCATAAGTAAGGCTGTTAGCGCTCTAGTTGTTCTTTGGAACACTCTGGGAAGCTGCAGTAGAACACAAAGGAATCAACTGGCAGGCTGCTCCTGTTGAAATATAACAGGAAGATAGTTGAGATCTCACTTAAAACATGTCCTAATTTTTCTTTCTACAGCACTAACCATAATTTCTATGACAAAATGAACCCCTCATTTTGTTCCTTTTTAAATTAAATGTTTTAAGAGTTACCAGTTTATTCCAATCAAGATGGCTTCAGGTGTGCCATAATTTTGTCATAAGTAAGGCTGTTAGCACTCTAGTTGTTCTTTAGAACACTCTGGGAAGCTGCAGTAGAACACAAAGGAATCAACTGACAGTCTCTGCCCTTGTTGGATGTACATGTTTTACTGAGAATGTCAGACTTCATTCTCACATGACTGAGAAAGATAATGTGAATTTACAGAAAATATGCTCTCATTTTAGCTTCTGGAGCACCTTCCAAAACTCTATGGGACAAGCATGTGAAAATAGTTTTCTCTCAAACATGATTCATGATATCCCAGCAGAAGGTTTTTCACAGGGTAAAATCACCTTAGAACACACCACAATTCCTGAAATTAGTATGGTACCATCAACAAATGAAAAAATTTAACTAAAGTCTGTTATCACCCTTTATAGTTCTCCTTTTGGTAACCCTCAAAATCTTTGATTCACTACAATGCATTTCAATGGGGTACTATCATGTATATTGGTCTCAAGATGGCTGCCAGCAATTCCAGGATGAAGTGCTGACAGCCAATCAGATCTCACAATGACATGTGTGGTTAGTCTCCGCCCAGATATATATGTGATTTTACTTTTGATTTTCTCAGGAACTACTGAACGGATTTACACCATTTAACCAAAAGGCATGACTCTGAACCAAGGGCTACCTTTTTGCCAAATTTGGTGTAATTCCGATCAGCAGTTCGGGCTGTAGCTGCAACTAAAGGTTCCTAGGTATAATTGCATGGGGAAAACACGTTTTGGGACCCCCCTTTTTTCTCGGCCCCCACTTGACGAATCCCCCCGAGACTTTCAGGATAGGAGCGGACCGGAGCGGGCCATAAGTTTTGAAAATTTCGCGAAGATTCGTCAACCGGCGCCAAAGTTATTGGAAATAGAATGTTGTGAATTTCCTATGGAAAATAGGTCCTAACTATAACTATCTACTGGCGACCGCCAGTAGATAATGTGTGTACATAAAAATATATATATATAAATGTGTGTGTGTGTATGTATACATATATATATGTATATAATATAATATATAATGGCGCTAGTGGCGCTAATGTCATTGTAGTTATAATTCAGTCAGTCTTTCCATAAGAAAACCATTTTTTGTTTCTTTAATAAGTTTGCTACTGTTCTATGAATCTTCTCAAAATTTTCAATTTTTTTTTCACTTACTTTGGATCCTTCATGGAAAGTGTGGGCTGATCTGTAAAGTAGGGCCATGAAAAAAGGAAGGGGGTGAATCCCAAAACATCTATTTTCCATTTTAATTTCCAAGGGAAGCCCTGTTCTCTGATACAGAAAAAAACAATAGAACAGAATTGCACCAAGTTTGGCAGAAAATTAGAACTTTACTCAGAAAGCTTGCTTTTTATTATTTGGTGTAAATTCATTCAGCAGTTTTTGAGAGATTTGCATTTAAAAAGGAGTTAATCACCCAGAAAAGTTAAGATATCGGGACTGTTGCATACCGTAGGAATCGTATGATACTGAAAATTAAAAAAATGTACTCCAGTCCCATTGGCTGAGGCAGCCTTTTCTCCCGTGAGCCGATGGGGTACCACGTTACCTGGGAAAGTACCATGGTTTCTCAAGATCTGATTGGCTAGCCATAAACTTCACAGCAAAATGTTGTGGCGACCATTCCATGACTCAGGGTCTCGATCTCGGTGTTCTGGAAATTTTTCAAAAGGCACAAGGGGACATGGTAGGGACATCGGATCACAGACACTTGGGGGTGGGACCCAAAGGGATCACCCCAGAAATTAAAAATAAAACTTTCAGGCTGCAGGTACCACAGTACTCTTGCGGGACCCTGCTCAGCTCTCCTGTGATGTGTCGCGGTACTCTCACGGCATGGGCTACTCTAGCATCTACCCCCATGCTACTGCAGACTGGTGTGTGGGTAGGCACCATACATACTAATTGGGCCTTCAAAAATGATGATGTCAGAGATAACATGAGAACTTGGCAGCAAAGTTTGTTTTGACTCCGACTGGGCACTGCCTTAAATATCCCACTGCAGTATATATTCTGAATGTGAAACAGGGCACAACTCTCTGAATGGTACTAGGTGTTTAGAAAAGGGCTACAGATGTATGTTTTCTCCGTTCATCAAAGCATTAGCGGAATACAAATTAGAACATTGGAATGTTGAAAGCTCCATTGAAGACAATGGAATAGCTCCCAGCAAATAATGGCTGGTATAAGCCCGGAGTTCCAACATTCCAATGTTTATCTTCATGTTTCTCTCTTTTTAATTTAGAACTGTCTACCCTTAGTAGGTGGAATGTTCTAATAGCCCTTCTGCCTCAGGCTAATCCGGTTGTTAAAGGCCCTCTCCTTTGTTATAGCCCCTGCCTGCGGCCCGGGCCTATAACTTGGTTTCAGGGCCTTTAACAACTGGTATAGCCCTTAGCAGAGGGCTACAAGGCTATATTATACAGCATGCAACCAAACAACAAGTACCAGAAATCAAGGAATAGAACCAGGACTCGAAAAGCTTTTTAGCCTTTTTGTCGGCTAGTATTGTCGAGCCCAAATTTCTAATTGGATCAGCAAAACGACAAACCCTACATTACAAAGTGGAGTTGCTGAAGAGTCAGGACTATAGTACAGTACTACACGTGTTTTAAGAGTCTGTATATACACTGTGTGACAGTATGTGTTTCTAATAATACTGGAAATATTGTTTCTAGTCATTTATACTTTAAATGTATGCTGCACATGACAAATTAGCAATTGGTGCTATTTTATTGGACAGCAATTTATGGCACATTAGCAGTTCTGATATGTAGCAAGTTGTATATGTAATTTGAGACTTTATTTTTTATGTTTTTAATGGAGACAGCAGTCAACTTTGTTCAGGTGCCTAGCTCTTAATCCCAAGTATTTCTTTTTTGTACTTGCTCAACTCAAGTCTCACTTCAGAATCGTTCAAATCATTAAACAATCTTTCAAGGTGCTTTTTCCTGGGTTATAGGTGCTAAGCCAAAGAACCAGTTTGGTGAGTCTTTTGTCTTCAGGCAGGACTTAGGCAGTCAACTTTGTTCAGGTGCATACTTCTCAATTCCAGGTATTTCTTTTGTGTACTTGCTCAATTCAAGTCACACTTCAGAATGGTTCAAATAATTAAACAATCTTTCAAGGTGTTTTTTCCTGGGTTATAGCTGCTAAGCAAAAGAACCAGTTTTGGTGAGTCTTTTGTCTTCAGGCAGGACTTATCCTGAATGAATAAGGCATGCAAGAACTTCTCAAAACTGCCCTTCGATATCTCCAGAGTAGGAGCCAAATGCTGATTGTATGTAGGACTAAGGAGAGTGTACCGTATGTGCAGAACTTGAGCCAGGTACATCGTATCTTCGTACCCACAGCTTTCATGGTGAGAAAGAGACAGGACATGTCACCATTTTAGGTCAAGCCTACCAGACCGTGCAGCTGTCTGCCTGGTTGCAAAAGACATATAGTGGACTTACCAAGAACATACTAGGGCTTGGGCCAACCAATTGCTTACATTTACCTTCCTGTCACGCTCATTTACCTGCTTCTTATTTGTGTTTCAGCTTGTCAATCTTGTGCTTGTTCTGCCTATGGAACATAGCCTATTTACCATCTCTTCGGATTGATTGGCTTCTATGCTTCCTCTGCTTGCTTTTCAAGCACTACCTTTCTACTTTTTGGTCGCTTACTCCACAAGAGTGCATGTATTTTCTACCACCTATGTGCTTCTCCACACCCCCATGCATGCTCCTGTTGCTTTCTCAACTATGTGTTTCTCCCATGCCTGCGCCACGTTGCTATTTCATCCAGTGTTTCTTCTCCCCATTGTCCGTGTTGCTTCCCCAAACCTGTGTACCTTTTCTATCCCCTTTGCTGCTCCTCCCAATCCCTCTGTCTTTCTTCCCCCACCGTGCCTTCCATGTTGCTCCTGCCCGCCCACCCGCCCTTTAAAATGCTTTCACACATTTGTTTCTATTTATTTGCTGATCCAACTTGTATCAGCAAATAAAAAAGAAAAACAAGCTGCCGCATCATACACTTTTTTCTTTTTTAGTCATGTATCCAGCATCGTGAATGGTGTACATCATGGCTAAAATCCATTGACAAAGATAGCTTATCTTAAAAGTGAGACCTATTGGCTTTGCTTGTGTTTTATCTGCCCATCAGATTAACCTGCAGATCCTATAGGGAGGCATATGATGGAAAGATACTTTAGCCACATAAATATGAGCATTGTTTAAAAAAGAAGAAGCAATTTTGCAATACTCAGTATCAACATTCTAGACAATAATGATTGCATAGTGCAGAGCCGGCACAGTTAGACAACAGACTGCATGGGACTAATTTGTTTCCTAACAACACTTTGGGACGTGCTCTGCACTAGATCGACAGTACTATGACAGGTTGATTTGTGTGACTGTATCTGTGCAACTTGAGATATGTACTTGCAATGACGGCGCCCTATTTGCTTCACTAATCCCCAGGATGATTGTTTAACTTTTCAGGGAATAGGACTTACAGTTCTCGTGACACTCTCTCATTAACTGTATTCGAATGAACCTGCCTACAATAAGTGCCTTGAGAATGCCCTAGGCTTGTCCGCCACACTAGGGTGAAACATGTGTTGGCTGAGTGTTAGATACTAGCAGTTCAGCTCATGTACATCCATATGAAAAACTACTGTGCATATTTTGTGCTGAAAAAGGCTGTGTCTGAATTTCAACATAGGACTGAGATGTGATCATCATATAACATCAGTCTTTTGTGAACATATCACAAAATAAATGCCTTTAAGTAACCAATCCTGAGCAACTATGCACATATTAGTGTTGTCTAGATTGTTGAAACTGTGTATTGCAAAAAAACTTCTTCTTTTTCCAAATAATTCTCATATTATGGTGGCAAAAACATCCTCCCATCACTAACCAAAGGAAGTGTAACCTCCTGAACACGGTATCACAGGAAAATCTCCTGTTTTTTAAAAGGACTCTCACCCACACATCTCTATGTGGCATGATTCATCATCGAGTCCTCACCCGGTATTGGGCTCAACACCATTTTTGGTGGGAGCTCTTTGGTGTTTTGGGCAATTCCACGTCTTGGGATAGAAAATAATATATATATAGGGTTAAAAGAGCCTTTAGAAATCCCAGGTGCTCCTACGCTATTTTATTAACAGGAACCTTTTGGCTGATTAAAAACATACAGATGACGTGTCTGGAAAACAATGATTCAAACGTCTCTAATTATTCAACATGTTTCAGCTGGTTTTAACATGCCACTCAAATCACCCAGCTGTCAACAGGACATACCATCTCCCAAACCAAATGTAACCACTTACACAGTCATACCATGCACTCACAAATCTGTTGATGTTACAATATCAACATGGGGACCTTCAGTGACCATGTATGAGTGGAGACGTTGTTCTAAACACTCTGCTGTCCAACAAACTCTTCAGCCTGCAGGCTATAGCGACTTTTCTTCTTTTAAGCTAGGAGCTCCCGAGGGATGCTGTGACGAGATTTAAGCTTCATCACAAAAACTTAGATGCCACCAATTCTTATTGCAACCTTGGCGCCTAGATGTTAAGGTGGTACGCTGTGCATCCACGAAGGTAGCATCCCCCTTACCCTTGCTGGGAGTCCCACCATTGCATAAATATGAGGAAAGCAGAGCCCAAACTGACATTCGAAATGCTGTGCTTACCTTAGACCCATTCAACAAGAAGATGATGAATGGAATGCTTGAATTAATCTCAGCCACTGGCAATTGCTTGGGTCCAGATCCCAATCCATTGTTTTTTCGCCCACTATGCCACCTTAGTTTGGACCCAGCCATATGCAAATTAGTCTTGACCCTTCTCCAATGGGAGCAGTCCAGCCGAACTACCAAGCCAGGTCCTCCCTGAACCGTAATACAAGCAAGACTGTGGCTGAGAATAGTTCAAACATTCCGTCCATCACCTTGTTGTTGTTGCAGTTGATGCCTTCAGTGTGATGGGTATGCCTAGACATTAGTCCGGTGCTCACTGTGCCACTGGAATCAAGCTATACCTGGCTTATGAGCCATTATCAGGGTGAAACCGGTCCTAGGTTACTTTTATTCCGGTTCAGGGAGGACCTGGTTTGGCAGTTCGCACTGGAATGTTCCTATAGGAGCAGGGCCATATTGATTTGCATACTGCTGGGTCCATACTGAGGTGGCATAATGGGTGAAAAACAATGGATTGGGATGCGGTCCTGAGCTATCACCAGTGGATGAGATTAATTCAAGCATTCCATGGATCACCTGGTTGTTGTTGTAGTTGATTCCCTAAGTGCAACGGTTATGCCCAGATGTGGGTCGCGTGCTCACTGTGCCATTGGAATCAAGCTATAGCTGGCTAATAAGTCATTATCAGGTTGAAACCGGTACTAGGTTGCTTGTATTCCCGTTTGGGGAGGACCTGGCTTGGCAGTTCGGGCTGGACTTTTCCCAATGGAGCAGGGTCAAGACTGATTGCATATGGCTGGGTCTAACTGAGGGGCCATGAAGGGCGATAGCATTCCATCCATCAGCTTGTTGTTGTTGCACTAAGACCCTTTCAAGCCCTGAGGCTAACCCAATGGAGTGAAATACAGTGGCCCAGTTGAGGATGAGGAGATGGATATGCAGTTCTTGCTTCCCCAGATGCGCAGCAGCATACAATGCACCAATAGACAAGCATGATGTTCAACTTAATGAGGTGGAGTACAGTCTTTACGTTGGAGGACAATACCAGTTAACTAACTAATTCAGGGTCGCAAAGCTAACGACTGAGATGCTGAAAGTGTTGACTAGAAATGAGAACTTAGAAACACACTCTAGGCGCAACAATTTTCTCATCATAAGGATTGCAGAAACCACGAAGAAGGATAAGATGGAAACATTTGTTGACCAGCTACTGGTTGATGTACTGGGCCGAGGAAACGTTTTCTCAATGTTTTACTGATAAGAGAACCTACGTATCCTTGGTCCCAAGACACCCCCCCACCTCCACTGCCATTCCATGCCCCATCATTGCGTGCCTTTTGAATTATCATGACTGTAACACTGTGGTACGTCTCTTCAGAGAAAAGGGGTGTCTAATTCATTAAGGAGAGTAATTCTCTAACTAACCAGGCTTTACAATGGTGGTAGTAGATGTTTATCAATGTGAAGAAGCTCCTCAGAGTTAATGAAATACCATTTGCAATGCTGTTTCCTGCCAAACCTCACTTCCAGATTGACGGCTGAGATGTGTTTTTTACATCACCAAAAGACGCACTGAAGCACAGTAAGGCTCATGGTAAGACCCAAGACAGACAACAGCGCAATACTCTGCAACAGCTAGCTGACACAGACATTACTTCCAAGGACCTGTTTAGTGATGTGGATTGATTTTGATGGATTTAAAACTCAATCCAATGAAAACAGAATTTCTTTTCATCTCACCTCCGAAAGCAAAAACTCCAGTATAAGAATGGTTGGCCAACTTTCCCACCCTGGATGACTGACCCGCTATTGTACAGAGTGTCTGATCACTCAAAATCACCCTTGATAATCGTCTCAATCTTAACAGACACATAGCAGCCTTGGCCAACAGCACACAACACCAACTTAGGCAGCTTTGGGGCATCATGCAATTAATTCCGAAACAAGACCTCAAAACAGTGGTGCAGTCTCTTATTCTCTCTAGACTAGACTATGGAATTGTTCTTCTCTCAGGCTTTCCCAAAGTTCACCTAGGCCCACTGAGAGCAATACTACATGCTGCAGCATGCTTCGTCTTAGGTCTCAAGAAATTTGACCACATTTTCCCAGCCCTGCTAACTCTTCAATGGCTCCCCATTGAAGCGCAGACCCAATTCAAAATTGCTTGCATTATTCACAGAGCGTTGAACTGCTCCTCACCCTTCCTATCTAAACAAGAAACTGAAAATCTCCAGATCAAATAGGGGTTCCAGAAATGCTCAATCCCTGCTTCTGGAGCCTCCACCGTCAGTCAAGAATGATACATGAACCAGTCTTTCTCTGGTCGTGCCACTAGAATCTGGAACTCTCTGCCTCCCTCACTCCGTCTAACCACCTGCCTAGCAACCTTCAACAAGCATTTACAATGCAATAGGTCTCGCACTTATGCGAGTTTAAGCTATTGGCATTGTAAATGACAATGCCTTTTATTTATGTTTTAAAAACAAAAACAAAAATAAAAAGGTATAGTTATTTGCAATGTCAATAGCTCAAACTCGCGTAAATGCGAGACCTATTGCATTGCAAATGCGTGTTTAATATGCAAGTCGCTGAATTGATACAATTATTGTGAATTATGGAAAACAACTGCCCGGTGTGATAGTACTCAAGTGAATTTTAGGTACTGGCTACGGTGCTGTGCGCACGCAATGATAAATGTTAGAAGAAATGACGTAATCTCACAGACAGTGTCCATCTGGTTCAGTCAGGGAGGCCATCACTAGAAAAATGAAAACATTCCCAGAGTGTGCGTTGTGTACGTCACCCACGTGCAAAAACGCGCACACAGATGCAAACATGTATTCATACAAATGCACACTGACACACACATTCACACACAAAATACACACATACACATAAACACACATATAAACAGTCATTCGCATACATACAACGATTTGTATATGCAAAGATACACATACAATGATGCACAGACACAAAGCAAATGTCACTTTACATACACACAAAAATACACACAAGCAAACATGCACAAAGTCACATATACATACACAGATTATGCACACACACGGAAACACACAAACACGCATGTATAAAGGACAAGATACACACTTAACAGTCATTGTAAAATAAGCATCTGCGGCATGCAAGGGGTAAGGCCGGGGATATCCAATAAATGAATGTGATAGGTTAAAGGCTGTGGAACAGGTGAAGAGAACCATTTCATACATCATGGCACCTTACACTGACCCCTCTGGGTGGCCTTACCATGAAAGTAGCTGCAACCTCCAGTGCAGGACAGAAGAATCTACATCATCCATTGCTTGGACTCTCTCCACAACCTCTGCTTTTCCCACTCGCTTGTGCGCCCTCACTGCCCCGGTGCCTTCACAGCTCGCTCAGGTGTTCCCTTTTGGCAGGGCCCGCCGACCCCTGCGCCCCGTTGGCTGGGACGGCTGTCTGTAAGCCGCTGTCCCGCAGCCTCTGGGAAGCGGGGCTGGAGGCGTGCTGTGGTTCATCATCAGAGCTCACAGAACTGCAGGGAGACAAGCAACAGGAGCCGCGCAGGGGCATGTCTAGTGCGGAGAAGCCCAGCGCTGCCTGCACGGCCCGCTGAGGAGTCCGAGAGGTGAAGGAGGGACTGGGGTCCGACACCTTAGCTACTGGATGGGAGCTGACCTGGCCCGGATAGTGCCATGTCTCGCCGCCCGTACTGTTCGCGGCACACCTGACACCTGTGGGCACCATGGAGCAGACACTTTCCCCCCTGGCAGCAAAGAGCGGCGGCAGCAGCTCCTCGTCCTCGCCTAGCCTGTCAGCCTCCTCCTCGGGCTCCGAGACTCTGTCCGAGGGTGGCGTGAAGCCCCAGTCTGTGTCGGACTGCAGCGCAGGCTCATCGGACTCTGAGGGGCAGGGGACCATCCGGGAAGAGGAGCAGAGCCGGGGCAGGGTCTGCGGGGAACTTCGGAGTCTGGTCACGGCACTGGAGAGCCGCCTGACCGCAAGGGAGGGCCCCCGGGACGCAGATCCGTCCGGACAAGAGAAGCAAGAGGAGGTGAGGGCTCCCGCGAGCGCATTCACTTCACAGGATGGTCTGTGTGTTACTGTGCTTATATCGGTATATCATTAAGGGCTGCACGACGTAAATTATGTGATTGGTGCATACATCGCAGGTTGTCAAAGTTCTCACGAGAGTCCAACGCGCACGGAATAAACAGGCGGCTGCCATTAAAAAAAAGCTGTCGCCGCTTGTTTATATTTGCATCGCGCTTCGCGGCCGAATGACAAAAACAAATTGCTTACCAACTAATTGAAGGAGACAGTATAACGCTGCAAGTAAACAATCCAGTCCTGATGGGCAGTCCTAAAAGGAGACAGGGCGGTAACAAGGAGGGACTAAGAAGCCTCATTTTCAATCGGAAACCAGCATTTACCATGGACGATGACGCCAGCCAATGAAAAAGATGGCGGGGCTTCCACTCCACTTCTAAAACATACCCTACTACAATATGCCTCGCAGAGCGAGCAGCGCATGCGCGCTGCAACTCCAGGCGAGACCTAAAAAGGACCTCAAGCTCCTCCTATTTAACAGACATCTTGGTTAATTCACCCTCGACCAGACTTAAGTCCTCTCTCCACTGCACCCTGATCTGCATTCGTTATATGATCCAACCATCTAAAGCGATACTTTAGCTGTGTATATCCTCTGCACAATTGTTGTAACTGTCTCTTGTGGTAACTCCTGTACACATCCACCCATGTAAATGTCCGAGTTTAACTACTATCTCTGTAACCCGCTGTAACCCTCTTTCCTGTGTGTTGTAAAGCACTCTGATGTTTTTGGGCCATATCCCCGATATATAAAATTACAAAAATAATAGTTTGTGAAAACAATCCCTGTTGAAACAATCCTATCTGAAGTGCTCTGATACCGTCAAAATACAGTGCTATGCACAACTGTATAATAAATAAATAAATGAATGAATAAATACTGAAGAGAGCACATAGCTTTCCTTCACTAATTGAAAAGCATGCATTGGGTTCCTGTGCAGATGAGGAAAATTGTTCACTGCTAATTTGCATTGCTTTGAATTTGATATTCTGTGCTATTCTAGGGTTAAATCACTCTAGACTGCAGTTAGGCAAATGTCTTATCCCGTTTGGTACTACACCTAAAATGTTGGATTTGGTATGCACAAACTGTAAAATGATTTCTAAAAAGTGGTGCAGATTTGTGTTGTTTGTTCTTGTGACATTTTCACATACCAATTGTAGTCCGAAAGGGATTATTAAAAAAAATATCTTGTGAATCACAGGATCACAGGTCCTACCGACCATGGATCCTCTAAGAAGCTTGGAGAGCAGAGCACTGCTTCTACAGATTCAGGACACATATTTATAGGATTTTACAAACTGGTCTGCGGTGGAGACAAATGGTCACAAACAGACAAAGGAAGCATTCAACTGTCGGGGGCTGAGATCTTGAGAAAGGAAGAAGATGACCTTCTGTTGTAGCTAGAGTGTAAACATTCCTGGTTGAACTAACAAATCCACATTTTCTCGACTCAGGAGACAAGATGTAAAAGACAAGCTCAAATCAGTGATAGACACTTCCTTCAGGCATTTAAACATGGCTGAAGCAAGTTGCACTGCACTTATGCCAAGAAAATCACTGCTTAAAAGCACTTTGGACTTTCTTAGTTCTAGTAATTTAAACAGAAGTTTGATCCATTAGGGAAGCGGTGTGGTGCAACGGCCAGAGCGGCTGACTCCGGAGCACAGGGGCTCACGGTTCAATCCCCGGTGCCGGCAGCAGGTTAGCCAAGCACAATGTGACTCTGGGCAATAGCTTGCTTAATCTTCCCGACGGCCCCCTGCGCCGGGACACCTCGCCTGAGGTAGCTGCGCGCTTTACAAATGCTGGTATTATTGTCCATATTCCTACATCTCAGCATCGTCTCCAGAGGGGTCCTGAAGGGCTACCAGATAATCTACAAGAACATCCTACAGAAACAGCAGTCTTTTGCCCTAATCAAAACCATAGGGTTCCCACGCCCTTTCCTGTTACTTTTGTATAACATGCTTGCCTGGTGGTACAGAGGGTAATCTGTAAGATCATCCTCCAGAAACAGCAGTCTTTTTATCGATGGTAGGAAGGAAGACTGAAGTTTTAAAGGGACTGGCACATGTTGCTCCTCCCCATTTTATCCTGCCCTTGTTTCCCAATGATGTTTCCTAGGGGTTTCTTCCGCTCATTCATAGTCCTATTTTTCTTCATCCTGCAGGAAGATTAAGTGACCCTGGACACTGACATGTAAGAAACAGAGGCTCATCTACCTTACCCTGATCTTGTTCAGCCCGTTCTTGCCCTGGCATCGTCTTATGCATTTTCTGCTAGTTTCTCTTCCTTTGGTATCACAAGAAGTCTCAACAGCATAAAATAAGGGGTACAGTTGTGTTGGATAGAGGGATACTCCCCTTCCCTCCCATAACCACCACTGAATCTGCCAGGGGAACGTGGAGAATCGAGAGGTCTTCAACTCTGTTCTTCTGTGGTGGTGATAAACAGTGCAAGCTGCACTGTCTCCAGGTTAAAGTCAGATGCTTTACCCCAGTGTATCTGAACCACCCAGGCCCTGTGTCTATTTACTCTTTTTCACACTTTATCAATAAATAGAATACATCCTATAGCTAAAACAACACAATTTATCTTCTGCTGTCAGGTGCAAAAAAGGGGATAAGCTGGATTGATTAGCCCTGGACAAGTAATGGCCTGATATTAGATGTCTTTCATAGTTCAACTTTTTCTCCATATTTTTTCGCGAAGGTAGTTAGTTTGTTGTTAATGGTTTCTGGTGGTGGAAACAAGGTGAAGCTAGAGGTTACACATAGCTTCACTCCATTACAAGTTCAACGTTACTCTTATAGGCAGATGAATATGCGAAGTGTGTGAACCAGATATTGGTTCTATATCAAACTTTTTATTTGATGATTTGGGGGTATATTCACAAGAACGTGCGCTAAACATCTCCAAAAAATGTTAACACAACTTTACACATCGCAGTCTATCGCGGGAAAATAACCCTGTGTTAACGTGGAATTCACAACACGGCGATACCATGCGATAGCCTCCCAAAACCGCGGCCAATGTCCACGATACAACCACCGCGACGGCGATAAAAACACAAACCCCATCGCGTAAAAAGACGCAATGGGCCCAAACGCGATAAGAAAACAGTGATAACCAGCGAGAGGCCAGCAATACCCACGCGTAATGCGGGAAAAAGCACAAGAACAGCATACGGAAAATGCCACTAAAAAGGAAATGAACTGCGGAGTACCACGGATGCACCCTGACCGACTGCAGAGGACAACATGAACCCCACAATCCCCATGGAGGAACACCCAGGAATCCAGGGGTCGTGGAAGGGCAATGAGAAGAGGAAGAGGAAGACGGGGTACAGTCTGCAGGAAAACACGATTATCGTCATGGATGAGATAGAACACCACCACCAACTGTACGTCACCTCCAACGTGTCATTGACAACAAAGAGGCAAAGATGGCACACCATCTCGGACCATGTGAATGCCGTTGCAGCGCCGAGGAGGACAAGAGGCGCTGGATTGATGTGAATCGCAAAACCAAGCAGAAATTCGCTGCCAACATGAAAGCAGCAACGCACTTCGGAGGAGGGGGGCCAGCAGAACACCAGGAGCTGAATGACATGGAGAAGATGGTGGCCACAGTCATCAGTCGGGAGACGGTGACAGGAGTTGGGGATCCGGACACTGCCCAACATGACCCGACACTACAACATCAACAGGGTGCGTACCGACCAGGGAGTGGGGGGAGATGGGCACAATGGCACACATGCACAATTAAGCAGAGCACACTGCACACCCACAATGACTCAGGATCATGTCCCTGATCCCACGGGAACACTTCAGCACACACACAAACACCAAGTAGTCCCACGTACACCATGTGCCCAAAGCGGCACCCACCCAACACATCAACAATCACACAACCAACACATGCACACGTGCGAAACACAGCAAACATGCATATACGTCAGCCACACTGACAATGCAAGAGACACTACATGACGAGTAGCATGGCTGCAGTCCAATCATCATGACAATGTTCACGGCACGACACTGAGGTGGCTGAGTGCGGACCACAACCGGAAAGGAGCAGGTCACACTCGGACACACCACCTGCACAAACAACCCCTGATGTCAACGACACATCTGCGGACAAACCATGCCCAAGAGTCACAACTCGAAAAAGAGCACAAGTTACCCAAGTCTGCAACATCTCAGCACTGTGGAAGCACAGAACTGAAAGGCACACCGCATGAAAGGGATAAGTGGCAGCCAAATCAGAGCCGCAGGAGCGACTCACCCACCGTGCAGCATACGCACATAAGAATAAGTGCACCTCGACATTGACAACATCGTGGTACAAACAGCAACACCTCCACAACAGAACACAGGACACAACTGGTGCCGCATATGTGCACAACATGGCCAATCACATCTGGCACAGCAGGAAACTGTGACATGACAATGTACAAGTACAACCTGTAACCTGCAAATATTTTTTATTCACACATGCTGTGCTTGTGGACATTTTGTACTGTCCCATGATTGCCAGGGACGGCCACAATGTGACGTGCTCATGTGAAGAAATTGGCAATGAGGGTGTTCCTACGGGCTATTCCTGCCGCAGCTGCAGTGGGATGTGGGCCACCTGCCCCATCGTCCTCATCATTGTCCGGTACTTCTGGAACTTGGATCCATGGGGCATTGGTGCGTACACAGGTGTTGTGCAACACACAACATGCAACGATCATCTTGCACACGATGTCTGGCCTGTACAGGAGCCTTCCACCTGTGACATCCAGGCACCTGAAACGTGACTTCAACACGCCAAATGTGCGTTCCACGATGCCCCTGGTGCGTATGTGGGCCGCATTGTACTGCCTCTGGGCGGTTGTGTTCGGGTCTCGGAGGGGTGTCATCATCCAAGGGCAGAGTGCATATCCTTGATCACCTGTGACAGTGCAGAGAGAAAAGAGTCAATACTTGGTTCCGCATGATGTGTTGGCAGGCCCACTAGTCCAGTGACGCCTGTGCTGGCTGTGTGTGGGGTGAGTGTAAGCCAGCCCTCATGGAGTAGCTGGTGCTGGCAACAACTTCAACAGTCATCAGGCACTCAGGAATGCAATGTTCGAACAGCAAGGGACCATGACTTGAGTTGCACAGAGTTAGTGGCCCCGGATGCACAGCGGCTGCCACGGGCCTACCGCCACGGGACGCTGACTTGCGGGACACTGGGGTAGGGTCATGAGGGCAGAGCAGGGTCTTGTATGTATCAAAGGTGGTTTTCACGGAGTGTCTCGGGGGAGAGTGGGAGGGGTACCCCAGGGCATGATGCAGAGGGCACATACCAGCTGTGTCCGGCAACATGGCGGATATGAATGCCACAGACTCATGCCAAACAACAAGTCCGTTCCGGCCCGTTGCTG
Organism: Calotriton arnoldi; assembly: GCA_963921515.1. Lineage (NCBI taxonomy): Eukaryota > Metazoa > Chordata > Amphibia > Caudata > Salamandridae > Calotriton > Calotriton arnoldi. The sequence continues at coordinate 98,106 of CAWUFW010003146.1, forward strand.
ATGACAACCCCCAGGCCACAGGCTCAGACACCAACAATGTTCTGCCGGAGGCTGACGGTGACTCACGGCGCACAGGGTTAGTGGCACCAGGTCAGTCCTTGCTAGTGGTCGACCTCCTCCGTCACGGTGATCCGTGTTTCCACCGGACTGAAACGCATCTTTCTCTCACTCCTCTTCCTGCATTCACTGGCATGAACTCTGCCATTGATTAATGAAGACTCAGTTCTAGATGTGGGACATACTGGACTGCAGTGTAGGCCGGATGCAGCGGTGGAGTATGCCAACGAATGAGGAGTCCTGGGGGCCTGTGTCACGGAGGACAGCGATGGTCTGAGGAGGCTGCCAAGGTCGCGGGCATGGGTCTTGGAGCTAGCACCGGCATGTGGTGGGCCCTCTTTGACACACGACGGTGTCGGAAGGTGAGCAGTGTGGCCTTGGAGCACTGGGGTGGGCAAGCCGGGTCTGGGTATCAGTGGCCTGGGGTGCAGCAGGCGCACAGGCTCGCAGGCCCCGCTGCTCACGGCGTTGGCCTTGTGGCGGGCTGAGAGGCGCCGCCCTGGCAGTGACGTTGGCCATTCCGGGAGAGCACCACGCTCAGCGCCACAGTGTTTTTATCCACACCCCTGCGCAGGCCTGGCGTAAGCCGGGCCAACCCACTACGCTCACGCACACGGGGGGGACGCAGCGAGCGACATTTCCGCGATCTAACCCACAGCCTGGGGTGACATGGTTGTGTCCACTGTTCACTACTCTCCAGACACCAGCAGTTAATGTCTGCATGGACATATCTGTGGTTTGCATACCCAGGTCTGTCCAGCACATTCACGCCACACTTGTTGTTGTGTACATTCCCATTCATGGGTCACTTGCCTCCTTCGCACATGCCTGCTTTCCGCCTCTCCACACGTTCAGCTGTTGTGTGGCTGTGGTGCCATGATATAGCTGGCTTGTGTACATGGGAAGCCCAGGATCCCAATGGAGTTGTGTTGTCGTGTCTGGTAGGTGGGCATGTTGATTGACATGTTGTATGTGGTTTGGTCATGTGTGCATTCCCACAGTTGTGCGTTGTGTGATGGTGGCTTTGAGGTGTGTGGTGTGTTGATTTGGTACTAACCAACGAGCAGTGCATTTCCATAGGTGCCATCCTGGAAGCACTGGTTGATGATGGACTGTCGGAAGATGTAGGAATCGTGAACACTGCCTGGGTAGTTTGCGACGACATTGGTGAACATTTCCCAGTGGTCCACTATTGCCTGCACATTGATGGAATGCGTGTGCTTTCTGTTGCGGTAGATGTGTGCAGTGTCCGCAGGGGGCACAAGTAGAACATGTGTGCAGTCAATGGCCCCCAACACGTGTGGGAATCTAGCAATGGCGTAGAAGCCTTGCTTGGTCTCCAGCTGTTCCTGCGCAGTGTGGGGGAAGTGAAGGTACTGGGGTATGAAGCTGATGATGGCATCCAGGACAGGTGTGAGGAACTTTGATAGGGCTGGATGTGAGACTCCTCCGACTCTGGCCGTTGTTGGTTGGAAGGTACCAGAGACCAACATGTGCAGCACAGCCAGCAGCTTTGTCTGCGGAGGGATGTTGGTTGTCCGCTGTGTTGGGACCGTCAGCCTGTGGCCGATGTGGGTCATGATGCGGAGGATGGTTGTCCTTTTGAGCCTGTAGTGGGCAATGACTTCCTCGGGCGTTAGGTCTGTGAGACTAGTGCGTTTTCGGTAGGTCCGCTGTCTTACTCTGCGCTGCCTCTGTGGTGGTCCGGGGGGGTGCCGGTCCGGGTCCTGGGGGTGGTGGCGGTCCTGGGGGTGGTGGCGGTGGGTGTTGTGGCCCTGTTGGGGCTCCAAGCTGCATGATGAGTAGCTCCATGGCGTCGGTTGTTCTTCGGGTGTGGCTGTGTGCGGGGCTCCATTGCCTACTGCAGGTAGTCGTCCTGCTTAACACCAGCAAGAGGCAGGTGTTAAATACCTGCTGCTACCGCGGCTTATCGCGTGGTTTTGACTCGCATCGCGGATCTGGCAGTTCGTTGTGAAAGTGGTGTAGTGGTGTTTTCGTGGGTTTTTGCACGGGAACGCCTACTCTGCATCTCATTAGGGTTAGTTGGTGGTGTCACCCGTGGGGATTACATTTGCGGTAGTTATCGCGGGTATACTGGCGATGTCTGCAGTTTGCACCCGCTTGTGAATGAGGCGATAAATCTGTCTCCACTTTTGATGCGCTAAGGTGGCGATAACTCGGCGATAAGTCCTTGTGAATATGCCCCTTAATGTATGATTGTAGAATATGTGACTTTTTTCTTTTTTTGTTTGCTTGGTTTTAAAAAACTTATGACAAGCTCATTAAAAATGATAAGCATACTCCTGGTTCTGCCCTATAATTTTGGCACCTTGTAATGTTACTAAAATACACTGAATTATAGGATTCATGATTTCGGTGCAATTTTAAATAGCACTTGATGTGAGGTTGGCCTGTGTTGGCACTCTGTGAGAGGGGTAAAGAAATGTTGGATGGTGTTATGGTGTGTGCAAGGGATAAAGGCATTGGGGTGCCACTCTAATCCTCTTGATCATTTATCTCTTATAGGTGCCATAACCCACGAAGTAAACAATGGATTTAGCTTCCATGGTGGCCTTGTGTTTCTGCATGTTTTTGGGGGGCCTTCTTCTCATTTCCTGGAAAACCCATCAGAAGAGAAAACGACTTCCACCCGGACCCGCCCCTCTACCTTTCTTGGGCACGCTGAGGAAAATTAAACCTCACCTGTTGTACGAAACCTTCATAGAGGTAAGAGACTGACTGAACAATTCTGTGCATTGACAGAAAGAGAACGATTCACAACAGCTCCGTTAACATAATGAACAGGGATCTGGCGGAGAAGCTTCCTCTCCAGGGCCTGAGGTATTACTTTCTCTTTAGAAGGTTTAATGTTGTTATTTTCTCACACAAGAGGATTTGTGTTACGTTGTTTTAGGTTATACATGCAGGGCATCGGCATGTAATCATCAGGGAATTTCTCTTGGGAAACAGACATCCTTGAAACATCACCCAATGAAGCAACATTGAGACCACTAAAAGGCACAATGCAGCAAATATGAGACATCAATTTTCAAGGCAAACGTTTGAGGCCTGAGCGACGCTTTCTATATTGAGTGACCTAGAAGTAATTCAAAGCACATTAGTAGTATTTCACCTTACTGCTTGCTTATCCTCAGACACTCCCTGAGTTCGCTTCTAGTGAGCAGTCTACTTTCCTTGAATAATTTTAGTTTATTTTACAAACCACTGTAGCCACAACCACTGTAGCCATGCTATGTTCTTGATCTAGACCGTCCAACATGTAGCAATCACTCCATGCCACTCCTACTTCACTGGGTGCAAATACTCAGGTCTATAGTCTTCTACCAGATTCTGCTGCTGACTTCATGTCTGCCTATAATGCTGTTCTGGTCCAGTGGATTTGCAGGAGGAGAGGGCTAGCAAAGCCTGCTGGCTTCACACACTCCAAAACTTCATTGGCAGAAGGGTCTTACTATTCCCTATTGGAAGGTCTTTGGTAACCTCAAGAAGATCTTCACCTGTACAGAAATATACAGAGACACTCTACGAGCTTGCATACAAAATAATTACATTGTGTAACCCTGGTTTTCATGTTCTAGATACCCATTCCCTTGGTTGCCATACTGGTGTAATGAAGTATTGTGCGTTAGGTCTTATTCTTTAATCCTAACCCTGAAGTGTTCTACAACTTATCTAGGGATTGCTGAAAGTCATCAGTGAGGCGTCATTGACTCTATGAGTCATTGTGAGGATCTGTAGCTCCTACGTCCCCTAAGTGTCACGCTGGTGTTGAGTTGTGTTGTGCTTTGAGTTCGAGTTGGCCATCTGGTTTTGAGTTGTGTTGTGTTTGGGAGTTGGGAAAACTAGCAAAAAGGAATAAATAATAGATCTGTAGAGCTCATGGCTACCCAGGTACATGGTGTCCCAGCACTGTTAAGCATAGGTAAAAGAGGGGGGCCGTAAAAAGTGTAGAACGATGGGAAGTTTGCGGGAATAATAGTGGCTTGTCTCCTTTCTCAATGACGGGGAAGCTTTTTCCATACTGGTTTGTAGACTGTTTTGTGGTGTTTTGGAAGGCGCAGCAGTGGTGGGGGCTTCTTTGGGAGAGCCATACTGGAAGAAGGGCCAGCAATGGTCTGTAGAAACTTCATAGAAATGGCCCAGTCCTCATTGATGGAACTCAGGAGTTCTCCTGCAGTCTTACGACTCTCGCAGTGATCCATTGCATGGCAATCTGTTGTTCACTGCTAAAGAACAGCAATTAAAAAGCTGTGGTACGAGGGACAGCATGCTCCGTCGGTTCCCAGATGGTCACACATGGGCTTGCCTTTGGCATGCCTTCGGATCTAGTTGTGAAGTAAGTTCTGTGTTGGACCCACCCACTGGTATTAACTATAGAGGTGTTACCCTGTTTTACCCAGAAATGGTTGGGAGCCTTATCAGTGGTGACCTTCAGTGCATCACTCATTTCCAGCCCACAAAGACGTTTTTGAGTCCAGGTACCTCTGACTCCTCTCTCTTTGGTGCTGAGCAGCTCTTGAAGACAGGCTAATAAGCCATAGTGGGACAACAGAATCTGTCAGCTAGTGGCTCAGATATGCCTGGTGTCAGACTGTCCAGCTATTGAGTCTCTGTGGGTCAAGTCTGCCCTTCAGGAAGAGACCTTCCCCAGAATCAGATTTGCCCAGCATGGAGATCTTCACCCAAACACCCATGCTTCAGGCAACAGGGCCAAGGTCCAGCAGGCAGCACTGCTGTGAGCAGCATGTTCTTATTCACTCTAACATGACATTCACCAGAACACTCATATTTACTCACTTCATGCACTATCCTACACGTTTGCACGCAGTCAGCCGATGAATATCCTCCCTTATGCACAGATTTACATTGATTAGCATTACTCCTGGCAGCAGAAGGCCTTTAGGAACACTGCCCCTGCTGTACACTCATCGTGCATGCTTCTCTCATACAGTTTAGAAGACAGCCCTGATCTTAGACCTTGTTTATGAGTGTCCCGGTAAGTAACTCCTGTTTCTGCACAAATTGGAATTATTCGTTTGTGGATTTTATTGCCCCCCCCCCACCCAGGATACATTTAGGCAAGTCAAACATGCTGATATTTATTGGTTGAAAAATGCCTGGTAAATACTGAGACATGTAGATATTGGTGCAGCAAGAAATAAATTCTGTTTTCAAACTTCCAAGAAAAAACAATTTTTCGAACGCCCTCTTCTCATCCCTTGAGTGGGATTTACGTGTGTGGATTTCTCTGTATTCATGGCACAGATGCTAACACTCATTCAAACATTTTGTGATCTCTTGGTGAAATCCTAGTAGGCATAAAATGTTACATTTGGTCGTAAACTTGTGTTTGCCACCGGATTTACCTATGTGAATTGGGCCTCTTATGTTTTGACTTACTCCTTTTCTAAGTAATCCATTACTTGTTTGGCAATTTATGTTTCACATATCCCTGGTTAGAAGTAACAAGATGGTTCTGCATTTCCCACAGAATACTACTAATGTCTTATTATGAATGCCCATTATTTGGTACAGCAACACCACAGCCATTAAATGTTGATATCACTATGCCCTGTTTTTGATGACACAACTCAGAAGAGGTGATAATTATTGCCCCTGATAAATTCTGAACACTGCAGTGTTGAATTTTATTATGTGCAATATTTATCGCATCCTACACCAGAATACTCATAATCAAGCCTTAAGAAAAGAGAAGGCTGCTACATTGGGGCACATGCATCAAGCTAGGCAATTGCGATTCCTTAAATGCAATCGCAATTAAGTAATCGCAATTTTGCGATTCCTTAAATTGCGATTTTTGCATTTGGGATGATGCATCCCAAATGCAAAAATACAGGTCGCAAAGGGGCAGATTCTGCGAATCTGCCCGTTTGCGACCCGATTTTCGGATGATGCATGGGGCCCAATATGTGATAAAGTTATTTTTCTGATGCAGTGACCTCTGAAGTGCTTATTCTGTGCTACACATTTCACAGCTACTAAACCTTTGACCATCATTTCTCTGACACACCTAAGATTCAACCTTCGCAGACACTGAGCTGGGTCCTGTCTTATTTAGCCCATATGCCTGAAAACCTTGAAGAGGAGCTTGTACTGATGTGCCAGACTTCTCAGAATAGAGGAGAGAAGAGGCGAATGCAAAACCCTCAATGTGATCTTTGAGAAAGGTGCCTGAATGTTGTAGAAGAAGAAGTTGCTCACATGCTACTCGCAGTCTGGGCATGTCTTCTAAGCGAAAATAAGCAAGTTGCAATATCAAATCACAGGTCTCTGAGATTCCAATAGACCTGAAATGAGTCCAAAAGTGGTAGTGGACGCATTCACAACTTCCTCTAGGGTTGTGACAACACTCTTGACCTCTCGAATAATTATGCCTATTCCGCACATTGGAAACAGGATTACAAACAAGCATTGGCATAGCCAATAGGTCTAGCCTTTGGGACATAAGTGTTTAGCCAGAGCTATTGGATTTGCCAATGTCTCTCAGCTATGTTCTAGAGCAGTGTGGCTGCTATGCAGCATGTTGAAAAGCTATAATAAAAAAGTGTTATAAGCATTTCTGTTACCTTATATTTAACCAAGAAGACATTATGTACAACTGAACAACCCTATTAAAAAAAAGAATTAACGTAAAAAAAAATCTAGTTTTTTGTCCTTGTAATGCTGGCAACTTCTTCCGCAGGCAAAACCTGGGGCCATATGTATCAAAAAAGAGTTTTGCGATTCTCAAATTGCGATTTTTAGCGAATCGCAATTAGAGAATCGCAAAATGCAATGTATGTAGGATTTGCTAAAAATTTTGAGAATGCTACATATTCCTTATTTGCGAATCGCAAATTGAGATTCGCAAATAAGGAATACCTTCCCATTCTCTCCTATGGGCTAGGAGGCCCATAGGAATGAATGCGAAGACATTCTCAATTTGCGATTACCAATTAGAGAATCGCAAATTGAGAATGCAATTTCAAGGTTGCAAGGGTGCCAAAAGGACACCCTGTTGCACCCCTGAAATATGCGTGTGTGCACATTTTGCGCACATACATGCCCTAAGGGCATGTATGTGCGACATATGGCACTTTTAAAAAATCAAAAAAGTGCTTTTTAAAGAAAATCGCAAATTACCACCAACTTGAAGTTGGTGGTAATTTGCAATTCCTAAGGCCAAATATCAAATTTCTGGTGCTTCCAGAATTGCATTTAAGGAATCGCAATTTGCAATTCCTTAATTGCATTCGCAAAATAGAGAATCGCAAATTTTGCAATTCTCTATTTTGCGATGGCCTTTTGGGATGATACATCCCAAAAGGCTTTTTCCAATTCGCAAACGGGCCGATTCTGAGAACCCGCCCGTTTGCAAACGGGAAAAAGGCTTGATACATATGGCCCCTAATCACAAGCTCAGCGCAAGCGAGTTGCAGGCTAAACCTAAAGAAAAGCAGCTGCACACAGAACAAGTGGGGCACTAAAAACACGAGAGCGCAAAATAAAAACCGGAACTGTATCAGTTATTCACATCTTGTAAGTGGTAACCCCAGATCTCTGAAGTTGAGCCCATTAGCGATATTTCCAGCAATGAAACAGTAAACTCACTTTGGCTTATTGCAGAATAAAAGGGTGTAGCGCTTAAAAACTCTGAACAGGTAAAACGAGACTTTAATTGTCTGCTTTGTTGTGATTGGAAACTTGTCAGAGCACAGTTGTGAATTTACCAGAGATATTCGTATTTCACTAACAAAGGAGTAACCCTGACAATGAGTGGAATGCGATTCAAGTGATCCCAGACAACATCTGACATGTTAAGACTTGTGTGGTGTATTAAATGTGAAGCACCTGGCTAGCTAGATTTTTTTTTTCCTGCACAAAACCACGCTTTTCAATTGACAACAGCCTCTAAAGACATCAAATGAGCGTTTGAGTTTCTCGAGGCTTTTTAAATGCGGAACAATTTTTTTTTTTAAACAAATTATAATAGCTGTGCTTTTACTTTAAACATGTTGGGGCATATTATCAAGGAATAGCGATATTTATCGCTAACTGCGCTTAGCGCAAATTTTTTTAACGCCGCCTATCGCTGGAAAATATCGCTGAGATAACACCCTATTAACAAGGTTTATCTCCATAGCGATAAAATTTCCAGCGATAGCGGCAAAATGTGAGAATATCGCTGGAAAAGCAGCGATATTCTCGCATTATCGCTAAGGTGGATTCAGCATTAGAATCCACCTCCTATACTTTAAACAGGTAAGTCATCCTCACTAGCAGGTGATAAAATCTAGCGATAAACGCGCTTAGCGCGAATTATTTTATCGCTTCGCCTGCCTTGCTAATAGGGTGTAGTGGTGTTAGCGACTGTTTTCAGTCGCTTTTAGTAGGGAACGCCTTCCTTGCATGTCATTAGCGATAATTATCGCTGACATGCAAGGCGATGTGAATCCCGCCCGCTAACGCCTAAAAGCTGTCGCTAACGCCTGTTAGCGACAGCTTGCTAATAGGGCGATAAAAATATCGCCGCTTTAGCGGCAAAAAGTGCAGCTAAAGCGGCGATAAAGCCCTTGATAATATGCCCCGTTATTTCCCCCTTGCTTCCTTGTGATTTCGACCCGTGACGCTACAGCAATGTTTTACTTGGTGCCACGTAATCCAACACCGGTGCTTCAGTGCCACCCCAGAGCTCACATAACTTTTGGAACACAACCCTTGACCGCCCACGTCTTGTGAATTATGAATGTATTTGGAACATCTTACGTGGACAATGTGTGTAATGCAATTTAGGTGATTTGATATTTCAATGTGGTAGGTCTTCTATAGGAAGGCAGCTCATTATCCGTGCAAAAGACATGGGGGCATATTATCAAGGAATAGCGATATTTATCGCTAACCGCGCTTAGCGCGAATTCTTTTAACGCCGCCTATCGCTGGAAAATATCGCTGAGATAACACCCTATTAACAAGGTTTATCTCCATAGCGATAAAATTTCCAGCGATAGCGGCAAAATGTGAGAATATCGCTGGAAAAGCAGCGATATTCTCGCATTAACGCAAGGATGGATTCAGCCTGACAATCCACCTCCTATACTTTAAACAGGTAAGTCATCCTCAGTAGCAGGTGTTAAAATCTAGCGATAAACGCGCTTAGCGCGATTTATTTTATCGCTTCGCCTGCCTTGTTAATAGGGGTTAGTTGTGTTAGCGACTGTTTACAGTCGCTTTTAGTGGGGAACGCCTACCTTGCATGTCATTAGCGATAATTATCGCTGACATGCAAGGCGATGTAAAACCCGGCCGCTAACGCCTGAAAGCTGTCGCTAACGCCTGTTAGCGACAGCTTGCTAATAGGGCGTTATAAATATCGCCGCTTTAGCAGCAAAAAGTGCCGCTAAAGCGGCGATAAAGCCCTTGATAATATGCCCCTCGGTTCATTCAAATAACTGTTCACACAGGGCTGTAGAAATGGCGACTAGAAATATTCAGATGGTAATGGCTGGGTTGCACTTTCTTACACTCCAGCACCGACGGGTTAAGCTACGCAAGGTGCGCTGGACATGTTACATATAAACAACTTAAGAACACATAGCTCGGTGAATTTCAGTATCGTGTTCATTTTCACAGTCTGCACCAACTCACCCTTTCAGTCCTCTCGGACCCTTCTCTTTCCTGGAAAGTGCAGACAAAGCCTTTCACCCTCTTGAGGTCAATAACATGAGATCTGATGAGTTGGGTGATCGGAATGAACAGCTGTCATTTTAAGCACCATGAAATAATTCACTTAGGAGCATGGTAGACAAATTGTCAATAACGTTGGAAACAGTGGGAGGGCAGAGGTAGAAAAGCAGTGGCAGCTCCTCCGCAATGGCGGAGGAGCGTCGCCTCACTGCCTGGCTCAGAGCCTGCAAATGTAAAATAAAACCATGCTGTTAGAAATGGGGGTCTCTAGTTGGCGAAGGTTTGCACCTTTGTCCAAGTAGGGACCCTTCCTTCTAGTCAGGATAAGGGAGTTACACTCCTAAAATAACCCCTGCTCACCCCCTTGGTAGCTTGGCATGATCAGTCAGGCTTATCTTAGAGACAGTGTGTAAAGCATTTGCACATAACCAACAGTAATACAGTGTAAGCACTACAAAAGGGCACCATACCAGTTTAGAAAAATATCCAATATTTTTATGTACTTAAGACAAGAACAAAAACGATAAAAATCCACAATACAGTACTTAGAAATCTTCAGTTATCAAAATAACCTTGAAATACAGTTCCTTGAAGTCGATAGCTCCGTCTGGGGCTATCACGGCGTCGTGAACAAACAAATCCAAACAGTTCTGGCTGACCGCGGCGTCGCGGTCCAACTACGGTGTCGGGAAGACCCGCAAAAAGTCCTCTCGTTGAGCTCCGAAAGCACGGCATCCGCAGGCGTCGGTTCTGGAGGTCGGTGCAGGAGTCGTTGGGCCCTTGAAGTCACACGCGTTGCAGATCGAACTCCTCGTGGTTGAAGTGAGGAGCGCTGGCATCGGCGGGCATCGGGTGCTGCGGTGCGAAGTGCAGCGGTACGAAGTGCAGCGGTGCGGCGTGCGATGCCCTCAGGTCGCGGTGCGAGCAGCGGCTCGGTGGCGGCATCAGGGTGCGCCGTCGGTGAGACCAGGTTTGCGGTGCGAAGTGATGCGGTGCTCGTAGCGGTGCTGGCAGGTCACGGTGCAAGCAGCGGCGTCGTCGTTGCTGAAGCGCTGTTGTCGGCTGACGAACTGGAGTCGATGTCGCCTGCGTCGGTAGGCCAAGGCTGCGGTGCGGGATGAGGACGGCGCATCGTGTAACTTTACGAGCGGTGCCCTCGAACCACGGTGCAAGCAGCGGCATCGATTTCGGTGAGGAGCGGTGTCGTGGGGAATACCAAGGCGGCATCGTGAAGTGAGGCGATGCGGAGTGCGGTGCCTACAGGTCGCGGTGCGAGCAGCGGCTCAGTGGCGGCATCACCAGGCGTCGTCGGTGAGACCAGGGTCGCGGTGCGATGTTGCGGCGGTGCCTTCATGACACGGAGTCGGCAGCGGCGTCGTAGACGGTGTTGGGTTGCTTTTTCTTCTGTTGCAGCACAAAACACACAATCCCCAGTGCTGATGGCAGAAGAACTTGAAGTCTTTGCTCTTCCTGAGACTTCTTGAACAGGGGGCAAGCTCTACCTCAAGCCCTTGGAGATACTCAAAGAAAGAAGTTGCAGAAAGTTCAGTCCAGTCCTTTCAATGCCCAAGACAGAAGCAGCCACTGCAGGCCAACACAGCAAAGCACTCAGCAAAGTGGTAGTTCCTCCTCACAGCTTCTCCAGCTCTATATCTTGGCAGTCTTCTTGGTCCAAAAGAGTTCTAAAGTTTAGAGGTTTGGGCCCCACTTTTTATAGCCCAAAATCGTTTGTCATCTGGGGGCAGAGAGTGTCTGTGCTTAGTCCAAACCAGTTTGGTCCTCTCTGGCCCACCTTCCTAGCAGGAGGTGGAGACAGCATTGTCCAAGGCAGACAGGGCCTATTCAGGTGCAAGGGAAATCTCCTGCCACCACTCTAAATGCAGACCGGGCCTATTCAGGTGCTAGTGACAACTCCTCCCACTACTCTGAATGTAGCCCAGGTCTATTCAGCCCATCCCTGGCCAATCTAGACTCTCTGGAGCCACTGCTCCTTTCCAGCCCTGTCACTCCAATGCCAGACAGTCAATACACATCCTAGCAGAGGTTACGCAAGAAAATACCTACTTTCTAAAAGTGGTATTTTCAAACACAGAATGTAAAAATCACCTTTACTAAAAGATGCATCTTTAGATTCTGAGTTCAGGCATACTAAACTTTATTTTCCTATCTGGTGCCAATGGGAAGATATATTTATAAGATGTTATAAATTAACTCCTATGCTTTCCTATGGGACAGATAGCCTTTCCATAGTGAAAAACGAAATGCACTGTAATTCACTACTAGGACATGTCACACACATCAGTGCATGACCTACCTTTCACATACACTGCACCCTTAGGGGTGACTCACATGTAAGAAAAGGGAAGGTTAGGGCCTGGCAAGTGGGTGCACTTGCCAAGTCGACATGGCAGTCACAACTGTGCACAGACTCTGCAGTGGCAGGTCTGAGTTACCTTTTCAGGGCTACTCATGTGGGTGGCACAATCAGTGCTGCAGGCCCACTAGTAGCATTTGATTACAGGCCCTGGCACACTCAGTGCACCTTACTAGGGACTGATTAGTAAATCAAATGTGCCAATCATGGAAACACCAATCCATAACACAATTTACACAGAGAGCATATGCACTTTAGCACTGAATAGCAGTGGTAAAGTGCCCAGAGTCCTAAAACCAACAACAGCAGGTCAGGAAAAAAATAGGAGGAAGAAGCAAAAAGTTTAGGGATAACCCTGCAAAAAGGGCCATTTCCAACAGATGCTCTTGCATCATTTTATTTTACATTTGCCAGCTCTTAGCCAGCGGTGTTGGGAGGGGCGGGGTCGAGGCATGGGAGGGGGGAGGAGGAGTGCTAGTGCATACCACTCCCTAGGGGCTCATGTGTGTTTGGCCGGCCCTCTCAGGTCAACCAAAGCACACATGCGCACTTAGGTTTTCTCCAGCCCAGCTGCATTTAGCAGCCGGGCTGGAGAAACCCTACATACTCCCTGGTTTGAAAAGGGCGTCTTTCCTTCCTGCTCAGACCAATACCAGCGGTGCTCTGCAGTGCGAGGATTGGATGGGTGTCTGGGTCCCAAGGGCTGCTGGGACCCAGGAAGAAGAGGAGAGGCGGCAGGACGAGACGCGAAAGCTAGAGGCGGCCGTCGGCAAACGGTACGTTTAGTTTTACTTTAAAAAAAATGTTTTTATTTGTAAGCCCTCCTCATGACCTTTCCTGCCCCACCACCCTTTATTTATGGCGGCTGCTGTTGGTAGAAAAGTGAATGGGGGATAGACACAAACACAGGAGAGAGGGAGAACTGACACAGAATCCCCCACCCGTGCTGATCCACTCAGCTGTTTTTTGATTGCTTTCCTGCTGATTAATCTAAACCCGCCTTCTAAAAACTGCAGAGACAACACGAGGGCTAAGCCAAAGAGTGAAATAACACCATCACCTTGATGTACCTGCTCTGATGGCATGTTGGGTGCACTTGAGGAATGGGCGTAGGAAGTGTGGGGGATGTGGGGGATGTATCCCTCCCAGATTTTGTAGTGGGGGGACATAGGCGACAAGGGTGGGGAGGACAAGGGGAAGACCTCTGGATCAGAATACTGCTCTTCCCCTCGCGCAGTTCCACTGTTGAGTGCCTGCCCCCAGCGCTGCCAGGTTTGGTGTTCGAGGCTCCGTGCCTCCACTGCCTTTTTCCTTTTACTGTTCTTGCCATCTTTGCCTCTTTTGCCTCTTTCCTGTTACTGTTCTTGCTATCTTTGCCTCTTTCCTGTTACTGTTCTGGCCATCTTTGCCTTTTTCCTGTTACTGTTCTTGCCATCTTTGCCTCTTTTGCCTTTTTCCTGTTACTTTTCTTGCCTTTTCTGCCTTTCTCCTTTTTCCCTGCCTTTCCCCCTCTTCCTGCGTTTTTCCCCGTTTTCGCTGCTGCTGCCCCCGCGGCCCCTCCCGCGTGTTTCCTGCTCCCGCCTCCCGCCTCCCAGCTGTCTCGCCCTCCCCCTGACCCCTACTTAATGGCGGCCGCTGCGCGAAAAGGTGAGCAAGACCTCTGACCTCTGGGTCAGAATACTGCTCTTCCCCTCGCGCAGCTCCACCATTGAGTGAGTGCCCGCAGCGCTGCCAGGTTTGGTGTTCGAGGCTCCGTGCTTCCACTTCTGCGACTGTCTCTATCCTTTTTCTTTTTCTTGCCGTCTTTGCCTCTTGTGCCTTTTTCCTGTTACTGTTCTTGCCATCTTTGCCTCTTTTGCCTCTTTCCTGTTACTGTTCTTGCCATCTTTGCCTCTTTTGCCTTTTTTTCCTGTTACTGTTTTTGCCTTTTCTGCCTTTCTCCTTTTTCCCTGCCTTTCCCCCTCTTCCCGCTTTTTTCCCCGTTTTCGCAGCTGCTGCCCCCGCGGCCCCTCCCCGCGTGTTTTAACAGATGCGGTACTGGAGGCTGGAGCTTTTTGTAGCCCGAAGATCTCTGAAATGCAGAGCCAACAAGCCTTGGCATTGACAAGTCGACAGGGTGCACAGGGGTTTAGTCCCAGCGGCTCCGATGAGGGATACTGTCTTCATAAGTGCAAAGAAGACAGGTCAGGACTCTAGGGAGCTGCAGAAACATCACCTGTGTTGCTGGGCCTCAGGAAGCCCGTAGGAAGACAGGTGCAGCAGACCGGTCAGCTTCATTGCGGTGCCTGAAGATGCAGGGGAGTGACTCCTTCACACCGAGGGAGATTACTTCAGATGTCCTTGATGCCCACGGGCCTTCTGAAGAACCTTGATGAAGCACAGATGATGCAAAAGACTTGAAGAAAAGTGAGACCAGGAGCCTTCCTTGATGCGGTCTCGGTTCCAGTTGAAGTCCAACGAAGTCTAAGTGTCCAGACGGTCGAAGAGTGTCATTTTGGTTTCAGAGGTGAATCTTGTTCCATGATGAATCTTAGGACCCACCCACAGGGGAGCCCTTAAGTACCCTAGGGAAAGGGGTGGAACAACTTGGGGGTCCTTCCCAGAGGAAGGGCTGGACAGAGTGGAGGGTACTCCCCTGTCCTTTGTCCATTTTCTCGCCAGAGCGGAAATCAAGGGTTCCTTAACTGGCTAAAACAGGAGTATGCAAGGAGGGCACCAAATGTGCCCTTCAAAGCAGTCTGGTGGCCTGGAAAGTGCCCCCACTCCAGCCCAATACACTAAGTCCTGTCTGGGAGGTGGTCACACCTCCTGTGACAGGAAACCTATTGTTCTACCTTCCTCTGCTTGAGCTCAGCAGCATGAGGGCAGAATCGTGTCTGTAGTCGGCAGCAGCACTAGCTTGCTGGCAGACCCTAAAAGGCTGTTACCGGGAGTACATGGGGTCCCCTAAGGAGCTCCCAGTACATGGGATCATACTTTCAGCACCGGAATCGGTGTTGGGGTATGATTCCAACATGTTTGATACCAAACATGACCAGGTTTTGTGCACCAATTTTATAGTTAGACATCTCGTAATGACTGATGTCCACTATATACCTTAAAATGGCTGACCAACTTACAAAGCCAGGAGAATCAACTACGGGGCTTGTAGGGGTGTCCTGCTCTGAACTTGTAACCAGGCACCCTGCCCTCAGGACTGAAGGGACTACCATAGGGGTGACTTGTAGTTGTTAAGTGCAATGACCTCAAATATAAGGAAACATATCTGTTGTGAGAGGTGCAAGCACCATCTCACACAGACTGCAATGGCAGCCAGTAGTCAGAGTTTAAGTGTACTCCCATGGGTGGCACAATACATGTTACAGCCCATGGGAGACTCCTGGTGTATCTATGCCCTGGATACCTTAGTACCATATACTAGGGGCTTATAAGGGTACACCAGTAGCCAATTGTAGATGTATCCAAAGTACTTACCAGAGCCAATTTAGGTGAGAGAGCACAGTTGCTGGGGTCCTGATTAGCAGGGTCCCAGCAGACTACAGCCAAAACACACTGACACGCAAAAAGTGAGGGTAACTGTAGTGTTGTCTCTATCTTCATTATTCTCTCTTGGAACACTGCTGTGTTCGTGTTCCAGAGAGTGGCGGTTGGCTTTTACTTGTCGCCTGAAGCCGCCGGGGGTATTTCGTATCTTGACTTAAATAAAGGATTTATCTCCTTTCCACGTTGTCTGCCACTTACTTCAGTAACCATGACAGCAGATCCTACACAACCCCCCCTCCCAAACGTAAGGACATGAGACTAACCTTGCCCAGTAGAGTCTTACTTTTCTAAGTGGAAATATCTGAAAAGTCCATCTACGTTGGCATGGTTACTTCCAGGTCTATGTTCCACTGAAAAGTCCATCCCCTGTAGGGAAATAGACCACCTCAAAAGTTTGGGGTTTTCACCCTTCATTTGTTTAAGCCATAAGAGGGGCTTATGGTCTGTCTGAACAATGAAGTGAGTGCCAAACAGGTATGGCCTCAACTTCGTCAAGGTCCAGACCACAACAAAGGCATCTCTCTCAATAGCTGACCAACGCTTCTCCCTGGGGGTCAACCTTCTGCTTATAAAAGCTACTGGTCGATCCTGGCCCTCTGCATTAAGCTGTGACAATACTGCACCTATCCCTATTTCAGAAGCATCTGCATGGACAATGAATGGTTTGGAGTAGTCAGGATGTTGCAGAATTGGAACAGAGCACATGGCTTGCTTCAGGTCATCAAATGCCTTCTGACAGCTAACTGTCCACTGAACTTTCTTAGGCATTCTTTTGGAGGTGAGATCATTAAGGGGTGTCACTATGGATCCATAGCCCTTAACAAACCTCCTGCAGTACCCAGTCAGGCCCAAGAAATATCTGACTTGAGTCTGGGTAGTGGGAGCAACCCAGTCCATGATGGTCTGAATTTTGCTCTCCAATGTTTGAACTTGGCCTCCACCTACAAGGTGGCCTGAGTACACAACTTTACTCTGCAATATCTGGCACTTTGTGACCTTGATAGTGAGGCCTGCCTTCTGCAGGGCCTCAAATACATTTCTGAGGTGGGCCAGGTGATCCTCCCAGGTAGAGCTAAAGACAGCTATATCATATAGATATGCTGCACTATAGGCTTCCAGACCTGTTAAGACTTTATTTACCAGCCACTGAAATGTGGCAGGTGCATTTTTCAAACCAAAAGGCATCACAATAAATTGGTAAAGCCCACTGGGGTTTGAAAATTCTGTTTTTGATTTGACATCCTCATAGAGTCTGTTTTGCCAATAACCAGCAGTAAGGTCAAATGTACTGAGATATTTGGCAGGTGCCAAAGTATCAATCAGTTTGTCTGTCCTGGGAATTGGATGGGCATCAGTCCTAGTGACTACATTGAGGCCTCTATAGTCAACACAAACCTCATCTCTCTCTTATCATCCTGGGTATGAGGGTTTGGTACAAGGACTACAGGACTAGCCTAAGGGGCTATCTGAAGGCTCAATGACCCCCAACTCCAGCATCTTTTGGACTTCTGTCCTGATGCAAACTCTGACATGATCAGGCTGTCTAGAAATGTTGCTCTTCACAGGCACTTCATGAGTACACCAGGTGGTTTGGCTTGGTGTCAGAAAAAGAGACCAGGAAACTGATTGACAACCTGTCTGCAATCAGCTTGCTGTTAATCAGTGAGGCTGTCTGCCAGCTACTCCAACTGATCCATCAACAGGGTCCTGAGAGTGGAGATCAGGGAGAGGGTCACGCTCTTCCTCTTGTCCCTCATCAGTGGCCATTAACAACCTCATTTCAGCTGTGTCAACAAAAGGTTTCAGGTGATTCACATAAAGTACCCTGTGGGGACTTCTTGGAGTACCTAGGTCAAACCTCACCTTTGTTTCCCAGTATTGTGTGGGGGCCAATCCACTTGTCTTAGAGAACTGCTGGGGCCACAGACTTCAAAGCCTGCACTATCTGTCCTGGCTGGTAAACCGTCAGTACAGCCTTTTGGTCATGCCATGCTTTCTGAAGCTCCTGGCTGTCCTCCAGGATTTTGCTGGCCTGTACTCAGCCATGCGAGAATGCAGGCCCAGTACATAGTCTACATAGTCCTGTTTCGGAGGCTTGAGAGGTTGCTCCCATCCTTCTTTGACTAGACACAATAGACCCCTAACTGGCTGTCCAAACAGAAGTCCAAATGGTCTGTACCCCAACCTCTTCTGAGGAACCTCTCTGTAGGCAAAGAGAAGGCACGGTAGTAAGACATCCCATTTTCTCAGTTTTTCCTGGGAGTCCTATGATCATACCTTTGAGGGTCTTCTTGAACCTTTCAACAAGCCCATTGCCCTGTAGATGGTAGGGTGTGGTAAACTTATAGTTAACACCACACTCTTTCCACATAGCAGTGATGTAGCTAGACATGACGTTTGTACCTCTGTCTGACAAGACCTCCTTAGGGAACCCAACTCTGGAAAAGATTCCAAGGAGGGCCCTGGCCACTACAGGAGCTGTAGTGGTCCTAAGGGGAATAGACTCTGGATTTCTAGTGACATGGTCCACCTCCACTAAGATCAAACTATGTCCAGATGCTGTTGAAGGGTTTAAGGGACCTACAATGTCTATACCTACCCTCTCAAAGTGAACCCCAACCACTGGTAGTGTAATTAAGGGGACCTTTGTAGTGCCACCTGACTTACCACTGACTTGGCAGGTGACACAGGAGCGACAAAACTCCTTGGTGTCTTTAGACATGTGTGGCCAGCTAAAGTGAGGGACAAGCCTGTCCCAAGTCTTCCTTTGCCCAAGATGTCCTGCAAGGGGAATGTCATGTGCCAGGGTCAATAGGAAACCCCTGAACTGCTGAGGTATGACCAACCTTGTGGCACCAGGCTTGGGGTCTCCACTTTAAGAAAACAGGAGCCCATCTTTCCAATAAGTCCTGTGGAACCCACTGACATTCCTTCATTCCTCAGCAGCAGCTTGTTGTCTAAGTTGTTCAAGAGAGGGGCAGGCCTTCTGCTCCAGACAAGTGTTCCCTGGAAGATCCCCCTGCCCCCAGGAGCTCTGCCTTCTCAGGCCCAAGCTCCTCTGGGACAGTTCCTTCACAGGTACTGAGATCATCTCCATCAGGAGGCTGATTCTCACTGGGAGTCTGAATGGAGGGCAAATCTTTCCCATTCCTGCTCCTTCTCTTGGGAGCTGGCTGGTCCATGATTTCATGATCCAGGGCTCCCTAAATGCCTAACTTCTTGGCAAATAGCACCAAGGTTTTTTGTTAGAGGAGGAAGAGGATTGAAACCCACCACCAGAGGAAAAGTTTTGGGGCCCTTCAGAAGACTCTTTCTTTACTTTTGAATTATCCTCCACAACTTTTTCTTGGGCCTTAAAAGAATCTTGCTTCTACTGATCACCACCACCATGAAACTTTTGTTTCACCCTGGTGCGGACCCGCTTGTCTGCCTTCTTTCCCAATTCTTGAGGAGAGGGCAGATCCAAGTACACCAGGTACTGGTGCAGTTGCTGATTTTGACAGTTATTAAGGATGTGCTCCCTCACAAGTAAATTGTACAATCCTTCATAATCATTCACCTTACTTCCATGATGCCAGCCTTCCAGAGCCTTAATAGCACTATCTACAAAATATACCCAGTCTTAAGTGTGTGCCTTCTGTGTGTCCCTAAAATTAACCCTGTATTGCTCAATGGTTAACCCAAACCCATCTATCAGGGCACTTTTCAAGACTTTGTAATTGTCTGCATCTTCTTCCTTTATAGTCAAAAGTTTGTCTCTACCTTTGTTAGAAAAGCAGAGCCAGATGATAGCTGCCCACTGCCCCTGAGGAACCTTCTGAACTTTACAGTCCCTCTCTAAAGCAGTAGTCCACTTATGGATGTCACCACCCTCCTGGTAAGGAGGTACTATCCTGCTCAAGTTACTAGTGTCAAAGGGGTGATCCCTAAACTCTAGGTTCACAAGTGCTGGCACCATTGAATTCTAATACCAAATTCTTTCCAGCCCTCTGGACTTCTATGGTGTACTTATCTAGGGACAACTGTTCCTTCTTGATTGTGAGCTTGGCTCTCTCAAGTTTTAGCAGGTGGTATTCCCTTTCTAAAGAATCCTCCCTCTTGCTAGAGATGGAGGTCCCTATTGAAGTGGCAGAGGAGGTTGAATTAACTTAGGAGGACCTGGACCTCCCTTGAACCCTTTGTCCTCCTACCTCTGGGGCCTCCCTCTGTGTCACTAGAACTATTTCCTGGAGGACTAGAGTTCTCTGGTAAGGGGTCTTCAGAGGCCTCCTGGACATGCTCAGAAGCATGGGTGTTGGTCATCCCTGGCTTTCCTTCTGGAGCATTATCACCCATATCCAAGTTATCTTGCCCATCTGACCTTTTTTCTTGGTAACAAGAACTGTTCCCCAAAGATTACTCCACTGTTAAAACGCAATTCTCCAAATGCCACTTGTAAATAAATCATCATAGTCTTGAGCAGGGCCTCCATGCCTTCAATCATTGTTTCAATTAAATGCTCAATATTTTGGCTAGAATAATCCTAGCACGAGGCATATTTGCTAGTTTTTAGCATTTTTATAGTTTTTTGATCCTCCCATATAACAAAGTTTTGGTGCTTTAGTGCATCCCACACACTACTCATTTGTGACCTTCCACCCACTGTATTCATTTGTAAGCTTCACACACTAACACTATGTTTCTGGTATTCATCACTATACCTCATATCTGAGCTTTGCCACACAACTCATTCTGCATATCTAACTAGACCTATTTTCGGTGAGCTTTTCGAGTGTCTCGCACAGCAGGCTTTTTTACATTGGTAAGCATCTCTCTTTCACACAAACACTGTACATCTCATTTTTGAGAGCATCCCACACAAGGCTAATTTTTATTGCAAATGTATCTCTTAGGGCTTCTTATATTTTTGTGCAAGATAATGCGGTTTGAGTGCACTCTACACTCATATCATCCATCTGCAATAACGCTTCTCACAGATTAGACAACAAAAGTTTTTGTATTGTGTTGTATACTTTGCGATGCATTAAGGGTTTCTCCTCCCTCCAGCCACAGGAATGCAGGTGATAAACTTCCAGTGTTTGAGAAACTATTCTTGCTCTCCTTCTTGTGCCCTGCTAAACCAGGGGCTTCCAAATGGGATCCGACTGACTTCAATACTCAAACAGACACAGAGAATCTTATACCATATGTTGGAAAGTGGATTATTGGTAGGGGCAAATGTAGGTCTGCCACTGGCAATAAGGCCACTAACACATGATAGGACTCAGCATAGGTCTCAGAAAATTATTCCTATGCTCAACCCCTGGTAACGTGGCTGCGAGCAGACAGGCTTAACTTCAAAGACAGGTGTGTAAAGCATTTAAAAATACCAATTCAGTAAATAATTAAGACACAACACATAATAAAAATCCAACACCAACTTATAAAAATAGGAAATATTTTTATCTTTAAAATGACACCAAAACGACAAAAATCCAATGTAGGGAACCGGAGATATGAATTTTCAAAGTTTAACTAAAATATAGCACTTAGAAGCATATAGCACCATATTGGGACATAGGCTCGCGATAGACCGGGCCAAAGTCAAAGTTTAAGGCCGACCGCGATGGAGCCCTGAGCGGATACCCCGCGCGGAAGGTCCCGGTCAATGTTTTTACCTTCGCACTTAGAAACTTTTCTGGAGCTTTTCTCCTCGAGTCCCCTCGACGCTCTCCATCAGTCCGGATCCGGTGCGGCTTCGCCGGATAGCCTTTCGACGATCTCCCGGTGAACTTCCCTGGAGCGGACTTAGAAACTTTTTCAAGATCGCTTCAGCGGGGCAATCCAACAATCCAGACCGACACGCGATGGAAGGCAGGCGGATTGGCGCTCGCGGTTGTTCCCGGTCGACTTTCTTACGAGCGGACTTAGAAGCTTTTCTGGAGCTTTTTCTCGTGGGGTCCCTCGATGCTCCTCATGTAGCCGGATCCGGTGAGGGTTCGCCGGCTTCAGATTTTCGCTAGTCCCGGTCAATCTCTGGAAGTCGATGCGATGGAGCTTTTAGCGGGACGATCCTGGTGGGCTTGGCCGGCTCGCAGTTGAAGGCAGGCGTCTTGGCTGACCAGGATGAGTCGGTCCCCCTATGGAGCTTTTTTTCAAAGTTCCTCCAAAGTTCCCCAAACTTCTTGAACTTCTTCCTGAAGTTCCTCAAAGGGTCCCAAAGTGTCTCAAACTTACTCCAAGGGTCTGGAAGCTCCAAGATGGTCCTTGAAAGTTGAGGACTTCAATTCCCACAATGCACTGGACGTCACCCTTACAAATCCACTGGTAGCTCCCCAGGTTGATGATTCTTGGTGGTGAGGGTCCAGATGAGCTCTGTTAACCTGTAGCTTGCAGGGAGTCCACTCTTGACTTCTTTTACTCAGCACAGTTAGTCCACAAAGCTGTAGTTTCAGGTGGTGCAGTCTCCAGAGGTCAGGCCTTAGAAGTCTTTGCACAGCAGAACTTTTCAGCAGGGCCAGTCTTGCTTTCTTCAGTTTCAAGCAGCAGATCTGAGGGGCTGGGCCTCTCTCAGATACTTATTCCACAGTCTCTGGGTCATCCAGGAGGTCAAGCTTCACCAATAGGAGTAGGGTAACCTCCCACTTGAGTGACTCCTTCCTGCAGAGTGTGGCATTATTCTATCCCAGAGTGCAACAAAGCTTCCAAATCCATAATGGCTGATTTTCCAGCAAGGAGGTAAGAGCTGGCTAAACACTCCCACTGAGTTGGCTAATTAACCTAGCCTCTCCTCCCTACATCTGCACATATCTTCCTTAATCCTGCCATCTGGCTGAGGTGGGGGTTCAAAGCTGTTAATGACACTGCTCTGGGCTCTGCCCCTTTGAAGCTCATTGTTTACGACCCCTCCCCCTGGCCTGGCATTCCTGCAGAACAGCTCACTGCCCTCCCAGACCATCTGGCTGGCCCCAGGGGATCATTATCACCTCTTCAGGCAGGCTGGCTAATCCCCTTAACTCTGACCAATCAGGGCAGAGCACTAGAAGGCTGGATTTGGAACTAAAACCCAGAAAGTGTTATAACTTCTTGTCTGTTCACTTTGGGAAAAATTCAATAACATCATATTGTAGGATTTATCAATACCATTCTAGTGAGTCTTTGAATGGAATCTTTATCCCTCTCCTATCAGAAGTTATTGTTTAATAACTTTCCCCCATGTTAACCTATGGGGCAGGGGGTTTGCAATGGGAAAAATGACATGGGCCATTTTTCCAGCACCAGGACCTACAAAAACATATTTTATAAGTACTTGGCTTATTTTCACAGGACCCCCACCCCATAGGTCACCTAGGGAGACCCTAGGGGTGCTGAATCTGTAAAAATATTGCAGATCCTCCATGCCCAGTGCCCCCAGCATCAAAGTCGAATTTGGGCAGCACTTTACACAATGGGGAGAGTGAAATGTGAATTTCACTTAACCCAGGGCATATATAAACTCATTTTATAAGGGTCTACCTTATAGATACCTGACCCCCACCCCTGGGATACCTAGGGTAGACCCTGGGGGTCATTATTATGCCAAAACATTTTAGGTTGACCAGTTTTAAGTGCCCCAAACCCCAAAGTCGAGTTTGGCCACAATTTACATGTTTAAGAGCAATCCTGGCACCCAGGGCTGCTTTTAAACTGACTACAGGCTTCAGCAGGGCACACATGCAAGTGCAAAAAGGCTGCTGACCTCTAAACTGCCATGCCCCAGGATACTGGGGACTTCTAGGTAGTTTCAATCCCCTGCCCTATTATATACTAGGGGCTTAGGGGGTAGGTCATGCCAATTACAGGGGTACCCCAACCCAAAGTGTACCCTAGTGTATGTAGGTGCTTTACTGTTATCTAAGTGTTTCAGCATGGCATTGGCCCTGGGCCTGGTTAAACAGAGCCCAGGGTCAGTCAGAGTCAGTTACCACCAGTTCCAGTCAGCAAAAAGTTGGGGGGTGCCCAGGGCACAGGATGACTTTACAACACCATACTATTAGACCTGCCAGCCTTAGAGTGGTCTTCTCCCAAATCTTTTTGCCTGCTTACCTCCTCTTTTTGCTGATTTTATTTGTTGGCCTTAGGACTCTGAGCACTTTACTACTGCTAACCAGCGCTAAAGTGCATGTGCTTCTCCCCTAAACATGGTAACATTGGTGTATAGATAATTGAATTGGTCTTTTTAATTTACTTGTAAGTACCTTGTACAGTGGTATACCATATAGCCAGGGCGTTGTAAATTAAATGCTACTAGTAGGGCTGCAGCACTGATTGTGCCACCCACACAAGTAGCCCTTTAAACATGTCTCAGTGCAGAGCCTCTGTGTGCAGTTTTACTGCCATGTCGACTTGGTATTAAAAACCCCTTGCCAAGCATTAAACTTCCCTTTTATTACATATAAGTCACCCCTAAGATAGTCCCTAGGTAGCCCATAGGGCAGGGTGCTATGTTACTAAAAGGTAGGACATGTACTTTTAAGTTTTGCATGTCCTTGTAGTGAAAAACACCTACATTCGTTTTTCGCTACTGTGAGGTCTACTCCTCTCATAGATTAAGATTGAGAATTCCCTAATACACTCTTTTAAGCTCTAATTCCTGGTTAGAAAGGAGTAGCTGTATCATGTTTTATAACTTTGGAATTGCAATGATAAATGCTCTTTACTGGAAAGGTGGATTTCACATTAATGCCACTTTTAGAAAGTGGACATTTCTCTGCCCTTATAGCTCTGTGTGCCTGCAGCCTGTTTCCAATACACTCCAATATTAGTCCAATTGCATTTTGAGGTTTAGGAATGTCGCGAAGAGCATTCAGTTTATTCTTCCTTTTTTCCGTCCCACCTCTCTTTGCTTGGTGCATGAAGGTGTAAGATTCAAGAACATTTTTTTCACATTTAGTCTGATTACTTTGGGAATGTAAATAACAATGAAAGCATATTTGCAAACTGTGACTACACGCCTGTCTTTATCAATGTTTCACTACAAAACTATGCGATTGTATTCGTTTAACGGAGAGTAGGCGATTCGTATAGGGTCGTATAGGGTCACTGGGAAGACCAAAAGGTTGTCCTTGTCCCCCCAAAAATGTAGTGTCTCCTACACCCCTGACTTGAGGCAGCACAGCCCAAAACATCCTCTCCCCTCTCGTTCCCATTACAGATCCCGCACATCTCACACATTATGTTTGAGAGGGAAAATCAACATTTCAGACAAATGAGAAACCTTCACAGGCCTAAGTATAACGTTGGTTATTTGCAGTAACACTGTGGCAGGAAACTTTGGTGCCACCCACGTTAACATCGGGTATCAGGTGTGTTTTTTGCATTTCATTGTGATCTGGGTGGTAAATCGAGGGGAATAACGAGCAAAATCTTTTTTGCACACATGTTGCTCTTGTTAAAGTCCTTGCACGCTGTTTTGCACTAGTAAATTCCATTAACTGCAAAGTTCTGTTAATTGCTTGCGCCAACAGTGGAGCAAATACAATCTGCACCCAGCTTTTAAATCTTTTGATAAGTGCGAGTTACAAAACAGACTCAAATACAATTTGCATGCATATTAGAAATCACTCGTGGGCTTACGTGACCTTATAAATATTTTTGGATATATTTGGCAGGAGAGAAGCTGTGGTGTAACCTCCAGAGCTGCCGACCTCTGACCTGGGGAACTGGGTTCGAGTTTCGGGGTCGGTAATTGTGCCTTCCAAATAAAAAAACATAAATAGATTGTCACTAAAACATTGGCAATGAAACAAAATGAGGAATGGCAAAAAGAAAAAATAGGAATGCTGAAAAAAAAAAAGAATCCCAATGCAGGGTAGCAATGGCCGACCAGGAGGAACTGTGAACACTGTTCAATCAATCAATCAATCAATCACGGCATTTATAGAGCGCGCTACTCACCCGGGAGGGTCTCAAGGCGCTGGGGGAGGGGGTAAGTTACTGCTCGAACAGCCAGGTCTTGAGCTGCTTCCTGAAGGAGAGATGGTCCTGGGTTCGCCGAAGGTGAGTGGGGAGGGAGTTCCAGGTCTTGGCTGCCAGGTAGGAGAAGGATCTTCCTCCGGCGGTGGTTCTGCGGATGCGTGGTACGGTGGCGAGGGCGTGGCTGGTTGATCGTAGCTGGCGTGTGGGCGTGTAGAAGGTCATGCGGTCGTTGAGGTACTTTGGGCCCAGGTCGTGGAGGGCCTTGTGTGCGTGGGTGAGGAGTCTGAACGTTATTCTCTTGCTGACGGGGAGCCAGTGCAGGTCTTTCAGGTGTCCGGTGATGTGGCTGTGTCGGGGGATGTCCAGGATGAGTCGTGCGGAGGCGTTCTGGATGCGCTGGAGTCTTTTTGAAGTTTGGCTGTGGTTCCGGCGTAGAGGGTGTTCCCATAGTCCAGTCGGCTGGTGACGAGTGCCTGGGTGACGGTTTTCCTGGTTTCAGTGGGGATCCATCTGAAGATCTTGCGGAGCATGCGCAGGGTGTTGAAGCATGAAGATGAGACGGCGTTGACTTGTCTGGTCATCGACAGGGAGGAGTCCAGGATGAAGCCCAGGTTGCGTGCGTGGTCCGTTGGCTTGGGCGCGGTGCCCAGGGCCGGGGGCCACCAGGAGTCGTCCCAGGCGGAGGGTGATGAGCCCAGGATGAGGACTTCCGTCTTGTCTGAGTTCAGTTTAAGGCGGCTGTTCCTCATCCAGTCGGCGACGTCTCTCATCCCGTCGTGTAGGTTGGCTCTGGCGGTGGTGGGGTCGTTGGTGAGGGAGAGGATCAGCTGGGTGTCGTCGGCGTAGGAGATGATGTTGAGGTTGTGTCGGCGTGCGATGGCTGCGAGGGGCTCATGTAGACGTTGAAGAGGGTTGGGCTGAGTGAGGATCCCTGTGGAACGCCGCAGATGACTTCGGTGGCTTCGGATCTGAACGGGGGAGGCGGACTCTCTGGGTTCTTCCGGCGAGGAACGAGATGATCCATTCCAGTGCTTTCTCTCGGATTCCGATGTTGCTGAGGCGCTTCACTAGGGTGACTGTTGGATGTCAAACTAGAAGGAACAAAGTAAAATCTCCTGGAAGGGAATCAAGCACCCAAAGGCAGGATGAAAACGAAAGATTATCCAATAGAAAGCAAAGTTTTCTAAAAGACAATGCAAGTAATCAATAAAAAACCAATAGGCGGGATGAAAACCCATACAGTGATAACAGCATTACGGCGCGCTGCCTAGGCTCGACCTAAAAACGAGTAGCTTCAGATATTTCTGTAGCTATTCTATTTTGGTGATGAGTTTCAGCTGGAGTAATGCTTCTGGCTGTGTCTACATAGACAAGGTATAAGGATTCAGACCAGTCTGTTGGTAGGAATGCACTGGCTGTATGACCACACATAGTGTATTACAGATTGTTACTGCAATTTGCTTTGGGCATACTGTTCCCCTGAGGCTAGTCAGAAGTTAACATATACAGTGGCATTGAAGTTGGGCAAGGCGTGGTGTTAGAAAGATATTCACTCTATCCCATTAGAATTTTCACAGTGTAGTCCTTGGATAGAGTAAGCAAGATAAATAGCCTCAATTACGATACTCTGGTTGGGATAATGGAAGCCATCAGTATTTAAAGGCGGTGTGTCAATGACATTATTACACTCCTCTGGAATGAACACATGAACGTGTAGCACAGGACATTGCTGTTCCTTGTTGGGTGGTACAGCAATTAAAGGAACACACTTTGGGCGTAACTGTATAAGTTTGCATGTGAGTACAAATCTAGCAAGAAGAGAGGTTTAGGTCTTTTATTACTGTTCCACCAAGAGTAGGAAAGCATTCTCCAGGTAAATAGAGTGTTGATTGCACAAATGGGCAACGGATTTAGTATGTCTCATTTTAGGAAACCGGTCATCTTTGATCTCAG
This sequence comes from Calotriton arnoldi, assembly GCA_963921515.1. NCBI lineage: Eukaryota > Metazoa > Chordata > Amphibia > Caudata > Salamandridae > Calotriton > Calotriton arnoldi. The sequence continues at coordinate 125,674 of CAWUFW010003146.1, forward strand.
TACTGTACCACACCATGACCCAAACAACAAGGCTTGCTCCAAACTGAGCTGGACAGGTTCACTGAGTCAAATCTGATAGAAGGAGCCTTCCAACTACCACAGAAGAACCTGGTAACAGTGAGAAGGTGGGCCTGCAACCTGAGGCCATTTTGGCTGCAGAGACACAGAAGCTGGTGCCCCTCCCTGCAGGCTGGGTGCACGTTGGCTCAGTGGAGCATGACCAGGACGGAAGGCAGGGTAGTAAAAGAGTGTATAGCAGGTATGGAGGAGCCATTTGCCGGTGCCCTTGAGCTTGGTTGTACTTTTAAAATATGAGCTATGAATACAGGCAGGACTACCTGGACACTTTTCATCAGTGTTCATGGTGTGCAGGATTTGGGAGGGTCCTTTCCACCTGGGCTGTTAAGGGCACTTTCGTTGGTGGGCCTGACAACAGGCCCACCCAACAGATTGTATATTGGGTCAGACTTTGGTCGGGCAGTAAGGCAGGGTAGCTAGGACCTGAAAACAGAAACTGCAGTGAATCAGTTATCTGCAGTATTGCAGAACTACACCATCATTCTAATGCAAGTCAAGGTCAGATGGACAGACTGGGGGCTGTAAGGGAGAAACCTGGGATGACTCATGTTCTCTTACAAGGTATGGCACAGATTGACCATTGTGCCAGAGGCAGTGTGTCTAATCACTTAGGTGGATTTTAGTGCAACCTTTGCAAACTTGTTCTTGATTGTTACATTGCAGTGCTCGATGATAGGCACTACTGCAATGTCGTTTTATCCCTAATACTTACATATTTTCTGCACTACAGAAGAGACAAAGTGGTTTCCCCAATTATTGGATAGCTGCTACGGGACCCAAACCTGGATATGAAATCCCTAAGTATCTTCTTAGTACTGGCTCGGTGCAGGGATACGCGTCTGCTCATCTGGAAAACATGCAGACAATCACAAGAAGATATGAATATGAGCAACACTTAAGTGTCTGAATAAAGTCCATCTGTAGGTGGATGAAGGGGTCTCAATGAGGCAGGTGGGCAGCCAGAATGGTCTTAATTCTGTTCCCAATATTGTGAGCTTGACAAGTGACGCAAGAATGACAATACTTTTGGGCGACCAAGAAAAAGAAGGGTGCATGCCAATTGGTCACACAGGCATGAATCATGTCATCCCTTCTGACATGGGCATGTCCATGATACAACCTGGCAAATCTGGGGAAGAGACATTTTGGGACTGTCCATTCATTAGAGCACACAGTAATTTCTGAGTTAGGAGACAAAGCAGCTCTTTTGACTGTTTCATCTGTGAAAGCATTTCCTCTGGTACTCTTCATCTTAAGTAGATTGATGAGCAATACGTTTAAAAATAGCAGCTGTACATGGCAACACAAAGGTGTCTAGCACATTCTTTAGATTAGCACCGTGCTTTATGGGTGTTCAGGCAGATATGGAATCAGTAAATAAAGTAACAGTTTTTTGTGTGGCTAATTCACTAATATATTTCTACATGTGGGAGCAATGAGTTCTGCCACCGTAGCAGAATCCAATTGAGGCAACTGTCAGCTTTCTACAGCTTCCTACAAAATACGCTCAGCATATCTGGCAATAGGTTTCCCAACATCATGTCTAAGGCATGAGCCAGCTACATAGTAAACAAGATGGTTATTGGGTATGGGGCATCAAACAGATCTATATTGGGCTTAGTTAAATGTTAAGTAATGAGTAGGCAATCAAGAGAATAATCACCTTGTGCAGTTGATAACTGTCAGGAATCAAAGTATCAGACAGCACACCGTGTGTGCAATTGTTCACAGAAACCCTCGTCTGATGAAGAAAGGTAAGATACCACAATCCTGGAAGAAGGCATGGAGTGAAAGAAACTCTAATATGGCCGACATGTGTGTCACGGAATAGTTCTAGTTGTTCCTTACAATGTTATGATTCTAAGTGAAGCGCGTGCTTCTAAGAAGCCGTGCACTTCACTGAAGTACTTTCAGGGAATCGTATCTCGACTTACCAGTTCTGTCGGGACTAGTTAGTTTATAGGGTAGAAGATGTCGTGAGCATCATATTTAGTGTTGCCATCCGCTGAATTATTCTCCGACATGTCGTGTTGAAAATACTCCCTGAAGTGGTGTCTCGCATTGTATGCGCAGGTCTTCTCCGTACATGTGGCATAAGCCCCTCCTTCCCTTCAAACAACCTTCAGAGTATGCGCAGAGTCAGTCCAGTAATTCTGCGTGGACTCCGTACCAGAGAGTTGCCCCTTCCGAGTTCTGAAAAGACACAGAGAACACTATTCACCTCAGAGTTGCGTAAGGAGAAATCATCTAATTCCTTTCCTGTGAGGTATCACTATTTGTTTTCCAGAAGGAAGATTCCGCTAAGCACAATTCTTGTATATAAAAGTTATGAGGTGAGTATTAAATTAGAAAAGCATTAAACAATTAATCCAAAAATAAAAGTAAAAAGTGAAGAGAAAATCTTTCAGAATAATAAGAAGAAAAGAAATAGACTTATCAAGGCTCTTAGGGAGTCTTTGAATTCCTGAAAAAGAAAAGAAACAACAAATAACTACATGGAGAATAACAGCAATTAAAAAACTGAGAAGGAAAAAGAACACTTATTCTCCTGTTAGAAGAGAAGCTCAAGCCAGGGGTTACTGGGTATGTACATGTAAATGCAGTTGTATGGTTTAACACTAATTATTTAAAGTTGAGATTCTAATAAGTGTTATTGTTCAGTTCCTGGAGTCACCCAGTGTATGACAGTCAACTACCAAGCTAGGCACAGGAGTACACACAAAGGAAGGTGCAGGAACCAGACAATCTGAGGCGGTCTCTTCTTGTTCTGTATTATTTTATCCAAATCCCCTTTCCCCCTCTTTAGTTCTCCTGTCTCTAAATTATTTGGATACAGAGATATTCTGGGTGGGGCATTGGAAACTTTTCATGAATTCTGTTCCTGTGCAAGGCTAGAGGTAAGAACTCTGACAGAGTGAAGTGCCCACGTTTTAAAGCTTGTGCCTGAGCAGAAAGGCTGAAGGAATCAATCTGCAAAGGCTCGGGGAGTTGTTAGATGTCATACAAAAAGAACTAGTGGCAGTTAGAGAGGAAAACAAAGGGTTAGGGCGAGAGATAATGGCCTCTAGGAGAGAAACCTCAGAGTTAGCGACCAGGATGAATGAAATACCCTTAGGAGCGAGTTTTAAATTCCCAGCTACTGAAAATGAAACTGCAGTTTCCTCAACCAGTCCAATGTCTAAGATAATCACCCAAGTAGTGCACTCTTTGTCCCCGGTCATTTCCTTAGCTCCACCAGAACGCTTTAGTGGGGACACGCAGAAAGCACAAATTCTCTTGACCCAATGTTCCTTACATTTTATGTGTCGTCCTTTGATTTTCCCTGAGGCACAATCTTGAGTGGCCTTCATTTTATCATATCTCAGTGGGGATGCAGCATGCTGGTCAATGCCGTTAGTTGCTCTCAATGATGCAATGCTATACAATTTTCAAGATTTCAGTAAGGAATTTCTTTAAATATTTGATCGTCGAAGGATCTCCTAAGCAACCGATAATGAACTTCTAGCACTGAAACAGGGTAATAAGGACTTGGTGGCATATTTGGCTCAATTTAACAAGTTGGTTGTAGAAACAGATTGGCCAGAAAGTAAAAGAACAGAAGTCTTTTATCGAGGACTTAAGGATGAACTAAAGGATACCCTAGCTCAAATACCAAATAGACCTACGAGATATCAGCACTTGTAGACTTGGTATTGGAAATCAATTTCCATCAAAGTGAAAGGAGAGGGGAGAAAAGGAAGGAGTTCCAACCCAGTGTCTCGAGATTTGACCGAGTGAAAGCAGAATTTTCCAGAGCGGTTGAAAACCAACAAGGGGTCGAACCAATGCAAATTGGAGTGGTTCGTGGTCCTTTGACAAAAGAAGAAAAAGATAAGAGACGACAAATTAACTTATGCATATATTGCAGAGTCAGCGGATATTTTGTAAAGTTGTGTCTGAAAAAACCAAAGACGCCATTAAAGGAGAAGGAAAACTTGCAGCACCATCAGTAGGAGGAGTTGGACTGGTGAGTGCTGAAAAGAAAATAACTCTAGAAGGACATCAGCTGGCTAATACCTTACAATCATCATCCACACGTCTAATCCTATCGATGACACTAAGATTAAGACAAACCTCACTGTTAGAAGTTTCAGTGATGATCGACTCTGGGGCCACCGGACATTTTTGTGACTTAAAATTTGCAGCTAAAATAGGATTACGGGCCATCAAAAAATTAAAAGTCACCCAGTATGAGCGATAGATGGAACTAATCTATCATCTGGGCCTATACTGAGCCATACTGAGCAAGTGGAATTAACATTTTAGGAAGGACATAGAGAAATTATCCAGTTTAATTTAATAGACACTCCCCAATTTCAAATTATCCTGGGTTTGCCTTGGCTCACTGAACATAACCCAACTATTGACTGGAGTGCGAGAACAATTGTGATGAATTCTGAATTCTGCAAGGAGAATTGTTTTGGACCAAGAGAAAAATCGAGAGATTCAAATCCTGTCACCTTACTGTGTGAAGAAGGAGCCTCATTGTGTGTCATACACGTGAATGAGATTCCGCAAGATTATCAAGATTTTGAGGATGTATTCAATGAAGTAGAGGCAGAGAAACTTCCACCCCATCGACCGTTTAACTGCAAGATAAATTTAGAACTAGGTTCAAATCTGCCTTGTAGCAGAGTCTATGCCTTGACAGAGAAAGGAAATCAACATTTGAAGGAATGCATAGAAAAATACTTGGCCAATGGCTTTATTCATCCTTCTCAGTCGCCAGTGTCTTCTCCATTATTCTTCGTTCCAAAGAAGGAAGAACTGAGAACTTGCATAGATTATCTAGCAATAACTAAGGTCACCATCAAGAATCGCTATCCTCTACCTCTTATCTCAGCTTTTCTGGATCAGGTGAAAGGAGCACAAATCTATACTAAACTCGATCTGAGGGGTGCCTTTCACTTAGTTAAGATTAGAGAAGGTGGCAGCCTCTATTTGATCTTTGTGGACCTAAAATCAGCCTTTGATTTGGTGCCCAGGGACAAATTGTGGGATATTCTATTAAAACTGGGGGCCCCACCGTACTTGTGTTATCAGTTGAAACGTCTCCATGAACGTAACTTTGCCCAAATTAGACATGGTTAAAATGGTGAGCTCACTGATCCCATACCTATAGACAGAGGTGTATGCCAAGCCTGCGTGTTGGCCCCGACCCTCTTTTGCCTTTTTATTAATGGCTTAGTGGAGGCTCTGATTGCGGGGAGGGATATAGACGCCTCTAGGCTGGCGAACCACAAGGTACCAGCCTTGATGTTCGCCGATGATACCCTCCCTGCTATCAAAGTCTCCTATGGGAATCCAGAGGGTCCTAGACACTTTTTACCTCTTTTGCAAAAACAGGGGGTTAGAGATTAATTTGCAGAAAACCAAAGATATGGTATTCAATGCAGGTAACAGTACTCGATCAAATCCCTGTCTAGATGGGAAAGCATTAGAGAGAGTGACCGTTTTTGAATATTTGGGAATTACGTTAACCGAAAAAATGGACTGGGGTGTACAAATCAAGAAGGCAAGTCTAAAGCTGGCACAGACAACAGGGGGACTAGCTAAAGTACTTAGGAATTGTACCTACAAAACGGTTGGACCGGTGGTAGAAATCTATAAAGCCCAAGCTAGAGGCGCAGCCCTGTATGGGGCAGAAATCTGGGGCTACCGGCCACCGGACTCTCTAGCTAAAATAGAGAATTCCTTTGCTAGACAACTACTGGGTCTCCCCATAAGCACTCCGCTTACACCACTCCGTATGGACCTTGGGGTTAGACCAATTGAGGAGGAGGTTGCTCTCAGACCCCTTCTATTCTGGCGTCGCCTATGGAGCACCCCAGAATTGGCTGCATTCAGAGAAGAGCTAAAGGAGGTGCTGAGCCTACGGGGAGCGAGCAAATTCCCATGGTTGGCCTTTATCAAAAACACTTTAGCAGCAACGGGAATGGGTGATGTGTGGGCTAACCCTGAAGAAAACTGTTCGATAACATCTAGGAAGGCTCTAATAGAGAGTTATAGGGAGTATAAACTTTCCCGAATGCAGGGTAGGCCTGCTCCTGGTGTATTGACTGCAATGTTTTTAGAGATAAAAAGCCAATATAGGTTAGAGCCCATCCTTGATGATATCCAGCCAGCCCTTGCAAAAAAGCTTTATTTACAGTTTAGGTACGGGGTACTCCCATTACGTGTCTTCACAAACAATTGGGGGGGTGCATCAATTATGGAATGTCCGGCATGTAATACTGCACCCGAGACAGATCATCACGTACTATTCTTCTGCCAAGGGTACAAGAAGGCGAGACACCGATGGCTCTTGCAGTTATGCAGAAACTTAGGAACTAAACACTCATGCAGGCATTTACGATACTAAAATACAACACTAGCATGCCGATTGTATACTCAGTCTCACGTTTTTTACTTTCCATGTGGTGTGTCCGTCGAGCAGCTTTAAAGCAAGACCCTGCTTGATTTGATCATCCCATTTTACCATAGAGCTTGGCTCTTTTTAAGTTGCCTTTTTAATATTTTAATGGCGTAAGATTGTACCTTGTTTTTATCTATTTTTTAAACTTTCTTAATGGAATTGCTGTAAAATGATATTGAAATGCACTTTATTAAGATATTGGTATGGCGAGCAATGGAATTGTTATTAGGTAAATTAAATGAATGAATTGTGCTGTACTTTTTAATCTGTGCTTTTATGGTCTTAATGGCCGAAATAAAGAATTTTTGACTGACTGATTAGAGAAGGCGATGAATGGAAGACTGATTTCCAACAAAATTTGGTCTATTTGTATCAAGTGATGGCCTACGGGCTATGCAATGCACCAGCTGCCTTTTTGACACTTTATTAACAATGTTCTGAGCGAATTCATTGATCGATGTGCCATAGTGTACATGGACGACATTTTAATTTATTCCACTTCTGAAGAAGAACATCCAGATCAAGTGAAAAGGTCTTACAAAGGCTGAGAGAAAATAACCTTTATATAAAACTAGAGAAGTGTGCTTTCAACATAAAGGAAGTGGAATTCTTAGGATTTTTTCTTTCTCCATCAGGAATTACAATGAATACATAAAAGGTAAAAGCAGTCATGGAGTGGAACTCTCCAAGTTGTGTGAAGGAAGTACAATGCTTTATAGGCTTTGCCAATTTCGACAGAAAGTTCATTAATGAATTCTCACACAAACTTATTCCTCTCACTCGTCTTCTGAAGAAAGGTGTTCCGTTCAAGTGGACAGAAGATGCAGAGAAGGCATTTGAATCTTTAAAAAAGGAGTTCACCACAGCACCAGTTCTTCTGCATGCGGATCCTGCAGAACCCTTTTATTTAGAAACTGATGCTTCAGATTTGGCCATTGGGGAATTCTTTCACAACGGCATAAGAAAACTGGACAACTTCACCCAGTGGGTTATTGGTCAAGGAAATTAACCCTGGCAGAGATAAATTACACCGTCACAGAGAAGGAATTACTGCCCATAAAAGATGCTTTTAAGGAATGGAGACATTACGTGATGGGAGCAAAACAAATGGTAACTGTGTTCACGGATCATTGGAATCTGAAGCTTTTAAAATCTGCAAAAACTCTAACTCCACGACAACTTCGTTGGTCATTGTATTTTGCTGATTATGATTTCGTAATTACTTTTAGGCCTGCATCAAAAAATGGGAAGGCAGATGCCGTATCTCAAATTGATACAGGACAAAATAAAGAATCTATTGAAGGTCAGAAAGTCATATCTGAATCTAAGATTGTGGGAACTATAAATCAAGAAACTATGGAAGACCAAGTAATTTGAGCAATGAATCGAGAAGAGATGTCAGAGTGGGTAAATCAGGACTCCGAGAGAGAAATCCAGAGTAACCTACCCTTTCATGGGGGAAAATTGTATCTACCAACTCAAGAGATACAACCTCTGGCCTTAAAAGAGTGCCACAACAGTCCGTTAGCGGGTCATAAAGGAATCCTGAAAACTGAAGATCTAATTAAATGGAGTTACTGGTGGCTACACATGATCAAAGACATCCACTCTTATGTGAAGACGTGAGATTTGTGCTCGGGGAAAATCGGAGAGACAACTACCTATGGGTCTTTTACAACCAATGCCAACCGCCTAACCCTTGGCACACAATTACAGTAGACCTAATTGTGGATTTACCTTCCAGTCAGGGGTATGATACAATTATAGTATTTGTTGATGCTTTCACTAAGATGGCTCACTTCATTGCTTTAAAATGGGTTCCTACTGCCAAACAATTAGTTACTCATTATAGCCCACACGTAGTGCAAGCCCCTGGATTTCCCAAGGTAATCATCTCTGATCGAGGATTCCAGTTCTTATCCCATTTCTGATAGGCCTTTTTGGAAGGGTTTGGAATTGAGGCAAAATACTCCACTAGTTTTCACCCAGAGACAGATGGGCAGACAGAGAGAACGAATCAGGAGCTAGAGCAGTATTTGAGATTATTTTTACTGGATCAGGAGGGAGATTGGCCAGAGGTTTTGTGGGCAGCAGAGTTTGCTCATAACAATGCAAAAATGTTTGAACAGGATTTTCACCCTTCTATCTAAATTATGGTAGACATCCAAATTCCTTGGTAATAGGTAGGGAGATTTCGGTGCCAGCTGTTAGAGATGTAGTACAGCACTTGACACAGGTCCATCAAACAGCTACTAAGAATTTATTAAAGGCTAAGGAAAGTTATAAGGTTCATGCAGATAAAAAGAGAAGAGAAGGCCCAGTTTTACAAGTAGGAGACAGAGTTTGGCTAAACGCAAAAAATCTCAGATTAAAAGGAAACCGCAACTTACAACCTTGATTTGTGGGTCTATATTCTATTGAAAAAGTTGTAAGCCCAGTGACATTCCATTTGAAACTACTGAGTAAAATGAGAGTACATCCAGTCTTTCACGTCTCATTGTTAAAGAATACAGCTCAAGATCTGAGAATATTGCTCCCCCCAAGCCTGTGGAATTAGAATCTGGGTTTGAGTTTGAAGTCAAGAGAATCTTGGATTCAAAAAAGATTAAGAACAAACTTTACTATTTAATAGACTGGAAGGGTTATGGACCAGAGGAGAGATCCTGGGAATTTGACACTGATGTACATGCACCCAGACTTGTGAATGCTTTTCACCTAAAGTTTCCAAAGAAACCCCGACCGGGAGGACCAACTTTGCGACGGGGTACTGTCAGGAATCAAAGTATCAGACAGCACACAGTGTGTGAAATTGTTCACAGAAACCCTTGTCTGATGAAGAAAAGGAAAGATACCACAATCCTGGAGGAAGGCATGGAGTAAAAGAAACTCCAAGATGGCCGACGTGTGTCACGGAACAGTTCTAGTTGTTCCTTAGAATGTTAAGATTCTAAGTGAAGTGCGTGCTGCTAAGAAGCCGCGCACTTCACTGAAGTACTTGCAGGGAATCGTATCTCGACTTACCAGTTCCGTCAGGACTAGTCAGTTTATAGGGTAGAACACTTATTCTCCTGTTAGAAGAGAAGCTCAAGCCAGGGGTTACTGGGTATGTACATTTAAATGCTATTGTATGGTTTAACACTAAATAGTTAGAGTTGAGATTCTAATAAGTGTTATTGTTCAGTTCCTAGAGTCACCCAGTGTATGACAGTCAACTACCAAGATGGGCAGAGAAGTACACATGAAGGAAGGTGAAGGAACCAGACGATCTGAGGCGGTGTCTTCTTGTTCTTTAATATTTTATCCAAATCCCCTTTCCCCCTTCGGGAATTCTCCTGTCTCTAAATTATTTGGATACATGGAAATTCTGGGTGGGGCATTTGGAACTTTTCGTGTATTCTGTTCTGCGCAAGCCTAGAGGTAAGAACTCTGACAATATCAGAGAGGCTGGGTTCAATGCGCGATACCGAACTAAGGTAATATGAAAGAGTACCAAAATCCCATATCGGGACAATCTTGCAATGAGCAAGTGTTGGGTTTTTGTAGTAAGCAAGAGGAAAGTATAGGAATGGGGAACTGTTACTAAGAGGGTGGGGCCTAGGACAATATTTCTGAGGCTTCAACTAGGTGAGCTGCTGGAGCCCCAGACCACAAGCAAGTCAGGAGACCTGTGGCCATAGGATGAATAAAGGGGGAATTGTTTGCAACCTCCTTCTCTTGGTCCCTATGGTCTTTAATCTAATACCCCAAGAATTTATCATTTTTGTTCATGAAATTACAAGATAAAGCTCTTAGGATAGTCATGCAACCCTAGGACAGGGACTGGAGGCAGTGACTGATTCACTTTCATAAATGCCTGCTTTGCCTCCTCAGTCCATTGTAAGGATTCTGAGGTGCCCTTTTCAACATATTCCTGTATTCCTGGAGAGGGTAACCAAAGAAGCAAAGCCTACTATCCTTTATTTGCAATATCCCACTAGAAAGTGCGTACCTCTGAAATTGTAGTCGGTGTGGTAACTTACGGTAACGGATAGCCGCGATCTGGTTGTCGGACATTCCCTAGTGGAGACTTAATAAATATCGACCATGGGGAGACAAAATTGGAATTTCTCGCTCGAAGCCTTATGCTCTTTCATAGGCAGTTCAGAAAGCAGATAAACCTTGCGCTGGTCCTGATTGACAGAAGCAAGTAAACAAATAGTCTACATAGTGAATCAGAGCAGAACCTTCAGAAAAAGATAAGGTGTTGAGGTATTTCTTAAGAGTTCGGGAAAAGATGGAGGGAGACTCTGTAAAGCCTTGTTGGAGTCTTCGCCACGTTAACTAGCTTTCACTAAATTAGACCATGAAGAGAAACTAGCTCTCTTCTTGTATTGGAATGGAAAAGAAGGCAGACCCTAGATAAATAACCACAAACCATTTAGCAGTAACAGGTACACATAACAATATAGTAGGATTGGATTCTATAGGAAAACTAGGTATAACCACGTTGTTAATGACCCTCAAATCTTGGATGAAGTGGTGTACACTGTTCCAGCTTTTTATCAGGAGTATAGGGGTTTTGCATATACACCTGTTGTTTAATAGAGCTCTGATAATGGATTTAATTCCAGCTCCATCTTCTCGGTGCAGGGGACACTGTGGCATTCTGGGTAGTTTCATAATCAAGTTGATTTTAATTTTGATTGGGTTTGCAGAGAGGGAACAACCTAGATCATTTGAATGTACTTTTTTAATCAGTTTATCAGATAATTCTTATAATTCTGGTCTTGACCATTCCAGGTCTATGATTCACATAAAATGGCTAATTCCTTATTTTCAATACTCTTGTGTGCCTTCAGAAAAACACTGTCATTTGTAAGCAAAACAGTACAACTCAATTTACACAATATATCTTTTCCCAAAAGATTTGAAGGCTAGGTAGAAGGCTACAGAAAGGCCTGCTGGTCAGTTATAGGACCTAAAGTAATTGAAATAGGGTACGTAATATGTAGAGGAACTGAAGTATTGGAAAATGCTAACTGCATCAATGGATAAGCCTGAGAGATGCAAAGAGGGGAATTCTGACATTTTCAAAGCAAATCAGCTAGCACCAGTGTCAGTAAGGCAAGACCTTGTTTTTACCATTAATTTATCATTTGCAATCAAGGTATAGACTGGGCAGTTGGCACCTCTTGGGCTGGTTTGGATACTGATTTGGCATTTTCAGAATGAATTTGGGGAGATCAGCCTGTGATGTCACATTTGATGTCAATTTGGGCAGTCACATTTCAAATGTCCTAACAGACCAAAATTAAAGCATGAAACTTCTTGAGGGGCATTTTCTCCTCTTCCTTACCCTTGATTTCTGCCCCCTCCACTCCCTCTGAGTCTACCTCAATCCATCATTTTATTCACCGCTCCTCTTCCCCCCCTTTTTCAATCTGTTGAAATGGTTGGATTTGCAAAGTTATCAACTTGGATATTATGAATTCCTTTTTCCATTCTTGTACTTCCAAAAAGTGGTTTGTGACAGTAAGCATCTCAGCCAGACACTTTGTTTGCCAGCCGGTACATATAGTACACAACTGTTCCTAAGATTTAGGCAGAACCCGTGCACAAAGGCATCACCTGCAGGTTACTGAGCTTGTTTTGCTGGCTGGGCAATGCCTAAATACCTTTCAAAAGCACACTTTAATCAATCTAGGTAGTCTGCTAGAGATTCTCCCTAATTTTGATTACCATTAGTAATTGTTGTCAATTTGCCTTCACCAGACACACTTCCATCATCATCACCACATTCAATAACCCATCCTTAGCCGTAGCCAAGGCAATATCATCAGTAGGGGCATGGTGGCGCAAATTACCATTTATCAGCGATCCATCCCTAACCACATTTGACACTACCAACCTCAATAGCGGATCTTCCCAGTTTGGTTTAAAACATTCAAACACGGAATGCAATCCTTCGTGTAACCTTAACAGATTATTTGTAGCATGTGTTGGCCGTTGATACATATGCTTAGCATACTTTTGCCAAGTAGTGTTGGGCTCTGACTTTTTCAACTTGTTTTTCTTTGAAGAAGTGTTTCGAGTCACAAGGAAATATGACTCCTCCTATAGTCCTGTATTGCGCATGTTCAAGGGCTCCTTTGTTAGATTGTTTTTTCCGCCATCGGGTTCAGACGTCAACCTCGGAGCTCTACGACCAAAGCTTTACTTCCTCCCACAAAGCTCACCAGCTCCTTGATTCCTAACCCTTCGACAGAAGATTCGTCAACGACAACTAATCACTAGTTTTCTTCACATATCTCGATCTGCCTGCCCGGGCTCGGGCCCGGTTTGACTTCGGCTTCCATTTCAGCCACCATCTTCTTCCACTTGACAACTCAGAGGATGGAAAAAATGCCCTCCAGTTTCTGCCCCAAGTGCCACGCCAAGTACTCTTGGCAGGATCAACACTCGGTCTGAAACCTCTGCCTATTCCCTGAACACAACGAGGTGTCGTGTGAGGCTTGTCTGGCTTTCTGGTCTAAAACAACTCTTGGTAACAGAGGGAATGCCGCTGGGCCCATTTCTCCATACAAGGGCACCTAGCAGAAGATGTGCCTGATATCTTCGGTGAGCAGTCTCTAGAGCCGGAAGAGGAATTCAAGAAAGCCGAAGCACAAGATGTGCCTATGGACATCCTCATACTACTCGCCAGCAGCAGGGAAAGCTCCGATTCTGACCGCGACCCATCCACATTCAAAGGGCATGTGAGTACACCAGCGAAAGCCGTACAGACTCCCACTGAACTAGCAAAAATGGCTCACAGAACCCCACTGCCCTCGGGCCATGGTGGTATCCAAAAACATGCAAAGGAGCAGACACTTGTCCTCCGTCTAAGCAATCCTCGAAACGCATCAAAAATCCATAGCCACCGACCATGCCAAAGTTAAAGCTCGCCTCGCTGCCCACGCCAAAAACGCAAGCTTCAACACCGGAAAAGCACCACAAGGCATCAGACACAAAAACACCACCTTTAGATCCAAAAACACCATTGGAAGGATGCTCAACTGCACAACAAAATCATCTGCACCGAAAATGCCGTTGACGCCTAAACTACCCTTGGTGTCACAAACAGCAAAAACACAGTTGGAGCCAAAACAGTGACCTGTGGAGCCAATATCTGCTAAACTGCAAGAAAGACTTGACAACAAACAAAAGACTGTTCATCAATCCAGACACTGGAAGGGTAGTTACAGAACCACTTCTCCCACCAAAGGACACATTCCCTCAGAAAAAAAGAGTTTTGAGGAAGAACTCATGTGGGCAGACCCACCCAAAGCCCCACGGAAGAAATGTAGAGATATGGGCACTAGCCCCTTACTCTTTTTCCTTAAACCCCACCTCCTCCACCTGCTTCTTCACCACTACCTTGTCCTCCACCACCTGCCATTCCCATGCTGCCGGCACTTGCAGTATCACCAGTTCATCCTCCATCACTTGAACACTGCCCTTGTAAACAACAACAGGCATCACCTGCACCATCATCTACAGGAGATCTTGACATAGGGGAAGACATTCACCCCTATGACACACCATACTCTCCTGACCCACAGGTAGATACAGGCACTGTCAGTGACCCATGGGATCATTACAACATAGACCCCGTTGATGACACTGATCCCGACCTATACCTCTCTAAACCCTCACTGCCAGAGGACACAACAACCAACCATAAAGTTCTCAAGTAGAGCTGCACACTATCATAGCATGGATCTCCACACATTACAGGATAAGGATGACTTTTTAGTAGAAACATTAAGCAGATCTCACAGAACAGTACAGTTTTTGCCCATGCTAAAAGGTATGCTTAAGCCCACAGTGGAAATGTTTAAGCAACCAGTAAAATCTAGAGTCATAACCCCAAGGGTAGACAAGAATTATAAGCCCTGCCCATCCAACTCTACATACATCAAGGGCCAGGTTCCACCAGATTATCTGGTGGTTCATACTGCCAGAAAAAAGGTCAATTCTCAAGGGACTGGAGATGCTACCCCCACTTATAAGGAGAGCAAGAAGTATGATGCTGCAGGAAAACGTGTGGCTCCACAAGCAGCCAATCATCTACGAATGACAAATACCAGTAAAGAGGGGCTGAGCTAGTGGAGGAAGGCAAGATTATTTCTAACGGTGCCATACAATGTGCACTAGACTCAGCAGATACAAGTGCAAGGGAGGTTAATAAAAGTGTCATCATTGGGGGGGCGGAGCTTGCCTGAGCCTAAGATGGCTGCCTGAATAGAGTGCTCTGTCGAGCCATAACATTATTCAACAGGTATCCTGCATTAGGACGATAGTTTGAGGCAAAACCGCGTTGCTCCGTGAATCGGAACGTGAGCCCGATCCATTGGGGTGTTTTTGGGACTGCTGCGGAGCTCTGTGGCCCGAGGACGCCGGCGTTTGCTTGGGAGCTGGGTGCTGCGTCACAGGACTCGGCGAGGCGAGGTGCGTGGAGCTCTGAGCCAGTTGGTGCGTGGACTGCTTGCTGCGAGTGGCCGGAGCTGATGTGAGAGCTAGGAGAAGGGAAACCAGCGGGGCAGCGGTGCGCTTGTGGCGTGCCTGTTCCAGCTATTCCTCTGAGTGATAGATCTGCCTGGGACGCTGCCGGAGGCCCAGCATTGCTATCGGCCCTTATCGTGCAGAGCTGGCCACGTGCACTGAGGCGTACTCCAGCGGCCGCAACTTCTGTGACCCGTAAAGACTATCGGGTCGGTGGAGCCCCTGAAAGATACTGGTGGTGCGATTACACTGCGGAGCCTCATGAAATATTGCGCAGTCTGATGGAC
Source organism: Calotriton arnoldi (assembly GCA_963921515.1). NCBI lineage: Eukaryota > Metazoa > Chordata > Amphibia > Caudata > Salamandridae > Calotriton > Calotriton arnoldi. The sequence goes on from CAWUFW010003146.1 coordinate 141,016, forward strand.
TTCCTGATCGGCATGCTGCGCGCAGTGAGAGCGGCGATGGTGTTTCCCTGAGTCTCGGTAAGGCAGTATTGTGCTTGGCTGCATTGTGTGGTGTAATTCTCCTTTGAACTCTGTCTGCCTGGAGGGGTACTGTGTTGGAGCATTGTACTCTGCTGGAGAGATCGTGTTTGTTGAGGGGACTTGTAGGAGCCAATTTTCAGCATAAATATCCCCCCTGATTGGTGGGTGATAACTTGATGTGCAGGAGCTGCATTTGTGAAGCTGTGGCGCAGTGTTCCACTCTACTTCTCTGGAACTTTGTTTGTGTGCAATAGCCTCGGGCCAGAACACTCCCCATTGTGACGAGATGACTACAGATTGAATGCCAGCAGTGGCCCGCTGCGGTATCCTCATGCCAGATTTCCTACTGCGCACATTGTCTTTACGCAGCTAATTTGTCTTGGTCCCTCGCTACTTCGCCTTTGGGGGGCATACATTCATGCAGCGCCTTGCCCTTCTGCAGTGACTACCTACCTGGGCAGAATAGCGCTCATAGCGCTGAAGGTGGGGGTTTGCTCGCCTATCTTGGTGTAGTGGCAGGGAGAGTTGCTGTATTCTACCCCACTCATCCACAATGGGCAAAGTCGATAAGGCTCAGCCGAAGCTCTCTTTTGATCAGCGGAAATCTAGAACAAGGGAAAATACCCCGGAGGGGGGCCGCAGTACGCAGGATGAGGCACTGGAGCAGATGGAGGGGGATATTCGAAGTATGCTAGCAGCCATGCAGAAAAGTCTTCAGGACAGCTTATCTGCCATAGATGCAAAACTAGACTCTTTGTCATATAGAATGGATAGAATGACGGAACGTATAGACAAGCAAGTAGAAAGGCAAGACGCGACTGAACGCAGGGTGACTGAAGTGGAGGAGGCGCAGACAGAAATGGACGCCACGCAGAAGCAGATGAATAGAGCGTTGCAGACCCTGCAAGATAAGGCGGAGGACCTCGAGGCCCGTTCTAGAAGATGCAACATACGAATTATGGGCTTGCCGGAGTCCACGCAGGTTGTAAACATGGAGCTGTTTGTGGAGAAGATGTTAGTCACCTTGCTGGGCGCGGACACTTTCTCGGCTATGTTTGTGGTGGAGAGGGCGCATCGCTCGCTGGGTCCGAGGCCTGCTCCAGGAGCTCCTCCAAGGCCCATTATTGCGAAGCTCCAAAATTATAGGGACCGAGACTCTGCTCTGAGAGTGGCGCGCGAGAAACAAACATTACAATTTGAGGGGTCAGCTATCTCACTGTACCCGGACTTTATACTTCGAGTGCAGGAGGCACGCAGGCAGTTTGCACCACTCAAGCGCCAACTGCGGGATCAGAACATTGACTATGCCATGTTGTACCCGGCGACGCTACGTGTGAATAGACAGGGCAAATCCAGGATTTTCACAGACCCCAAAGTGCTGCAGAAAGCCCTTAAGGAATGGGCGAAAGAGCGGCAGAGAAGTCCGGAGCAGAACTGTTCGGAGGGTGCTGTTGGGGGCAGTTTAGATGACCAGGATTAGCGCACACGCATACAGATTACCAGACAAGGAGGGGTCTTGTGGAAGGAATGTTTGGTCTATATAGGATTTGGTTTACACTATTGCGGAATCCAAAGTTGAGATTGGGATAATGCATAAAGTAGATTTAGTTACCTAGTAATGTGTTATGCCTATTGACAAATTATAAGATTTGAACTGGGCTGGGTGGACCTCGCCAAAAGAAACTCTGGGAGCAGGATCCAAGTAATTGAATTGTTTCCTAATGCACAGATAGATTTGATGGCAGAATGTAATGGGCATTTAGCCTACTAAAGTTAAACTACAGTAAAGGTAGGCAACATCTGCCCACGTGTGTGCACCACAAATTGGGTTTAATTCAATTGGTGCTGAAACACCATTGTTAGATGTGATTTTGTTATGATATTTTGGGGCTTTTCGGGGGAATTTCGCCATTGCACAGTTGGGGGAAGCTTGGCGTGGGTGGGGGGAGGAGGGATGTTGAGACTGACTCGCTGTAACGATTTTCTTGATGCTATGCTTAGACAGGACAAGAGCAGCTTTAATCTCGGCGGTGCGTCGCAGCTTGCCCCACACATAGATACACAGATTCAATGTTGCTGACTGCTAGTACACTAGACACGGAAACTCATAGTAAGCTTCGGGCCCTAACCTGGAATGTCCGGGGCCTTAATGACCATCGTAAACTGATGAAAGTAATGGCATATTTGCTGAGACACAAGATGGACATTGTGCTTATACAGGAGACACACCTGCCCTTGAATAGCAACATGCTCCACAGTAGAAGTTTACATGGGTGTACACATGTCTCGGGTTTCACTACACACGCCCGGGGCTGATCACCTGGGTGAATCCTAAAGCTGACCTTAAACTCAAACCACTTGAGTCTGATTGTGAGGGCAGATATGTTATATCTAGATGCATGGGGAAGGGTTTGGACCTAATCCTGGTCAATATATATGGTCCTAACTATGATAGCCCAACATTCTATGCTTTACTTACAGACAAGATGCGGAGATATGAGGGTAGAATCCAACTTTGGGGTGGCGATTTTAATGGTGTCTTGAATCCGCGCTTGGACAGGTCGGGCGGGCCAGAGCGGCGAGTCACTGCATCTGCCTGCGCTATTTCAGCTGTATTGACGCAGCTAGACCTTACTGATGTTTGGCGGCAGCGTCACCCGGACGGTGGCGGGTACACACACTACTCTGCGTTCCATGATTTACACACCAGGATAGACTATTGTTTAGCCTCTCGGAATATCTATGCCCACGTGAGAGACTGCCTTGTACTTCCCCGCACCTATTCGGACCACTCCCCTATACTACTGGTCGTAGATGCTCCAAAGAAGCATATTCCTCCCTTTACCTGGCGCTTCCCCCCATACTCATTGTTAGATACGGTTTTTAAATCAGAACTTGCTGAGGCCATTGATACCTTCTTTACTTGCAACGTGGGGTCGGTAGATACTTTTGCAACTGTTTGGGAAACATTTAAAGTCTATATTCGTGGGATAGCCATGTCGAAGCATTCAGGGGTGCTTCGGGCACTTCGTAAGAGGTTGTCTGATTTGGAGAGCTCACTTCAAACACTAGAACGCCAAATGCAAGACGGCATAAACGAAACTGATACGGCGACGTTTAAAACATTACTAGAGGAATATCATGATGCAGCGGACGCTGAAATTAAACATCTGGGCAAATATGCGACAGCGCGCACGTATGGGGAGGGAGAGCGCCCGGGAGCGGTCCTGGCCTCGCTACTGAAGAAACGCAGGGAAACCACAGTGGTGTCGGAGATCAGAGGTGAGGAGGGGGAGGTTATAACAGAAGAGACTGAGATAGCTGCTCGGTTCCGACAATACTATTCGACACTGTATAGCTCGCGACAAGCGAGTGGGGAGGCTGAGATTTTAGACTATTTGACACATATAAAGTTGCCCTGGCTAACTAACGTACACCGTCGTAAGTACTTAATGCGACCACTGGAGCTGGAGGAAATAACCTCAGCTTTAGCGGGAATGAAATCAAATAGCGTCCTTGGTGTTGATGGCCTAACGGTTAGTTTTTATAAAGAATTTAAAGACCTGCTAGTCCCCCACCTAGCAACTTTGTTCGAGGAGATGTATGCGGATGGCATTATGCCGCCTTCAATGAGAGAAATGGTTATTGTCGCTATTTTGAAACCGGACAAATCACCCTCTGACTGCTCCTCCTATCGGCCATTGTCGCTACTAAACGTAGATGCCAAGATTTACCCCAAGATTCTGGCTACTCGGCTCGCGCCTTTGGTCCCTATCCTAGTAGCTCCGGAGCAAGCTGGGTTCGTTCCTGGTAGGAACTTGTCCTATAACCTTAGAATGGTGTTTGGGGCGATACAGCACACCCGCCTGGATGTTCAAGCTGTAGCGGTGTTTTTAGACATGGAAAAGGCCTTCGACTCCGTCGAGTGATATTTTATGAGACAAGTACTGACGTGGATGGGATTATGCGGTATATTCCTACAAATGGTTGGGGTCTTATACAATTCTCCAACTGCTAGAGTTAAAATTGGTAATTTAGTCACTGATCCCATACGAATTACTAGAGGTACGCGACAAGGGTGCCCCCTGTCCCCGATATTATATGCTCTGGTGGCGGAACCGTTGGCTTGTGCATTAAGGGAATACCATCGCCATAGAGGCATACGTTTCCCGGAGTACGGCCTGATTGTCTCCGCGTATGCTGATGATACGTTGCTCTATGTGAAGGACCCTGATACTAACCTGTCCCCTATACTGAGGGAAGTTGTGCAGTTTGGTACACACTCAGGCCTGAGAGTTAATTGGACGAAATCAATAATTTTTCCCCTTACTCCTCCTACCGTGCCATTTGAGCCTGATTACCCATTGCAGTGGACTTCAGAGCCAGTTCGATATTTAGGAATTAAAATACATACTGACTCGGAAGTGGTGTTCCGTGAGAACTATGGGGTAGCTATTAATAAACTGGAGGATGACATAGAGAAGTGGATCCGCCTACCGCTCTCGCTGTTGGGTCGGATCTCGATCATGAAAATGGTGATACTCCCACGGTTTTTGTTTCTATTCTCTAATATCCCTATGGTCCTCCAGAGGTCCTTTTTTCACACCCTCGCGTCACTTTTGATCAAACTAGCTTGGGCTGGGAAACAGGCCAGGGTTAAATGGGATGTCCTGACACTCCCCTACCGGTTTGGTGGACTAGGAGCCCCAGACCTGGATCTATATTATAGAGCGGCACAAGCTGCTCAGGCTCATTATTGGATGCATGCCCTGTCGGGTACGCCTCATATTCAAATAGAGAGGGTGGCGACGTCACCGCTCCCGTTGCCTGCTGTTCTGTTTACTCCTTCGGATCGCAGGACAGGAATTTTTGATTCAATAAACGCGACTAGACATGCATGGCAGCACTTGCTCAAGCTGCAAGCTGGTGCGATACTTTATTTCCCCCTTGCTCCTTTGGAGTGGTGCCGTTGGCTCCCTCCGTGCAGAGACAGAGGAGTGACGAGAGCGCTTGGAGCTCTTAAGATTCTGACAATTGGGGATATGTTCAGGGAGGGTAAAGTTAAGACATGGGAGGAGATTGAGGAACCAGGCTTAAACACACCATTACTTCATAGATTCCAATTCCACAGAGCAAGACATACCTTGGCAGGTATCTTGGGTGCTGATCTGGAGGAACCGCCGGAAGTAGCTACACTTACATATGTGATAAAAAATGACTCCCCATCCCACCTTGTGTCAAAACTTTATAAATTAACCATAGGGTACCGGGAAAACTTTTATACCAAGGCAAGACTAGCTTGGTAAATTGATTTAGATAGAGAATTGGATGATGAAACATGGCGATATTGCTGTGAAAATTCGAAGCGAATTTCACTAAATGGGAGGCACAGGCTAATCCATTTTAAATTCTTGAACAGAGTGTACTACATGCCTGAAAGATTATGCAGATATGGGCTGCGTGATACGATGACGTGCGATCGCTGTGGTACATGTCTGGCGGACTTTTTACACTTGGCTTGGAGTTGTCCTGGAATTGCTAGCTTCTGGGCACTGGTGTTTGAAGAACTGGGTGACATTATAGACATGCAAATCACACCTGATCCCTTGCTTGCTCTACTGGGGTACTCCAAGCCATTACCAAAGGCAGTTCGAAAGCTGGTAGACATGAGTATGCTGATTGCTAGGCGCAGGGTGGCGATGTGCTGGTTGAGGGGCCCGACTCCTATCGTTGCGGAGTGGTCCAGGGATATGATCTACTGTAGCACGCAAACTGAGAACTATAGCGAACTGCTCCCACCGCGCAGTCGTCCTAAAAACTTCTGGGCGTTATACAAAACATACCACATAGCTAAAGAAAGTGCGGCCACAGGAGCTAACGCTACTATAGGTGAGGAGGTGGAGGGGTAAGGGGAGGTGACCTTATACAGTTGCTGGACAAGTAGTAGGGTGTCCTAATGTTGGATTACTGGTAATGAACAGTGTTGAGGGTGTTGTGGGTTCCGGCTGAGCTATGAGTTGAACCGATGGAAGACTATGATGTGAACTTGCCGCTAAAAAATAATTTTGCAACGGAAGATACTCGCTGATACTGTACACAGTAAATACTAGTTGATGGGGTGAACTGTGATGTAATATGCTGAGAATGCTACTCTTTTTTTTCCCCTTTTTCTTGTTGTATTATCTGTCATTATATTTTATGATGTCAAGTCTCTTTGTATTTCAGAAAATGTCAATAAAGTTCTTTAAAAAAAAAAAAAGTGTAATCATCAGGCACCACACATGGCTTAGATGCTCTGGTTTTAAGCCTGATGTACAACAACATCTACTCAATTTACCATTCGATGGTGAACATTTGTTCGGGCCACAGGTAGAAGAAATGTTGGAAAAGATTATAAAAGATACTGATACCGCCAAGGCCATGGGTGCACTACAAACCTTCAATCATAGGGGTTCCTTTCATAGAGGACACTACAGAGGGGCATCAAAAACTAGCACCTTCAGAGATACAGGCAATGTGCGGAAACAACAAGGTTCCTACCAGTCCCAATACACCAGAGGGACATACTATAGGTCACACTACAAAAACAATAGAGGACGGGGTCATGGATCCTCCTCCAAAGGGACCACTCCCACTAAACAGTGACCCTCTATGCCTCTCCCTGTAGGGTAACAGCTGCGGCAAAACCACAAACATTGGGCACAAATTACAACAGATCAGTGGGTCATTTTCATCATAAAATATGGGTACTGTCTACAACTTACAACTACCCCACCGCCTATACCACCACATACACAAACTATGTCAACAGAACACTTAATATTCCTACAAGAGGAGCTCCAAGCTCTTCTTCAGAAAGGGGCCATAGTGTACGTCCCTAAATAACATAAGAACATGGGGTGTACTCCCTGTACTTCCTCATTCTAAAAAAGGATGGAACTTTAAGGCCTATATTAGACCTCTGGCCACTCAGCAAGTACATCATATCAGAGCATTTTCATCTGGTAACACTTCAAGAAGTAATACCATTGCTACAGCAAGGAGACTTCATTATAGCAACAGACTTCAAAGACACCTACTTTCACATTAGAATAAACCCAGCACATTGCCGCTTCTTCTGATTTCAAGTAAATGGCCAACATTACCAGTTCAAAGTGTTGTCATGCATAGTAACTACTGCACCAAGAATATTCATAAAATGCCTCGCAGTAGTAGCAGCTCATGTCAGAAGGTGTGGGGCGCACACATGTTCCCATATCTAGGCAACTGGCTGGTCTGGAGTGCAAACAAACAGCAATATCTGCAGGACACTCAAAAGGTAATCAACTTTCTACAAAAAATAGGCTTCACACTCAGTGCAGCAAAATCTCACCTCCAACCCTTGCAAATGCAGCCATTCTTAGGCGCAACCCTAAAGTCCGTAACAGCCAAAGCCAATCCTACTCCACAAAGAGTGCAAAGGTTTCAGCTAGTATTGCCTCTTTTTCAGCCACATCATCATGTCACAGTCAAAACAGACATGAGTTTTTTCAGAATGATAGCATCATGTATCTCCATAGTGGCACACGCAAGACTGTATATGCGCCCCTTTCAATGCACTTTTCAATCACAATGCTCTCAAGTGGAGGGGCATCTACAAGATCTAGTGTTTGTAGGGCTAGCAACCCATCGCTCTCTGCAGTGGTGGAAAAGCAACAACCTGTGGCAGGGTTGGTCCTTCAAAGCCCCAGTTCTGCAAATCACCATTACGACAAATGCATCCCTAAAGGGTTGGGGTGGGCACATATGCAGGACCTCACAATATGTGGCCAATGGTCTCCAACTCAGAAACACTTTCACATCAATCACCTAGAGCTCCTTGCGATTCAATTAGCTCTCGAAGCTTTTCAGCAACACCTTCATCACAAATTAGTTCTGGTCCGTACCGACAACAGGACCACAATGTACTGCATTCAAAAACAGGGGGGCACACACTCTATACAGCTCTCACACATAGCAGAGCAGATATGGCACTGGGTCATACATCACAAAATCCCCCTCCTGGCAGAATACTTACCAGTGGTGGACAAAACTTCACAGATATGCTCAGCAAAATGCATCCGCAAGTACAAGAGTGGGAAATCAACACAACACCCCTCCGCTCATATTTCCAATGGGGGGAGGGGCCCCCGAGATAGGCCCCTTCACAACACAACAGAACGCGAAATGCCAAAGCTTTACCTCCAGGTTTCCTCACCCACAGTCCAAAGGCAATGCCATATGGATCAGCTGATCAGGAATATTCGCTTATGCTTTTCTCACTCTCGTGCCATATGTGGTTCAAAAGCTCACACAAATATCCCTCACTCCAAGCCTATTACACCCGCTACCGACTGTGGCAGGCTGGCCTGATAGAATCATCTATTTGTTTGAGATGTGAGAAAGATGAAGGCACATTAATACATACAATATGGTCATGTCCACTGCTTGAGAGGCTCTGGTCCGTTTTTTTTAGCCTTCTTGTCTGACATTTTGGGGTGGGTGCTTTCCAAATCTCCAAAGCTCACACTGCTCCATATAACAGATGAGATCGGTGGCAATAGATACAAACGTCACTTACTGTGGGTGGGTCTCACTCTAGCCAAAAGGGATATTGCGAGACTATGGAAATCAGATAAACCCCCGGCAATCCGGCAATGGAAAAAGGGTATGGACTTTTGTATGGGGTCAGAATTGCCTGTGTTTCGAGCCAGGGGATGCCCACAGAAGCATTCAAAAATATGGAAAAGATGGGCTGAATACCGTGGACTAATACTTGCAGATCATCCCTCGATTTCAGATATTATAGACTCTATCCCTCAAACAAAGAATCCGACAGCCTGGCATGGGCACCACCGCTTTCGATGGACTTCAACGCTACTGAGGATTGACCTATATGAATGTAGTGAATCTGGCAGTGGGTTTAAATGTTTTGTTAGATCAGTTAATATGTGACATGATAAATGTTTACGGCCTACCAGCCATTGTGTTTTTAAAATGCAATAAATGTGTTATGAATACATCCCTCACTATAATCCTAATAACCCCAACATGGGCGCGACTAGCATGGTTCACAACCTTGCTACAACTGTTGGTGGTGTCACATGAGAAACTGCCACTCTGGTCATGTCTTCTAACTCAGGAACAGGGAAAGGTCATACATCCAAATCCCAAACAGCTTAATTTGGTGATCTGGCTCCTGAGGTCTTAGAATTTGGACACCTCAATCTACCTCAAGAATGCATTACCATTCTAAAACAAATTTGCAGGACAATTACACGAGCCTGTTACGCTGCCAAGTGGAAAAGATTTGTCCATTACTGCTTGCCCAAACAAATCCAACCACTCTCCCCAACAGTGCAAGACCTTGCTTGTTATCTATTTCATTTGCAACAAGCAGGCCTAGCATATAACTCTATTAGACTACACTTAGCAGCACTTGCTGTTTACATGCAAAACAGACAACACTTGGCTCTCTTTAAAAGTCCAGTAATCAAAGCATTTATGGAAGGACTAAAAAGAGTTATTCTGCCTTCTATCCCACCAGCACCAGTCTGGAACCTAAATATTGTTTTCACCAGACTCATGGGGCTACCTTTTGAACTGCTACATTCATATGATTTTCAGTCTCGCATATGGAAAGTAGCATTTTTAGTGACTATCACATCTCTCAGGCAAATAAGAGAACTTAAAGCACTCACTTTAGAAGAACCTTTCTTCCAAATAAATTAGCACTTAGAACTAACCCAACGTTCCTCTCTAAAGTAGTTTCCTCATTTCATGTGAATCAAACAATTGAGCTACCAGTATTCTTTCCTGAACCAGATAAAGTAGCAGAAAGAGCTCTACACACCCTTGAAGTTAAAAGAGCATTAATGTACTACATCGAGAAGACTAAACCTTTTCACAAAACACAACATTTGCTGCTTTTTCAAACCCCCTAAAGGGTTCCCATATCTCCAAAGCTGGAATCACAAGATGGATTGTAAAATGTATTCAAAGCTAAGTGATTGCTACCTGTGCCACCGCAAGCTCACTCCACAAACAAAAAAGAGCCTCTATGGCTTTTCTAGGAAAAATCACATTAGCGAATATCTGTAAAGGAGCTACATGGAATAACCCAAATAGATTCACAAAACATGATTGTGTTGATGTCTTAAATTATCAACAAGCTAGAGTGGGTCAAGCTGTATTACAAACACTTTTTTAAACATTTACGTCAACCACTAGCTAACCACCACTTTTGGGAGCACTGCTTTACAGCATATGCTAAGCATATGTATATACAGCTAACAAATGTTATGAATGGAATATGTTACTTACCCTGCAAGCATGTATTTGTAGCATGTAGTGCTGTAGGTCCATTTGCACCCACCCTCCTCCGCAGATGCTACTGGCTGACGGATACCCCTCTCTACTAAAACACTCAACCTTAACTTTACTCGCATGCTCATCCTTTCTGTAATTATACTGCTCCTGTCCTAAAACAACCTAACAAAGGAGCTGGTGAACATACACAACACAGACAATAGGAGGAGTCACATTACCTTGTGACTTGAAAGACTTCTTCGAAGAAAAACAAGTTGCAAACGTCCGAGCCCAACACTAGATGGTAGGAGTATGCTAAGCATATGAATCTACGGCACTACACACTACAAATAGATGCTTACAGGGTAATATATTCCTTCATCAACAGCGGGGAACTGTTTCTTAATGTGGATTGTATCTGCAGGGGACCACAGAGATGGATAGTGACCTTTCCTCCAGGACCACAATGCTCTCTTGAAGTAAAGAGAGCATCATGGGATTCATCTAGTGGCTCACCTCATTAGCATCAATGGAGGATAAGGAGAGTGGGCCCTCAGGGATGTTCCGCTTGAAAATCTCTAGCTAATCAACTAGCAGTGCATTCCAGACCATCCTGGGTAATAGTTGAACTGTGAATTCTGCCCATTTTACGACTTACCAGGACCAGATGGACACGATGTACAGAGCGGAAGTGTGATGTTGTGGAGTCAACCTCTTGTCTAGACTGCTGTGTCCTGTTGTTTAATGCTTTGTTGTCACCCTCCCTGCCTGCCGCTGGTCCTGCTGTGTTTAATTTCTGAAGGGCCAGCACTGCCCTATTTCCAGGTTCATCACTAGGTGCATTACCGGCATTACCAGCCAACAATAAGAAACTCAAAACATCTAAAACAACCACCTCCTTTTCATCATTTTGCTCAGAATAATTTGGCAAAATAAATAAGAGGTAGCATAGTAGGGGCTCGTGCCCTAACCCTCTCTCTCAAGTGGCTAGTTTTATATTGGAGTCTCTTGTGGGTTTACTTCATTCCACGCAGTAGTGACTCATGTTTTCATTTGTTCGCTTCCTCATACCAATTCATTAAAACGGCCCATAGCTCTGTATCTAGCTTATTCTTTGGATCTTTTATTCTTGTTCTCACCATGTTGAAGCACTCTAAAGCCCAGATGGCCTCTAACGGAAGAGGTTTCTTCCCAGTTTTGTTAGTGAGTCCAACCCACTGTTTTACATATTTGCATGGACTTTTTCCATGCTGGCCGGACATAGCATGGGCAGAAGTCCCTTTCACCAGGCGCACTGTAGTTTAGATTTTCTTTCCCCATCATCAGTTCTCTTTCTTTTTTTTAGGCACACATGAAGGTGTCTGCAGCTCAGCTCCTGGAAGGAGGTAGAGTAGTAGGGAGATAGGAAAGGGAGTTCCTTACAGTTATCACTCGACTTGCTTAATGATGCCAAGCATGAAAGTGAGGCAAAAATGTTGTTATCAAAATGGCCTGTGCCATCTATGTTTATCATTGGCAAACAAAATGGCAATAGGTTAAGTATTATACAGGCACATGCATCAACCATTTTTGCGAGCGCAAACGGTGCGATTCGCAAAAATCGGCCGTTTGCGCCCGCAAAAAGGGCATTAGCGATGCATCAAGGTTCAAGGCACTCGCAATTGAGAATTCGCAATTAATTGCGATTTCTCAAATTGCGATTGCATTTAAGGAATCGCATTTTGCGATTCCTTAAATGCAATGCAAGAACCACTTCAAAATAGCGATTTCGCTACTAGGGGGCGCAAGTTACCATGAAGTTGAACTTGATGGTAATTTGCTAAAACTTTGAAAAATGCACTAAAGTGCATTTTTCAAAGTTGTAGGTTACACACACACATGCCCTTAGGGCATGTGTGTGTGCAACATGTGTGCACAGAGCAATTTCAGGGGTGCAACAGAGTGTTCTTTGGACACCCTTGCACCCTTGAAATTGCATGCGCAATTTGCGAGTACCTATTGGTACTCGCAAATTGCGCATGCAATCTCCCATTCATTCCTATGGGCCTGTAGGCCCATAGGAATGAATGGGAAGACATTCCTTAATTGCGACTCACAATTTGCGAGTCGCAATTAAGGAATGTTTAGGAATCGCTATTTCAATAGCGATTCCTACATGCATAGGCTTTTGAGAGTCCTTAATTGCGATTCCTTAATATTCGCTATTAAGGACTCGCAAAAGCTTTTCTTGATGCATGTGCCTGATAGTGCCAGCTATTACAGTAATTTTGTAACAGCTTAGGTATTTTCTCCATGTCAAATTTAAATGTACTAGGCCAGCGAACCACAGGTAGAAATACAATGAGGTGTATCAAGGAATATCTCAAGAAGGCTCTTACTCTATCTGTAAATCTCAGCAAGTGAGCATTATTGGAGCTGAGGTAACGCATGTTAAATCTCTAACCTTTCCTACTTTTAGCCTTCCAGATACTTTTCATATGGGTGACAAAAGGTGGATTGGAACCCAGTTCTCATAATAGGCTGAGCTAACTTGCAGGAGTAGGACAGTAGTCAGATTTTAACATTCTTTAGACAAACTCCTACAATACCACATACAGGTATTTACAAACCGAGAAAAATACTCATGGTAGAATCTTTAGATCTCCTTTATCACCCCCCCCCCCGTACAGCAAGAATAACGTCAAAGAGATTACTTTTTCTGATCTGCTGATCAGGTGGCTCAGAGAGTTAAGTCTTCTGACATCGACATGTACCATGTATTCACAAATTTCCATCACTGCTAGGACCTCATGGGCGATTGTGTGCTTGTCTTTGTTTGCCCTACACTATAGGTTTGTTATAGTTTACAGTATCGTTCACTGAGTGGTAGTGTTGTCAATGGGAATTGCTAATCTAAGTATACATAATTTAATGAATATAGTGAGTAACTTTGTTCTATGTTTCTTTCCATAATAAACTAAGCATAACTCCTTCCTTAGCTCAGTAAGAAGTATGGCCCAGTGTTCACTGTCTGGATGGGGTCTGCGCCAGTTGTGGTACTTTGCGGATATGACACGGTGAAAGATGCACTGGTGAATCATGCAGAAGAGTTCAGCGGACGCCATATTTTAAAATCAAGTGAAAAAGTGATTGGGAGACACGGTAAGTGCTATGAAAATGTCATAACAGCGCTTGCGGAGGTATTATGACAATAATGTGGCTTTTTCTAAAAGCATATTCTGATGGGTATGGTATCCCCCTGATTCCTCACAAGCACATGCAGCAGTTGCTTTCTCGCGACTAGGAGAGGTTTTCATATAATTGTTCACCATCAATGATATTCTGTATTCATATCCCAGCATAACAATATCAGTATTCTCATACCTCATTGTTAGTGTTCATATCTCGCAAATAATGGGTTCCATTGTGGTATCCACCTACAAAAGGGCCTTCTTTTTCCAAGGAAGCTCACTCATGCAAACCACAGAAACTATGAACTCTGCAATTATGGTGCAAGCAAGTTTCTCAAGCATGCAAACACGAGTGTTAGTTTTTTTTTTGGGTAAGACTTGGAAATTACCACACATGTTCATTAAGTCTTGAAATCCTCAAACCTTAATGCCAGGCTCTTCAACAGACTACTCTTTCAGGTTTTGCTAATCCTCCAAGAAACAAGCTACACACTAAGTAAATTTGCATGTATCTATCATCTGGCCTCGGCAGCCAATGTCGTTGCCAGAGTGCCACTCCATGCTTGAGTCTCTTCTGAGGGCAGAGATCCATGCGAAATACTTCCGCCAGCAGTCAAACGAAAAAGTACCTCACTGCCCATTGAATCGCAAAGCAAAGCATCAAGAAATCCAGGGAGGGGTTTAAAAAGATGCAAATACAAAATAGCGGGCAAGACTTGTCAAGTCTCCCAAGTGCTGTTGATTGAATTGAGAGAAGAGAGAGGAAGTATTGCCAAGAATGTTGGGTGTTGCAATCCTTATACAACCAAAGGAAATGTCGTGCACACTTACGCTTTGCATTTGTCTTTTACTGAACTGTCAGTCAAAAGATTTATTTTTAAAAAAAAGTCTCCCAAGTGCTCCCTGCCATAGGGTCCATAGGCAGACAAATCAAAAGTTTAATTCATGCCTGCAGTGCAGGTGCAGCGCTGTCAGTTTCCACATAAGGTGCTGTAGAGCCAGCACAATTTAGTTTACACTCAGTGTTGCTGCAGAGACAGCATGTTATTAGTTTGTACTCAGGGTTGCTGCAGAGACATCGCAAGTCTGTTGTGGCTGTTTTCAAACTCTGAGATTTCATCCTGCTTATAAGGACAGTTGTGAAATAATCACATACCACAAATCATCATGCAGCATGAAAGGCCACTTTATTGGGAAAGGTTTGTAGTTAGATAGATTAATTCAAATACAACATAGTATCAACCTCACTAATACATTAAATTCCTGACAAAACCCACTCCCTTAAACTAATCTCCCATGGTGTACAAACCATTCCCCAACCAAGTCCCCCTGCCCCGAAACCTCATTCTTTCTTCTTTCATTTACCAGCCACCTTGTCTTCCCCAGCCTCTCTCTCACCCTAACAAGCATTCCCAAGTTAACCCTCCTTGGCCTACTCCAAAGCCCCAAACTTCGTCTTCCCCTCCCCTGTGCTCACTCCTCCCCCCAAGGGGCGGATACACCCACATCTGACTCTCCAACCCCAAACTACCGCCATTCAGGAAAATCCAGAAGGGTGTTTTTCTGCCACCTCCCCAAAAGACGACTGCTGTTGCCAGCTTAACCGGTTCGGTGCCATGGACGTAACGTTTACGTCCATGGCTGCAGCACTCACGTGCCATGGATATAACCGTTACGTCCAAAGGACACCACCGCATAATCCCTCTGCTGAACACAGCAGAGGGATTTCCTTTTTTTTGCCTCAGGAGGAGGGGTAGAGCTTCCCCAAACTCCAGAGGCAGTTTTTCCCCCAATGTAATGACGATCGCACGCATGGCACGCTGATGTTATTACATTAGAACTGAAACAGAAATGAGCCGATCGGCTCATGTCAGTTTCAGTGCTTAGGTGCTCGTGGGGCTATCTCTGCCCCCCGAGCATCGAATCACACGAGGTATCGTTGAAAAGGGGAGAATCTCCCCTTTCCAATGGTACCCCTCCCTAGTGGATCCCTGCTTGGGGATCACCGCAAGAGGGTGATCCCAAAGCAGGGATCCACCCACTAGACACCAGGTAGAGGGGAGCAGCCCCTTGGGAAAGAGCTTTTGCTCTCCCCATAATAATTTGGGCATAGTCAGTCTTTCTACCTCCCCCCCGGAAGCAGATGGGGGCGGTAGCCCCCAATCTGCCCCCCGTGGGAGGGGAGAATGCACACTAGACACCAGGGATTCATTTTTTTAATGCTTAGGGGTGGGGGCTGCCCTAAATAGGCACTATAATGGCCCCACCCCTCTCAAATATTTGCAACAGTCTTCCTGCCCAGTTCTACCAAACTAGGAACAAGTGATGCTTTTTATATATAAGAGGGGTGGGGGCTGCCCACAATTGGCATAAAGCCCACTGGGCACCAGAGATATGTTAATGGGCATGTCAAGGAACGGCCCCTTAGGCAAGGGTTGCGCCCCCTTTTTTTAACACATTGGGGCTGCTTCTACCTCCCCTGGGGGCAGATCAGTGATATATTTTTAGGTACATCTGCTCCCAAGGGGGGCAGAAAACCACTAGACACTAGCGAAAGTTTCTGTGTGTGTGTGAACTGCAGTTTGGCTGACCGTCTGTGTTTACTTGTGTTTGGCTGGCTGTGTGTGAACCTGCCTTTTGCAGGCGGTGTGTGTGGACTTGTGCTTAGCTGGCAGTGTGTGTGGACTAGCACTTGGCTGGCAATGTGCGGGGACTAATGCTTGGCTAGAGGTCTGCGTGGATGGCACATGACTGGCGGTGTGCGTGGTCTATCACTTGGCTGGCGGTGTGCATGGATGGCGTTTGGCTAGCGGTGTGGCTTGCGTGGAACCTCCAGCATTATATTACCCAGAATCCCCTACAAACCAAAATTTCAGCTAACAATTAACACTTTCCTCACATTTCTGTGTTGATAATTTGTTGGATCATTGCACTGGCACAAATTTCCCACTACTTAGCGTTTCCATCAGTCTCCTGAAAAAAATGATACCTCACTTGTGTGGGTGCCCAAAGCAGAGAACCTAAAAACATAAAATGAAAAACTAAGGAGTAACCAAAGTGGGTCCAAAAGGGCAGAGTTTTTTTAATACATCTTTAGGCTGACACTGCTTTGGGCACCCACACAAATGAGGTATCATTTTTATTTGGAGACTGAGGGGAATGCTGGGTGGTGGGAAATGTGTGCTGGCGCGGTGATCTCACAACTTTGCCACACAGAAATGTAAGGAAAATTTGACTTTTTAGCTAAATTTGAGGTTTGCAGGGGATTCTAGGTAAGAAAACGTTGGGAGATCTACACAAGCCACACATCCCTAGACTCCCCTGGGTGTCTAGTTTTCATAAATGTCTGGGTTTGGTAGGTTTCCCTAGATGGCCGCCGATCCCCGGACCAAATACGCAGGTGCCCCCAATCTATAACAAAACAACCTGTTTTTGCAAGGGAGGCACCTGGTTTTTGGTCCCGAGCTCAGCGGCCATCTAGGGAAACCTGCCAAACCCAGACATTTATGAAAAGTAGACATCCGGGGGAGTCCAAGGAGGTAGGGCTTGCATGGATCCCCCAACATTTTTTTACGCAGAATGCCCTGCAAACCTTAGCTAAAAAAACGTTCTCCTCACAATTCTGTGTGGGAAAGTTGTGGAATCCCTGGCCCTCACAAATTTCCTACCACCCAGTATTCCCACAGGTCTCCCAATAAAAATGCTACCTCACTTGTGTGGGTGGGCCAAGTGCCAGTGACAGGGAAGCGCCCAAACGTATTGTGGAGGCATCAAAATTTTCGATCGCAAAACAACCTGGTTTTGCATGGGGGTGACCTGCGTTTTTGGTCCTGGCTCAGCAGCCATTTAGGGAAACCTATTAAACCCAGACATTTCTGAAAACTATAATCCCGTGGGAGTTCAAGGAGGTATGGTTTGTGTGGATCCCC
This sequence comes from Calotriton arnoldi, assembly GCA_963921515.1. Classification (NCBI taxonomy): domain Eukaryota; kingdom Metazoa; phylum Chordata; class Amphibia; order Caudata; family Salamandridae; genus Calotriton; species Calotriton arnoldi. The sequence goes on from CAWUFW010003146.1 coordinate 158,501, forward strand.
CAACATTTTTTTACCCAAAATCACCTGTAAACGTTAAATTTAGCTAAAGAAATCACATTTTCCTACCGTTTCTGTGTGGGAAAGTTGTGAGATCAATAGGGCGACACAAAGTTCCTACCACCCAGCGTTCCCCCAGGTCTCCAGATAAAAATGGTTCTTCACTTGTGTGGGTGGGCCAAGTACCCGGGGCAGAGAAGAGGGAGGCACAGACCTTTGTCTATTAGATGAAGGGAAAAAATCTATCAATCTACATTCACTGTTTTCATGTTCATCAACGATCTGCGTCTTTGGATTCAACACAAAGTTCCTAAACTCCTGCCATGCATGTTGATAATTGACCTTTCGACTAGCACAATCACTCATACACTCCCCATGCCCAGATGTCATGTGGTAACTGGGGCTTCCATTCTTCTGCTACCGAAACCAGCATTCAAAATCATTGTCACTGTGAACGAGATAAAGCATCCGCTATATTATTGTTCACACCTGGCACATGCTTTGTCTAAAAAATAATGTTTAGTTGTAAACACATGAGCATAAATTGTCTCAACAATCGTATAACCCTAAGGCCACGTGCTTTCTGTCTGTTTACCAATTCCACCACCGTCATGTTGTCCACATTGAAGATCACTGACCTGTTGGATAATTCTTTGCCCCATACCACTAATGCTATGACTAACAAAAAGAATTCCTAAAAAAACAATGCGTCTGTCCTGTCTCAACTAATGCTCTGGCCATTTCTCAGCACTCCAGCTACTATCTGAAAAATGGGCAAAACCTTTGCACCTCATGCATCCGAAAAAAAATGTATCTGCCAAATTTTGTGGTCTTTAAGGAAAAACATGCATACCCCATTAAATTCTTACCAAAAAGGTCTCCAAATTGCACAAATCAGCTCGTACTGCCATTGAAATGTTGACTTTATGGTGTGGTAAACTTGCTCCTGACATTGCCATGCCCAATCTTTTACAAAATGTTCTACATCCTGGCACCACTCTGCACGCAATATTTAAGAACACCAACAGCTTCTGTACCTTTCTCCATTCCATTTGCCTGTCGTTCCCCCCCCCGGTCCCTTTATTTTAAGGAAATATCACTGAACCATAGATACATATATTCTAGCAGACACCTTAACACATATAGGAAGCTAGAGATATATTTATTATGCCACAACATTGTCTTAGTATTATTTTTCTTTCTAAATCTATACATCACAGAAGCATATGTTATAGTTGTACTCACTGCATTTGCCTGTTTCCTGACAACTCTATATTTTATTATTGCCTGTCTTTATTTGGATTTGCAATATACCAATAGCATATACTCGTCTTTTGAAGGGGACATTTCCTGCTCTCTGGCATTGCTTCAGAGGAGGACTAGTCTTTCCCAAGAGTTTTTTTGGTAGGTCATGGATGTCTTGGAACCGACCTTACCGTCTGCCGAGATGAAGTCAAATATAACTTTTTTTCTATTCAGAGGTACAATTTAAGACATAATTGATGATAAAAACATAAGTACATTTTTCAAATATTGCACACTTTTTTAACAATGTAATTATACATGTACCTGCATATAGCAAAGAGCACAAACCTTTAAAATATTAGAATGCATAGTGCTATCCAATCATACAGATAAATTGATGCCAAAAATATGTGTGGCTTGCACCAGATCGTTTAGCATATAGAGTTTCACGTTATTCAGTTCTATGAATTTTTGTTATCCAATCTGTGAAGGAAGAAATTAATTTAGTCCTCCACTAATAATAACAATATTGTAACAAACATTGAGATAATGAGAAATTTACATTATGCAATTTAAATCTGTAGTTGTTCTAGATACTCAGATATCGAACACCAGAAATTATCTAATCTAGAGCAGCACCATATAATATGAGACTAGTTTGCCCCCTCTAAAGATGCATATGTAAAACAGCTGCAATAACACTTAGATTTGATCTTATTTTTAAAAAAACTCTGAGCGGTGCGATAAATCAACCATTTCAAGTAGAATTGCATTTTAAGGAAATTATCACCTCTTAAGATGGAAAAATTGAACTCATTGATTTTATTCCATATTTCTGGAGCTAGAGCAATATCTTCCGTATTACCTCATTTAAAAGAAATGTTATGAAATAGATCTTTTTTTCAAATTCCCTGCCTTTCTTGGGGGTGCTAAACTAGTTTATTTAGCAACTGTCAGAATCCCTTTTAGAGGGCTACTGATCAAGCTGAGCTACTAGGTCCATCCATGGGGGTTGTGGCCTTTGACTCCTGATGTTCTGGGGCACAACCTACTATGAAACCTGAGCAACTGGGCCGAGTACCCCTTCAATACTTGACTTTCAGTGTCAGCTCAGGTCGAGCAGTCCAAGACGTCTCAGAGGGAGGGGAAGGAGGTGATAGATACAGGGGGATGAGCACAGGCTAACAACCCAAAGAACATTCAACAGTAGCAATAAATAATTGTACAGTCAAATACGGTCTTTTATAACAAAAGTAACATTTATATACGAACACAAAGTGAAATAAGGCATACACAAACAATGCACACAGTCCCCTGAGGTCAGGGCTCTAGTGTTCAATAAGGCAGGCCCCTGAGTCCTACTTTCCTCTCACTAGCAGTAGTGGTTATTCCCCATTCACTAAATGCGAGATTCAGGATAGGCCCCACTATCAGTCCGAGTCTCAGGAGTCCCACTCCACCTCTTTTAGAAAAGTCAAAAGTGTTCCAGTGCTGAAGCGCTAACTGGCAGACAAGCTCACCCGGCGCTGTTCGCCCATTTGATCAGTCTTACCCGCACCGGAGTCGCCGATGGCTTTACTGTGAGACCTTTGTGTGAACAATACCCGCAGCCCTGTCCAGACTGCTGTTTTTTTGTGTGCGGTGCCCCCAATTTAAATGAAGTCAGGTCTACAATGTGCAGGGAAATAGGAAGCTGCTTGTTCCTATGTCATGACGGGTTGTTAGAGGGTGGTTTATTCATCACAAAAACCATCACTAAGATGTGTTACCTGAAAAAAGAAGACACACGTCTGAAAATGCAGGAATCGAGTTCGGAGTGACACTATTTATTTAAACAAGTGAACAATAAGTGTCAAGTGTCAATTTATCAAAAATAACACCACACAATCTAGCAAGTATCAGGTGTCAAAGACATCACTGATCAAGAGCAAAAGCATGCAGTCTTGGCAAGTTAAAAATCACTGCAATTCAAAGAAAGAGTGAGAGAGAGAAATTGAATATCAAAGTACAATGAAGCAGTATAACCTTATCAAAATGCTAAATAAATCAGCTAGCTGGGAACACCTCACGTAAAATACACTGTGAGAGGTGGTCAATGAATTGGTCAGTAAGCTGTCCTTTTATACTGTTTTAATGAGGAACTGTTGACCGCAAAGTCTAACTTTTAGCAGGTGTTTGCAGAACATAACAAAAGTTGAACATTTTATTAAAAACAATTTGTGTCTCTTCTCGGAAGCTCCTTATAAGGTACATAGCTCATCAAACTTTTATTGTTTATTTTAAGCCATGTCGCTGTCTTAGTTTCCAAAGCTAACAAAACATCAGGTGAGAAGCTGTGGAAAGTCCCTGTTGGCCCCCACTGGTTCTCTTAGCCCATAATGTTCTTCTAGATGACAGATGCATCCTGTTATTGCTGCATCTTCTCGATGTTCAGAAAGATGTACACTCAGAGTACAGGGGCTTGGAGACTTGTTCATCAGAAAGACAGTGACCTGAGGTTATTGGCCTTCATAGGAGAGATACATCTGAGGTTACAGGAGGGCATGAGGCCTACTGTCTCAGAAGACGCTCAAGGCAGTAGGGACAATTTAGCACAACCCTGTCTTTGGGCTGGCAGGGACATTTGAGACTCTTATGCTTCAGATGTGGACAGAATGGGCCTGGGGCACTATATGGTAAAACTAGACCCTGCTTCGTCCCTCCTCTTGTTCATTCTTGAACAAAACGCTTATAGCGTACTTTGCAGACCCTCCTCCCAGTTGGGGTATCCAAGGGGTGTCATTCACATAGAAACATTGTCTCTCCTGCGGCTTCCTAAACTCTATATACTCTTCCATACTGGTATGTCAACGAGGGATGTATTGGGTGTCAGTGTAGGTGATGGTGTATCTACATTTAAATCCTCTCTCAGCTGGTATCTACTAGTGATGAGTTGGGGGCTATTGACCTGGTAATGGGTAATGGTAGCGGGCTGCATTGAGTGGGATCCTGGCGTTGTGAGCTCTACGGTGTGTGGACAAAATATCGGAAACACAAATATCGTGGGACAGAATATCGTGTCAAAAATATCGAGGACAAGAATATCGTGAATGTCATTTTCTATGGGTAAGTAAAGTTTTACTATATATAACTCCACATATATGTACTTTGACGATATATATATCTTCAAGGTACGTAGATCTGGAGTTAAGAATAGTAAATTGTTAGATTTGGGAGTCTCTAGTTGGCAGAGGTAGGTACCTTTGTCCAAATAGGGACCCTTGCGTCTAGTCAGGGAAAGTAGGTACACTCCTGAAATAACCCCTGCTCACCCTCTTGGTAGTTTGGTACGAGCAGACAGGCTTAGTTCAGAGGCAGTGTGTAAAGCATTTGTGAACACATACAGTAATCAAGTGACAACACTACAAATGGACACCGCACAGGTTGTATGTTTATAAAAATAAGTATCTTTTATATAGATTTATCACAAGACCATAAACGACAAAAATAATCCACAAGAATGCTTAGTTCTGATCAAAAAGGCTTAATTCAAGGTTCTGTGCGAGTCGGTAGCCTCCTCCGGCTACGTCGATGTCAAGAACAAACAGAGTCTAACAAATCCAGCTGACCGCGTCGAGACGGGCCAACACAGCGTAGACAGACTCGGTCACAGTACCTTTTACTTGAAGCGGCAGGCACGAGCGTGCGAGCCGGATGGCTGTACGTAGCGGTCGCGATGCAAAATGGAAGCGTTGCAGGACGCGTTGTCCCTCGATGCGGTGCAGGCAGCGGCTCGTTGACGTCGTCGAGACTGAGTCGGTGAGACCAGGGCCGTGCATTGCAGGGCGAGACGGTGCTTCGATGTGGTGCTGGCAGGTTGCGGTGCGGCGACGGAGCCGGATTCAGGAGCTGGCGTCGATCAGTCCGGACAGCGGTGCGAGTCGGGCGGTGCGTCGCGAAGCTTGCGAGGCGGTGCCCAACTCCATTGCGGTCACCGGACTCGAACTCAGCAACAGTGACCGTGTCGGTCGGACCAGATGGATTCGGTGTAGCGAGGCGTTGCAAGGTGCGGTGCTCACAGGTTACGGTGCAGGCAGCGGCTCGTTGACGGAGTCGGTGAGCCCAAGGCCGTGCGTTGCAAGATGCAGGCGTCGCTCGATGTGGTGCCAACAGGACACCGAGCTGGTCGGGAGAGTCGGTCACAGCTCCCTACCTCTGTAGCCACTGAAACAGAGTTTCCAGCAGCAATTCACAAAGGGGGTGAAGTCCAATGGTCCTGGGACTTCGATCAGGGGGCAAGCTCTCTTCCAAGCCCTTGGAGATCCTTCACAAGTTGATGAAAGTCACAGCAAAGCAAAAGTTCCTTTCTCCTTTCTTTGGCAGTCAGGCAAACCACTGCAGGCCAATCCCCCAAGCAGCACTTCAGCTTAGGGATAGTCTCTCCTCAGTTTCTTCTTGGTTCCGCTCCTCAGCAAAGGTTTCTTCTTGTTCCCAAAAGTGATCTAATTTCTTGGGATCAGGGTCCCAATATTTATACCCCAAAATCCTTTGTCCTCTGAGGGCAGAGGGGCCTTTGCCCAGTCCAAACCAGTTCTGGAGCACTCTGTTTACATGACTCCTTCTTTCCTTTCACAGTGCAGGGCAGAAACATCAGACGCAAAAATGTAATAATCTAACTGCCCATTCTGGCCTATGGAGAACAGGTAGCCTTGCAATAGTGAAAAACGAAAATGGCTGTAATTCACTATTAGGACATGCCACACACACCAGGGCATGTCCTACCTTATACTTACCATGCACCCTGCCCTAGGGCCTACTTTAGGGGTGACCAACATGCAGTAAAGGGAAGGTTTAGGGCCTGGTAAGTGGGTGTACTTGCCAAGTCGACATGGCAGCCCTAGGCTGCACACAGGCTCTGCAATGGCAGGCCTGAGACACACTTTACAAGCTGCTCCTGTGGGTGGCACAACCAGTGCTGCAAGCCCACCAGCAGCATTGGATTTACAAGCCCTGGGCACACTCAGTGCACTGTACTAGGGACTGACAAGTAAACCAATCATCCAATCATGGAGTCACTAATACACAACACAATTTATCATAGGGAGCACTTGCACTTTGGCACTGATTAGCAGTGGCAAAGTGCCCATGAGCATCTAGTCGAGCAAAAACATATCGACAACAGTGGAGGCATTATGAAAAAAATGGAAGGGAGACCCACGCCAAGGATGCCAGGTCTAACATAAATTAATACCTATCTATTTGCACTTACCTACTCGATATTCTTGTTTTCGATATTTTTGACACGATATTCTGTCCACACGATATTTGTGTTTCCGATATTCTGTCAGTGATCCGAGCTCTACAACGTCTAAGAGTGCTAAATTATCCAGATTCCCTGTTCTACCCTTCTTCTTGTGTATAGGCCTTCTGAAGTTTCCTGTTCCTACATAATTCATACCTACTAATTTATTACTGGTATTTTTAGCACAATGACAGAACACCTGCACGGCACAACAGAGGAGCAAAAGCACACCGAAAACCGGTAACAAACGTTTTAGAATCGCAAACAGCCACGAAGGCATCCAGTCAAAGTTCAGCCAATCAGTGGCTGTGTCTGCTATGGCACCTCCTTCAGCAATAATTTTATTTTCTATGTTGTTCAAGTCCTCGATGGCCTTGAAGCATTTTTCTTCATCGTGCAGCATGAGCTTCTGATCTGAAGCAATACCCTCCTCTTGGTATTTCGAAGCCAGCGTGCATTCGCCTTGATCTGGAACATCATAATGATGGTGTTGAAAACAAAGAGCTGGACCTTGTTGAATAGGCGGTACTCCTGGGGTATGTCTTTGAAGGCTGTCCACCCAAAGTGCTCAGCATGCTGCCGATGTCAGTGGATCAAGGTAACAGAGCCAAGCATTTGATGGGCATGGATGTGGGAGATATTTGATGCAGGAACGACCAGGGAGATTTTGTGCATGGTCACGAGGGTACACAGTCCATTCCATCGAGGAGGCAGTGGGAGATAGAGATGTTCTCCGCAAGCTCAGTAGATGTCCATTAGGCTGGAGGTGCCATATTGCTTGTCCAAATTGAAAATGGTGCTATTGCATCCCGAGTTGCGCCTAACAGGTACTGTGCCATTTCCTAGAAGACAGAGAAGAGGTGGCTTTAGTTTGAAAGCTTTTTTAGGTTTGGACGTTTTCTCCCCACCCCAAGTGTACCTCCCAGTCTATCCCATCTTCATAATCTGGGTCTACCCTATGTGGCCCTAAGGACGCTGCTCTACACCCCACGTAGCCTGGGGAACTCCATTTGTCATGGATGTAAATTCATGCAAGCAGTCGTAGAGTAGTTCTATTTTGGCATGGGCATGGTAGGCTGTGGGATATAGAGCCATTACAGTCTGCTGCAGGTTATCTTGCTACCACAAACCCACTCTTTCTAATGAAGGGTCTACATCAAGTAATCCTCTCTTCTGCATCGTTGTTATCTCCTCCTCTATTCTTGTTTTGTCAGTGATAACCTCGTGTGTTATTGGGGTGTGGTCCTATTCTGTGGTATTCATGAATACTTCAGAGATGTCAGCCTCAATAATCTGGACTTGCCCTCGTATTTGGCAGAGGAACAGGTGTAGGAGACATTTTACAGTTCGTGGTGGTACTTCTCTAGGGAAAATCTGTCTATCTGCGCCTGCTGCATGGGGAATGTATGAGCACACATACCAGAATTAATTAGTCTTCTGCCTCTCTTCTATTGTCATCTGGCTTTACCACATATAATCCTGGAGAGAATCATGGACACCATGCTGCCAGGCAAATGGGACATCCCTACGATGACGGGATGACTTAGAGGGACACATTGTAACATTAGTGGTACCATCACAGGCAATGAAGGTAAATGAAACACTTTGCATTATTAAAGGTACCACTACTACTGCTACAGGTGTCAGCAGGGGAGGGGGAATAAAGAATATGGAATGCACAGTAGTGTGGACAATTTAAAGCTTTTGAGGAATACAAGGCTTATAAGCCAAGCAATAAGAATGAACAGTAAACCAATAAAACAGTGTTAGTGCCACTCCGACATTAAGATAAAGACATAAAATAAAGCAACATCTCTTGTTATAAGGATTTTTTGCGCTGCTGGTGTTGCAGCCGTATCCGTAGACTACAAAACGATCACATTCTTCTACCCGGATAGACAATGGGAACAAGCTGCCCTCCTCTTGTTCGTTGTTCAGTGCTGAGGTCATGCAGGGTCGACCCTGATGTCGCTCCGATGTATCCATGTTCTTCAGCTGTTGGCGAGGAGTCTGTGACTTTAAAAGGTCCTTCGAACGTTAGTTTTTTTTCCACTAATGGAGATCTTCTGGACAAAGATCTATGTTCCGGTAGGGATGAGTAGGAGTTCAGGATCGATTGGGCCCTTCTCCTTCCGCTTGAATATCTGAGTAAAAATAAACTGCGCAGCGTGTGTTAACTCATACAGATACTCATACATTTCAGCTTTCATAATTTCAGAAGAACTTTCAGTATCAGTTTTAGGCCTAGTTGCTGGGACTGATGCATTTATTGATTATCCAGTGACAAGCTGATGGGGTGTTAAGTGGTGATCAGAACTTTGAGAATTTCTGAGTTTCTGAGTGAAAACAGCGCAATTGGTAGGCAATAAAGCCAATATATATATACATATATATATATATTTCTTTTTTTCCCTCAATTGTGACACTTATCTTGCTTATTTTATCTTTAAGCAGACCGTTCAGGCGTTGATGAAATTGGCATCTGCTTTAGCATCACAGTGGACACATGGTCCAGCTTTGATCCAAACATGTGTTGGAAAATGTAGCTGTACATACAGCTACCTATTAGCTACCTAACAGGGTTTCCCGGCGCTGAACAGGACAAAACGTGAGCCACAGGTTGCAGATAGAAAGCGCAGAATTATTAAACTTGGTTGTAAAGGAAGGTGTTTAATTTCTTGCGAAAGACTAAGAGCGAGTGACACAACCTAAGTTCCAAAGGAAGAGAATCCCACAGTTTGGGGCTGAGATAGGTGAACGAGTGGCCTCTCCTACGAGTAAGATGGACTCTGGGAACAGAGGACAGAGAGAGGCTCGCTGATCTCAGCTGTTGAGTGGGCACATAAGGTTTAACCAGGCTTTGTATGTAGGGGGCTCCATGCCATGTTTGACCCGGAACTTGTAACACAAGGCCTTAACCTCAACGCGCTTGTTCACCTTGAGCAAATGAAGTTGATGGAGCAAAGGTGAGGCTGAGGCATGCCGAGGTAGCCGAAAAAGAAGGCGCGCAGCTGCATTTTGTATAAGCTGTAAGCGATGGATGGAGGCTTTATCGGCTCCCAGATAAATACGTTGCCATAATCGAGTCTGGATATCACCAACGCCTGCATTACCATTCTCTGGGCAGCAGGAAGAATTAACCAGAGGATTTTTTTTTTGCCACTCGAGGACCGCTAAGCAGGTCGCGGTGACCCCAGACACCTGGGCTCTAAGGGAAAGATTGTTGTCAATAGTAAAGCCCAGATTCTTGACTTTAGGGACCAGAGTGGGTAAAGGTCCCAGAGTGTCAGGCCAATGGGTGATTCCCCAGAGTTCAGAATTGTTTCCCAAAATGAGGACCTCAGTTTTAGAGCCGTTCAGCTTCTAGGTGTTTCTGGACATCCACAAGGAGATATTACTCAGTCCGAGCTGCAGCAGGGTGGGGTCCTGATGCTGAGCGGCAGAAAGAGAAAAGATGATCTCTGTATCATCTGCGTAGGAAAAAATGGTCAGTCCCGACCTCTCCGCAATGTCCGCCAAAGGACGAACGTGAAGATTGAAAAGCAATGGGCTCAAACTAGAACCCTGCGGCACTCCTGATGTTAAGGCTACTGGATTAGATTATGTGGTGTGTGAGAAGACTTGAAACGAGCGATCTTCAAAAAAAGAGATCAGCTACTCCAAGGCCACACCCACAATACCTGAGGCTTCAAGACGATCAACCAAGATGGAATGTGAGACCGTGTCAAATGCTGCATTCAAGTCCAGTAAAATGAGAGCCGCCGTGCCACCGCAATCAAGCTGCTGCCTGAGAAATTCAGTGACCCCAAGCAGAGCCGAATCACTGCTGTAACCAGATCGAAAGCCAGACTGTGATGGATGAAATGCATTGTGAGTAACCATGTGAGAGGAGAGTTAGGAATTGATATGACTTTCCAAGACTTTAGAGAAGACAGAGAGGAGGGATATATGATGATAGTTTGACCGGCAGAGCGGAACAAGACCAGACCTTTTTAGTAGAGGGAGAACCAGAGCGTGTTTCCAGCTCTGGGGAACATAACCAGAGCTTAATGAGGTTTTAAGAAGATTAAGAATCACGCTAAGGATCGACTCATCCAGAAGTCTGAGCTTGGAGGGGGAATTGGATCAAGTGGGGAACCGGACTTGATACTACCCAGTAAAGATTGAAAAGTGACCACGTCCAATGGGAGCCAGGCCCTCATTTGTTGAGTCTTGTCAAACAAGAAAGCCTTGGAGAGTGAGTCAGCCAGATCAGCATGACTGGTGGCAGGAAAGGTAAAGTTATCTTGAAGGAATGAGTCAGAATCCAATTGACGTTGAATAGACTCTACCTTATTGAGAAAAAACAACGCTAGCGTGTTGTACTGAAGAAGCGAAAGTGAGGGGGAAGGCAGAAAAGTGCTAGCAGCTGAGAGTTGTTTCATGACCTTAAAAAAAAATTTGTGGCAGTGTTGGGAATTCGTGATCCTTTCCGTAAAAAACGTGGCGCAAGCTGATCTACACAGGGTGTGGTATTTTTTCAGTGCTGTCAAATAGGCTAACTTAGCCTGTGGTGCATAGTGCTTCCTCCTTAGTCTCTCTAATACTTTGCAGTCTTTTTTCACCTGTTTGAGGGAGTCATTGAACCACGGAGCAGGAGGATGCGCTTTGAGTTGAGGTTTGGCTGACAAAGGAAGGGTTGAGTATTTAGCCCCTGAAATCCAATGATGCACAGAGATTTGATCAGGGTCAGGTTGGGGCATAAGGATGGGGATAGTGCTTAGGAGCCGTTCATTGAGCTATGAGTACTGCTCAAGAAGAGCTTCAGAATGTCCCAGTCCAAAACAGCATACCAAAAAAGACAAGAAAAATTAAAGGCTCAATAGAACGCATAAGAAAAGATATGCAAAAGCAAAGGGCAGCTATAAGGAATGCCAGACAATGTTCAAGAAAGGAAGAAAGAAAATTGCCAGAATAATCACTGATGGTGCAGACTATGCCACTTGCCGATGATATCTTTCAATACTACAAAGATATTATAGAAAAATAGAACAAGAAAAACCCAAAATGTATCCCAATTGACAGAATACCGGAGAAGTGAGATATTTTAAGACTATGCAAAGAAATTAAACTGCTTGAAATAACTAAAGCGTTCAATGAATCTAACAAATAAAGCAGTGGGGCCTAAAAATATTGGCTTAAATGATCTTAACAATGTTCATAATAAACAACCAAGGTTGCTGCCCAAAATATTATCAATTTGGTTAACTATGAGAAGAGTCCCTGAATGTATAAAGAAAAACTGTTCGATCCTAATTCCAAAGACTATACCAATTGCTGAACTAAACAAAATAAGTAATTGGAGACCATTTACAATCTGTCCAATATTCATGAAGTTATTTACTAAAATCTTGACCAAAAGACTTACTTCATTCGTCAATTTGAAAACGAGACAAAAAGGCTTCATGAAAGTAAGAGGTTGTCTAGAAAATCTGACTCTGCTTCAGAATATTATTTTATTCATAGACATCTCAAAAGCTTCGTCAACCATGGTCACATTTTATGGAGTCTCGAAAGGCACAGAGTTCCGTCATACATCCAAGATGTAATAAAAGACTTATACACAGATTCATCAATGTTTTTCAAGGGCAAAAATAATGGATCTATTCCAGAAATAATAAGGAAATCTGGAGTAAAACAAGGTGACTCGCTGTCCCCACTGTTGTGTAACATTGCCATGGAAACATTGCCATGGATCCCCTAAGATGTGATCTTCAGAAAAACGGCAAAGGCTTCACTTTTGGTTCAAATGGTCTTATTGAGCAGATCAGCGCTCTAGCCTTTGCTGATGATATAGCAGTACTCAGCAACACATGGGAAGGAATGAGTACTAATTTGAAGATCATCAACAGGCTTAAAACTAAATGTGAAAAAGACCCACAGTTCCTTCATCAGTCCCCATAAAAACAAACTCCTGGTGAATAACTGCAAACCATGGCAATTTGAAAATCAATATATTGAGAACATTCATCCAGGTGACAGTGAGAGATGCCTCGGTTTGAACTTTGATCCACACATAGGTCATACAAGTAACACCAAAATAAATGAGGTTAGAGGTTCTAACAAGTTTGGCTCAAAAACTTGACAGTGTACTACTCAACCCCATACAAAAAGTTGAAATATTGAGCCAGTAACAGGTCCCTAAGCTGTCTTTTAAATTGGAAATTGCAGGCATAGAATCAAACTCTCATCTTCCTGGACCAGACAATAAAGAAATATGTCAAACACTTCCTCCACCTACCTGCATACACCTGCAAGGCTCTCCTCTACTCCAAACGATCATATTGGGGCCTAAGTATACCAAAGCTATGTACAACAATCGGACTCAACAAAATCAACAATCTACTATATCTCAGAGAAACTCCATATGTGTACATTGCTCACTCTTACATGTATGCTAGAGAAATAATTAATAAAAAAATTGATAATATCATCAAAACCCACAAACTTAACATAATGGACAGTAGATTCCTAAGCTACAATTTGCAATTTTTAGCAGCTTATGACTGGGGAAAAAAGGAATTTGAGTAATGGAAAAATCTCCCAGTCCAATGTGATCGTATTAAATAGCTAGAAAACAACGCAACCTCAAATTTCTGAATTAGTAAGCACAAGAAACTGAGAAAAAACCAATATATCGCTATGCTAATGCTAAGAGCGAATGTTTTATACACCAGTGAAACCATATTTAGAGGAAGAGATCGAACATTTGCTACTTGTAGATATTGTAAAGATGTTTGTGAAACAATTGCTCACGTTTCAGGTACTTGTCCTAAAACAAAGGACATCGGGATCAAAAGACATAACCAAAGTTTGGAACTTCTCATTAATAGAGCGAAAAGGTGTGGTGGGATGACATATAGGGAACCTCATATTAAAAATAGTCAAGGAGAACTACGAAAAACTGGTGTAGTGTTCACCAAAGATGATACTGCTATCGTGATTGATGTCTCAATTGGATATGAAAACTCACAAAATTCCCTTGAACTAGCTTTTGAAAGTAAAATTAAATACTATCGGTAGTTATCTCAGGAAAACAAAAATCTAGCAAACTGTTCCACTGTGAAATTCATGGTTAAATTGTAGGATGTCGGGGTATTTGGTCTCAGTATAATGATGTTGCTCTGGTTGGTCTTGGACTTTAAATGTCTTTCCCATTTAAGAAAAATGTTTGCCTGACCACTTTAATGGACACTCTTACAATGTACCAAGTATTCATGGGCAATTAACTGTTGATCGCAACACTCAAATGTATACTATATTGCATTACACATATTTCATCTCTATTAGTATAAAGTTTTAAGACTATTTATCTGTTTGATATTTATTATAATTGAAACATTTAGAATTTAAATTTTAAGTTTATCACAATTAACATGTTTATAATTGAACCATAAACAAAATGTAAATCCGTATTTGTAAAGCACAAACTACTCACCCTTACGGGTCTCAAGGCGCTGAGGGCCATCATGGAAATTAAGTGAGCTATTGCCCAGAGTCACATGGTGCTGAGCTGAGCTGCCGCCGGAGCCGGGAATCGAACCGTGAACCCTGTGTTCTGAAGTCAGCTGCCCTGGCCACTGCACCACACCTCTCCACTGACTATAGTTTTAGAATTAGGAATGTTCATTCACTAGCTTTAGTATTAAAAAGTTGTGTGTGTGAATCTAGATATACATGTGTCCATAATGATAATTGATGTGTGTTTGAATTCAGGATAGATTTCAAGTAATTGCTTACACATAATCAATACACAACACATAATGGTTATTAATGACATGCTAATCATACTTTACTCTTCTCAGGATAGTTTGTAGACAATTTATATTAGAGTAGTACTTGTGGATGTACTATCTCTATTCTAGATGTGATTCCTGTTCCTGTGAGGACAGCTTTAAATGTATGTCTACTCTGGAACAAATGTTGAGTTGTTGGAAGCAAGACCGATTTGACGCTGATCGGCAGCAATAATAACCCAGAATGAGCCACCGCGTGGTGGTACAAGAATAGCCAAATACCTTGTCATCTAAATAGTGATGTGCATGAATGGATTAACGAGATTCCCACTGTCCCAACCTACTATCTAGTGAAACCACAGCCAAGGGAACGGGCTCAGCAGAATCAGTGGGGAAAGACTCTAGTCTGGCACTATAGAGAGACATGAGAGGTGTAGGTTAAGTGGGAGGCCCTGGGGCAGCCGGTGAAATTCCACTACTCTTATAGTTTTTTCATTTACCCAGTGAGGCGGGAGGCGAGCGCCATTCCGGGGACAGTGGCAGGTGGGGAGTTTGACTGGGCGGTGTCAAACAATAACATAGGTGTCCTAAGGCGAGCTCAGGGAGGACAGAAACCTCCCGCGGAGCAGAAGGGCAAAAGCTCACTTATTTATCTATTTATAAAGTTTTCTTTAGCGGGAACATGACCTGTGAGGGTATAAGAGCGTTTTACCTAAGGTGACGTACAAGATAAGTAGGAGACAAAAGAAACAGTTGCAAATATGAGAGCGGTGCAAACAAGGAAGATTAAAAGGATACGTTTGACCTCCATAGGAAGTCAGCAGTACAGTGGTCATGGGCAACAAATGAGTCATAGCCAACGAGAAGATCATGAAACAACAGGAGTGAACTTAAGGCAAAAATGTGTTCATCAGGAAAGTTTTCACTACTTTTTTGAAGGAGGCAGTAGATGGATTCAAGCGGATTTCCGGCAGAAGAGAATTTCAAATTTTCGGGGCACTATCCGAGAAGGGTCTGTTGGCCGTTTTCTTTATATGGAAAATATGTGGTTTCAGCGACAGGGAACTGATACTTCGCGATGTTCTGCAACCGCCTGATAGCTCTAGCTTTTTTGCCGAACACCTAGGGTTATTGAAATGTAAGGCTTTATGAGTTAAGCACACAATTTTTAGTTGTATTCTTTCCTCATAAGGAAGCCAGTTCAGAGATTTTAGATCCGGGGAGATGTGCTTATTTTTTTTTGTCCCGGTGTCGAGTATGACAGCAGAGTTAAGGGAGGCCCTTAGAGGGGCCTGCTTGTATCTAGGCAAGCCCGCAAGTGTAGCAATTCCGTAATCCAGTTTGGGCAAGACAAGAGCTTGGACTGCAGATTTAAAGTCATCCTGGTGTTAGAAAGGTTTTAGTTTCCTTAAAATGCTCATCTGATAATTCTCTCCTTTGGTAGCAGAACTGATGTGATTCTGCATGTTCAGGTGTTTGTCTAAGGTAATTCCCCTGGATCTCCCAGAGTCTATGATGTGAGGAGAGCAGTTGAGGGTCGTTGGATGCTTCATACAAATGTCAATCTTGAGATTGTGTTTGGGTGAGGTAATGAGGAGGAATTCCATTTTGGCAGCATTGAGTTTGAGGCGGTTGCAAGTAAGCCCTTTTTGGGTATTTTTTTAGAATAGTGTTGAGGGAAATTATGTCATCTTGGGAGGAAATTTTCAGATAGAGTTGGGTGTCATCTGCACACATGTGATAATCAATGTTAGAAGATGTCAAGGTGTCTGCTAGAGGTTCCAAGAATAAGTTGAAGAGAATAGGTGAGAGATCAGATCCTTGTGGGACCGCAAGGATGACTGCGGTGGGCTTGGACAGGGATTGATTGGCCTTGACTTTTTGGGTTCTGTTATGGAGAAATTAGGTAAACTAAAGAAGCACGGACCCTGATAACCCCATCCTCGGTTCAAGTAGTTTTAGTAGGCGGTCGTGTTTGACAGTATCGAAAGCAGACGATAAGTCAAGGAGGACAGGGGGACATGATTCATTCTGGTCCAGCATTTTAATACGTCATCCACTATGTGAGTGAGTGCTGATTCTATGCTATGACCATGACAAAAGCCGGATTGGCATTGGTCAAGGATTTGGAAATGATTTATGTGGTTACAGAATTGGATCTGGACACATTTTTCAAGAAGCTTCGCTAGAGTGGGAATGTTTGAGATTGGGCAGTAATTGTTGAGGTCTGAGCAATCTGCTGTTGTTTTTTTTCAAAATGTGAGTTACTTTTAGGCAGTCTGGGATAGCGCCTTGGCGGAGCGAGACATTTATGATCTTGGTCCATAAAGGTAGAATAGAGGATTTGATCTCCTTGAAGATATTTGGAGGTAAAGGGTCGATGAAGTGATTAGATGGTTTCAATGCTATAAGCATGTTGTGAGTGTCACTTTCAATGAGGGGGTGTGAAAGTGTGCCAAAGGGCATTATTTTTGTTGGAATGCCCATGGTGATCAGGAGGATCAGGAGACAGTGAGGGATGCTGAGTGATGTGTGATATAGCCAGCAGGCATTCCCGCGCTGCCTGCAGTTCATTTTCAATGATTTCCGTTTTCCCCAAGAGGAAGGAAGCAAAGTCCTCTCAGTTTGGGACCGTGTTGGACCAAGTGCCCAAAGGGTTTGGTATGTTTAGCGATTGTTGCTTGACAATTTCAAAATATTTTTTGGGGCGATTTCTTGCTAGGTCAAGCGGAGTTCTAAAGAAGTTGACTTTTGAGCTTCTGATTCTTTAGTTGTATGAGTTCCTCATTGATCTTAAGCGTTAGGTGCTTAATGGAGGGTGAGGATCTCCAGGCTCTTTCTGCTAGTCTCAGATTGCATCTTTCACTATTAACGTTGTCATTGAACCACAGTTTAGAGACTTTGGTGGATATGTTTATTAGTTGGAGGGGGTGGTCAAGTCAAAGATGTTCAAAATGGAGGTGTTTTAGTGCTCTGTGAGGTCGTGAACATCTACTATGTCCAACTGGGGGGGTCAGAAAGTTGGTGCAGAGGACAGAAACGTCATTAGGATTTAAGTTCCGATATACATAATTGGAGCAAGATGGCGGCTGCGTGAACGCTGCACGACTCACTCACCCCAACCCGCTGGTGTTTTACAGTGTATTAATCTCTGGCAAGCAAGCGTCTGTTCAGATGAAACCATCCCGAGTGTTTAAAAGACTTTGAGTTGCCAGTACGAGGCAGATATTGCGAGGGCCCACCGGTGCCAGGCAACTCACCTCTCTTCTAATCCGTACTATGTTGGAGGTGCTCGGTGGTCTTGGTCGAGGCGGGCGACGGCCCCAGCAGAGCTGGATGCCTTCAAAGCAGAGCAAGGCTGTCAAGGATCGGGTAGAGGCCGGAGCAATCATGGGAACGCGAGGAGCTCCTTCGAGCCGGAAGACTCAGGGCGGACTGAAGACGGACGACGTCACTCCACCTGCAGTGAAACGTGAAGCGGAGGAAGCTGCCGGCAAAGTGAAACGAGCAGCGGCAGCCTAGTATGGAAACAGCGAGAGGGAAGCAGGCTGTAATCCCAGGATGTTTTCCAGATGGGCTACAGCTGGTAACAAGAAAGCAGCCTTCACGGCGGTTTCAGCTGAGAGTCAGCAGGAAGCCGGAGCTGGCAATGTCTCCTCAAACAAGCCTAACAGTGTGAGTACTGATTCAGCTCCTCTGTTATCTATAGGCAGTCTTGTGGGAGATAGCAATACCCTGAACCCACCCTCAAGTAACTTGGGGGATGGGGGGGCAGATCACGCCTTACCTTTACATCAATCTCAGCAGGTAGAAAGCATACCAAACCCGGGGAGCCCAATTTTGAGGCCAGTAGTTTACTCTGGTAGGTTACACCCAAAGGATGGGGGTACTCCGGAAGGAGGCGAGAATTTATTTTCCCTCACTGACGAATCAGAATTGTCCAGTGCAAGTGATATTCATTCAGATGGGGATTCAGAACTGGGTTGCTCTGGAGGCAGCCCTGATAGCTCCCTGGCTAAACCGGTTACTCAAAAGCGCATGGCCCTACAAAAAAGGAAGAAGAGTATGGGGAAAAGGAGGTCTGGCGAATTGGGCTTCAAATCTGACTGAAGTATGGCTAACCAGCTGAAATGGGATTATTCAGCCACTAACTAAATGCAGGAAGATGTGGGGTCAGCAGCTGATGGCGCACTACTGGAGATATCAAAGCTGTTCCCCGAGACCAAGATACAATCTGAGCTTCCCCCCTCGATGGGCCTAATTTATTCCACATTAAAACAAACGCAAAGTGAAGCTCGCTCGGAGAATAAGAGCGCTCATCTAGCTACAAAAAATCTTCAAGGGGCTCTGCGCAAGGTGAATAAAATCTGCACTGAAATATCAGAGCGCACAACTGTGTTGGAAGACCAGGGCTGAGGCAATGGGGCTGCAAGTATTCCCGCACGAGGCCCGGATGACGGATGTAATGTGGAAACTTGAAGATTTTGAGAACCGTCAGCGTCGGTATAATCTGAGAATTTTGGGCATAGCGGAGAATGCCGAGGGGGGCGATATCCGGGCCTTCGTGCTGAGTTTGTTGAAGGGGGCCTTTCCGGAATTGGCTCACTGGGACTGGGAGGTGCAGAGAGTGCATCGGTTCACTGTCATGTTTAAAAAGAAAAGGGGTCAATCTGATCCAAATGAGAAGCCCAGGGCCATATCGATTTTTTTCGGGAATTTCCTCATGCAACAGGCTGTGTTCAAGAAAGCTAGACCCAAGGCCAGGCGCTCAGCTGATGGACATACATTTTTTGTCAGGCCAGATTTTTGCCATGTGACTGTGGAGAGAAGATGGAGACTGCGGCAATTAATTGCGCCTTTTCAGAAACTTGGGTGCGAAGTTTACTTACTGAGTCCTGCCCGCCTTAAGGTTATCTTTAAGGAGAATCCTAGGGCATTCTCATGAGAGATTCAGGCTCAGGAGTTCTTACAGAAAATCTCGAGGGAAAAAAGTAGGGGATGACAAGGGTAATAGTAAGGGTGGGGTTCGAAGATATTGCCCATGCATATTGGATATTCCTTTTTTTCTTTTTCTTCTCACTTTTTCCTTCTTCTTTAGATTTGTTTCAGCACCAGAGTTGTAGAGTTGCAGTTATACAATGGCTGGGGGAGTGACGTGGGGGGGCAGCGGGATTGCAGGAGGCATCACAAGGGTCTTCAGACCTATGTTGCTTGTGATGGGGTGAGGGGTATGGGGGCCAGGGGGGTTTCGGGGGGTGTGGGGGAGATGTTGGGGTGGGTTGATTCAAGTCTGTCTTTTCTGGGAGAAGGTGTTATTTAAGATGCCTGACATGTACAGATGGGTATTGACCTTGTGTAGATGGGTATGCTAAGGATTGCCTCTATCAATATTTGTGGATTGAACAACTCCCTGAAGAAACGCAGGGTAAATGAGGATGTACAATGCTTAAAAGCAAACATAGTCTGCCTTCAGGAGACGCATATAGAGGCGAGCAGACGGGAAGTCGCAGAACTAGCTGGGTATCAATTGGTGTCCAGTACCTCACAAGGGGCACGTACATGGGGTAGCTATTATAGCTCGTAAGGGCAGAGCCAGGTTCCCACATTGCAGCGCGGACAAATTAGGTATATGGGTGATTACGCATAGCTGCATCGACAATAACTCATTTACACTGTGTTCAGTGTATGGATCAGTGGTGGATGACCCGACCCTGTTTGATTGGCTCAACAATGAGTTGGCCGGATGGCCGCTCCCCCTAATAATTTGTGAATTCAATATAAGCAGTAACTCTAAAGGGGAATGGGGCAAGGGAGGGGAAAGATCATATCAAGGCCGCAAACCAAATGTTTTTAGGTCCTTGACACTCATGTATGACACATGGGTTGTCTGATCTGAAAAGAACCACAGGATCCTGGGTACACATTCTTTTCAGCCCCACATCGGGTTCATGCCAGGTTAGACTACTTTTTTTATATCCCACGAGTTTGTTCGGTTAAGTCGAATATATAAATTTCCCAGGGTCATGTCGGACCATAATCCTATGGTTTTGGAAATAGAAATAGAGGAAGTCTCGCCTTCAATTTTCCACTGGACATTTGAAAGGGCTCTGTATGACCAGGAATTTATTAAACATATGAATAGCTGGATCCTGAGATTTATAGTAGAGAACAAAGGAAGTGCCTGGCTCGATGTGGTTTGGGATGCCTTTAAGGCTGGAATACGGGGGGGAGACATCAAGATATAGATGGGCATCCCAGAAAAGGGGGGAAAAGTGCTACAAGACTTATATGAAAAGCTTTTGAATGCAGAAAGGCAGTTGGGTGCAGCAAAGCCGGGGGGGTGGATATTGACAAGGCCCAATTGAGTGTGGCGGTTTCGAAATCTGCTTTAATGGATATATCTTCAAAAAAAGCGGCAGGAAAATATATGGCTTGGCAAAGCAAGATATATGAGTGTAATGAAAGGGTGGGGCATTTATAGGCTGTCCGTACGAGGCAGAAGACAACTCAGGGGGAGATTAGGGAAATAAGGGACCCAGTATGTGGTTTAGTGTCAGGCCCGGCAGGTATATGTTCTTCGTTTCAGAGGTACTATCAGCAGCTGTACACAGAGGATACTCGCTGTGGGAGACAAGAAATAGATGAGTATCTGGAGGATACGCCTTGTGAAGGGCTATCTCAGGAGGAGAGGGAATTGCTGGAGGAGCCAATCAGGGGAGAAGAAGTCATTAGGGCAATTCAGTTGGTGCCGACAGGGAAGGCGGTTGGAACTGATCAAATTCGGGAGAATTTTACAAGGTGTTTGCCCCCTGCCTCCAAGAATTTATGAGGGAGGTCTTTTTAGAAGCACAATCAGGTGGAGTGGCACCAGATTCTTGGGGGTCAGCTAATATAATCGTGTTCCCCAAGAAGGGCAAGCCGGCCCATGAGCTCGGATCATACCGTCAATTACTTTGGTTAATAGCGATGCTAAGATCTAAGCAAAAATTTTAGCTTTGCGATTGGCGGGTGTAATCAAGAAGCTTGTCTCCCTGGTTCAGCATGGGTTTGTCCCAGGGCGCAGTACAATTGATCACATTCGCCGGGCAATTACCCTGTTTGATGCTGCTAAGATCGCCGTAGACCCTATGGCTTTAGTTCTGCTTGATGCAGAGAAAGCCTTTGATAGGGTCTCCTGGCCTTTCTTATGGGCAATAATGGATAAAAAAGGCTTGGGTCTTGGTTTCATTAAAGCATTCCAGACGCTATATCACAAACCAGTAGCCAGGATTTCGGTAATGGGAGGAGTGTCTGACATGGTGGCAGTAGAACGCGGTACAAGACAGGGGTGCCCCTGCTCTCCCTTACTGTTTGCCTTGCATATTGATCCCCTAATTAGGAAGATCGAAGAGAATAGCTTAATCCTATCTGTGCACAGTAAGGGGGGGGGGAGACAAAAATTCTAGCATATGCCGATGACCTAGCAGTCACTACTCCCGACCCAGAAGGTGCCCTGAGAGAAGACGGCGAAGTTTGGGCAGATCTCTGGGTATTTGTTACATCACAATAAGACACAGGTCATTATCAACAGTTCGGCTCACTTGAATGATAGTCGGGTAGTTCCGCATGCTGTGTATCTCGGGGTGGCTATTATGGCTGATGTTGGGAAAATTGTCCATATAAATTTGAGCCCACTGATTCAGAGAACTAAATCAGATTTCACCAGAATGAACAATTTAAAGCTCACATTGAGTGGGAGGGATAACATGGTTAAAATGCTGTTTTTACATAAGATCTTGTACTTCTTCAGAGCTATTCCCTTGGAGATAGATGGCCGCTGGTTTAGGACTTTGAACCAGTTGATTTCTAGATTTTTGTGGGCCTACTCTGGTCCCAGGAACACCCTAAACTAAACTTTTTGACTTTCCCGAGGGAACGGGGAGGTTGGGCTGTCCCTAATGTCCTGCTGTATCACTGGGCATCGACCCTCCAACAAATGGCAGTTTTATTAAAAGGGGATGGAGAATTAGGTGCAGGAGTGGCGGACCCTCGAGCGCCATACAAATTATTATTGGGAAATAAATCCAGGGGCTGTCTTTTACGCCACATGGAGTTTGGTTATTTTAAACGGGTCAAGTTCAAAACCTTGACCTGTGCATTTAGGGTATGGACAGCTGTTCGGAAGAAATATGGGTAGGCCGTGTCAGTGCATATACCCCTATGATAACAATGATATGCTTCCAGATATGTTTAAGGAAGGTTATGTGAGACGCTGGAAAGAGCAGGGTTTGATGAATTTGGGGGATCCCATGGGTGATGGGGGATTCTTTCTTTTGAAAAGATTAAGAACAAGTTTGGGCTAGAGAATAGGGAATTTTTCAAGTATTTGCAGATAAGGGATTTCCTGTTAAAAAAGAAGGTGGGCGTGGCTTTACAAGGGTTGAACTGATAGATTTGCTTCTTAAATCTAAGCCCTCATTGGGTACTGTGTATAGGTTGGTGAATGATAAAATGGTGGACGATCTAGCTAAGCATGTCGGTAGGTGGAAAGACCTGATGCATGTAGGGACTGGGGAATGTGAGGATTCTCTGTATCTCGCTCAAACCTCTTTTATAGCAGCCAATCTGCAGATGCAATGCTTCAAGACTTGGTTTAATCTGTATATCACCCCCGCTAAGATAGCAAAAGGGGGGGGTAGCCGGTACACACTGCCCTTGTTGTGGCTGCTATGCGGTAGATATTATTCCTATGTTTGCTTCCTGCCCCAGCCTTGATACACTCAAACGAGATATTGGTAGTATGCTTGAGACACAGCTGCGGCATACTCAGGCATTTTTATTCATAGCCATGACGGTGTTAAGACTCTGCTTGGCCACTGGCTGACTAGATCCGGTTCCACCGAATAGCCAACAGTGGATGGCCAGACTTTTGGTAGTATATCGGTTGGAATTCGCTGTTTATGCCCGGAGATGGTCGCGGGTAAAGAAGAGAGGGCTGGAAATCTGGGAACCCTTGAGAACCTGGATTAGAGATGTGGATGGAGACGCTATGCTGGGGGTTGAGAACACAAGGGACACAAGGGAGCAATGATGGGAGAGCGCCAGTAGGGGGCGGGGCATTATGGGGGTTTTTAGCGGGACTTCACTACGGGTATATAGTTCTGTGCTAATTTAGTATTTTTGTGTACAGTTGGGTGATATGAAGATGAATTTTTGTGACATGTCTGGCTTTGTATTGTTGCACGTAATCTCCCTAAGGATGAAATTGTATTTCTTTTCTTCTGGGCTTGGATCGGGATAGGGGGGGGGGGGGGCGATGGAGGGGTTTTTGTTGAAACTGTGCAACAAAAGATTAAATAAAAAAAAAAAAAAGGATTTAAGTACCATACATTTCTATTCCATTGTTTTGGTTTCTTTAGTTGAGCTCTTTTTGGGATCACAGCTGCGTTGATTCGGAAGGTGATATGGTGGTTGCCTGTCCAGTCGCAGGCGACAATAGAATCCAGTGTGATTTTGTCCATTTTTGCAATAAGGTCTAAGATCTTGCCCTTGTTGTGAGTAGGGTTGTCACAGATTTGGGTCAGCTCAAATTCAGATAGAAAGGATTTAAAGCTGCTCACTGCATGGTCATTCCAGTTAAGGTTGAAGTCTCCAAGGAAGATCTGGGTAACATGAGGATCAATGTTGGTTGAGATGAGTTCCATGACTTGTTCAATCAAAGTTGATTGTCTCCAGGAGGGTGGTAGATCACATGAAGTTTGCAGGTGAGTCTATCATTGCTAGCGATATTAATGCAAAGATATTCAGAATCAGGAAGAGCTGTTTTAGACTTATTCACAGAGAGGGTGTTGCAGTAGATGCAGGCTACTCCCACACCCTGTATGTTAGTTCTATCTAGTCTAATGATGCAGTGACTAGGGGGAACTAGTAAGTCTAGAATGAGATGAGATGAATTGTGTAAGCAGGTTTCTGTGAGGATAGCGATATCGAGCTCATGTGTGGGGATGAGATTATCAATATGAGGCGCATGTCTAACAGCCGATCTGCAATTCAGGAGCATGCATTTCAAGTGGTTATTGGATTAGACAGTGTCAGTCCGAGTGAGGTTAATACGCTTAAGATTGGTGTTGTTGGCGTGGTCTCGCCGAGCAGCAAGATGGCCGCTTCGTAAGTGAGCTCTGCCGGCCAAGCTAGTAATCCTGCATAATCTGTATTTTCTGTGGTGCCCCAATATCATCAACCAGTGCAGACTGTGCTTAATAACCAGACGTTTGGCATCTGTGGCATTCTGAGACCGGCTGGACCCTACTGCTGAGCTGTGGAGCTGAGCGGCGGCGGATCGCGGTTGAGGCCTACCTGTGACGGGCTCAGGCCCTGTCTGCTGCCGCCCTGTAGGCGGGCTGCCCAGCGTGCCCTCAGCTATGACGGGATATCCTGGACTTCGCCGCCTGAGACTGCCTGGTGCCCGAATCCTCCCCTCTCCAAGAGCAGGACCTGCGGGTGCCGGAGGCATGCTGGAAG
The DNA here is from genome assembly GCA_963921515.1 of Calotriton arnoldi. Taxonomy (NCBI): domain Eukaryota; kingdom Metazoa; phylum Chordata; class Amphibia; order Caudata; family Salamandridae; genus Calotriton; species Calotriton arnoldi. The sequence goes on from CAWUFW010003146.1 coordinate 183,299, forward strand.
AGCCGGGGAGGTACCAGGACCTCGGCTGCGGGGGGCGGTCTGGTGTAGTTGCTGGGTGCGGCCGCACTGACAGTGCGCACCGGAGAAGAGCATTTATCCGACCTGGCCCCTGCGCTGTGAGCTGCCACCGGGGGCACTCTCATCTGCACAGTACTCGCTCTGTACTGCGGTCGCGCTGCGTGCCTGGTGTCTGGGGTGTGCAGGCTGCGATCCAGCAGTGGGAGGTCCGCGGCGAGGCACCTGGGACGCGGCCTCCCGCTCTCCCTTCTAGCGGCACCCGACTGGGACCTGCAGGCTGTGCCGCGGCGAAGACAGACGCTGCAGGTATAGGAGCACACCCGCCATAAATCTCCATCAGAGGTGCCGCTCTTGGGGCAGCGCCTCTGACCTTGCTGGAAACACCTGGCCTGTGCCCGGGGGCTGGCCTCACTGAGACTGCACACTTACAGGTACATGCAGGAATTAGAGCAGCCATCCACCATTATCTGGTCACCCCTTGCTGTGTATAAGGTGAAGCCAGCCTGCTCCTCCCCCTCTGATGCTGCTAATCTGCTGTCTGGTGCGACCTATGCTTTCCTGTCACTGCTGACCGCCTGGGGGTAGCGATGCTGCATTAAAGATCTGCTTTCCTGCCTGCTGTAAAGCTGAGCCGCCCTACCATACTTACATGGACACTCGACGACTACTACACAAACCGAAGGATACCACCATTATCCCGAGACCGTGCGCTGCTGTCTAAGCTGTTGTTACACTTTGGGCAAGCACGATGGAAGGGAGACTAAGCTCTCCTTCGAGAAGCGCAGTACCTCACGACAGGCCGATCACATTGAGGATGATGAAGCTGACCTGCCGGGACCGGGGGACACTGGCGGACAAGATGTGGACCTAAGAGAAATACTTATGGGGGTCAAATCCAGCTTGAAAAACATAGACTCCAAATTGGACCTACTCTCCGCACGCCTGGATCATGTAAAAAAAAGGGTAGACACACATGATACGAGGATCGATCAGCTAGGGGCCCGCATTTCAGATGCTGACAACAGCCAAGCTGTGGCCAGAGAGCAGCTACTATGCATGGACAGATTATTGGAGCTAATAAAGGCCAAGAATGAAGACCTTGAAGCCCGCTCGAGGCGCATTAACATTTGCATGGTATGTGTGTCTGAGACTACTGCGATATCTAAAATGGAGGACTTTGTTGAAACACTACTTAAAGACCTATTTGGAGCAGAACTGTCCCTGGTGTTCCTTGTTGAAAGAGCCCATAGATCACTTGGCCCTAAACCCCCGGCAGGAGCTACCCCTCTCCCCATCATAGCCCACTTGTTGAACTACAGGGACCGGAATGCGGTCCTTAGGCTGGCCCGTGAAAACGGGGAACTTCAACATCAGGCTAATACTGTGTCCTTTTACCCCAACTTCACAATGGCTGTACAAGCTGCCCACCATGACTTCCTACCAGCCAAGCGATTGCTGCAGCCACTAGGCATGCAGTATGCCCTCTTCTACCTGGAGAAACTTAATGTCGTGCAGGAGTGCAAGTCACAGTACTTCACGGATGCTAAGCAAGCTTTAAAATTTGCCAAACAGCAGTCCAAGTCTGCCCGATCTCACATTGCCGTGCCCCTCATCCGGGGCACAGCTAAGTGACAATGACTGAAACTCCGCTGTTTTCTGTGTCTCATTGATAGTTGATGCATAATGTCGTAGACTATTTTTCCTTTGTTATTTCTAAGTTAGTTACCGGCATGCAAATATACTTCAGCTGATAAATTACTCCACAGAACTTACACTGTTTAAGTCCAATTATGTCTGCCTGAAAATGTAGACTTTCACTTTGTTTCAATATTTGTCTTGAGTGGGACACCCAGGTAATTCTCCGTGCTCGGCCACCCAGCCTCATTGGCGGGTTGTCAGCTCGGCGTATCCACTGCCCTATGGGATAATTCCCAGTTTCCAATGTTAGAGGGAGGGTTAACACAACCTAATTGTGGGGTTGGTGTGGGAGGGGGGCGGGCTGGGGCACGCATAGTTCTTGGTTGGGAAGGTTTTGGTAAGTTTGAAAAGTTGTTGGCTACCAATGATGCATGGTCAAAACTCCCTGCGATATTCCTATGTGATTGGCATTGCTGCACTACATATCCCGGGTACATCACATGCCACTTGGGCCAAGCACACTCACCATCACTATAATACTAAATAAGATGTCCACAGTCACCTGGCTCACGTGGAATATGCGTGGACTGAATAATGGCCGAAAGGTACAGGTGATACACTCTTATTTGATCAGGCACAAAATCAACATCTGTTTCCTGCAGGAACTCACTTAGCCAAGGCTCCACTTCCCAGTCTGCTTACCAGGGGTTGGGGGTGACTTTTTCCTCGACTTACTCTAACTACGCCAGGAGGTTCAGCATCCTCATACGTAAGGGTCTAGCGTGGAAGACAGCTGTTTTAATGATAAAGATGGACGTTATATCATATTGGCGGGCACACTACATAATTCTCCTGTAACATTGGCTGCCATATACGGGCCTAACACTGATGACCCTGATTTCTTTGCTAAGATATGGCATCTGATTGCCGACACCGGCCCCTAGACAGTGCTATGGGGTGGCGATTTCAACTTTCCACTAGACGACTCACTTGACAGAACCAGCAGCTCTCTACGCCCCACCCTCATGCGGCTAAAACCATCCATACACTAATTGCTGATAATCATCTTATAGATACTTGGCGATCCACGCACTACAAGACTCACGCAGGCACTTGCCTATCGATGCAACACAAGGCTTGGTCAAGAATCGACTATTGACGAATCACCGGAGATACACAGCAGTGGACGTTGTCCACTACTCACTTACCTCACACCATTTCTGATCACGCCCCAGTACAATTGACCATTCAATTGCCTTTCATTTTACCTTGTGCATTCTCCTGGCGACTGCCTTCGGGCGCCTTGCGCGGTGTGGTTTTTTGGGACGGGGTCCGCACAGCCATTTTAGAGTATTTTGAGCTAAATACCGATTCGGTCAGCTCACCCTCCACCTTATGGGACACATTTAAAGTCGTTATATGAGTGTATGTATTTCCAAGCAGAACACCATCCTCAGAGATATCTGGGGCACACTCACAAGATTTGAGGCTGATATTGCAGCGCTGGAGTCAGACTTCATCCATTCCACTGATCCGGTCACGATTGCTGGTATCTGAAGCAAGATGTTGGAATACCAGGAAGAGGCGCTGCACGAGACTCACTACCTGGGCAGGAAGTCTCAAGCTCGTAGATATGGGGAAGGGGACTGCCCCGGCAGGACTCTTGCTCGTCTACTTCGAAAAACTGCATGCCATGACTCATGTAGCTGAGTTATTGGATATGGATGACTGCGCTTGCTCCTCTCCTACTGATCTCCTGTAGATGATGGCGACATTATTTGCTCACATTTACGCTACCACCCCAATATCAGATGCTGCGGCCCTCCAGATGTATCTGGACGAGGTACAGTTGGTCTGGTTATCTGATGCCCATCGGGAGTTTCTAAACTCCCCCATCACCATTGAAGAAATACACAAGGCAATTGCCAGCCTTCCCCCTGACAAAGCTCCAGGCATGGGCGGACTGCCTGCAGCCTTCTACAAAGTATTCTCTCAGATCCTAGCCCCAAAACTCCTGGATATGTATCAGGATGCACTGGAGACGGGGCAACTTTCCCATCCTTACGGGAGGCTGTAATTGTCACTATCCTTAAATCTGACAAACCACCTAACCAATGTGATTCTTACCGCCCTTTATCCCTAATAAACACATATAACAAAATATATGCAAAAATACTAGCTAATCACCTCCAACTGTTCCTACCCGTAATGGTACGGCCTGACCATTCTATCTCTGGACAAAGATTCTTCGTCGGCGGAAGCAAACTTCAAGCTCTGCTTCTCAGCAGTCATCCAGTGGATGAAAGATAATCATCTCCGGTGCAATACGGACAAGACAGAGATTCTTCTGATGGGGAAAGATAACCCTTTTCAACCCAGGGCCTGGTGGCCGGATGATGTCATAGCTCCCCCGGCTACAGTTGACGTTGCAAAAAATCTGGGAGTATTATTTGATGCTCCCCTTTCTTTTAAACCTCATGTACTAAAAGTGGGAGGAACCTGTTTTGGTCTAATCAAAACGCTAAAAAAATTCTTCTATTTGATCCCCCTAACGGCTAGGAAAACAGTGGCAGTGGCGTTGATTCTTTCACGCTTGGACTACTGTAACAGCCTTCTGGCAGGGATCAATAAATCTACACTGAAGAGATTACAGGTGGTCCAACACGCGGCAGCTCGTCTGGTTCTGAAACGTCCGCGTAGGGCCTCCGCATCGGCTGCTCTAAAAGCTCTCCATTGGCTCCCTGTACATAAGAGAATTCTATTCAAAATCCTCTTAATTACTTTTAGAGCAGCACACAAACAGGGCCAAACTTACCTGTCAGCAAGATTCACCCCTTATACCACAACTAGGACCCTCAGATCTTCCTCAGCGCATCTTCTTAAAACCCCCAGTTACAGATGCAAAACCAGGGGAGGAAAATCAGTTACGGTCTTAGGAACCAGAGCATGGAACCTTCTGCCAGACAAACTGAGACGCCTCAAAACAGAAAAATTGTTCAGGAAGGCTTTAAAGACCTGGATCTTTGGTATACCAGACGAAGTCTGTCACTCTCTTATATAGGTTCCTCCTTCTTCAGCATGCTTGACCTTAACCGGATAGCGCCAGGATGCTCCTTTTGAAGTGACAGTATGTGCTTTATAAGTTCCCTATTCAATTCAATTCAATTTGACTTTATACCGGGTAGATCAACGTCCCACAACCTGCGTACCCTCTTCGCAGTACTGCATTATTTACAGCCACAGACTTTGGCTGCTGCTGCTCTATTGGACCCTATAAAACAATAATATAAATAAATATTAAATAAATATATATAACAAATTTAAAAAAGTAAAATTATTTTTAATCTTTTTAAAATGAATTATATACTACATTAACTAAAATAATACAAAAAATATTAGATATCGGAGGTAATAAAATTACTATTCCAACTCCAAACAGTGCAACAGTAGGGAAAGTGTTGGATAGCGTAGGGGTAAAAATTACTATTCCTACTCCAGGGAGTGCAACAGTAGGGAAAGTGTTGGATAGCGTAGGGGTAAAAATTACTATTCCCACTCCAGTGAGTGCAACAGTAGGGAAAGTGTTGGATAGCGTAGGGGTTAAAATTACTATTCCCACTCCAGTGAGTGCAACAGTAGAGAAAGTGTTGGATAGCGTAGGGGTAAAAATTACTATTCCCACTCCAGTGAGTGCAACAGTAGGGAAAGTGTTGGATAGCGTAGGGGTTAAAATTACTATTCCCACTCCAGTGAGTGCAACAGTAGGGAAAGTATTGGATAGCGTAGGGGTAAAAATTACTATTCCCACTCCAGTGAGTGCAACAGTAGGGAAAGTGTTGGATAGCGTAGGGGTTAAAATTACTATTCCAACTCCAGTGAGTGCAACAGTAGGGAAAGTGTTGGATAGCGTAGGGGTAAAAATTACTATTCCCACTCCAGTGAGTGCAACAGTAGGGAAAGTGTTGGATAGCGTAGGGGTTAAAATTACTATTCCAACTCCAGTGAGTGTAACAGTGTGGAAAATGTAGGATAGCGTAGGGGTTAAATTAACATACTTATTAATTAAATAATTTTTGTAAAATAAATAACATATTAATAATTAATTAACTAAAAAATTAATAATAAATACCAATAAAATAAAATTAATATTTACTTAAAAAACATTAAATTACTTCCCACCCTATTCCCCCATAAACACACAACCCGCTACACATAAAAAGAACACAATTAATTTAATTATCAATTAATCAATTAATAAAAATTAATTACCAATTAATAATTAATTAACAATAAATTAATTATCAATAACAATAAATAAAAAAATATTAATTAATTAATTATAATTAAATTACTTCCCACCCTATTCCCCTATAAACCCACAACCCGATACGCATAAAAATTAACATAATTAATTTAATTACCAATTAAGCAATTAATAAAAATTAATTACCAATTAATAATTAATTAACAATAAATTAATTAACAATAACAATAAATAAAAAAATTAATTATAATTAACACAATGATAAATAAATCAATTAATAAAAATTAATTACCAATTAATAATTAGTTAACAATAAATTAATAATCAATAACAATAAATAAAAACATAATAATTAATTAATTATAATTAAATTACTTCCCACCCTATTCCCCTATAAACCCACAACCCGCTCTGATACTAAAACGCAAAATTTACTTACAAAAAATTACTAATTTCTAAACATTTAATACATATATTTAAAAATAAAAAAAATTACAAAAAATGTTAAACATACATATAAAATACATACTAAAATACATAACACTAATATAAATATCGATATTATTAACAACAATATTTTTGCTAACAATATTACTTACTTCGATATTACTTACTTCGATATTACTTACTTCGATATAAAAAAACGATATTACTTACCTTAAGGTCGATATTCTGATCACTGATATTCTTGACATCGATATTCTGTCCCTACGATATTAAAAACTCGATATTAGTGTAGGTCGATATAAAAAAAAATCAATATTTTGACTGCGCACCATATTTCCCATTTTAGTGCGGAATCAAAACTTAAATCTGCCCAGCAATGGTAAAAGGAAACTCATATTAGTGGTTCTTAACCTGAGTCTGTGGAACCCTGGGAGTCCACGAAGCCTCCTCAGCAGGACTGTGACTGTTTAAAAAAAAAATTATATTTGATTAATAAAGTATATATACATATAAGGCAAAATTGTACATTTTAAAACGCTCTGTGAATAAAGAAATATATTGTGGTTTCTTTCTTTGGATGGTGAAACTTAAGTTGGTACTCTTATCTTTGTTCGACGGAGCAGCGCAGGTACAGCAAACAGAATATAGTATGGATAATTTGCAGCCTCGATAGATGCACTTGTATGAGCCTATAAAAAAGCATGTATTAGGAGTAAAATGACAAACTGATATGCTAGATTCTAGCATATTTCATAGTCTTTTAAATTAAAACTACATTTTGAAAAGCTCCCACCTTCCCATTAAAATAAAAAAATACATATTGTTTTTTTTGTAAATGAAATATTTCATAATTTGAAAAAAAAAAGATTGGCGTTGTTTACTACTCTAGGGTTGTAACTAGGTTCCCTGTAAGGATTCGCCTGAATGGATTGGATTTGACCCCGATAGCACATGTTTGTATCTATAGTGGAGATGTAAGTAAGGTGGACGGCATGTATATCACTGTCTGATAGACACTCGGTCAGTCGCATGGATCGAGATGTGGCGTTAGGGAGGGGTATGGTTCTCCAATTAAAAAGACGAGTTTGATGGATGTGGGCAGGCAGCCTGAAGGTTTGGGAGCCAGAACGATTCATCAGGGCTCTGTTGGGCCTTTGATTTTGCAGCAACTCTTTGGTGGTGACAGTAAGTTTCTGTAGTTCATCCTTGAGATGGAGTAGGTTGGATGAGATCTCGTCAAGGCGATATTCTAAAGAGGCGTGTTGACGGTTGGTCATGGGTTGGGGGGTGAGGCCAGGTTGAGAAGTGAAGCCAAGTGAGGAGTGGTGGTCAGGTAGGTCGTGCAGAGGGACTGTCTGTGTAGGGGTGAAAATAGAGGGAAGGTGAGGGGGGATTATGTGCTGATTGTGCGACCTATAAGGCGTGAGGTTAGTACTGCTAGGGGATATGGGCACCGATGTGGTCACTGTCTGGGCACAGGGGGGAGCTGTGGAAATACAGGAAGGACCCATGCAGGGGAGTTTGGAGGATAGGGAAGAAGATGGGGGGATAGGTCCTGGAATGAGGGATTCTATGCTAGTTGTAGTCGGGGCAAAGTGTGCATGTGACCTGGGTCGGTGCATCACAGATTGAGTCTGAGACTATGCAGGAGGATTGATCTAAGGTAGGAGTGCCAGCGGAGAGGTTTGGGGAGCCTGGGCTGGCAGAGGGGTATGGGGTGAGTGATGCTGGTGTAAGCATGGGCGTTACTAGGGGTGAAAGAGCGATATGAGGGAGCTAGGGTGATATAGGCTGTGTGATTAGTTCTTGTTATTCACAGCCCTTTTAATGATAGGGAAGATCTCGACCAGTATTGCTAGTTTGTCATTCGAAGATTGTATTAAAATATTCCCATTATTATATAGAAATATGGTAGCAACTGTTCTGAAGAAGGTAGAGGGAGATACTAATAATCTAAAACCATGAGGTGTTTTCCTGGCATTAGGGATCCAGAGCAATAAATAAAGGGTGTTCCTCCATTGGGCACATCTTTTTATGTAGAAGATGAAGTCACTAATTGACATACCCTGACTGGAGCAGAAATGACGGTTAGAGATAAGGGTTTCAGAGTGGGATTTGAGGAATCTGTGTTTGAGGGTTTTTGAGGCATTTTTGGAGAGATTGGGAGGTTACTTAATTGTGAATGCATTAAAACCCGAAGGTTCTAGTTTTATGTCCTTTGCTCTGGTAGAGATAGGGCCCATGATGAGTGAACAGGTAGCTCCCAGACAGGGAAGAGGGGTAGTGTGAGAGTATGGTTCATGAGGGTTCTGGATCACTCTCCTACAACCCAGAGACAGAAGTCTGGTAGGACAAAACCAGGATTCTTCAGCAGCCAGTGTAGGAAAGTGCCCCTATTTGCATGGTTGCCCCCCAACCTTTTGCCTGATGTTGATGCTCTTTGACTAACCCTGGGTTTCTGCCAACCAGGTACACAGGGCCTATGTTCTTTCTCCAAATCTGTACTGTTGCACACCCAAATTAGCAACTCTCTGGCCTCATGTACGTCCCTTGTAAAAGGTACCATAGGTACCAACAGGACTGTGGCCAGGGAAGGCCACCAAGGGCTGCAGCACATTTTGTGCCACCCTTAGAGGCCCTGTACCCTGACACAAACACATTGCCATTGCAGGCTGCGTGTTTTGGTGTAGAACAAAGTGAGGAGTCGACATGGCACACATCCCTGCGTGCCATGCCTACAACCCACTGCCTATGGCATAGGTCAGCCACCCCCCTAGGTGGGTGCACTATGCTGCTGGTGAGGGTACACGTGCATGAGCCCTCTACCCCTACAGTGTCTATGTCCATTCTTAGACATTGTAAGTGCAGTAAAGCCATAAAGAGTATATGGTCTGGTAGTTTGTCATTACGAACTCCACAGCACCATAATGGCTTTACTGAAAACTGGGAAGTTTGATATCAAACTTTTCAGCACATTAAACCCACACTGATGCCAGTGTGGGATTTAATGAAAAATGCACTCAGAGGGCATCTTAGAGATGCTCCCTGAAAAACAACCTGACTCTAGTGTCTTGGCTGACGGCTGCTCGCCAGCTGCCACCCCCAGACATGTTTTTGGAGCCCTGGGTTGAGAGCCTCCTGCTCTCGGGGTCCTGAAACAAAGCACATCCTGGGCAGAGGTGCCAAGCCTCCTCCCCCAGGATGGGCAGGGGCCACGAAGGGGAAGATTCAAAGGCTTGCCGCCTTTGTGAGCTACCCCAGCCATTTGCTGCTCCCAGCAACTGGCCCCCACCGGTTCTGACCCCCACTTTGGGTGGGAGAATTGGCGGGAAAACCAGGATTGGAGGAGAGGTGTGCCCACCTTTGCCAACTCCACCCCTCAGGTGGGGGAGGCAAGGTGAAGCACAACTCTCAGCCCCGCCCATCCAACCAGAGTGAGGCTTATGCCCCCCTCCCACTGGAGGGAGGCATAATAGGGGGTTTACCCACACCAAGGAAGATACCCATTGGACCCAACTTTTACCTACCTGAAACACCCCTAAATTTAGTAATTAGGGGCAACCCTGAACATTGCCTCCTCAGACAAGAAGATACAAGAAGAAGAAGGGCAGAAAAGCCGTGCTGAAGGAAGAAGAGGAGGACACCAACTGACTTGGCCCCAGCCCTACCGGCCTGTCCCGACCTCGACCTGCTCCCTCAAAATCCCGGTGTGTCCTGCAGCCAGCAGCCCCCCAGAACCTGGAGGACCTGCCCTGCCTTCCCCAACCAGACTTTGTCTCCCGTGAGCACCGGATTTGTTCACTAACAGACTCCGGCTCCAGCCAAATCTGCAAGTCTGCACCCGATGCCCACGGCCCGAGTTTGAGTGGCCCAACACCACGAGGAGGTCTCCCCTGCAATTCTGACCTGGGATCTGGTGATCCCTGATCTGCCCTCGACATCCCAACTTAACTCTCCAACCGGTGGTCGCCTCCAGAAGATCTTCGTGCCCGAGCCTGCAGTGTTTGTTCAAGCTGGAGAATCCCCATTGAAAGTAGCAGGGCACCCGGCGCCAAAACCGCACCCTGCATGCGGCCGCCCTAGTGCCACTGTGGGTGCACCTTGGGTGCTAACTTGAACCCCCCTTTGCCCTGAGCTTAATTCCAGGAGCTTTGTTCCCTCACCCTCGTGGCCTGCTCATGAGCAGCAACCAACCTGAGGTCCCCTATCCCCCATTGGATAACATTGGGCCTCAGCACTCTGCACCCAGCTGCCCTAGTGGTGCTGAGGGTGCTCTTGGAGTGCATCCTTGACCCTGGGGGAACCCTTGTTCTAACCCCAGAAAACCAATTCCCAAACTAAGAGGGTCATTATGATGGCGGGCGGACAAAGTCCGCCTGCCATCGCAACGGAAAAAGGGACCACCCGCCACATGTGCGGCGGTCCCGCGATTCGAATTAGGATGCGCCCGCCACACTGGCGGGCGCATCCCGCATTTCTTACATTGCGGCGAGCGGTGCTGTCAGCAGCACCCACTGCAATGTAAAAAGGGCATGTTGCGCATTTGCATGCACAACGTGACAGACACCGCGCGGTGCCTGCCACCTTGTGCATGCATATGCAGGGGGGTACCACAGGTACCCCCCATGTGCACCCCCCAACCCCCCAACATCTTGGGGGCCCGCAACAGGCCCCCGAAAGTGGAATCCGCCTGGCTTTCCATGGCGGAGTCTCCGCCATGGAAAGCCCTGCACCGCCGCCCATCATAATATGGATGGCGGTGTCTTGTAGACACTGCCACCATATTTGCGCCCTTTTCCGCCCGGTCGCCCGTACGACCGGCGGAAAACCGGCGGACGGTCTTTCCGTCCGCCGGCATCCCCACCGCCAGCGGGGGAAATGGTAGGCAGGCGGTGTAAAATGGCGGGCTGATCACCACCGCCATACGGGCAGTGGCGATCCGCCCGCTATTATAATGACCCCCTAAGTACTTAACTGTAAACCGATAACTTCATTTTCTCCTATAGGATTGCATTGACTGCTTTTCTGTGAAAAATGTTGTGTGGAGTTGGAAAATTGTATGAAACCATAAGAAACTGTATACATACAAAAACAGATTTATTCACCTTTTATCTAGGAAATGTCCCAGTGTGATATCTAGGCATATCACACTGAGTAGGAAAAGTAACTTAAAAAGTAATCTGGAAAGTACCTTAAAAAGTAATTTCAATAGTAACAAAGTATTTTCAACTGTTTATGAACAAGTGACTTACTTGTAACCAATCCAATTGCATTCAAACTGTATTTAACTACATTATTCTTGCAAAGTACTATTACACTTAGCTGTACCAGTCCTGGCTTGGTTCTAGAAATAAAATACAACTAAATAATATTTTTATACAAAACAAATTGGTCAGAGTTCAGTCTTTGAGTGTGTGAAATCATTTCTTGCCTGAGTGTGTACAATAAATGCGTAACACTACCCTCTGATAAAGCCTTGCTGCTTGCCCACACTACCACAAATAGAGAGTAAAGTATTATCTACTTTAGCCTCTGCCTACCTCTGGGGATCCACTGGACTCTGTGCACAGTATACCTTACTTTGGTATAGTATATGCAGAGCCAGCCTCCTACATTGGTGGATCAGCGGTAGGGCCTACAACTTTGCATTTGTTGGACTGATTTGGTCAGCACCTGATCACACGACAGAACTCCTAAATTGTCTTTAGAATTCTGAATGTTTTAAATTGACAGTTTTTCCAAATTACTAAAAGTCTTGTTAGGGCCTTGGTTAAGTACCTTTAGAATTTTAGAAAAATAAAAACTCACCATAGTGGTGAGAGGGTGAGGGGGTTAGATTCTTTTTGTAGAATGTCTCTTAACAAGAACCCAGCTATTAGTGAAAATATAACCAATGACATAGAGAACATGGTTGAGGAGCTCGACCTTACCCCTTATCTCCACTTAGAATTTAGGGAGTTAAGGTCTCTATGTAAACTTAAAAACATTACTAAGGGGTCCCATCCCTCCAAACAAAGGCTCCCGGAGCTGTTGGCAGGGTATGCTAAGGACCACCCCTCTGAGCAAGTTAAATACCTCTCAGATAGGGAAGAGGATGGAGGGGATGAGGATAACTTCCAACCCCCCTCACTCCCTAGGGAGAGCAGGGTCCCTGTGCCCCTGGCTCCAAGAATACAACGCATAGCACCTAGATCCCACACATGTGGGTCAGGTGCTTCTGAGTCCATTGAGGACAGCCTCAATGAGAACACTAACCTCTTAATGAGGTTGACCAAAAAAATATTAGACCTAGAGACCAGACTCCTGGCTCTAGAAAAAGAAAGATTAGAGGTGGATTTAGCTCCCATCAATGGTGGCAGCAACTTAATGAATAGGGGCAGAGAGCAATCTTATGATCCCAAAATCCCCAAAGGGATTGTCCCCGATTTGAGGAACGTGATGACATTACCAAATGTTTCACAGTTTTTGAGAGAGCTTGTGAAATGAGAAAAGTGAGGAAGTCACACTGGGGGGCACTCTTTTGGTCTGAGTTCAGTCTTTGAGTGTGTGAAATCATCTCTTGCCTGAGTGTGTACAATAAATGCTTAACACTACCCTCTGATAACGCCTTACTGCTCACCCACAGTTCCACAAATAGAGAGTAAGGTATTATCTACTTTAGCCTTTGCCGACCTTTGCGGATCCACTGAACTCTGTGCACACTATACCTTACTTTGCTATAGTATATACAGTGCCAGCTTCCTACAGCCATCCATGGATAAACAAGAATATTCTTGGTGTCCTGTTCCTTTCCTTTAAAGTGCAGCTGAGTGTTATCTGTAAAACCCAGAGATAAGCGCCTGGTAGGACAAAAGCAGGGTCCTTAAAAACCAGACAGTGGATACACAAGAATTGTCTTGATATTGTGTTCTCTCCCTTTCAAATGTTATGTCATGCCACTCACCTGGCTCTTGTCCGCAGAGACGATGCTGGACCTTCTATCTCTCCTAGGGCGGCGGCGTTTGATCAGTGAATCAACTGCTGCCCCAGAAGGCAAGGGGGTTTGGGACACAATAACAAACAGAGAGACTTGCATGCCTTCGAGCTCAGCTACCGTCTTCTTGGATTTGTATGTACGTGTCTTCTCAGTCCTGGAGAGCATCGTTGTCATGATATGTGTGTAATTCAGTGCGCAGTGAGCTGTACTACATATACAATATACAAAAATGGATAAAGACCTTGAACCCGCAGGCCACAATGCCTTCACCATTCTATACCCGCCCAACCTCTCCAAAAATGCTACAAAGAAGCTCAAGCACAGGCTTATGATAAACCATCCTGAGACTCGTATTTTAGACCCATACTTCTGCATTAACAAAGCCATTATTTCCAACGACCTTATCTTCCACACAAAAAAACGCGCCCAATGGAGAAACACCTTTCGCGCATTGCCCCGAATCTCCAAAACAACAAAAAACCCGCACGCCCTCAAATTGTCAGTTAGCCCCTCAGACCTATGCCCTGCGAATGCCACCATCACTATCTACAACAACGGTACTATTCTTATACAAGCCTCCAACGCTAATCTCGATACCATAGACAGGCTCTTCCCTACTCTCAAGAAAGCAGTAAACAGTAAAAATTGCACAATCACCGCACCCCTTCATCCTCAGGATCTAGATGCCACCCTAATCCCTCTTCAAAATACCACATCTAACTCTTCCAATCTGACAATTGCCGTCACCGACATTGTGCCCATTCCCCCAGTCACATCTGATCCAAATACACAGGGGTCCCCAGGCCCAGGTGAGTCTGGATTGCACTTAGCCACCAACCTCAGCAGTGCAGAAACCCCCAGTAATCCCTACCACCCAGTCCTATGGGGCGCTGCCACACCTGAATCACCCAGCCCAGAAGAGACAGGGTTAGACTCTGCTACCGACCTCATCATGACAGACGCATCACCGGTTTCACTGCCGCCCGCGCGGGATGGCACTAAACGAGATACCACCAGCCCAGACCTCCTCTCCCCCCTTTCATCCATAGCAGTTTGCATTGATCCCACTCACCCTCTGTCCTCCTCGATATCTGAGAGGTCCCTTACACCCGATACTTGCATACCACCCATCCATTCACACCGCACAATGACCACTCCCCAACCGCACGAGGCAGCCCCTACTCGACTGCCTCGCCTATATACCACACCACTCACTGTTGTGGAACCTACAACAAACATTCCTGTTCAGCTTCCCGCATCCACCCTCAATGAAGTTATCCCCAAGCAAATTGAGAACGTGATCTTGCAAACCGAACCTACTGGTGGCTCGCCCGCCATAACCGACCATACAACCATACCTAACGTAGGTATCCCCAAGCAATTGGAGAACGTGCTCATGCAAACAATCACTACAGGCGGATCACCCTCCGCAACTGATCATACACCCACACCTACTACCTGCTTCCCCAACTCCGTCTGGATCTCTCGACTCAACAAGTTAGCCATTGGCCTATCACATCTCAAGAGCGAGATGCATAATCTATCTTCTATCACTAACGAACTTCTTAACATTCACAGAGCCACCAACGACACCGTGAACCAAATCAGTTTACAAATGAGAAATTGCATCCCCTCGAATGCACACACTGAGAACACTAGTCAGAATAATCAAATCAGTGTCCAACCTAGTAGACACATACACAAGCTCTTACACCCCAAATCTTACACCACAGATCTTACTTCCCCATCTTGGCCTAGGAGGGCAAGTGATGAACTATCAGACAGAGACATAGACGACCTCCTCACATCCTATGCCCGAGCAACAGATAACAATAAGTCGCAATGGGGCACTATCCAATCCATTGTAACCAATCCCCTCAGAGAACCGACTCCCAACACCAGATCCGTAAATAATGATAACCTCACAAATATCAACATAGAGCAGATTACCCTAAACCACTCTATTAACAAGTTGAAGTGTGGGCTCATTAATTGCAGATCTGCTAGCAAACATGCTCCTGACATATTCAACCTCATTCTAGAGAATGATTTAGACATTATGGTCCTCACAGAAACATGGCTAAATAGCTCCTCCTCGCCCATCCTTGACTTACTGGTTCCTCCTACCCACGACCTAATCCGTCTAGACAGAATCGGGAAACTCGGGGGAGGGGTAGCCTGCATTTATCGTAACTCAATATCAGTCAAGCAAGCAGACTCCATCGGTCTATCCTCCTGCGACTATCTCTGTATCAATATCTTTGATGCTTGACGCATCGCCAGCAAGCTTCACATATTCTACCACCCCCCAGGCGACAACTTGACTTGTATCGACGAGATAATGGAGGTCATGGCATCCAACGTCAATTCACAAGTACCTCAAATTTTCCTGGGTGACTTTAACCTCCACTGGAACAACGCTAACGATCATATTGTTGGATGTCTCAAAGAGTTTCTGTCAGAACAGGAGCTATCTCAATTCTGTGACAGCCCAACTCACAACAAGGGAGAGACTCTGGACCTCATCATTGCAAAAACTAACATCGTCCTACTAGAATCCATCACCCCATGTGATTGGTCTGACCATTATTGCATCCTCTTCTCCATCAATATCGAAGTTATTCAAAAAAGGGGCCAACCCTCAAAAACAAGACAATGGAAAAGGAACTTACAAAACATCGACCCCATCACCTTAGTAAACTGATGCAACTCCGCCCTGACCCACATGACGGACTTAACTGACGTACATGACCTCACAACCTTCTACAATTCCACTTTACTCGAAATCCTGGACTCTACAGCGCCCCTCCAAGAAAAAAACGTCTCCTCCAAAATTTCCAAACCTTGGTTCAATGAAACCCTAAACTCGGAGCGACGCCACCTAAGAGCTACAGAGCGCATATGGAAATCTGCTCCTACCACTGATAACCTTGATCACCTTAGAAGGTTAAGGAACTCATACAATAGGAAGATTCTCAAGGCTAAGGCAGACTTCTTCAGAAACCAGCTGAACCAAGCAATCAACCGGCCAAAAAAACTCTTTGAAATCGTCAAGCAACAATCATGCAATTCGACTAACTTTAGGGAACCAAACGACCTGGCCACACCTACCTGTGATGTGCTTGCCAATTTTTTCAGCGAAAAGACTAAGGGCCATATGTAGGTAATTTCTATTTACCGATTCCTAAATACCGAATTTTACCGATTCGGTATTTAAGAATCGGTAAATAGAATGTAGGTAAACATTCGGTAAATTATACCGATTCGGTAATATTCGGTATTACCGATTCGGTATTTACCGAATCGGTAATAAGGAATACCTTCCCATTCATTCCTATGGGCCTGGAGGCCCATAGGAATGAATGGGAAGCCATTCACTATTACCGATTCGGTAAATACCGAATCGGTAATAGGGGAGCATATTCAAGGGTGGCAGGGTGTCAAATTGACACCCTGTTGCACCCCTGAATCGTGCATGTGTGCACATGTGGCGCACATACATGCCCTAAGGGCATGTTTGTCTGCCACATGGCACTTTTAAAAAAGCACAAAATTGCTTTTTAAAAGGTATTCAGTATTTACCACCAACTTGTAGTTGGTGGTAAATAACGAATCCTGAAACCAAAAATGCACTCACTTGAGTGCTCCCTACATAGGATTTAAGGAATCGGTAATTTACCGATTCCTTAAAATAACGAATCGGTAAATTACCGATTCCTTAAATCCGGCCTCCTACATCTCGATTGCCTAAATACCGGTCGGTAACGGGAGATTTACCAAATTTCGGCCGTTACCGACCGGTATTTAGCTACCTACATATGGCCCTAAGACCATCGAGCTAGACATCCAATCCAAGAAGGCGCTCCCACAATCTATGGCCCAAGATACTAAATGTGGCGCTCTACTCAAAGTCCATTTTATTACTCCAGGGGAAGTCACAAAAAACAATGCATCATGGCACACCTTCTCGCCAATCTCTCAACAAATAATCGATAACACTCTTCAATCAATCAACCCCTCCAATCATTTCTCTGACCCCTTGCCTCCTGCCCTGTTCAAAATGTTAAAAACCACTATCCTACCGCTATGGGCTAAAATTATAAACGCCTCCCTGAGACAAGGCGCCATTCCGGATTGTCTTAAAATAGGGCAGGTCACACCTATACTAAAGAAAGCTGACGCCACCCCATCTGATCTCAACAACTACCGCCCCATTTCCAACATCCCCACTTTGGCGAAACTGTTGGAGAAGTGTGTACAAATTCAATTATGCAACCATATTGAGAATTACAACCTTTTAGACAGTCACCAATCGGGCTTCCGCCAAGGTCACAGCACAGAATCTGCACTCACTCACATTATGGACGACATACTAAAAATGCTTGACCGCAGCGAGTCATGTCTGATGATACTTCTTGACCTGTCCTCCGCCTTCGATACGGTCAAGCATGACAACCTTTTGTCCCTACTGGAACGAAGGATGGGCCTCTCGGGCACAGTGTTGCAATGGTTCTCCTCCTTCTCAAATAACAGAACACAAAGAATCAAGATGAAGAACTCACTATCGCAACCCTCTGTGGTCACCCTGGGTGTCCCTCAGGGATCAGCCCTATCACCCATTCTTTTCAACCTACTAATGGAGCCTTTGGCGAACGCACTGAAAGCAGCGAACATTCTATATCATCTGTACGCGGGCGACACCCAGCTATATCTGAAAGTCTCCACACCAGAAGACTTCATTTCCCTCAACGCTATTCTACTGAACACGCAAAGCTGGCTCACTAACAACCACCCCATGCTGAATACCAAAAAAACGGAATTCATTCTCATCTCGCCACCGAGCCACACACCCAAGCTAGACCTATGGTTAAAACACCTAACCTCCCTTGACTGTGTTCCCCTCATCATTCACTCAGCAAAATCCCTAGGAATCACCATAGACAAACATTTGAATATGCAGTCGCACATCGCTAATGCCACCAAGGGAGCCAACTACAAGCTGAGCATACTAAGGAAACTCAAACCCTTCCTCCCTCAAGCAGATCTAAAAATGGCAGTCCAAGCCCTAGTGTTACCAAGATTAGACTATGGAAGCACCACTCTTTGTGGTCTCCCCAAATACCAGCTGGCTCCGCTGAGGGCCTCACTTAATGCTGTGGCTAGACTGGTATCTGGAACCAAAAGAAATAGTCACATCTCACCGACCTTGAAAGCCCTGAACTGGTTGCCTTACAAGGCAAGAATACACCTAAAAGTGGCCTGCATGACCCACAAAGCGATACATAACAATACACCCAGTTACTTAGCTCTAAAGCTAGAAAGGTCAGGAGGTTGCAGACAACTTCGAAGTGCGGGTACTTTCCTTCTAAAACCTAAATCCTTTCATAAGAAGAGAACTGGCTGCAGAGCTTTCTCAGGGATTGCACCAAAGATTTGGAACTCCTTACCTCCAGGGGTGCGTGGAATCGCTTCCTTTACCGCATTCAAAAAAGAAGTAAAAATACTACTAATGAACAAATTCACGTCATAAGTCTTAACTCTATGCTGACCTCGAATCACCTATTAAGATCCGCATATCATTGCCTTCCCAGGTGGAATGTATGAGCCTATTATATGCAAGACTAAGTTTATTATCTATATACTGTATACCCACTGTGAATCGAAGGAGTATATGATATGTTTGTTTGTTAGCACAATCACCTAATGCTCAATAACTGTATATTATGCAATGTCCTGCAGATTCCCGGTCCCCTATGTTTGTTACCCATATATTATATATCTCTTTTGTACGAAATGACACAGCTGAATGCTTGTATACCACCTCATCCATTTTTGTTTTTAAACTGTATACTGTAAAGCGCTCTGATACCCCCGTGGGTCACGTTCGCGCTATATAAAACTTTATAAATAAATAAATACAAGTAGAGAGGTTATTCAACAAATGAGTAGTCATTAAATATTCCCTCCCGCCTTTGACATGCGTACTAACAGTCACTTATAGAATAATGAATCCATTGCTGCATATACTTCCAATAATCAACTATCACCCTTGGAGTTGCGGCACTCCCAGCAGAAGCTATATCGTGTTTTCACATCACACACTAGGGTACACCTTGTTTATCGAACACTAGGCACAAGATGCGCAAGAGTGAGCTTTTGGATTCACAGACTACAGCACAATAAAGGATGGCACAGTTTGCATATTGCTAGTGTTTTTTGTATCTCAGGGTGCCCTAATAATGGAGGGTCGTGGCACCAGATCAAGGCTTCCTGTTTCAGATCGTTAGTGGGGATTTACAATGTAGTGCCATGATAAGCAACCCATCATGTGGGTAATTGTTCTCTTTGTCCACCCACTTGTCTATGTCTGCTTGTTTAGTGCATTGGCGGACTTTTTAGTCCGTGATTGCATAGCCCAATTATGTGTTCTGGAGCTAGGATGTTTTGTGGTGGTGCCAGACTCATGTCCTGGTCATCATGTCCTCATCATGATAATAAATCAGCTTTTTCTGTTACGCCCCAGGTCTGTACGTGATCAGAAAATTTGACTCACTAAAGAATAGGAGCCACGTCATTTGGTGTGGGATCAAGCCCTTCAATGATCTGAAAAACAGAAGGTTTTTATAATCCGTGTGTATGGTGACAGTGTGTTGTGCTCCGAGTAAGCACTGCAGCCATTCCTGAAAGTAGATTCTAATGGCAAGCAACTCTCATTCAGGCACTGTGTAATTCTACTCGGCGGGCAGCAACTTCTTGTAAAAGTAAGCAATGGGGTGCATGTGTCCTGTAGAAATAGCGCGTTGTGATTAGATTCCCCTTACTGCCAGCTGCAAGGCATCTGCCTCCACGATGTACGGTTGTGTGAAATCTGGGTGTTTCTGTATCGGGGCTGACATGAATTCCTGTTTCAATGAACAGAAGGCTTGTTCCGCCTCCTGTGACCAAATGAAGGGTACTTTCTTTCTGAATAATTTCGGAATGGGACTTACAATGTTGGAGAAGTGAGTGATGAACCTCCTATAAGAATTGGCAAAGCCCAAAAAACTCTGCACCTCTTTAATTGAGGTTGGGGCTGGCCAATCTAGAGATGTTTGGACCTCTTTTGGGTCCATGGTCATGCCTTCAGGTGACAGGATATAGCCTAGAAGCTGACATTTTGAGTGTGAGATGTGCATTTCTCTACCTTGACGAGCAGGGCATGGTCACAGAGGCGCTGTAAGACTGTTCATATATGAGTGATATGATCGGTCATGCTTTGGCAATAAATAAGGATGTTGTCGATGTATACGATGATGCATGCGTCCAGCAGATCCTGTAGGACCTCATTTATAAAGAATCTAAATGCGGCGGGCTGTTACACAGGCCGAATAGCATGACGGTATATTCGAATAAACCAAACGTGGTTCAAAAAGGTGTCTTCCACTTGTCCCCCTCCTTCACCCTAATGAGGTGATACGCCTCTCACAAATCAAGATTAGTGTATACTGTAGAGGTGTGAACCTGGTCCAGCAAAACGGGAATGAAGGGCAAAGGGTACCGTCTTTTACTGTTACTTAATTCAGTGTCCGGTAGTCAATGCAGACCCGCAACTCATGGTTCTTCTTTTAAGGGACAAAGAAGAGTAGGGGGCCCTAGAGTGCCAGCAAGCATGATGGACACACTTCTGTGAGGCTTCTGCTGCCCGGGGCACAATTGAATATTAATCTGCCCTAGCTGATGGCAGTACGCCCCAAAAACAGCTCCACAGGAAGCAAGACACATGCGTGGTAAGAATAGCGGTCTGTCCGAACTACTTTTGAGTGAACCGGGTGAAAGGAAGAACCTGAGGAATGAACCTGAGGAATGAAGATGTGAGAAAGAAAATGGCAGCTGTGAACCGAGCTCAGCACTGCTGCGAGCACCAGCTCACCTGATGAGACAGCGGAGTGCGGAGGTGCTGCGGGGGAATACAGACTCGCTGTCCGCGGTGCCCCCTGATTGCTAGTAGTGCTACCTGCCTTGGGCAGGCAACGGGCGAGTGCGGCAGTGCACCTCGGATGGAGGCCAGGAGCTGAGGAGTGGCGTGACTGGCGCAGCAGAGACTGTACCGACCGACCGGGCGGCTTGGGGACACTGAGTTGGCTTGCCCGTCTTTCAACAGCCTCAATGTGTCACCCCGGTCTCGGGGAAGGACATCGAAGAATGTACAGCAGGTGAGCTGTGGGCTGGCAGGTGGTTGGGGTTGTGCTGGGGGGTGCGGCGGCCTGCGCTCTGGGGCTTGGCAGGCCTGCTGTGCCCCACTGGTAGCCCCGCTGCCGGCCCTGCTGCTGGCTGGCCCGCGCTGCTCTGAGGATTCGACAGGGTACCTTGCCATTCCCCCCTGAGGATTACATCCAAGCGGGTGAGGCTCCCTTGAGACTGGCCATATCTGCACAGGTGTGAGATTGTGGCACGGCCACCCGCCTGAAATCCAGGCATCTGCAGGAGCGATGATGAGCCCCCAGTCCTCCTGGAACACCTCTCAACTTCACCAAGTAACACACGATGCACGATGGCAGGTTTTCCAAAAGGGAAGTGGATTGAGAGAAAAAGAGAAAACACTGCTGTTCCGCACAGCCTGGTCCAGCCAGGTGCCCAATCTTGGGTCTTCTGAGGGAGCTACAGCGTTGTTGCGTAGCTTTTGTTACTCTATGAAAGGAAGAGAAAGGGCTATGAGCACAAGGTACACCTCTGAAACACCCACACGTTACTCTATCCAAACACTCACTACATACATACAGAATATATTTACCTGAATAAATCTCTCCTCTCCGAGTTGTGCGCAATATTCAAGATGCTAGGCTTTGGTCCAAATTTCAATTCAATATTTCTTAATAGCATAAAACGCATATGCATTCCTTGGCCACATAAATGTATAGTTCCGGTAATAGGATGTACTGGCCGGACTAAACAGGAGTAACGTGTTACAGCACACAACCTCTGAAAATATAACACTGTTTTGCTAGCAAAAGTACAATTACAATATCTTGTTGCCCATTATTTTGTCACATAACAAATTACCTATGTCACAATGTGCCACAGTTATTGTGCAATACAACAAAATGAAGCAGATGAAAAACTTCTACAAATAACAGTTTTGTGCCATAATGTTCTTTTTCTGTCCAAGAGTAAAAATAAATGCTGAGTATTCTAGCAGAAGTTTCAAATACTATTGCCCAAAGCAATCAGAATGAGCCTTCACCAGTGCATGAAAGCATTTTAACAAAGTGCGTGAGAAATCACCGAAATCAGCTCCAAATGCCGATAACAATCATGCCAAAATACAGTCAGAAATGCTCTAAACTTAGCTTGCTTCTTGTAGCAGCAGCTTGGATTGGAGTCCGAAGAGCAAGGTGGCCTGGAAGAAGAGAAAGCCTCCAGCTGGAACAGAGTCCTCCACGAGCAGCGTTGCCGGTGAGATGAGATCGGGAAATAAGCCAAGCACCGGCATGTGCAAGGCTTTTTAGGTCTCGCCTAGCGCAGCGCGCATGCGCTGCTCTAGGTACGGGCCTCTTGGAATCACTTCAGACTTCCAAGAGACTTCTCCGTGTGGGTCTGCCTCCTCCCACACATCCCATTGGCCTTTGCGTGTGGCTTTCAATAATGAAAGCACGCAAATGGCCAAAGACGGGTGCATGTCCCTCCTTTCCTCAAAACTTTCACTCCCATGGCCTAGGGGTCTCGGGAGCGAGCAGTGGCGCGCAGGGTGCCATCTGTTGTGGATCATGTTACGGTCGATGTCACGGCCGCGCGGCAGCACTTGTCCCTCTGTTCCCTTGAAACTGACACTGTTTATTGGCAGGGTGCTCTGGGGAGGCGGCACAGGCAATCCCTTGCTTGTAAAGTCGTGCCTCAAACTTGGAAACAAAAGCCACGCGCTGATGCTATCGCTTTTATGCTACCCTATAAACACGCGGCAAACTCCGCTTGAACCGTTTCTTCCTTTCAGCAAGGGGAAGGTATTTGTTCCAAAAATGATTAAGTTTGCATCGAAAAAAGGAGCTTGAGTTGTTTTTGTTACGTGCTAGGAGTTATAGGGCTGAAGACGTAGCAGCGTGACAAGCTGGAAAGAGGATCTTTTTATGTTTACATATTTTGTGCCTGTAATTTATGGCATGCTAACTTGCAGATATGTTATGTTGTCAGCATTTGTGTAGCGCTTTCCTGTCGAGTGTAAGGCCTCACAGCACACGTACTCACGAAAAAGGCCGGTGATGAGTTGCTTGTTTCTGACGTGCTTCCTCAATGCTAAATGACAACAGATCCCTTGCTGTCAACGGAAATCCATGCAAAATGCTGCCTCCTCGCATGCTGTCTACGTGAACAGTCGCATCTGTGGCACATTCTGAGTTCAGCAGTTGTGGAAGGCCTCTCTTGCACACTGCGCCCCCTAGGTTGCTTGGCCTTGCGCTGCATGATGTAAGTCTCCAGATATAAGCTGGGCTCCTGCCACCACCCACATGTGCGGCCGGGGACGTGTGGAAGTCAGCTGCAGAGCCCATCGCACAAAGGCAGACAATAAATATAGAAACTGCAGTGCCAGCAACTGTCGGGTATTTATAAACACAAGGATAAGGTTTTCAAGGAGGACACAGCCCTTCATCCAGAACTAGGGTCAAGAATAGAAATTGTGCCTGGCAGTAGTAGCGCGGACTTGTGCTCAGCGGAACTACTGTTTTGTGACACTCTCCTTGAAGCTGCTTTTTACTCAAAATTTTGAGTGGTGCGATCTAAACCATCTCTTTTGAGGGCAGGGTGTTGGGCCTCACTTCGTTTCTTCTCTTCCGTCTCGCCTGCCTTGCATTGTGAATGCAGTACTGTAACTGACCACTCCAGTGAAAGCACATCTTAAAAATCAATCAGTTCATTTTTTTATCGACCTATTCTTTCATACACAATCTCATTTGTGAGGCTCCTCAGAAGAGATGTTTTTTTTGTTTTGTTATCTCTTATGCCATAGATAGCCTAGTATAGATAGGTATTTTGTATTTCCTGGACACATGCTTTTTTTATGCCTCTCTTCTCTCGACCCCAGTTACATGACAGATTTAAATCATAATGTCCAAAAAAACACTGAAAAAGTTTGGGAGTACTGGATCCTGCCATTGATAGGATTCAAACTTGTACGTTGCAGATCATAGCTTTTAATAGTGGCCAGTCTTTTCCGTACTATTACTTAATTTAACAAGCATTGGCATAGTCAATAGGTCTCGCTTTTGGGACCTTATAAGTATTTAGTTATGCAGCACAATATCCTTGGTGCAACAACATAAACTGTTGCATGGCTAAACACTTATAAGGTCCCAAAGGCTAGACCTATTGGCTATGCAAATGCTTGTTTTATTTACAGGCTGCATAGCATGAGGCCTACCACGCCCACCACGCCCTCCAAGCATGACAGCTGCCTGAAAACACAAGCCTGGGCAAGAACAAGGAAAGAAGCCTTGGCAAAAGCAAGACACTCATACTTGTGCGTGCAAATAGGCTAAATTTGTTATATAGTGCAAGGTAAATTAGTTATATTGCAAGAGGAACATTCTTAGGGACAGCAACAGGAACATTCTTAGGGGCAGGAAAGCATACATGATTCAGAACAAACCCTCAGGGATGTTGGCAGATGACACAAGAAGCAGACCAGGGTTGGGTTTCCCTGACAATAGGGCCTACAGGTGCGAGGCCTTTAAAAATTTTATATATGCCAGCTGGTGAAGCTGTGGGACACTGAGACACACGAAAGCTTCTTCAGCCACTGTGAATCACTCTGGATCAGTGTCCTGCTTCTGTCCTGAAACCCAAATCTCTGCCTATTATTTGCTGTCTTTAAGCCCAAATGTTTGAACTATAGGACTACCTGCTCCTACCCGGCCAACCTAGGAGAGAGCTGCAAGCATAGCATGAGTGCTGCATGTGTCCATCTGGCCCCCCTTACTCCACAGTCCACAAGACCTCTTGGAGCACCGGTCGTGGGTGCTGGACGTGGAGACATCACCATACCCACTCCACGAGTCCACCACTTACTGTGGGGCGGGCGACTGGCAGTATCTCCCAGCAGAGACGACTGGAAACAAAATTACGCCAAACAGTCTAAACTGCAATTCGAGGCATGCAGAGTCACCCACACCACGGAGGAACTCACAGAAACCTACAACTCTGAGGCAGTCCTCTCGGAAGAGACTCCTGGGCCCGAAGATATGAAGTTGCGGTTGTTAGCAATGAAACAAAGCTTCACCTCCATCGTGTCCAAAATGGACTCAATGTGCGCCAGAATAGACAAGATAATGCATGAACTTGAACAACATGATGGGCGCATTGCTGAAACTGAACACAGGATATCTGCAGTTTAAGATACAATGGCAAATAAGGGCGAGCAGCTTCTAAATATGGAAATGGCCCTCAGGGTGATCTCGGGCAAAAATGAAGATCTTGAAGCGAGGTCCTGAAGAAACAACTTGCGTATTATGGGAATACCTGAAACCACCAACACCAGTAGGATGGAAGACTAGGTGGAACGTCTATTGGTGGTGATGTTTGAGGCGGACCACTTTTCCAAGGCACTTATAGTAGAGCGTGCTCATCGAACCCTGACGACCCGCCCCCCACCGGGCACGGCTGGATGCTCCATCATTGCACATCTGCTAAATTACAGAGACTGAGATACGGCTCAGATACTAGCCAGGGAAAAGCATGAGTTACAATTTGAGGGTAATACCATCTCCATATACCCGGATTTCACCCTGGCTGTTCAAGAGGCACGTAGAAAGCACAATTCCATTAAGCAGAAACTAACTACAACATGCCAATATTCAATATGCTACGCTTTATCCGATGAGACTCTGCGTCACTCACCAGGGCAAAACCCACGTCTTTAACAATCCTCAACAGGCTGGGGAATTCCTGAATCGAAGTCTGAGGAAGCCCCCACCCCCACCGTCACCACCCCCCCTGTCCACAAGACCAACTCGAACCTCCAGACACTGGTCGCCATTGTCAGAAGTGGAATAATTCTATATACATAGTCGATGGTGAAGTGTGCAGTGGAGGGTCATCAGTAAACCACTTACGGGACTGCATGTTATAAATGAAGCAAAACAGTGATATCTCTGTAAGGTGTTCCTGCAATATCAGACACTGAGAACTGTCACCATGTTGGTTTAGAATAGCGCAAGACACATTCATTAGCTAATGAGAGTGCGTGGTGCCAGTTAGGGGTGGAGCAAATGTTACCCTGGGCATCCTCGTTCACTTGAGGAGGAACTGCCTGGCACCCTAGTTGACTACCCCAAAGGTTACCCCTAATTTTGTCTAAGTTCTGTAGATCTGATCTTCCTCTGATCTCCTTTTTTCCTTAACTTCACCCTTCTTTATCTCTCCCTATTTACTCCTAAACCTTTCCCTGGTTTTGCTTATTTATCTAAGTCTCAGACTAGTTCTTCTTGTTTTCCTTGCATTGCCTATTGTCACTTACTCCTGGGCGAATGCTAGACTATCACCTCGTAGGTATAGTTGACCCGTGTAGGGTCTCAGTCCCCCTTTCAATGTCCAGGTTAGCTGGAATCATGGTTGTTTTACTCATTTTTGGTTACAGGGAGGGAAACACTTTTCTGGCAGGATTGGGCCGCCTGATCTGGGAGGGGGGTGGAATTGGGGTTGGTTACATTGCCTATTCACAAGAGACTTAGCCAAAATTACATCAGTACATATGCCTACTCCGCAAACATAAGCTAATGGCAGTATACGGAACTCAATTACAGCTTATCAGCTTTCCATCCACAATGACTGATACTAGGCCATCACACTTCAATGGTATAAGGCTCAGTTGCAACTGCTTAACATGGAACGTACGGGGGTGGGCGACCCATGCAAACATAGGCATATCTTCGCATATCTTGACAGGCACCACATCGGTATCGCCCAACTCCAGGAAACTTTCATAGGGAGTTCCACTCCTACCACTTTCGCTACCCGCTGGGCTTCTCACAGATTTTTTTCATCGTATTCCACACAGGCGAGAAGCACTGTGACACTTATATGAAAGGGTACCCCATACACGCAAGTAGGCTATATCATTGACTCACATGGACGCTATGTAATCATATGGGGCAGATTCACTTCCATTACTGTGGTCATAGTTAACTGCTACGGCCCCAGGATTGAGGAGCCTACTATCTTTGATCTTCTCTGGGGTTTGATCGTTGACACTGGAATCACACATATTATTTGGGGGGGGAGGCAGATTTTAATGTGACGTTGAATGCCCAGTTTGACAGATCCTATACGCTCTTGTCTTGGCCTCCGATTGTTAGTAGGCATATTCAGGCTATTATTGATGACTCTCCATCCGACATTGTGAAAAGGCACTTTCCATACTGGAGCACATAATAGCTAGACCAGAATAGATGATTGGTTCATAAGCAGAGGGTTGGGTACCTGGCTTTGTATGGTTAGTCCTCTTGCGCGTATCTATTCAGACCGCTCCACGGTACTTATGGTGTTGTGCCCACCGGACACCCCGTCTCTGCTGGATTCATGGCGGCTCCATCCAACAATGTTGCTGGATGAAGCTTTCCGAGAGGGGATGAGACGGGAAGTAGTGGAGTTCTTTGATAGGATCATCGGCTCGATCCCGCAGATCGGAACGACCTGGGAAGGCTTCAAGGTTAACATGCAGGGAGCATGCCTAGCTAAAAGTGGGGGGACTCTCTGCTCAATGCATGATTATCTAGGGCATCTGGAGTGAGACATGCGATCATTGGAGGAAAGCTTGGGTGATCCCCCAAATTCTTAACTTACTGGCAAGATTAGAGCTGCCATTTCAGACTATCAGGAAACAGCTGAACAAGAGTGCGTATATTACGGCAAATACTTTAAAGCGCGTGCGTATGGTGAGGGAGAGAGGCCATGATGCATGCTGGTGACCATTACGTGTTTACCTAGAGGCAGCAATATCATTCTAGATATGCAAGATGAGCTTGGTAACACTATATGCAGACGATATCACACTATAGCTAAGGGATCCGCAGGACAGCCTGAATGGAGTACTGTGCTCATTATTGCACGCTTGAATGAAGGTGAGTCGGGCAAAGAGACGATGTATCGTCTCCTTAGACCTTTCAAAATCATGTAAAACAGGGTCATAGTTTTCGATGGCTGGGATGGCCCAATTGGCAGCAGTGCCTCCAATATAAGAAATGATGAAGGCAATTCTGGCGGTATAAAGCACTCAGGTGAAACTTCCTTTTAGATGCGGCATTTCAGGGATGGTGTTCACTGCGTCGCTGGATTTAAATGGGAGAAGATGTCGCAGCATTGGAAATTTGCAGGAGAGCAGTGTGGCATTGCAGGGATGGAGTTTGCTGTGTAGCTGGATTTGCAGGGGAAAAGATGTCCTCAGCGTCGGAGATTCACAAGAGCCGTGAAGCAGAAAAAGCTCACCGGTTTGTTGAGACGTTCGGGTGAGCGGAATCGCTAAAGGGGATCCTTCCTCTTCAACCAGTGGGTAAGCCAAGCACTGCCTCATGGTTTAAGTACGGTATAAATACCATTCCCAAATCCTGATTAAATGTGGGTAGAGTTTGTGGAGTTGCACTACGTGGAATTCCAAAGAGTTGCATAAAAATTCTGTGAAATTCTGTGGAGCTCCGCTCCGCCCTACTCGAGGTGCAATATGACCCCCCCTCTGTCCTCACCTTATTCAAAGTGTCACCCCCTTTCCCTCCAGGGGTGGGGTCGCCGCTCCATACATTGAGCCCAGTTCTCTGCTGAGCTCGGTCCTCGCTCTCTTCCTCGTCACCGGAATCTGGGAGCTGGGGGGTGGAAAGGCTGCTGGGGAATGGAAATCACGATGTGCAACATTGCCACGTCTGTGAGGGGCAGAGTCAGACACAGCACTCACTCCGCGCAGCTCCTGGCTCAGCTGAAAGCGGGTAAGCCACAGTATTTGTAATTATTTTTCTTTACCGCTCGACGCTGCGTTGTAGAATTAATAATTATAAGCGAAGCTACTATGTATCCAAGTAGCCAGCAGAGGGCAACAGAGACACTATTTTGTATTGTTCGCTTCTGTTCCCCACATTGACTGTCAGTGAAATATTACTAGAAAATGTAATTGGCACAGCCGTCCTGTAGCCGCCAGTTTTCCGCATTACTTTATTTTATAGTATCCATACGTTCCCAAAAGCGAAGTAGTGAAAAAATGTTGATTTTCAGTTGTGCAATGGGGACAGTTCGTTCATGCTTCTCGTGGAGAGGATGAGGGAGTGTCTTGACACAGAGCCAAGTCTGGATTCAGGGTCACCTTTCATGAGTATGTTCGCTTCGTCGCTGCTTTTAAAAGGCTTACTGGGGCACGCCCATCGCTCTTGAACTGTGTGGGATAATATGTACGGTGTGCCGTGACTTCTGACCCGACCGTACATATTTCATCCTATGAGCCTTTGTTCGCTCAGCTTGACCAGACAGCAGAGATTAAAAGGATGGTGCTGCCCAGTGGAGCACGGAGTTGGCAAAACTCTACAAACTCCGCTGGCGTAGCAGAGTTCACCACCTGTCCTTAATCCTGATGAGTCAGACCAAATATCCCTATAGTCATGTGCCTATGAATCAGCCCAAATATGCCCATAGTCATGTGCCTATGAGTCAGCTCAAATATCCCCTATAAGTCAGCCCAAATATCCCCATAGTCATGTGCCTCTGAGTCAGACCAAATACCATAGTCCTGATGAGTCAGCCTGAAGGCCCTGGGAGATGTTACTGTTTGTACTTTGGAGTTTCATGACTAAGTGGCATTGGGCCCCGGGGGATAATTACCATGCCAAGAACGTTGTCAAGCCTACAGGGCAATGAGTCCAATGAACAGCCAGGGAGGCACTGAGATGTGTGCCCGATCCCACAGGCCCCCACACACAAGGTACAGGAGGAGTGAGAACACAAGGAGGTCAGGGTCATGACATATTATGTGTGACTCAGCAGTGGTATCAAGCAGGTCTTGACACTGTGCTTTCAAATGGACTTCCACAGCTGCACCCGGCATTTTCTGCTGAGCTCGGGGGAATAATTTCTGCCCTTTCAGGGCAGCCTTTCATTACTCCTGGGTGGCACTTCACACCTTTTCTCACCTATTCAAAGGCTAATCACTGGCTGTGAGCTGGCAGAGGATTATTCTAATGAGTCTTCTGATAATTCAGGCAGAGAAAGGGTAACTTCTAAAAGTTACTTTTCCTTAATATTTATTAGAATGCAACTTCACAATATTTTTTCTAGCTATTCATAGTCCTGAGATACAGTACTACAATTTTAATATGTGCTGTGGTTTTCTACATAGGGCAGCAAGGCCTGCCACAGTGAAACATAGCGCTTGTGTGTTGTTGACTGTAAGGACATGTTAACATTACATTTCTATGAACCCTACTTTTGAATAGCATGCACCCTGCCTTGTGGGCCACAGGGCCTACAAAGGGGTGGCTTTTTGCATTTAAAATGAAGGCGTTTACATGCCAAAGGTCTATTTTGACAGGTTGAATTGCAGTTTTTACACGGCTACAGTTAGGCTGCAGTAGTATGCCCAAAGCCATGTTTGCACTGCGACTGTAGTGAATGACACAATAGGTGCTGCTGTCCAATAGTCCTAGTAACTTAGAGGTAAGTTAAATATGCCTATTAGAATTAAACCAATTTAACCATGTTTAAAGAAAGAGCACAGGCAGCTTACTGCTGGTTAGCAGGGGTAAGGTGCAGAGAGTTCTACAGCTAGAAAAAACAGGTAGGGCTAAAATCTGGGGATACAACACTCAAAATATGGTAATTGCCAGCAATTTCCTCACCAGCAACCCTGTAGTAACTGTTCCTCGAGGCAGGAGTAAGCACAGTGAGAAAATCTTTTGAAACCTACAGTAGACAGAGTATAGACGTTGTGAAAGCCCCATTACCAAACACAATAGGTAGGAGGTTTGTGTAGAGTGTATTGTAATGTCAAGATCATATTGCTCTTTCCATAGGATTTCCTTCTAAACTGTTGCATGGTTTTTGTGTAGTGTTGAGTTGTGTGAATAGCTAATGTACATTTTTTTATTAAAGTAAAAGCACTGGCTGGACGTTGGGTTATTGGTGTTGTTCGCGTTGCTAAGTTCTCAGTGTCTAACACACACCATCTCCCTCTGTAAACCTTGGACTGGTGTGTGTTGCTACCCTGATGGTCAAGTGCTAAAGAGTGAAGCTGGTGCTCTGTAGTGCAAAGTTCAAAGAGGTTTAGCATGCTTGATTAATAAAAACCTTTGCATAGACGTGTTATTTTGCGAATTCTTTTACTGTGTAGTGGGTACAGTAGTAAAGTGGCCCAGGGCACCAGAGGATAAAAAGCCCACAATTGCAGCCCACTGATTGCTCTGGGACCCCACACCAGTTCCAACAATATGCAGAAACACAGAAACTACCTCACACAGTGTCAAAGATGGACCCACCTCTCAGAGGAATGAGAATGTGGGGGATTACTATTGTTCAGACTTGTTCCGCTTCATTAGATATGGGTGATAAAAATGTAATTTCCTGAATCTTGCATGTACCCGCAATCCTAAACGATTAAATGATTGAAGAATTAAGAGGCTCAATTTGACTTTAGCATGTGGGCCTATTATCCCCCCCCCGTGCAGCAGGGAATTTTAATGATGGTGCTTTCACTAAAACTGCAAGATCACTTTCAGCAACACTTGAACCTCACTGTAGATTTCCTTAAGTGATTGAAACACATGCCTTCTCAAGAAGCAAGTGGGATGTTGCCTAGCAAGAGTTTACTAAGTCTCTATATGTTTGGTCTCTGGTTTCTTTTGCAGGCATAATTAACAACAATGGAGCAGAATGGCAGACAATGCGTAGATTTGCCATCACTACACTGCGCAACTTCGGGATGGGGAAGAGATCCATGGAGGAGAGGATGCAGGAGGAGGCGCTCCACCTTATCAAGGTTATACAAGACACTGATGGTAATTGTCCAAACTAAACTATGGATAATGTTTGCAAGCTTGATAAATACAAATACAAAAGGATGCATGCGGGCAGTGCACAGGTTCCATCCAAATACTTTGTGCTTAGAACTTTATGCTATAATCAAGAGAGTGCACACATAACTAAGCAGAGAACTATATAGACTAGATAACATATATAGGGGATCAGCCTCAGATTGGACATAAAGAAGGGATAATGCTGACAAGATACAAAGTACATGTTATCCACATGAGTGCTAGAGGGCGATGAGATAAATACACAAGAAGGCAGATCCTTTCAAAAGCCAAGAAATATGTGTCAGCAATACTATGGGGTAAAACAGGTTAACATGGAACAGCAAAATGTTTAAATGTAATGCTATATGATGTGGCTAGTGCAACAAACAAAGGTAATCCTCCCTCCACAAGAACTGTGAGAGGGTATTTGGGTTCTCAGTAACCTAAAACACTGTCCAACATGATGAAAAAGTATTGAACGATCTCCACTGCAATTTTCATCAAGGGAGTCATAGACATATCAGACAAGATAAAACCTAGAAGAAATCTGTCTGAGGGTTGACTATATGCGCTCTTGCTTAGAAGGGATCTTTTTCTGAACTGGGAAAGATGAGGATTAAATGTGCATAAAAGGCACGACTTGCTATGGATTGTAATGTGGAATGGAAAGCAAGGATGAAGAGTACAGAACGTTCACATCATTTATAAAGCCCTGCTGAGTCTTGAGTGCTAGTCTAAAATACCACAGACCTTTGTGAGAGACGGAAGACCCTATAGAATAGAAAAGTATAATTGAATCCCATTATGGCATTTGAATACTTCATGGGCTAAACACAGCGTTGAAGACATCTCTATATAGATAGATGGGAGGTACTGTGGAAAGCTATGTAGAGATGGCTGTTGAGATAACACATTTTGATAGGTTAGGAAGGGTTGACATGAAATGTTGCAGGAGGATGTAGGAGCAGCTCAGGGAATTTTGGTTTCTGTCTCTTGAAGAATCTGGATGCTGTTTCAAAACTGATCAGAGACAGTGGTCTTGGAATAAGAAAATAACTTTTGCTTGCCTTGTATTCCCAGGGTGGTTCTACTTTACAGGGGACATCACAGTCCTGTTCTTACTGTCAATTTGTTACCCTTACAGGAAAAGCCTTCGATCCAATGATTCCCCTCCAGAGCGCGGTTTCCAATGTCATCTGCGCAGTTATGTTTGGGGAGCGCTTCGACTACAAAGATCAGATATTCTTGCGGATCCTACACACCATTGATCAATTGTTCATTTTCATACGTTCTTTTCTCGGACAGGTATGAAAAAATTCAGGGCCTCACTGCTGGAGCTGTTTCTCTTCATTGATTACAAGATCAGCTGGTAATATTTCATTTTTAAATGCCCTTTACTGTTAATTTACATTTTGATTCAAGAGGTGTTTATACACCTTCCAACACAGAAGGACCCTTGATTGGTTTCTTGGTAATCATGGGAAATAAATTGCTGAATGTCCAGGCAGATGTAGTTAATTTGACTCTTAGGCATAGATTCACATTCATTAATCTCCCCAGGATTGAAATTTAGCAGACTTTTTTTCGTTTTTCAGGGCACTACAAATGCCTTTTGAGGATGAACGCCTAATTTTTGGATGGTAAACTCATCCAGACTCTGATAGTGATCTAGGCTTAACGTGGAAGGATGAGGTGTTGCACTGTGCACAAGGGTTATTTGTGAAACTAGGATTTAGATAGATGTCTAACCTGCAGGCCTCTACTAACAGACAAATAAGATGGTCAGGAAATGCCATGAGGAGAAGAGATTAAAAGTGACAACCTGACCAAGAAAGTAGGTCAAGGAAAGAAGCTAGAGAATGATAGAGCAGTTGAGGAAGAAAGCGGTAAAGAGAGGCAGGGAATTCACATGGCATGCCTCACGCAGTAGCTTTGCACCGCCTTCCAATTCAATCCCCAGAATGGACTTGAGGATCAGGTTGAATGCCCTTTTAATTCTTCTGGAACTGAAATACCTCCCACTCAAGCTGCGGTTCCTTAATTTCCTTCCGTGGTTCTAAAGGGGCACTGAAGAATTAGTATCTTTGCATGGTAATCCTTTTATGTGGTGTCCGTCGAAGTTAAATGTCGCCTGCTAATGCCCTGGGTGAAGTGCATACACAGAGTCAGGATTCAAGATGAGATGAGGGCATGTCAAAGTCAATAGTAAGAACTTCATAATACTTGCCAATGTACAACACAATGCACATTTGTGCACCACTGCCTATAGCATCACACACTTCATCTCCCAATGTACAACATAATGCACAATTGAGCACCACTGCTCATAACACTGCACTTCGAGACAAAAAAAGTACATCCCACACCTCTCTCTCTCATGCTTTCAAATGCACATCCCACATGTTCTGTTCTTGGCAAGGCTGTTCTACTCTGTGACAGCTCCCACTCTGCTAAAACTACAAAGAGATACGAAAGAAATCTTCAAAGCAAGAAAGGCACATGCAGGAAAAAATAATATTGTACATTCAGACTAGGGTCAAATAAAACACCAAAAGTCAATTAAAATCATGGTAGTCAAAGGTCATCACATGGTTTCAAACAATAGGAGTGCCTCTAGCACTACAATCGGTAAGAAATTATGGTGGAAAATTAAAAGAAATGTGAACAATAGTTTACAGAAGCAAAAGTAGCAAAATAGTGATTTAGTGAAAATTGGACTGAGTTGTTTAACCTTTACCTGAAGGATTGTGCTCTTCGCACCTAATGAAGGTTTTTTCAAATGACATGTGTAGGAAAATGGAATGTATTTATTATGTGGTATGGGTGAGTAACCTTACCATGCAATAATATCACAATTCCTCAAAGGTGATCCTTGGATTCACAACAATAATCCTTAGCACAGTCCTGGTTGTGGTTCAAAGAGCATTCCGGCATTACTGGAGGAACATGTGTTATGCATTTTACAGTACCATAAGGGTTCATAAGTAATTGACAAGTCTTGTGAAAAATCGAACACCAATTAATAAACATAGAGGGGCAGATTTACAAGCCCCTTGCGCCACTTTTGCGTCACTTTTCCCATGTTAAAGGTGACGCAAAAGTGGCGCAAGGGGCTTGTAAATCTGCCCCATAGTATATTTGTTTATAAATTTAGACACCAAAACAAACTAGATAGCATACATAACCGGAGTTATGGATTTTCAAATCATTATAAAATAAATGCATTAAATAGTGCATAGATTTAACATTGCAGTCAAAAGGAAAATCTGCTAGTGACAATTGGTCAATTGGGGGTGGAGCTGCATTGTACCTTTGTTGGGTGGAGGTCATTGGGATCCTAGGACCAGGCCCCAACAGTCAGTTCAATTTTACCTGGCCCGTTGAGTCCAGGTGAAGTGGTTAATCTGGCTGTCATCGGTCTTTAAACGGGAGTCGCGCCAAAGATGCTTTTACCATTGAGACGACGCTGCCAGAAAGGAGATGCAAATACACGATAGCGGGATCATTGCTGACGTCGGTCTCAGGTGTTGTGAAGTGTTCTCTTAATACAGGGTCGACTTAAGGGGTCGGTTACCTGACTGGTGAACAACAAGCCTTGGTAGCGGTAAAAATAACTAAAAGGAAGTTCGATGTCCGGAGGTCCAGGAGAGTGCGGTAGCGGCTTGAAACTTCGGTGAAGGCCGGACTACACTTCCCCCAATGAACCACACCATCTACTTTCAGGCAATCCCTCGGAGGGCCCGATGGCCAGTGCTTCTTTGGTTCCAAAGTGTTGTTTACCTGTAGTTTGCTGGGGACTGGTCCCACCAATCCAGGGGAGTCTGAGGGTGCTTCTAACTTCTACAAGGGTCCCTCTCTTTGGCAGTGTCAAGTTCTAGCCAAGGACAAGGGTCGTTCACTCAGTTCAAAGCCTGTTGCCTCAGAGACAAAATATCCCTCTTTTGTTTTGTGCTGGTTGGCAAAGTCCTGTTGTCAGTGACATGGGTCTCCTCTTCGTACTTCTTTGAAGGAAGTTGATCTGATCTGCCCTCCTTACGATGGCCAAAATCAACTTTAGGTGTACAGATCAGGCTGCTCACCCTTGAGGTGTAGCCAGCCTTCAAGGAGGTGTACACCTCCTGCAGACCTAATTTCTTACTTTGCCAGAGTCTGAGCATGCCTGGGGCAAGGGGAGGGCTGTGTCCTCCTCAGGAGGACAGCCCAGAAGCATATCAGAGGAGGTGCAGCCTTTGAAGCTCAGCGGTCTGGTGTGTCACTTCACTAGCCGACTTGGGAGGAGGGAGGTGTTACCTTCCTGCCCATGCCTTTGTTCTGACTCCTGGGAGTGCTCACACTGCCTGGAAGGAGGTCAAAAGCCTGTCTTGGTGGCAACTGGGGTGGGAAAGCCCGGGCCTGCCAGCCAAAGCACATGTCAGTTCGGGTAACCGGGTGGGCAACCTCTAGTTAGCCACCTGGGTGCATGCCAGCCTTCCCTTGACACCAAATTCATGTCAGGGGAGAAAAGGCATGTTGTTTGACACCAAACTAAATATATTTAGGTGGTACCATAATGGACCTCACAACCAGGGTGTGCCGGGGTGCAATTCCCATGTTATCCTAGGGACCGCCTAGCATTTATAGTGTACTTCAATGGTAAATCTACTATAGAGACATATCAGCTTGCACTTACATCACTACACTTTTAATATACTGCACCTGGCTCCTGGGCACTAAATACCTTCTCTAGGGGTGACGGACATATACTTAGGGGCAGTGCTGTGACCCTGTCACACATGGGGAGGACAAAAAAGTCGAAATGGAGCAGTGAACACTGTTCCTGCAGTCTGCAATGGCAGGACTGCGGTCATCTCTTTACCTGGATCACTCCGGGTGGCACAACCAGTGCTGCAGGTCCTTAGTACCCCTTTCAGACCCATGTCCTGGCTACCACAGTACCACTTACCAGGGACTTACAAGGGGGGTATAGTCTCTGTCAATTGGGGATGCCAATTACATATGTCACTTTTAGGGAGAGAGCACTGGTGCTGAACAGGACTTGTTTATTTGCTTCTGGAGAAGATAATTATAGACTGGTCAGTATTGAATTCTTACATAAGCGCCCCTTCATTTGGCCCTGTTATTTAATAATGTTTTGGTGTTGAGACAAGCCCCCTTTCTAAAGCAGTAGATCAAAAGCCATCTATTGAGTCCATTAGTATGTGGTGAGTCCTTTTGGTGTTTGTACCGGGATATCGGTTTTACAGAGGATGGATTGATCATGATGCAATTCAGTGCTCGAAGATCATTCAAAAGTGACTAGGCAATGCACGTTCCCAACAACCATTGGCTTATATTGCTGTCAAGGACATGGCATAACTATATTTGCTGCCTGCATTCACTTGAGAGGCACCCTCAGCTGTAGAGCCATCAATCTACTAAGTTAAGAACAGTCTAATCTGTGTGGAACGTGTCCTGGATGCAGAAGGGGCAAGAACTTAGACCTGGATCACGTCATGATCAGTACTCTCCCTCACAAAGTTTCTTGCATGGATTGGATCTGGCAATAATAGCTTAGAGGTTTAGGGAAGAGGGTCAGACAAAGAACCAGCCTCTTAAAAGTGATACTCAGTTCTTCTGGACATGTATTAGGATGCCGGTCATACCATCTTTGCTTTGAAGTTGTGGAATCTCTGCATAGCTTTATATTGACATTAGAAGGGTCATAAGCATGCCCTCTTATTTCTGGAAGATAACCCTCTGTCCTCAATGTTCTTCTACAGTGCCAGTGTCACATCCCTATCAGTCAATGCATGAATCTCAGTCCTGTTCCTTGGTAGAGAGGGAGCCCTACTTCAGCCACCATCAGACTAACTTCTGTCCCTCTTACACAAGGCATCTTGGGAGAAGACGATGGGGAGTAGTCTCTGACACTCATCGGCCTGTGCCTAGTTTTGTGCATGTATGCATGTTGTACTTGTAAAACATGACCCTAGCAGGAAGGCTGCAGAGTGGTGTACAGAGTCAAAGGTAAAAATGCAGTCAGTGTGTGAATGGAGGAGCAGCAGGTTTCTGATATAGTGGATTGTTATCGCATTGTGATGCAGGATTATTAAACAAAGTGTATTTCATCTTTTTCCTAAATTGGAGAAGGTTTGGGAAAGTCCTGATGGATATGGAAATGTATTTCCACAAAGGAATAGTATTCATTGTTATCATACATTTAATTGTCACTGGCTTCCAAGACAATGAAATGAACATCTATCCATGTTTACTCAGTGACAAAAACATATGGCTGTATTGGTAAATAATTATGAAGCAGCTAAAGTGAGACTTAAAGTACTTAAGATCCTTGGGCTAAAAGTATATTGCGCCATTGTCAACCGTAGTGGTGCGGAAGAATTTAATTCTCCCATGCACTAATCTGGTAAGATTCCATTTATTGCTTGACTATATTTTGTTTTATTCTGCCTTTGCTGTTCATTATTCCCCCCTCACAGCCTCTTTTTCTCTCTTTCTGTTTCTCTGCTCTTCATCCTCTCTTTCCACCTCTTCTATTCGCTGCCTTGTCGATGCATTAAAACTCTCCATTTTGTTCTTTATAGCTGTATAATGCCATACCAGTAATAATGGACTACCTGCCTGGACCTCATCATAGGATTTTGGAAGAATCCCAGAGCTTGAAGACCTTTATTCAAGAAAAGGTTGAATCACACCAGAGGACCTTAAACTCAGAGTCTCCTCGGGACTTCATAGACTGTTTCCTGATGAAGGCAAGCAAGGTAACCAAAACTATTTGGCGCCTCTCATCGGTCTTTGGAAGACAGCAGGATACGGAATACTGTGTGTCTTTTTTACACTAAGGACATGGAAAGAATGACCTAAACATGAGTTTAGCCACCTCCAGTCCATCCTCAGTGCCACATGACCAATGTCCATTTAAACAAGTCTGAAATATTGACCATCTCTTCAGCGCAGTTTGAATTCTAAGCCACTTTGCTTTTATCTTGAGTGTCAGAAGTTTGAAGCTTATAACCCCCCAACAATACTGGAGCTGGAATTGAGGTGGAAGTTGATATAGTTGGTACCTTTTTTAACAGTTGTCATCTTGGGGGCAGTCTGTATAGGTTTTGTTGCTGTAGAAGGAAGACCTCAATGTGGCTCTAATTGAACAGAGGGACTAGGTGCCTCTAAACTTCCACTCATCCTCTGGCTATCACTTAGCAGATGGACTTCTTTCTGAAGATTTTTGATCTTGTCTTCCTGAACCATACTCAGGTCATCTGGAGATGGAGCATTGCTGTTACTATCAATCACTAAGTGTGGTAAGTCCAAGGACCCATTAGGTATATTTAAAAGACCCCTCACACACCAACCTGGTTGGTGTCATGCTTCATCATTGGGGTCCCAACCGGGTGGCCTAATGCCACCCGGTTGTGCTACGACGCCTGATTACAGCGGAGCAGGTGTGGTGTGATGTGAGTGTTAAAAATACCTCTGAGAATCCTTGCCAAGTAAATTTATTAGTGGCGGCTCAGGGTATGGTTAAAAGGCTATTTGATGCAACTAACAAGAAGTAATGATCTGTAGTTGTCTAGGTGATGTGGTCTACATGTTTCAGCCCGTTAAAAAGTTGAGGTGGGCTTTCATCAGGACCGAGAGTAAAAACGTGAGTGGCAAAGTGAAGGCCACGTGAAAGGGTGAGGTACCAACACACGCGCTAAGGTGTGTGGACTGGGTGTCGGTATACTTACTGACACAGTTAAAAAACAATGGAGGTAAAATTAGGGCAGCTAATCAGGGCATGGGAGGGTCTCTTCCGGTATACCAATTTGGTTCCGTGAGGATTCCCGCTGTGCAACCTACTGCAGTCTCCCGATGTCCCGGCACCCAGTCCACACACCTTAGCGCGTGTGTTGGTACCTCACCCTTTCACGTGGCCTTCACTTTGCCACTCATGTTTTTACTCTCGGTCCTGAAGAAAGCCCACCTCAACTTTTTAACGGGCTGAAACATGTAGACCACATCACCTAGACAACTACAGATCATTACTTCTTGTTAGTTGCATCACATAGCCTTTAACCATACCCTGAGCCGCCACTAATAAATTTACTTGGCAAGGATTCTCAGAGGTATTTTTAACACTCACATCACACGTTCACACCACACCTGCTCCGCTGTAATCAGGCGTCGTAGCACAACCGGGTGGCATTAGGCCACCCGGTTGGGATCCCAATGATGAAGCATGACACCAACCAGGTTGGTGTGTGAGGGTCTTTAAATATACCTAATGGGTCCTTGGACTTACCACACTTAGTGATTGATAGATTCACACTATAACAGGGTCCGTCCACATTGTTTTTGTAACTTTACCCAGGGGATCGGGACATACCCCTACATCCTCGCTCTCTCTTTTGTTTTTCGCATTGCTGTTACTGCCATTAGTAGACGTTTCAGCTAACCAGCCCGGTGTCATTCTTGGTTTATCATGTTGACCTGTACCAGTTCTGGTTTCAGTTCCCGGTCGACGGGTTTCTATTTTGCGCATCTCGGAGGGTTGGTGTTGCATCTCAATTTTACACCTACCATGTCCTCTTTAACACCCTCTTCAGCTTCACTCACCGATTGCAATCATTAGGTGCGTCCTACGTCTCTCTTTGCGCTTGTGTGGACCATAGGTTAATAGAGTAGCCAAAATTTAGGGCCATATGTACAAAAAAAAATTGTGGTCACAAATGGGCTGATTCGCAGAAATGCCCCTTTTGCGAACGCAAAAGACATTCTGGTATATATGAATCCCAAATTGTGATTCGGTAACACGTTACCGAATCGCAATTTGGAACTGCAAATACATACCGATTCGATATTTTGAAGGGGCTTTTTAGGGCATCCCTTCCAACTACTCTATCTCAGTGGTATGTATTAATGTTTTGCAATCAAAATACAGTCGCAAAACAT
The DNA here is from genome assembly GCA_963921515.1 of Calotriton arnoldi. Lineage (NCBI taxonomy): Eukaryota > Metazoa > Chordata > Amphibia > Caudata > Salamandridae > Calotriton > Calotriton arnoldi. Next base: position 224,586 of record CAWUFW010003146.1, read on the forward strand.
TAATTTTTTACTGACTACTGAAGGGTTGGGGTAACCATTTCCAAATGGGAATGCAAACAAAAATATTTTTTAAGAGCAGGTAGTGGTCCCACAGACCACTGTGTACTCTTAAAAAATTAAACTTAAAATTGTCATTTTCTATTTTTTAAACTCATCCCATTTTCCTTTAAGGGAAATGGGCCGCTTTAAAAAAAATTGCTTTATTAAAAAGCAGTCACAGACATGGTGTTCTGCTGACTCCAGCTTGGCCACTATTCCTGTGATTGCTATCATTCCTAATGGGCTGCAAACTACGATCTACCTCATGAATATTCATGAGGTAGGTCAGTTTTCGACCCACTAGGAACCACTATTTAACATTTGTAAGCTTTCTTAAAATTAGGAATTGCGATTTCGTAATTGTGATTCAGTAAGAATCGCAAATATGAAATTGCAATTCCTACTTTTTGTAAATATGGCCCATAGAGTCTTAAATCTTCAATCTGCCAAACGTCAGTGCTCAGATATTTAACTCACTGCCTAGAAGCAACCACTGCTATTATAGTCTACTTATAATATTTGGTTAACAAAAAAACAACAAAAAATAGATTAGCTCCCAGTATGCAATAGTTATCTGCTTATACATCTATGGATGGTAGTAGTTGGGGATAGCAAACTACAGCATGAAACAGCTTGACACAGCAGAGAGTGGTAACTTTGGATCAGCAAAGACAACAAGGCAACAACAATTCTATAGACTCCTCTCTCGCCGACCACCCCGGCCAGGCTGTTGCGACACAGCTAGGTTCAGCACGCGAGGTGCACCAAGGATTAATAGCTCCCCGCTGCCTTCAAGCTCCTCCCAGGTGGTTATTGGTGTTGGATAACGCCTTCGGTATCTTGCTCCATTCTGTCATTGCTGAAGCGATACTGCAGAACCATCGGGCTTCCCTGCCCATCAAAAACATTTGAGGTGCAGTTGCAATGTCTCAGGCGAGATCTGTTTCCTAGTCTGTTCCTTTCGTCCGATCAGCATTCACCATTAAGTGCACTCAGAGTGCAGATCAATGAGGAGCTGGTCTAGGGGCAGCCTTTTCATCGATTGTACGTGGGTTTTCTCCCCTAAGTGTTCATAATGAAGGAAACTGAGAAGAGATATCCCACTCAGGAGCTCAGTTGAAGCTCCTTGCAGGACTCTTACAGTTGGCTGCCATGTTGCCCTGTTCGAGGACAAGCTCAGGTTAATCCGGCTTCTGAAGTGTCTGCTCAACAGATGATTCAAAAGAGATCGTTGGTTAGATAATGCAGGGGAGATAATATGGGTGATTCCATCTTCATCAACCAGATTCTCACCAGACCAGTCAGACCACTTAGATCATCCCTCAAATAATTGTAGGGAGGAAACATCAGATCAAATTATACAGCACATACGTAGCATTACATCTACAGGAGGAATCGAGGAACAAGACCACCTTGTGTCATCTGAAGCAGCTCCTCAAGTAACGTTGCCAGAAGATCTTAACAGGAATGTATGCCCTAAGCTACTAGTCAGGAGAGACCTCAGTAAGTGCCATGAGCTTACTTATGAAGATGTGAACTTTGTGACTCCAAGAACCAAAAGAGCCCAAGACATTCTTGCTAGGGCTAAGGCACAGGGGATAAGAGCATCAGCAGACAATAGAGGTAAGAGAAATTGAGATACGATTCTGCAAATTAACTATGCTACTTTTGTTCTGCCCTCCACATCATCAAATCCTCAATACTTAAATCAATGCACAATATTGGAACCCTCCAGCCCGCTCCTTGAAGAAGCTACTGATGTAAATAAAGAACTGTTTGTACAACACGCTGTATATCAGGCAAACCCCTCCCACCTCGGGAGGCATGGAATTGGAAGAGAACTCCATGAGCTCCACCACTACTGCTTCTACTAAATTAATGTTTTAAACTATTCTAAAGGAGGTCTGCCAGATTAAAGCTAGTCACACAGTTTGCCAAATTTGAAAGATTAACTCAACTGGTGCTTTCAATCGAGGATCAGCTATCTACATTTGTGGAAAATAATAAGGATATCAAAGCTAAGTTTTCAGGCCTGGAAATGCCTCATTAGAACACCAACATAAACAAGAATTATTAGGCACTCAAATTAAAAAGTTTACATGCAGATTAGGACTGGGCGTAGTTTCAAGTATCCAATCGTTCATAAAGAATTCCTAGGCAACTACTTGGTCATAGGCTACTACAGACCATCAACCTACAATGATAGCACAAGACTCAATGTACCACTGTTAATTTATAAAAAGTCAATTTTATTAATACAAAACTGTGATTAAAATGGCTGTGAAGTTCATGAATTGATGAGATTCAATATCAATCAACAATGAACATGCATAAAGTAACAGGACAATGGAACACAGTGTCTGCCAAAAAATATTAAGGAACTATGTCACAATTAAATTGATAAAGCCATGAGTGCCTTAATACAAATAAGTAAAAAAAATATTCTAAATGATAACACAAAATAATGCAACATCACAATATATACAGACACATCACAAAAAACATAGCAACTATACAATTAATGGAAGAAAGGGACACAATACTATTCGATAAAAATGATGCAATGTTGGTTCTTCAATGTATCGTAGTTTCAAGTAGGCCAGAGTAATCAGAGTAAATATGGTAATTCCGTATTGGTCTTTGATATGGAATTACCTATAATTATGCAATTACTCCTGCTTGCGTAATTATGAGTAATTTGGAGGGGAAATCCTACCACCAGAGCTCATTTTAGCGAGTGGTCGCTCACATACGCTATTCGTGTTCTACTGCATTTAGTGAGAATTCTCAGCATAAAATGCATCCTCATGTCCATTTTGGACGTGAGGGTGGGTTTTGTGCTAAGCAAATAGCGCTAAATGCTGGGAGTGAATTGGGGAAAATCATACCCCAAGAGCACATTTAACGAGCGCGAGCAGCTGAGTCTCACCCACTATTAGTGTTCTGTTTCATTTAGCGCTATTTCTTACCACAAAATGCATTCTCAACAGGACGCCAGGAGACATTTTTTTCCTAAATATACCGCTAAACGCAGAATTACTGTTCTCCCATAATTAAGCTTAATCTCGCGGAATTCTTGAGTAATTAACTCACGCCCACCCCAATGCAAATGTGAAGACTTGGAAAACCACTCATGTAGATCTAGCTTACGGATAGTTAGGGTACCTCAAGGTACTGAGGGGACCAATGATAATATAATTGACTGGGTTTCTAACTTCATTTCTTGATGTGTGCTTAGAGATCAAACAGAAGCTAACAAAGGGACCTCCCTATCACTCCCCATTGCCCGAGCACACCAAGTACCAGAAGGTCCCCTGAAACCAGGAGCTAAACCTTGTACTTTCGTTGTCTGCTTTCAGAATTTCCAGAAAAAGGTCTTAATATTGTTAAAGAACGCATGAGATTCACCGCACAGGATGACTACTCTTTTTCCATCTTCCAAGACTTAGGGGCCGATCACGATGGCGGGCGGATAGCCCCCGCCGGGCCGGCGGTGGTCACGCCGGCCCGGCGGGGGTGATCCGCCCGCCATCCAGACAGCAAAGACCCCCGCCATATCATGATGGCTGGGGGGTCCGCGGTGGACGGAAAGACCGTCTGCCGCTTTTCCGCCGGTCGACTCGTCGACCGGCGGAAAACGTGTTTCATATGGTGGCAGTGTCTGGAAGACACCGCCATCCATATTACGATGCAGGCTCAGAGCAGCCTTTCCATGGCTGCATTGCCGCCATGGAAAGGCTGGCGGTTCCTGGTGTTGGGGGCCCGTTGCGGGCCCCCAGGGTGTTGGGGGGTAGGGGGTGCACATGGGGGGTACCTATGGTACCCCCCTGCATTTGCATGTACAATGTGGCAGGCACCGCGCGGTGCCTGTCACGTTGTGCATGTAAAAGCACGACATGTATTTTTTACAGTGCATCGGGTGCTGCTTGCAGCACCGCCGCCGCAATGTAAAACATACGGGATGCGCCCGCCAGTGTGGCGGCGCATCACAATTCGTGTGGCGGGACCGCCGCTCCTATGGCGGGCGGTCCCTTTTGCAGCTGCGATGGCGGGCGGACTTTGTCCGCCCGCCATCGTGATCGGCCCCTATGACTGGGAATTTGCATCTAGATTCAGGGAAATGAGGGAGATCATACCAAAATTTAAGGCTCTATCAATCCCAGTATCTTTGGTAGGGGGAGCTAAAAATTAACTGGCAGGGCTCTTTCATAATTTCTCTGATTCAGCGGCAGCCCCTGTATTAGGGCGGAGGAGCGCCCCCGCCACCAGCCGCAAATAAAATGATAATAAAATGGGTTTCTAACCTGTTTTATTATCGTTTTTATTTTAAACCCCCTGGGCCTGCACCCAGGACCCTGACGAGTCTTGGGGGCGGCTCCAGGGTGATGACACTGTGGTGGGGTACCTTCACTGCGCATGAGGTGTTTGGCCATCTGTTTATGGCCGGCCAAACATCTCATGCGCAGTAAAGCTTTCTCCAGCCTCAGCTGCTTTGCTGGGGCTTAAGAAAGCAGGCACAGGCTCCCAGTCTGCCTGGGAGCGCAAAGGCGTAGCGCTCAGGCCAATCATGATGCTGCTTTCCTGCAGCGTCATGATTGGCCGCAGTCTGGGAGCCTGTCCCAGAAGCAGCAGGAAGAGCGGGATGGAGCGGACGGCGGAGGTGGCGGGGATCAGGTAAGTGTATTTTTTACTTTTTTATTTTGTCCCCTGATACCCATAGCTCCCCCCCTCCCCTCAGCTCCCTCCTCCGGCCCGCCCCGCCACTTTGGGCTAGACTGCTCTGATCCCTTATTAACTCGGAAATTCTTGGATGACAAACATTTCCAATGTCTAGAAATTTTAATGGGGCATAAATGTTGATCCTCAATTTTGATTAACAGATTGCAAACGCTCTAAGATAAGTCAACAAATTGTTGATGGAAAAAGGGCACGGTCCACCTGTAAATATTACCCAGGTGTCAAAGCTGACATCTAAACAGAATCTGGGTTCACTACGCATTGGTGGTGCAGAACCAGGATGTGGGAGGGGTCAGTGAGGGAGGCAGGGAAGGGAAAGAGGGTAGGTGAGGTGGGAGTGGGCAAGGAGAGAAATGGATATCGGAGAAGGGAAGCAGGAGAAATAAAGAGAATCACATCCCACCCATTCAAAATTGGGACACTTGGATAGCAGATTTGTGCACTGTCCCTCTTAAGGGGTGCTCGGATGCCCACACACAAGAGGAACTGGAAAGCCAGGAGCAATTTAAAAGATAATAGATGCCTAAGGGACAGCACTCGCACCCTAAGGCAGGCAAAACTGATGCATCAAAAAACTGGGACACAAGTCACTGGGAGGGCCTACAAGCAAGCCAATCGAAACCATAAACACCTCGCCTGAAAATTTAAAATAAGACATATAGAGGAGAAATGGATTAAAATATATGAGCTGTGCAAAAATAACAAACAGAAGCAATGCTGTAACTATATAGCCAATTTAGAGAAAGAAAAAACAGATTGGCATAATTCTGTAACGGCGGAAGCATAGCAAGCTCATGTATCAAGAATATATTCAACCAATCCAAGCAAATCATGGCAGGGGGCGAGGGAGGCCCCATTGGCAGATAGCGCATCACCAGGCAAAGGATCCCCAAAGAAAGGTGACAACAAGGCACAGGAACAGCAGGCTGTCACAAAAATTATTAAAAAGATAAGAAGATATGGGGCATTAGGGCCTAACGGCCTTCCTGGTGGCATGTTTAAGGAAGATCCGGTGAATTGGGCGGAGATATTATCTATTTTGTGCATGGAATGTAGGGCTCAACCAGATGTTCCGGACTCCTGGCGAGGCTCCTTGCTGCAACCAATATATAAGAAAGGTGACAAAATAGATCCAAAGAACTACAGGCTAATTGCCCTGTTAGATATAGAAGGGAAAGCATATGCCAGCTCTCTCCTAAATAAGCTAAATGACTGGATCAAGGAGAATGACCTTCTACCCTTCTACCAAACTGGGTTCCCTAAGGGTGGCTCAACCATCGACAATATAGTAGCACTATCATACTTAGCACAGCAAGCGAATATGAAAAACAACTTGCCGGTGTTTGCCTGCTTTGTGGATTACTCAGTGTTGTTTGATGCTGCCTCCAGGAACAACCTTTGGAACAAACTGAAGAGCTGGAACATCCCGAATAACCTCCTGAAGGCTATTATCTCATTATATAGTAACATCTGGGTAAGGATAAAATTGACTGGGGACACAGTCTCCCAAAGGCAGTATACAGATCGAGGCTTGAAACAGGGCTGCGTACTAAGCCTAACGCTTTTTAACCTTTACACAGCGGACTTAGGCAAGGCTTTTCAAGGGGCTGCCTTGGTCATCCCAAGAATAGGGGCTTACACATTGCATCTACTGCAGTACGCGGACGGCCTGGTAATGTTTGATCATACCAGAGTAGGCTTACAAAGGGGTCTGAATGCCTTGAACTCATATAATGAGGCCAATTAGTTAGTAGCCAATGCATGTAAGACTCAAGTGGTGGTCTTTGGACAACACGCAAGAAAAGTCCTCCCAAGATGAAGGCTGGGAAATCAGTCCATAGGAGCAGTAAGAACCTATAATTTTCTGGGGGCATGGCTAAGCGATACCTGGAAGGCAACGGTACACCACACCAAGGCGAAAGCTAAAGTACAAGCAACCATATATGCACTATGCAAACTACAGGAGAGATTATGCAGCCCAACTACAGTACGAATCAGGAGAGTAATAAAATCTCAATTGCTAGCAGTTGCGGGGTACTCTCAGCAAGCTTTCCCAGGGCAAATGGAGTCGGCAATGGAAAAGCTCAGTGCCAGGACTAGAAACGTCTCTTGAAGTTACCAAAGCACACAAGTAACTGTTTGACCTGGCTGGAGTTGAGATTGGTCCAACAAAATTATGAATGCATGAGCACCCAGGTGAAATATTATTCAGGGTCATTAAAAGAAATACTCAAAGCAATGTTTGAAGGGGGTTCGAACCTGTCACGATTCAATCCCTGTGCTCTCATGCCCACCACCAGGGGGCCGAATTGTGGGGCTAACCAGTGTTCTAATATGCTTCCAGACACTCCCCTGCATACATATCCTGACGTCAAGGCATTTGGACACTATTTAGGAATTGACATCCATTCCCAATCCATGCCTGGTTTTGTGAAAGCCAGTCTGCTCATGCTGGAAACTCCATTACCTATAATCTCCTGCTCACTGCTTCGTCTCCACCCCTGCAGGCCAAGGATGGGCGGAGGAATTCAGCTCACCTGTGGTTGGCTGCTGCTAGCCTGATCACACCTGATGCATGGGATTACTGTGAGCTCTTTTAAGCCCTAGCTCCCTTCAGGCCAAGGTTGGTCATTGTAGCTGTGTTCCGGTGAGACCGATCCTTGTTTCGTGAGCTTTTGATATTCCTTGATTCATGAGCTATAGTTAATCCTTGTTCCTTGATTCCTGAGCTATAGCTATTCCTTGTGCCTGAATTAGCACTGCCTGCAGTGCTACCTTGTTTCCTGAGTTCCTGAGCTTTAGTTATTCTTTCTTCCTTGGCTTCAGCTATTTCTTGTTCCTGATTTGCACTGCTTGCAGTGCTCTCTTGACTCCTTGTTTCCTGAGCTGTAGCTATGTCCTGTTTCCTTGAACTAGCACTGCCTGCAGTGCTACCTTGACTCCTGAGCCTTAGCTCAATTCTTGTTCCTGCCCCAGCACTGCCTTCAATGCTACTTTGTTTTCTTGATTCCTGAACCTGCACTATTCTAGTATACCCTTGTAGCCTCCCCTTCAGTATATCCTTTTCCAGTCCATAACTTTCTTCCCATTTCCTTGGTTCCAGTTCCCAGTTTGCTGTCTTTCTATTCCTGCTGTCTTGCTTCTAATTACCTTGTATGTTTGTTCCTTGCTTCCTTGCTTTCTGCCAAGTGTGTCCTTTCCTATTAAGCATTCCTCCTTGCTAGCTCCTTGTCTATCGTGCTTGAGTTTAGTTCTACCCCCTTGCTGTTACAGCCTTGCATGTTCCTGTTTGATCGCCGGGATCCGTGGTCACAGCTGACTACCTAGATGGTGTTTCTTGTTCACTGTGAGTATTGTCTTTGAGTTACATTTATAACATCACCATAGGTATCAGCTCCACAGACCTTGCCTTTGCATGTATATCCTATATGTGGGTATTTGCAGTCAGTCTCTGTAACAGCAATTGTGGGTGAGGAACTGACTGAGCTTCAGTCTTACCGTGTGGAGCTCCCGAGTGCTTTACCCCACATTCCCTTTATTTTTAATGTTGTTTTATATATATGTCTTGCACGTCTGTCCTAAGTGTAGTTAGTCTGAATGCCAAATTGCCTTGTGAGTGCCCTTCCTTTCTGAGTCTTAGCCATCTTGTTCACTTGTACAGGCTTCCCCTTTGGATCCCTTTTTCTCCTCTGACTCCCTGTGTGATCCTGGGCAGCGCTGTACTACTCTTTCTGTGCACTGTACGTTTTCTACTCAGTCCCCAGTCCTTGCTCAAGTCCCTGACTGTGTTCCCCACATAGTCCCGGACAGTCCCTGACAGAACCCCTGGAACAGCTGCATGCAAATGGCAGTGACAAAATTGAACTTAGTAATAGCCAATTGGTCATTGGAAGAAGTAAATTATGTGGCAATAAAGAAAGCTCTAAATAAGCAAGTCTTTCAGCTTTCGCGGGCGGAAGTTATAGGCAGATATAAGGAAATGGGAAAGTTACCAGGTCTGACTTCTTCCTATGAGGCAAATATCATTCAGTCATATTGGAATCACGCACTGGGTAAGAAATGCCTGAAAGACATCCAATGGGCCAGGATAGTACAACTTCCAATTAAGGAATTGAACCCATAATGGAAATGCCTACAGCAGGTAATTGAATGTCAACTGTGCAAATATTGAACTGAGTCCCTGCTACACCTTGTGTGTTGCTGCCTCACTTTGCTACAACAACATCAGGTGCTCCTAAAGCCAATGTTCCTATGGCATGAGGTCAGGACTTGTGTAGAAGCAGTCTCATGGCTTTTTGCCCGTACAGTGCCCTTGAACCTGGCCAAATTTGGAAGGTACATGAAAGCGATCCAAATCAAGCTGAATAAGGTAACTGGCACAGAATAGCAACAGGAATCATTAAAAAAGTGAAAACAGAACAAGCAGCTTGGTAGAGGCAGAGGAAATCAGCCGCGAGGTGCAGTAAAACACCTCTACCCCTTTATGGGCGGGATAGCGAACATAGTGCCCTTGTCCACAGTAGGGAGCCACATGTGTGCGGTTCGAACTTTGAACTTGGTGGTATCACAAAGTAGGTCAGAATTGGAAACATTGAACATCTAGGACCAATTAAGCGAGAAGCCATCCTCTGGACACACGCATGTAGCATATGCACCTCCTATGCCATGACCACCTGCAGTGTAAAGGCAAGGGATGGGATCTATCATTGGGACTGTCCTCAGAGAGGTGGGGTTGGCTCCCCATGGCAAAGCCAAAGCACAAGCACTTTATACACAAAGATCATCTGAATGTACAAGGAGGCCTTTTGGGTTAGATTCCTTTTTACTTCTGGGAGGAAGCCATAATATAGATAGGAAACACAGAAGTATTGGCTGTCCTCTCCACATTTTATTGTACTTAGTAATACAGATTATTTTTTTAATGCCATTTGTGTTCAGTCTTTCATATCTCAATTTCAGAAAGCGGAAAAGGAAGAGAAAATGTTACTTCACAAACAATTAGATAGATCAATTCAGTTACATATAGCACAGATTGTTGCTCATTCCCACACAGCCCATTAGACATATTTTAAAATAATGGGTTAATGCTGCATATTGCCGCAATATTTACCACAAGGCTTGATAAAAAGCTTTTCATCTTGAGTAAAAGTGTGCGGAATTGGAAAGAAATCAGGCAAATTACTATTTTATTTAGGCCGATGTGACAAACAAGTACCCATAATCATCTGAATTAAAGATGTAAGGGGAGAAATTAAAAAAACAGATGGAAATTCTGGCATTTTTCTTACCAACATTATTCAACATTGTACCAGGACACTTTAATTATAACAGTAAGGTGACACAAGAGTATATTAAAAATTAATTTGCCTAAACTGGGCTACAGTGACAGTGAAATTCTTAATACATAATTCTCATTAGAAGAGGTGGCAACAACCATCCTCAACATGCCTTAAGCTTAAAGCAAGGCTCCAGGACCTGATAATATTCCCTTGGAAATTTTTAAAGCAATAGTTAATATAGTTTCGCCATTATTTTTATATGTTCTCCAAGAAATTCAAACTACTAAATGCCTTCCTGGCATAAATTTACTATAATTATTTCCTTGAAAAAATATAGGGGCATATTAGCAAGACTGGCGATAAAATTATCGCCGTTTTAGCGGCAGGAAACTGCCGCTAAAGCGGCGATAATGAGCTTGCTAATATGCGTTATAGAATTCCAATAGAAGCCCAGGTTAGATGTCCTGCACATCTAACCTGGGCTTCTATTGGAATTCTATAACGCATATTAGCAAGCCCATTATCGCCGTTTTAGCGGCAGTTTCCTGCCGCTAAAACGGCGATAATTGTATCGCCGGTCTTGCTAATATGCCCCTTGTTGACTCACTTGATTGTAGCTCTTATTGCCTTATATTATTGCTTAATGCAGATTCTAAGATATACACAAAAATTCTGGCTAACCTAATTAACAGAATTATCATTCGATTAGTGTACTAAGAACAACATGGCTTTATCCCAGGCAAGGATACCACTACTCACACAAATTTTATCACTGCACTGATAGATCAAGCAGATACCCTACACAAACATTTAGATATTATTTTGCTGGATGCTGAGAAAGCATTTGACTGGGTCTCGTGGCGATTTTTATGGGACGTATAGAAGGAATTTACCATCAGTCCTGGGTTCATTAATCTTATACAGGCGATATACCAAGCGCTTAGAGTAAAAGTACATATACAGCAAGGACATACTTCCTTCTTTGCAATTACTTGTGGTAACATATAGGCCTTCCGACTATCCCCAGCTCTGTATGCCTTACATATGAAACCATACATTAGGAATTTGTGGAAACGCATATCCATTAATTCCAATCTATTGACTGTATCTCCTTTAATGGTCAATACTGATGATGTATTGGTCTTCCTGCAGTACAATACCCTCACTCTAAATATAATTGAATAGGACGCATATGGATTTGGCAAAATTTCCGGTTATAAACTAAATTCCCATCAAATGCAAATTATTCCTAGTGGATGGTCTACCTGTAATGATGCACATGTAACATCAAAGGCCACATACCTAGAAGTAACCAATGCACCAAAACGGAATCTATGTTTTGCACATAATTATATATTTTTACTACAACTAATTCAGGCCTTATTGTTTAAAAGAATGCACCTCCCAAGTTTGCTAATCAGCCGAGTGAAAGTTCCTTATTATTTTTGCACTTTACCTCTATATGTGCCCAGTAGGTATTTTAGACAACTGGATGCTATTATATATAAATTCATTTGGAAGGGAAAATTGCATGTAAGACTGTTAAATCTTTAAAACTTCCTATTATCAGAGGAGGGAAGACCCTTTCAGACTGTCGTTTATACTACTGGTTGAGCCTTGGGAATCATATTAAACTTTTATATAGTGACGATTCATCCAACAGTTTTTTTTAAATATCCTTGAACAGCAGCTCAAACAGTTAACAGGACTAATTAACCAGTAGTAAAGTCTTCAAGCAGATCAGATTAAAAATCAGTGGGTTCTTGAATAAGAATGAGAACGACATTAAAAGATCCTTACAGATCCCCAATCTTCATGCCTATACAATATTACGTAATAATCCCAAACTCGCTGAAATCTTTACATCTATTTATTTTGCAACTTGCCACCCGGTAGGAAGATATTTTTTGGTAGATCTTTTTGATAATAGTGAGCTCAAATCCTTCTCAGACTCACAAGCTCAACTCTCTACATCGTAAGGATTTTTTTAAATATCTGCAAATTAGCGCATTTCGCCTCAAAATGATGTTAAGATAATATCTCCACTGGCCGAACACAATGTTGCAAGGATGCTTTTTAGCCCAAATAATTTTTCTATGTCAGTAAGATACTCTTGCCTGATGCAATATCAAACTGATGATCTAAAGTTATGGGCAAACAGATGGTCAATGGCATTAGGAACAGTGACTACGGGCCAAAAGCTTACCCATAGCCTTGTTCGTTTTTATAAGATCATCAACGCAACTAGATTTCAAGCTCAAGGGTATCATACTATGTTTGATTTTCGTGTTACTCCCTCTAAACTTAAAGAATGGTATAAAACACCACATTGTTTTATATGATGCCGGTCGGAGGCCGCAGACAATATACATATGCTTGTCACTTGCCCCAGCCTAAATGAATTTTGGACCTCTATGTTGTGTAGAATTGAACTTATACAACCATGTACGATTACGCTTACCTCCAAAATGATTATACTGGGCACAAAGACAGAAGATTGGGTTGTCTATGCAATAACCATCACTAGACTGATAATCACCAGAAAGTGGAAATCAGAAATTGCACCTACTTGTAAGGAATGGTGGAGGGAACTTGTGTAGGTGTATAAACTTGAGCATTAGATAGCTGAAATACTAAGCTTGACTGTTGTTTTTATGAATTTGGGGAAAATGTGTCAATATTTAATGTAGCGAATGATTACTTTTAAGTGAATTTCTCTGTTTTTTTCCTAATCCTTTTTATGCTTTTGTACTATGAAACTTCTATTTTTCTATGGTATGTTCCAATAATAATAAAAAAACAAGTTTGAGATTGTAACCACTTACAAGCTTTCTGAGAGTCCTCAGTGCATGGCAATGATAGCTATTTTTCCTTAAAGATTTCTCATTTTAGTCAGTGCTTCTATTTGTTTCTCAGAATCAGATTTCTACTTAGGGCCCGATTCCGATGTCGTTCGGAAGGCCTCCGAATAGGATTTGGCTTTCCCAGATCCGATTCGTAGCCCTTGTTTACGACCGAATTGTACACAGGTCCGGACGACCAAGTACGATGCGAAGATCGCGTACGCACCTTCCGAATCGTTTCCGGGACCCGAACCTGTCCGTACGACTCGTAAATAGGCGAATCGTGCCGCACTATGGAGCCGAATTCCGACCGAGCGAGTACGATGCACGATTCGGACAGCCGCTTTGCCTCGGTCTAAGCGAGACGAAACGGCTGTCGGAAGCGTACTTCGGGGGGCCGTAGTAGGCCCCCCTTCACCCGGGGCCCTCCAAATCTGACATGAGGATGTGCCCATGGGTCCCCCCAATCCAGGCATGCACAGTGTGGCGGGCACCAAGGGGTGCCCGCCACAAGGTGTACGCTTTTCCCCACCCACCCCTTTTCTGCTATGGGAGCCTGTGTACGCGTCTGTACACAGGCTCCCATAGAGTTGAATGGGAGTCCAAGCGTACCGAGTCCGTAAGCATACGGCAGCATCGTACTCGCTCATTCGGACTTCCGGAGCACGTCTCGCTCGGAAGCCCTCCAGATCCGAGTCGTAGGAAGGGCTTTCCTAGCGAGATCGGAATCGGGCCCTTAGTCTACAAACCTTCTCTATCTTAAAGGTTGATTAAAATACAACTTTAAAATTACACTTAAAATGTATTTTATTAAATTGTACACTGTTATCATCAATCGAAGTTTACAATATTTAATACATCTTTTCAAATAACACATGACAATTTGAATCAGTATCACAGGAAGGGTGTCACATGCCAGTTAATGTTATAATCTTCTATGGCGACATATAGAAGTATTTTTCTATGACAGACAGGTCACATGTTAATACTATAGCCAAATTTAACAACCCGAAGCTTTGTTTTATGTTTTTTTCAACAGTACATTTGTCCCAATAGGCATATCAAAATACTGTGTTCTAATCTCTTGCCAGTTATCTCTGGTGCAATTGACATAACTTCCCTCAAGAACTGTTCACTCACTGCACAGTCTCAGACCATATGAAAGAAAGGTGCTTGTGCACTGGAGCACCTCTGGCATTAATCTGAAGCCCTGTATACATCTCTGCTATCCTGGGGGGGCAGTTACATCTGGTGCAGGTAATTAAACAGGGTAAATGTAAACCTTGGGATCCCTTTGACCGTGTTCATATATTCAGATAAGCCAGACCATTTCTTCTCTTTTAATGTCATATCAACTTTCTCCTTCAATTGAAACCTCACTGAAGAATTGTTGACTTGAAATGCAGAAGCCAAGGCATTATTAAGTCACTGCATGTCTACCCAAACCTGACAATCACAATGTTGGCTGGGACCCCATTTTTGCTGGTTTTGTGTTTTTTGTCACACCAGGTCATTCTGCTGCCCTTGTTGATGTGTTATGTTTGATGAATTGGCCTACAACCAACTCCCACTCCTCTCTAAGTGATTCCTAAGGTAGGAGTATCCTGCTGGAGTACAGTGCCCCCATTGTATTAGTCCACGCAAACATGGCTGTTTATCCTGTGGGATTGCAACCTCTTAAAAGCTAGGGAGAAACCAAAGTGGAACCTCTGATGCATATGCTGCTGTTATGTCTTGCAATTTTAGGAACATTTGCCAGCATTGCTTGGCTGTCCTCAATGATCATGGATGGGATTGGCCAACCTCATGTTCTCAAACATTGCTGTTACTCCCCTCTAATTATGATATGGTTGGTGTATTCTGACCTGTGGGTAAACCCTGTAAACATACCTATCCTGGTGTGTACATTGTGGGCAGGTGTAAAAGGAGTATGCACACTATACAGATGTGTATCCCTCCACAAATCTGCCAGACACCCCCGCTGGATCCAGGTTCTAAATTTGAATGCAACTGTCATACATTGAGAGCTGTGTAACGGTGGAGTAAACCTCTCTTTTTCACTGTCCACAACTGAGTTATTTTTATTATCGCTCAGAATGACTTGTGTTGTCTCTCATACACACTCCTTTTCCAATTGTAACAGCTGGACCAAATCCCTTGTAAGAGTAGCCTCCAGGGCTCATACCATTTGGAATCCCACATTCTGTGGAGTATAATTCCATTATTCTGGTCTTTCCCTCCCCACCCTCACTAAGGAATGTCCCTAATGGCATTTCGCCTGCAATTTAACTTCTGTTTTTGACAATTCAATCATACATTTTTGGCTTTCTTTCTTTTCTCCCCAATTTTCCCATAAGTGCCCGGCTGGCCCTATGTGAGTAGCACTACCTTAGTAATTCTCACTTTGAATGGTGTACACTTTTTTTATTTGGGTCAATTTGCCCATTGAATCTCCAGGTACAGCCTATATTCTTTTTCAATTTTTTATTATCTGTATTACTTAAGTCTTTCTCTTTCTCATTTGAGTATCTGTCCCTTTGTTTCATTCCAGATGTCCCTTATTTTAAGGTTCTGATGAGACCCTAACCCTTTACGGAGTCGAAACGTAGTTGATTCATGTTATAATGAACCATTTCCGGCATCTTTGAATTCCAAAGGTGGCCCCTGTACGATATTGCTCATTTGTGAATAGTTGCTGATGTATATTTAAGAAACCCTATATATATTGTATTGCGTCACATTTCTTTTTTGTTCTTTTTTCACATGGAACACCAAGCAAATTTTCAATACAGATATTACTTGCATAAAATAGGAATTGGACTCCTTATTGTTTTGTGTATAACATGTTTTCCTTTTGACATCCCATTCTCTGGTTTGAATTTGCTCCATGCAGTTATGTATCATTTATACATACATACATACATACATGCATACATTGTCCACAAGAACCATTGTTTTTGTAATACATAGTCACTTTCTGACCAGTTTCTGACATTCTTTATCACCTACATGGACCCCTGTTGCGTACAACAATTTCCAGACCTCGTCAGGCATGGTGAACAAACGTGTAGTTTTGTCTTTCACTATCCGTAGTTTGGCCAGGAAAATTGGTGCATATTAAAACCCCAACTGTTGCAATTTCCACTTTATGGGCAAAAAGGAGCTTCTGCGCTTGCTTCTGCACCTCAAAGGTGTAGCCCAGGAATATGTGTATCTCATTTCCACTATCATCCATGGGCTATGTCACTGGGCAAGCTGTAAAATCCAGTATCTATCTCTAAAAGTAATTAGACGTGTTAGTGTGGCCCTTGGTGGGGCCCCTGGAATAGGAGTGTGCCGTAAAACTCTGCATGCTTGCTCTACAGAAATGAGTTTGGAAGGGCCACCATTCTTATACATTCGTAGTCAGCCACTCTTCCAGAAACAGTTCTGCGCTGGTTCCTTCAGTTCTTTCCGGCAGACAAACTATATGAATGTTGTTTCGTTGTGCCTTCTGCTCTTGTTTGTAGATTGACTTGTGTAATTTATCCACCTTTGCCTGTAGTTTCACCATTCTGGACTGAGTTCTGCCAGAATAGATTTAGGGGCATATTAGCAAGACCCACGTTAAAATTATCGCCGTTTTAGCGGCAGGAAACTGCCGCTAAAGCGGCGATAATAAACTTGCTAATATGCGTTATGGAATTCCAATAGAAGCCCAGGTTAGATGTGCAGGACATCTAACCTGGGCTTCTATTGGAATTCCATAACGCATATTAGCAAGCTCATTATCGCCGCTTTAGCGGCAGTTTCCTGCCGCTAAAACGGCGATAATTTTAACGTGGGTCTTGCTAATATGCCCCTAAATCTTTGCTACTCTGTCCCAATGATTCCTGCGATCCTTTCGTAGTAGACCCACATTAATTGTCAGGGCATCTCTTTCAAGCATGCTCTTCATATCCAAGATCACGTGCAAGTTTTTGTCACATTTCCCCGCGTGCTCTTCTAGCGTGGCTTCCACACTCTTCAAGGGTCCCAGTTTGTCTCCCATCTCGAACTTGAACTGATTGTGAGTCTTTAACACTATGCTTTTTTGCGCATTTCAGTCTTAACATCCCGCTTCAACAGTCACCTATTCGGATGTTGATAGCAAGATTTTTGCCGTTAGCTCGGAAGCCACCACTTATCCTATTGATGCCTTTGCGGCATTTAGGGGCAGACTGGCCACATCTTTATATCTGCACCTCGGTGACTCTGATCATTCAAAGTGTTTCTGTAGAGGGTTTCTCGTTCTCTCACTCCCTCCTGATTAAACAACATCCCAACGGGGAGCGGTAGAGCACATTGTGTTTTTCAGAACTTGATATGCTCCAGCATTCCGAGAACTGGTAAATAACTGGTCCTATTGTGCACTTGAGGCCCTTGTAGGAGGATAATTTCCCATGTTCTGTCAGACGGACACTCACAGCTCCCCTTTTTCTGAGAGAGTAAAATATCTACTTGTCCATGGAACATATTGCTTCATAAATCTCCTTGTCCTGTAACAAAATCCACTTGTCCCTTTAGTGCCATGTAGTGCGACGAAAAATTATGGCAGCAATCTCATTATAAAAGAGCTATGTTAATGGCCGCTCTGATTATGCCAGAGTTCATAGCATAGGAGGGTTTGAATACTAGCAATTTCCTTATTTTTTCCACCTTTCCGCAGATCTACATACTGGACCTGGAGGTAGCAGTAAGCAATAGTTCCCCATGGTTTGAATTTGAATGCCCTTTTGAGTCTGTGCAAACCTACTATATTGCATGTTTTATGGGTTTTCATCAGCTCGTCTCTAATATTTTCCCATACAGAGAAAGGTTTGAAATTTACTTTTGACAAGGGCAAAAGAAAAAAATTCTTCCTGAGTTGGAGAAAAAAGTGGTGGGTGGGAGTTTGAACGTGTTACCGCTCAACAGATTTCTGCATGAGCAAATCTACACATGCATATTTGCTCGTGCTAAAATGCAGTTCACAAATATTTTCCTGTGAATTCATGAAAACTGTGAATCTGCACTAATAAGAGGACATACGGCATCAATCAATCAATCAATCATGTCACTTATAAAGCGCACTGCATACCCGCGAGGGTCTCAAGGCGCTGGGGGAAGAGGGGGGTGGTGCTGCTACTGATCGAAGAGCCAGGTCTTGAGGAGTCTTTTGAAGGCCAGTAGGTCTTGGGTCTGTCGGAGGTTGGTGGGGAGGTGGGAGAAGGATCTGCTGCCGGCGGTCGTTTTCCGGATGCGGGGGACTGTGGCGAGGGCGAGGCTGGTCGAGCGGAGCTGGCGGGTGGGGGTGTAGAAGCTGAGTCGTCTGTTGAGGTAGGCTGGTCCGGAGTTGTGGAGTGCTTTGTGTGCGTGGGTGAGGAGCTTGAAGGTTATCCTCTTGTTGACAGGGAGCCAGTGCAGGTCTCTCAGGTGGGGTGTGATGTGGCTGCGTCGGGGGATGTCGAGGATAAGACGTGCAGAGGCGTTCTGGATGCGTTGCAGCCGTCTCAGGAGCTTAGCCGTCGTTCCTGCGTAGAGGGCGTTTCCGTAGTCCAGCCTGCTGGTGACGAGGGCCTGGGTGACTGTTTTTCTTGTTTCGGTGGGGATCCACTTAAAGATCCTGCGGAGCATTCGGAGAGTGTTGAAGCAGGATGAGGAAACGGCGTTGACCTGCTTAGTCATGGAGAGGGTGGGGTCGAGGATGACCCCTAGGTTGCGTACGTGGTCGGTGGGTGGCGGGGCTGTTCCCAGTGATGTTGGCCACCAGGAGTCGTCCCAGGCTGAAGGGTTGGAACCAAGGATGAGGACCTCCGTCTTGTCCGGAGTTCAGCTTCAGGCGGCTGGTCCTCATCCATTCGGCGACGGCCTTCATTCCTTCGTGGAGGTGGGCTTTGGCGGTGTGAGGGTCTTTGGTGAGGGAGAGGATCAGCTGGGTGTCGTCGGCGTAGGAGATGATGTTGAGGTTGTGCTGTCGGGCGACGTGGGCGAGGGTGCCATGTAGATGTTGAACAGCGTTGGGCTGAGGGAGGAGCCTTGGGGTACGCCGCAGATGATCTTGGTGGCCTTGGATCGGAAGGGGCGAGGCGGACGCTTTGTGTTCTGCCGGAAAGGAAGGATGTGGTCAGTCCAGGGCCTTCTCTTGGATCCCGGCGTCGTGAAGGCGTGTTCGAAGTGTGTGGTGGCAGACCGTGTCGAAGGCGGCTGATAGGTCCAGGAGGATGAGGGCTGCTGTTTCTCCGTTGTCTAGCAGGGTCCTGATGTCATCGGTGGCGGCGATGAGGGCGGTTTCGGTGCTGTGGTTGCTGCGGAAGCCGGACTGGGAAGGGTCCAGGATGTTGTTCTCCTCGAGGTAGCGGGTCAGTTGTTTGTTGACGATTTTCTCGGTGACCTTCGCGGGGAACGGGGAGCAGAGAGATGGGTCGGAAGTTCTTGAGGTCCTTGGGGTCTGCCTTGGGTTTCTTGAGTAAGGCGGTGATCTCGGCGTGCTTCCAGCTTTCCGGGAAGGTTGCTGTCTCGACCTCGAAGGAGATGTTGATTATTTTCCGGAGATGGGGCGCGATGGCTGTACTGGCTTTGTTGAAGATGTGGTGAGGGCACGGGTCTAGCGGTGAACCGGAGTGGATGGTGTTCATGATCTCGCTGGTGTCCTCGTCGTTGATGTTGGTCCAGGAGAGCAGGCGGTTGGTGGTTGTGGGGGCAGTGGTCTCGGTGGTTGCCGGGGCGGTCGTGGTGTTGAAGCTGTCGTGGATGTCGGCGATTTTGCGGTGGAAGAAGGTGGCCAGTGAGTCGCACAGGTCTCGCGACGGCTGGATGTCGTTGGTGTTGGAGCTGGGGTTGGAGAGTTCCTTCACGATGTTGAAGAGCTCTTTGCTGTTGTGCACTTTTGCGACTTTCTTTAGGAATTGGTCCCCTATTTAGGTCTGGTGTTAACCAAGACCTTTTGTTGTTATTAAAATTCTAGAGACCAAAAATATTTTTCCTTTTACAATGTTTGTTGTAATGACGAGGGCCCGGCAGCTCCAACAACAATCAAGTTTTACAAAAACCATGTCAAAACAAGACACACATTGACAAAACAAAAAGGCTGAGCACCAATGTCATACCTAATCGCTTTGCCAATGCTTGTTTATTTTCATGTTTCGTATAATTTTGTTGAAACTGGTTACACTGATTTTCTGTTATGAATATTTTTGGGGAAATACTAGCATGCATCAACACATTTTACTAAATGATGCTTAAAAGAAATGGTACCTAAAATGACAGTAATTTAGCAAAACATTTTTTTCCTAGTTACATTTTTTAATGAACATTTTAATTTTGAAAGCAAAGTGTTAGAAATGGGATTTCTGGTTGGCTAGGGCAAGCGCCTAAGCCAGGCAGAAACCACCACTCTAGTCAGCGCAAGGGAGTTACACACTGAAGATAACCCCTGCTCACCCCCATGGTAGCTTGGCACGAGCAGTCAGGCTTATCCCAGAGGCAATGTGTAAAGCGTTTGCGCAACACACACACAGCAGCAACACACTAGGCACACCACAAAAGAAACTCCACACAAGGTTATATAAAAAATAGACTTTGTATTATCCAAAACACATTAGAATCATGTTCACACATATACACTGTGCCAACTGGCACTAGGCAATATTCACAGGGGATGATATACATGACAGGGCCAATCGGGCCACTGTCAGAACCATCACAAGCACAAGTAGTAAAAATAAAACACTACCAGTAACTACTGGCGAAATACTGCACTTAGCATCACCTTAGGCATAAAACATCATAAGCATAAACACATACCATCTCATTAGGCCTAAACATCACAGCATGACATTTGTATTAGGCATCACATTAGCATAAACACATTATGCAATCATCATATTAGGCATAAACACATTATACCATCTCATTGGGCCTCACCATAAAAATGACCCCAGACTAACTGGCCTTTCACTGGGGCCCAAAGGCCCTTTGTCCCAAATGTCAGGGCAACCAAGGTGCGCAATGCGCTGGGGGCGGGGGAGTGTAACTCACCCCCTCCTCATCCTGAAAACCAAAATGCCCCCTTTGTTGCAGCTGCCCTCTGTCCGGTGGGGCAGCTGTAGGAAATTGGTTTTGGCACCACTGTGCCTGGGGAGCCTCACTATGGGGCGCCTACAACAAACTTGCCCCCCACGTTGCAACGGCCCGCTGTCCTGCGGGACCGCTGAGGCAAACAGGCACTGTCACCACCAATGCCACGGAAGCCCCACTCCGGGGCTTCTGAGACCCAAAAGGGCCCAAAGAGGAATTCGGCATAGGCACCACGGGGCCTCCAGGAGCGACAACACTGCTCCGCTCTGCCCCCACTCACCGGGACAGATCGCGGCCGGCTCCAGGCTCCGACAATCTGCCTCGGCGGACTCCTGCTCCCAGGGCCTCTCTTCCTTCCCCGATCTCTTCTGGCGGCCGCACTCTGGCAGGATACGACTCACGGGACTCCCACCGGTACACGGGAGCCCCGCCTACAAGCAGGCACGCGTCGCCTGACTTCCTGCTGCCGCGTTCGCCCGGATTGGTCCACGGGCAGGGAAGGCGGCTCCGCCCACAACCAGGCAGTCTGCCTGACTTCCGGCTCGGGCCACGGCGGTTCTCTCTCTCGGCTCACGAGTGCGGGGTGGGCTCCCGCCTGTAAATAAAACCAAATGCAGGGTGGGCTCCCGCTCCCATCAGCAGCGCAAATACAGCGGGGTAGGCTCCCGCTTTCAGATGCACAAACGCGGGGTGGGCTCCCGCTTTCAGATGCACAAACGCGGGGTGGGCTCCTGCTTTCCCTCCAGCAACTCGGGAGAATCCGTATGCCGGGATTCCCTCTAAATCCTTGTGCAGCACAGCGCTGCAAGCCACCCACGCTCCCCCCCATCCTGGGAGAAGATATAGCGCTCACGAGGCGCTCAGTCCACAGATTCAGGGGCACAAGGCTGGGCCCAGGCAGGCCAGCTCACAGGGCCCTCCAGCAGGGAAGCAGTCCCTTGTGGTGGTTCCTCCTGGGGCCCAGCAGCAGCAGGTCCCCCCAGTAGCACAAGGAAGCACTTATATATGGGGTCACAGCCCCAATATTTATACTACATTCTTTCTTTGTTCTGCCCTTGGCACAGGGCTTGGGGGAACCAGTCTCAACTGGTTCTGGGGTGTGTTGAAGCACTCTGTGTACAGTGCTCACACCCTCCTTTGTCAGATGGGGGCTCAGTCCTCAGACACACCACAGGGGGGGCGGAGCCAGCATTCACCTAGGCAGGCACAGACCTATTCACGGTCAGGGGACTACTCCTTCCACTACTCCAAATGCAGATCCCCTATTCAGCCTAGCGCTGACTCACCCTGCCCTCCCTGGAGCCACACACACCTCATCAGCCCCTGTCACTCCAGAGCCAGACATGCAATACACATCAGGCAGGCAGACACATAGCACACAGAAATGCCAACTTCTAAAAGTGGCATTTCTAAAATAGTGATAATAAATCTGTGCACACCACTGCGCAGCATTTATTATTACTATTACAACCATACCAAACTTGACCATGCTGCTCCACTCATATCAGGAATTACCACTGAAACACTTATCAGGGAATCCCCAATGTATTCCTATGCCCTCCGCCCTCGGGAACCCACCCACCCCCACAGATCACGCACGGAACCTCGGCATCATCCTCGACTCCTCCCTCACCATGACCCGCCAGATCAACTCCGTCGCCTCCACCAGCTTCAACTGCCTTCGCATCCTCCGAAAGACCTTCAAATGGATACCCCCCGAATGCAGAAAGACCGTCACCCACGCTCTCGTAACCAGCAGACTGGACTACGGCAACGCCCTCTATGCCGGAATCAACAGAACCCTTCTACACAAGCTCCAAACCATCCAGAACACCGCAGCTAGACTCATCCTCGGGACACCACGGCACGAACACATGACCCAACACCTACGAGACCTCCACTGGCTCCCCGTCGAGAAGAGAGTGACCTTCAAACTTCTCACCCACGCCTACAAATCCCTCCACAACATCGGACCCAAGTACCTCAACGATAGAGTCTCTTTCCTCGTACCCAAAAGAAACCTCTGCTCCGCCGATCTTGCCCTGGCAGACACCCCACGCATCCGCAGAACCAGAGCAGGCGGAAGAGCCTTCTCCTACATCGCAGCCAAGACCTGGAACGAGCTCCCAGTCAACATCAGGCTCTCCCCGACCCTGCACACCTTCAGGAAGAACCTCAAGACCTGGCTCTTCGACTGACCGGAGCTGCCTCCCCCTAGCGCCTTGAGACTCTCACGGGTGAGTAGCGCGCTTACAAACCCCTGATCAATTGATATAAGAGGGCAGCCTCCCAGCAGTGAGAAACAAAAATGGCTGTTTGTCACTACCAGGACATGTCACGCACTTAAGGTACATGTCCTATCTTTTACTTACAGTGCACCCTGCCCATAGGGCTAGCTAGGGCCTACCTTAGGGGTGACTGACATGCAGTAAAAAGGGGGGTCACAGACATGGCACACACTTTAGGTGTCACGTTACAGCGGCAGTAATACTGTGCGCACAGGCCCTGCAATAGCAGAGGCCTGAGACAGGTTTGAAAGGCTACTTTAGTGGGTGGCGCAATCAGCGCTGCAAGCCCACCAGTAGCATTTAATTTACCGGCCCCGGGTATCTGAGATACCACTTTACAAGGGACTGACAGGTAAATTAAATATGCCAAACAGGTGTAGACCCATCTTACCATGTTTACCACAGAGAGCACACGCACTGGACAGCAGTGCTAAAGTGCCCAGAGTCCTAGAACCACCAACACCATGTCAGAAAAAAGGCTAGGAGGAAAGCAAAAAGTTCAGGGATGACCCTGCAAAAAGGGCCAAGTCCAACAAAACCCCCTTCCAGTCAAAACGCAGGGTAGACCAATCACTACCTTGATGGACTTCCCTGCTTTGGGCGATAGAACACGGACGCGGGCCTGCAACTGCAGGGGCACACTCCAGTTCTATGCCATTCTGAACCCATGTGGTTCCCTCTGTCAAAGCTCCCAGGACCAACTAAGCTACCCCACTGGTACTCCCTAGTTGTCCGCGGCCAGGACCAGGCCCTAGGCCATCCAGATATCTCCGGTCCTTGCCATTCCACAGAGTGGGGGGCAGTAACCCCTGGCACATAGTAGCCATTCTCCACTCTTCCTCTCATCAGTGCAGTTCTAAACTGCCACTGATCCTCCAACCTAGGGTCCGCACCCTCAGGCTGACCAGAGGTCACGGGCGAGGCTCTCCTCCTCCTACCTCTCCTTCTAGGGTTCCGCACTCTCCTCCTTGGAGAGGCACCCTCAGAACACAACTCTCCCTCCAGTTCAGGACCTCTCTCCAGCAATTGGTCTCCCAACCTAGGGTCTAAACCCTCAGGTTGCACCAGGGTCAGAGGCAAGGAATCCCTCCCTTTGCACCCCCTTCCAGAGTTCTGCACCCTCCCACCTGGAGTGGTACCCCCAGAAGCCAAAACGGTAGGGACACTGATTACAGATGTCCTTCCCTCCAGGTCAGGCAGAACCTGAACCTGGCCTCCCAACCCAGGGACTAAACCCTGCAGTTGAACACTTGCCTGGCATACCAGGACTTCCGGGGGCGCACACAGCTACCCCTGAGGGTAACACATACCTCTTGTGTTGCGTGACAGTCTGCCTGGCGCAGATCTCCCGACCCCTGTCCATCTGACAGTGCGCGAAGATCCCCCAGGACAGAAGTGGTGTCACCATGGTCACTCCTAGGAGACTCAGCCCTTCTCGCTGGCCCCTGACCCACTGGTTCTTCCACTGGGGAACACATCCCCCTCTCACCCATCCATCTGGACTTCTGCACCCTCCACTTAGGAGCGGCACCGCCAGACACCAGAACCACTGGAGCTCCGTTTACAGACGCTCCAGGTTCTCCTGACACTAGGAGATCCCCCTCAAATGGCCTACTAGTACAGCCTAGGCCCCCAAGCTGGTGTTCCCTTAGGGAACCCTCCAGGCCCTGAGACTGGGTTTTGGGCACCTTGGGACACAGCCCACACTCACTCCTCCTCCGCTGAGACAGGACGTGAGCCCCTACACCCCTCCCACTACACTGGGACCTAGCTGGGCTACTCTGAACCTCTCCCACCACACAGGTCTGGAAGATACCTGAGCCACTTCTTTTAGGATCACTCCCAAATGCCTCTTCAGACCCTCTGGCACTCACAACGAGATGGTCTGCCTCCCGTGCAAGCTCCCTGGGATCAGAGAACTCACACTCCAACAGGTGTTGGCGTAACCCCAGAAAACAATTACTGAACATGTGCTCTCTGACAAACAGATTGAACAGCCCTTCAAAATCATTTGCCGTGCTACCCATCACCCAACCTTTCAGTGCATCACAACATTCATCCACAAACTCCCCCCAAGACTGGTGAGACAGTTTCCTACTGCCCCTGAACCTCAACCTATACCCTTCAGGTGTGACACCCTCTTCCTGGGAACTAGGTACCACGCCCTGGGATCTGGGAGTGGGACTTCCTGCAATGGACTCCATATTGCTGCCACCACTGGACCCCACCCTCACTGGTGAATCCAGACCACTAAAACTAAACTCAGGGAACATATCCTCACAAGTTAGTTTCTCCCTGGCAAAGGCCCTCTCTGCCTCCGCCATCCTCTCCTGCGCTAAGACCCTCTCAGTCTCTAGCTTTTTCTCTTCAAGGACCAACGCCTTGAGACTCAACTCCTGGGCCAACAAGGCCTTTTTCTCCTCCAAACCCAGCCGCGCTATCTCCTTGGCATACTCTGACTGGAGCGTGTCCAAAGCCAGCTGATGCTCCCTTTCTTCCCTCCTATCCACCCACTCCTCTTGGGACAGGGAAAGGGATGGGGCACTGCCCCTGGCACTGAACCCAGCAAGGGACTCCCTATCTATGGAGTCCTCACTACCTACTGGCGTCCCTGCCCTGTCATTTTCTACCTCCTGTGCAGACTCTTTAGGACCTCCCTCAAAACCACCACTTAGGTATGCAGGGGGGTAATCTGAAAGGTCCCCCCAGGGCTCTAAGGGTTCTCCGCTGCGGAGGGCTTTATAGAGGAACAGTTTTCTGAGGATGTTACCCACTATTGGTATCCCCTCTTTCTGCAGAATTCCTCTAACTCCTCCCGGGTGTACTCCAAAAGGTCATCCTCATTATAAACTAACCCCATCTTGGCAAGATACACAACCCACAGTGTAACAGGAGAACACAATTCAAAAATGACACTTTTAGGAGAAAACAAAATCAGGAAAAATAATCCCCAAACCTGTGCTTATCTAAATGCAGAGTTTGTAGTGCAAACAGTTGTTGCTGTGGTACTGCGCAAACGCAAGTCCTATCCTCACCGCTGACAACCAATGTTAGAAATGGGATTTCTGGTTGGCTAGGGCAAGCGCCTAAGCCAGGCAGAAACCATCACTCTAGTCAGGGCAAGGGAGTTACACACTGAAGATAACCCCTGCTCACCCCCTTGGTAGCTTGGCACGGGCATGTCAGGCTTATCCCAGAGGCAATGTGTAAAGCGTTTGCGCAACACACACACAGCAGCAACACACTAGGCACACCACAAAAGAAACTCCACACAAGGTTATATAAAAAATAGCCTTTCTATTATCCAAAACACATTAGAATCATAATCACACATATACACTGTGCCAACTGGCACTAGACAATATTCACAGGGGATTATATACATGACAGGGCCAATCGGGCCACTGGCAGAACCATCATAAGCACAAGTAGTAAAAATAAAACACCACCAGTAACTACTGGCGAAATACTGCACTTAGCATCACCTTAGGCATAAAACATCATAAGCATAAACACATACCATCTCATTAGGCCTAAACATCACAGCATGATATTTGTATTAGGCATCACATTAGCATAAACACATTATGCAATCATCATATTAGGCATAAACATATTATACCATCTCATTGGACCTCACCATAAAAATGACCCAGGACCTCACCATAAAAATGACCCCAGACCAACTGGCCTTTCACTGGGGCCCAAAGGCCCTTTGTCCCAAATGTCAGGGCAACCAAGGTGCACGATGCGCTGGGGGCGGGGGAGTGTAACTCACCCCCTCCTCATCATGAAAACCAAAATGCCCCCTTTGTTACAGCTGCCCTCTGTCTGGTGGGGCAGCTGTAGGAAATTGGTTTTGGCACCACTGTGCCTGGGGAGCCTCACTCTGGGGCTCCTACAACAAACTTGCCCCCCACGTTGCAGCGGCCCGCACTCCTGCGGGACCACTGAGGCAAACAGGCACTGTCACCACCAATGCCACGGAAGCCCCACTCCGGGGCTTCTAAGACCCAAAAGGGCCCAAAGAGGAATTTGGCACAGGCACCACGGTGCCTCCAGGAGCGTGAACACTGCTCCGCTCTGCCCCCACTCACCGGGACAGATCGCGGCCGGCTCCAGGCACCGACAATGCGCCTCGGCAGACTCCTGCTCCTAGGGCCTCTCTTCCGTCCCCGATCTCTTCTGGCGGCCGCACTCTGGCAGGATACGACTCGCGGGGCTCCCACCGGTACACAGGAGACCCGCCTACAAGCAGGCACGCGTCGCCTGACTTCCTGCTGCTGCGTTCACCTGGATTGGTCCACGGGCAGGGAAGGCGGCCCCGCCCACAACCAGGCAGTCTGCCTGACTTCCTGCTCGGGCCGCGGCGTTTCTCTCTCTCGGCTCACGAGTGCGGGGTGGGCTCCCGCCTGTAAATAAAACCAAATGCGGGGTGGGCTCCCGCTCCCATCAGCACCGGAAATACACGGGGTAGGCTCCCGCTTTCAGATGCACAAACGTGGGGTGGGCTCCCGCTTTCAGATGCACAAACGCGGGGTGGGCTCCCGCTTTCCCTCCAGTAACTCTGGGGAATCCGTATGCCGGGATTCCCTCTAAATCCTTGTGCAGCACAGCGCTGCAGGCCACCCACGCTCCCCCCCGTCCTGGGAGAAGATATAGCGCTCACGAGGCGCTCAGTCCACAGATTCAGGGGCACAAGGCTGGGCGCAGGCAGGCCAGCTCACAGGGCCCTCCAGCAGGGAGGCAGTCCCTTGTGGCGGTTCCTCCTGGGGCCCAGCAGCAGCAGGTCCCCCCAGTAGTACAAGGAAGCACATATACATGGGGTCACAGCCCCAATATTTATACTACATTCTTTCTTTGTTCTGCCCTTGGCACAGGGCTTGGGGGAACCAGTTGAGAGCACAGGGCTCGGGGGTGTTGAAGCACTCTGTGTACAGTGCTCACACCCTCCTTTGTCAGATGGGGGCTCGGTCCTCAGACACACCACAGGGGGCGGAGCCAGCATTCACCTAGGCAGGCACAGACCTATTCAGGGTCAGGGGACTACTCCTCCCACTACTCCAAATGCAGATCCCCTATTCAGCCTAGCGCTGACTCACCCTGCCCTCCCTGGAGCCACACACACCTCACCAGCCCCTGTCACTCCAGAGCCAGACATGCAATACACATCAGGCAGGCAGATACATAGCACACAGAAATGCCAACTTCTAAAAGTGGCATTTCTAAAATAGTGATAATCTGCGCACACCATTGCGCAGCATTTATTATTACTATTCCAACCATACCAAACTTGACCATGATGCTCCTCTCATATCAGGAATTACCACTGAAACACTTATCAGGGAATACCCAATGCATTCCTATGAGAGGGCAGCCTCACAGCAGTGAGAAATAAAAATGGCTGTTTGTCACTACGAGGACATGTCACGCACTTAAGGTACATGTCCTACCTTTGACCTACAATGCACCCTGCCCATAGGGGCTAGCTAGGGCCTACCTTAGGGGTGACTGACATGCAGTAAAAAGGGGGGTAACAGACATGGCACACACTTTAGGTGTCACGTCACAGCGGCAGTAACACTGTGCGCACAGGCCCTGCAATGGCAGAGGCCTGAGACAGGTTTAAAAGGCTAGTTTGGTGGATGGCGCAATCAGTGCTGCAAGCCCACCAGTAGCATTTAATTTACCGGCCCTGGGTATCTGAGATACCACTTTACAAGGGACTGACAGGTAAATTAAATATGCCAAACAGGTGTAGACCAATCTTACCATGTTTACCACAGAGAGCACATGCACTCTACACTGGACAACAGTGCTAAAGTGCCCAGAGTCCTAGAACCACCAACACCATGTCAGAAAAAAGGCTAGGAGGAAAGCAAAAAGTTCAGGGATGACCCTGCAAAAAGGGCCAAGTCCAACACAAAGAATCATCAATCTTGCTTTCAAGCTTTTGCATATATTTGCATCTAATCAGAGAGTATCCTGGAAGCATTATACGTAGCCTTAAATTGTTAAACTTTCCAAACTTGTGTACACATTTTTATACTGGAACCACTGTCAGTAGTGCAGTCTGAGCTTACAACATTTCCTTAGAGCGGTCATCCTAATAATAAAGTCTTTGTATTAATGAAGCATAAATACAAGGTCAAACAGCATTAGTTTTTGGACATAAATATTACCTTAAATGCAGACAATGCCCTTCCCTGATTCATAATGTGGTACTGTAATCTGGCAGAAAAGTGTCTGTGCTACAGGGGGTTGGGCCTACTTATCCCATGGACAAAATAAATGTGAAAACGTGTTGTCCTTGACCCCAAACAATATGTTCTGGGTGTCAGGCTATACGAATTCCATATCCCTGATGGTTTCAGTAAAAGTATTGTGTGCCTTTCCAGAAGCATTCAAGCTTCCCGGGTAACTGTGCAGTACATAGGGCCAGCGGTTCCCACATGTCTGCACTGCCCCCACATGTCTGCACTGCCCCACATGGTCTTTTCAGAGACGGGCCGCAAGAGGAGTATGGCAGCCGAAGAGGGGCTGGGAGCTCCGCAAACCCAGCACAGGATCAGATTTTCTACCAAGGGTGTCTTCTCAGCTCAACAGCAGCATCCACTGCCTTTGGGGCTCCTGGTGCATCAGGGTACACCAGGCACCAAAGCGCTGCTCGGCGGGGTTACAGTACTCATGTTGATCCCTCGATGCTCCATTGTGCAGCGCAGCTTCAGCTTTGGGGCTGGCACATGTTGCTCCTGATTCTCACCTTTGCTGTCCATGGCAATCATTCTCTTCTCAGTCCTATGCCTGATGCTGCTGTCATCCATTGGCAGTGCAAGGGTGCCTCTCGCCCCTCCATTTCCCGGGCATGCGCTCGGCTGCACCTTAGACACAACCATATTCTTCTGTAGTATCAATGGAGTCCCCGCAATCCCATGGCACTGATATGTGATCCAGCACTCCCAGATTGCTGTTCGCATCTAGGAGCAGTGTTGTTACAGAGGACATGGTTTCACCGCCTGTAAATCAGGATAATAATATGAATGGAATCGCCCCCCCCCCCCTCATCGTATTTCTACCTTTCTGTTTTTCCCTTGTCTCCTTTCTATCCTTCTTTCTGACCGAGGCCCGTTGGAGCTTCCTGAGAGCTATAGGGGAGACTGGCCTTGGATTACCTCCTCGGCCGTCACCTACCCATTCGGTCTTTGGGCTGACTTGCCCTTTGTCTCTTATTCCGTCTTCCTCCTCTTCCCTCCCTTCTCACTTCCCCCCTCTCCCTTCCCTCTCTACCTGTCTCTCCTTCTCTCCCTTTAATGTGTCTCTTATATTTGATGTAACGTGTAATTGATATCATTGTTGTAACATTGTTGACCTTATGTAAAGCGCTCTGATACCTACGGGTCTAGCCAGCGCTATATAAAACTGTTTAAATAAATAAATAAATAAATAAATAATGGGGTTTCAGGCCTGGAAGCAACACAGTAATGCATCCTATGCCATTATGTGCCCAGCCATGGTCCTATTCTTATTATTAAATCACAAAGGAACCTAGTATGATGTCGGTCAGATGAGCATCTGACCAACACCGTAGTGGGATGGAATCCGCCCGACTATTAGCCGGCGGTTCCACCCGCAGTATTAGGATGCGACCGCGGCAAAACATACATTTTTCTATT
Organism: Calotriton arnoldi; assembly: GCA_963921515.1. Taxonomy (NCBI): domain Eukaryota; kingdom Metazoa; phylum Chordata; class Amphibia; order Caudata; family Salamandridae; genus Calotriton; species Calotriton arnoldi. The sequence goes on from CAWUFW010003146.1 coordinate 255,521, forward strand.
GCAGCTTATGCGGAGGCTGAAAAAGGCCTGCAGCACAAGCTGCAATAGAAAAATTGATGTTTTCAAACATCCCTGCACCGTGTGGCAGGCACCATGCGGTGCCTTCCACATGGTGCAGAGATGTTTAGGGGGCACCATAGCACGGGGCCAGGGGGGAAGCGGGCGCTGCTAGGGGCCCCAAAGACACTTTCCGTCTGCATGTGGAAAGTGACATTGCAATCCCGACGGCGGAGCCGAGGCTGGCTCTGCTGCAACTTTGGGATTACAATTCTGCCTGCTGCCCCGACGGGTTCCGTGAGTCCGTCGGATGCGGAGCAAAATTTCCCCACGGGTTTCCATCCGACCACCAGCATCATAATACGGCGGTCAGACGGAAACCTATGATGTCGGTTAGAAAGCCTCCAATGAGCTATTGGATGTCTTTCCGCCTTAACATCATAATGAGGGCAGTAGTATTTTTGAAAAGTGCAATTGTGCTGCCTCATTTATAACTCTCACTAATAAATTCCTCTTTTTCTGCCTTAACTCGCAGTGCAACAGTTGTTGGTGGAACATTGATTTTTACAGAATGGACTAAACACGGGGCATATCTTTATACATCAGCCAAACTCTCTCCAGCCCACTGATTGACACTTATAGTGCTTCATGTAACTAGTAAGAGGTCGAACAGTCAATGCCTGAACAACTCCGTCCTTCCTAGACAATGGCTAGGTGCACCTAAATTCAAATGACAGAATGTCTATTTAAACCAATCAAGAGTTAGCCTGTTCCGTAGCCTTGAGCAAATGTTAAATTCAGATACCAGACATGAGTTTACAACTAAACAGACCAAGGGTCTCTAAAATCCAAGAAGACAGTGAAGAAGTGGTTCGCCCCCCTGCTGAGCTAAACAGGGGAATTAGAGGTGCTTTTGAGATCCTTAGAGACATGAGAAAATGTGCTAAGAATTCTCTTGCTTGCCATCACAAAGACAGGTCTAATAGCGCATTCACTTTTCCTGCAAATGTAATTGAAGTAATTGAGTCACAATAAACTTTATAAATAGAAAATGGCCAGTGGATTCAGGCATGGTGAACAAGTGATCTTCATAAAAGGGTTTTATTTTACCTGAATGGAGATAGTCAGAGAGAGGTTGTTGGTAACAGTAATGCTGATTCTTTTCTAAGGAGGTTTCCTTGAGGGAAACAAGAGCTATTGAAATACTTTAATAGGGTCCCAGAAGTTCCCAAAACTCATAGCCTCCATGTTCTCCCTACCAGATTCAGTTCATGTAAGTTCAGAGGCTTGGTCCTGCACTGAGATGTCCCTCAACAGTCACCATGTAAGTACACCTTCAGGATCTAATCAAAAGTTCCCACAACACATGGGTAGGCAGCTTCAAAAGTATCAGTCATTGGTACATGGCCTATATTCATATTTTCCGCTGTGTTGATTTTGCCATAGTAATCAATTCACACACAAACTCCAACCCATGCTTAGATTCAATACTTGCTTAGGCTCTATCGCCTTCAGTGCCAGGATAATTATATTTTCACTACATTTGATGTTGAAAGGCGGGAATAGTTACTAGAAAGGTGTAAACCCAGGTTTCTGAAATTACATACTGCATGAAGGCATTTATCCTCATAGAATACTTCTTGCCCATGATCAGGAGGCTTTCAAACTTTAGGAAATCTTGCTCTTCTCACAAGTGAAAACAAGATTTAAAGAGCTAAAGATGAAGGTTCTACTTGTGGGTTTTCATCCCATACCATGCCAAAAAAGCCTTTCTGCTCCTCCACCTGCGGTAGCCACATACTGTCTTTTCGAGATGGGTACAAAGATCATTGAATTAAAGATTAACAGAAGAGAGGGCAAGACACAAGCTTGAATGCCATGATTTGTATCACTTGATTGTCCAAGTAAAAATCTGAGTTAACCTTTAATAATTTTGGGCCTTATTTGCAAGAAATGAAGCAGCGTGGCACCGCAAGCCATTTAGCTGCACCGTACTGCATCACCTTTAAAGCACAGTGATGCGTCATATTTACAAATATATGTTGCATCCCTGTGCTTTCCCCTGCGCTGGTGCACAATTGGCTGCCACGTGCAAACGCAGGCACCCTTGCGCCATGGTACAAGGGTGTCTGTATTTTAGGGAAGAGTGTTTTTGTGCAGGAAGGGACACCTTCCTGCACAAAAAAACAATCACATGAGGTGTTTTCCTCTTTCTATGTTTGCTGCAGAATGCAGCACGCATAGAAAGAGGATAAAATGAGGAGTAATATAAGTATTTATCCTCATTGAGCCTCTTTGTGCCTCCCCTGGGGAGCCGTAGGCTTCTGACGCATTCCCAGGTTTACGAAATGTTGTAAATCTGGGAATACGGCAGAATCTATGGGTGTTGCGTGGGAACACCCACAGCAACAACCATGCTTCCAAAACAGCCTTCAAGACCAGAAGCTAAGAAAAACACATGAATATAGGCCTATCACTGAATAAAACAAAAACTCCCTTTAATACAGCTCATGATGCCCAGATGGGCCCAAGTGAAGGAAGCAGAGAGACCAAGCAGAAAGATCAAGTAGTTAAAACGTAAGAAGGATTTATTATCTCCCATGTCATTGTCCACCTTGCCTTCATTAGAAGGCAGAAAAACCCATAATCTGGTTCTAATGAAATCCTTTGTCTGCTACACACATGTATACATCCAAGAGAAACACAGGTGTGGCTCTCTTGCTAATATTCATCTATTATATGTCGCCAGGACTTCCAGGAACACCCAAGCCCAGTCTGCCTACACTAACATAAAACTCATACTTCAGTATTCCACCAGAAGCCTAACATGGTAGACCATCTATGTCACCTTTACCATCAATTCCTTCTAGATCCCCATTTCCTGGCCAGGGTACTCATCGTCCACAAATATTAGAAGGCAGTTATTATAGCAGCTCCTTGGAAATCTGGTTCTAGTGACCCATTTGCAAAGTGAAAGGAAACCCTCTGAACCCTAAGGAACGTTCCACCCGCAGATAATCCAGAGTGTCCAAAAAACCATGGGTTGGAATGCTACACAAGCGATTGCCAGTGGCTAGATATTTTGCAAGCATTCCTCCCAGCACATTTTGTGTGTATTATCCAGAGTCTCAAGCCTCAAGTCCAGTTCAATGACCGACTTGATCATGTTTTCCCTTTATGCTACCAAATCCTCAATTTTTTCCAGTCTGCCTCATGTGGTCTGTATGGATGGCTCTGTTTTAATTTGATCTTTGTCCACTGCCATCAGTTTACCAGCTAGAACCCAAGTTTTTAATACACTATTTTAATGGCACTTGCTCAGTGTGCAATACATTTGTGCAATGTTGGAGCATTTTCTCACTTGTCAGCATAGATTTCACTCATGTACCCTCTCTTATTTCGCGTTGATCTCTCTTAGATCAACTTTCCCTTCTTTAGGCTTCCCCTTTTGGTCATTGCGGCCCCTATAGAATCTGGACTGCAAGGTACAACACTTCGAAATCAGCCGCGTTCTCCTTTTAAAGTCCACTGACAAATTTCACACGCTGGTTGACCAGGGGGGCCCTGCAGTAGTGACCGGAAACCTGCACCAACTCGTCTTTTCCCTCCAGGGCCGGCTCTCCAAACCAGACCCTACTCCAGAACCCCCAGAGGGTCTACACACAGCACCACAGCCCTGGGGAACAGGGTATTTGTCCCCTTCCTGGTTGCCCTCCAGCCGTTCACAATCCTATTCTGCCTCTAAATATCTCCCAGTGAGCAGGTACGTAGAAGGATTGGCCAGAGGGACCAGTATTCCCTGGGCACTGCACTTTTTCAGTGCCCCTTGCTTATGTCTGCCACATTTACTTACAGATTTTAAAGCAAAGCTGCCCTATTAATGATGAGCCAGCTCCATGATCTGCTGCTTTTTTAGGTCTCGCCTAGCGATGCAGCGCCATGCGCTGCTCGCCAGGCGAGATCTATTGTTGCCGACTTGCTTTGCGATGCGGGACAGGACAGGTGCACGCGTACGGCAAGTCCTGGACAGGAGATGCTGCACGCGTATGGTGCGAGCAGAAGTTGTAATAACGCCGCAAGCCGTACGCGTGCACATCGACTGTCTGTGCTCAAGCTTAACAGACAGGAGATGTGCACGCGTACGGCTCGCGTCTTTTTGCAACTTCTGCTCGCACCATTCACGTGCACATGTCCTGTCCAGGCGCGGCGTCCAGCATGCCTCCCGCCTCAACCCCACTCACCGGCTCTTGTGGGGACTCTGCGCTGCTCCCAGGCTGGTCTCCTCAATGGCAGGGGGACTCGCCTCTTCACCCGGTCACTGGCGCAGCAACACGCGGGGCTCCGTGTTGCTCACAGGAGCCCCGCCTAAAATCTTGCTCTGGCCGCACCATGCGGCATTCACGAAGGCGGGGTGGGCTCCCGCCGGACTTCCCTCTGCGGGGTGGGCTCCTGCCTCGCTTCTCCAACACACGGGGCTCCCTCAGCTCACGGGAGCCCCGGACACCTCCGGCCGCGCGCTCCATGCCCCGCCCATGCCCCACGCAACTGACGTCGCCCGGCGCCGGACAGCAGATGTGCACACGCACGGCGTCTCGCACGGCTCACGGGCTTCAGAGCCTTTTGCGCAATGTTGCAAGCTTGTTAGGTCTCGCCTAGCGACGCAGCGCATGCGCTGCTCGCCTGTCTGTGCCCGTCATGCCAACATGCGTCCGTGTCTCATGTTTCTGCATCTCCCCGATGCCCATTGACCCTTACCTGTAGCGCCTTGAGCGGGGCCGGGAAGTCATGGCTGGAGGACACGAGGACAAAACTGAGCTCGGAGGATCACCCTGTGCGAACATCTGGGCTGCAGAGAGGCCCAACTCTACCTAGTGCCGCAAGTCGCAGGGAGCGCTATATGAGAAAACTCGGCTCACTCGTAAAAGCACCCTATCACTCAGCCCTGGCCTTGCCTCTTCTGCCTTTCCCACTCCGTTTAAACTGCGCGCTTCTCCTATCTCGCCAATTCCCAACCCATATGTTTTTATCTTTTCATCTCCTTTTTACCACAGCATTCTTCCTCCCTCGGTCTCCACCGCCCTGTTTGCTGGTAAACCCACCCCAGCTTCTCTTGTCTACTCTCTTCTCTGTCGCTTCATGTACTTCCTCCCTCCCCTTTTTGCTGCCCGTTTTCTCTCGCTCCCTATCCTCTCTCCCTGTCCTCTCCTCGTTGTTTTTAACCCCCCTTTCCTTCCCTCCTTGTCTGCACCGTTCTTATTCCTTTCAAGTTCACCCGCACCCCGTATTTCCCATTTTTACTGCGACCCGTCCCACACTCCTCTGCTGCAGCCTGCACACTTCTCTTCCCTTTCTGGGTCCTGCGCCCCGCTTCACCCCTGTTTGCAGCCTGTGCCTTCTTTCTCTGCTGACTGTTCCCCGCCCCCTTTTCAGCAGCCTGCACCACTCTCTCTCACTCCTGTTTCTGCAGATTGTACCCCGTTGTACTCTTCCTGTGCCACCCGCACCGTCTTTTTGCACCCTGCACCCCTCTCAGCCCTTTCTCCGCAGCCTGTATCCCCCTCTCCTCTTTATCTGCAGCCTGTACTCCTGTCTACTTTCCCTCTCCAGTTTGAATCTCTAAAAGCGCTGAAAACCTGGGCGTGCATGCCGCCCCGCCACCTCCGATGGAACACCAGGCGTCTGATAGGTAGGGGCTCTCGGGGTGAAAGGGGTGAGGGGGGAGCCGGGTTCTCTTGAGACCCGCTCCTGGGGCCAGGGGCCTCTAAGGTGATGGGCTATGCCTCCCGAGTGGGTGTGAGAGGAAAAGAAAAGGGGGTGGGGAGGGCATAGGTAAGATTAGAACTGGTTTTAGTTAAACTGCACAACACAAAGATATGCGCGGACAGGGAGCCCCTCTTCGTACCGCCCGCCCCCACCTAGGGGGCTGGCAAAATTTATGGATATGCTCTCCTTTCAGGCGCCTCTGAAGTCTGACATAATTTATTTGTCCTACCAGTCATGCCCAGGAGTAGGTCGCCGTCTGCTCCCAACAGAGCGACAGAGTGGGGAGGAGGGGACAGGGGCACAAGGTGGAGGTCCTGCAATTGCTAAGACTATGTAGACATTGTGTTTCTGTATACACACATTTACGAGATTTACAGGTCAAACTACCTAGCTAGCTAACACACACTTTGTATTACATTTTTTTAAGGCTATGCAAACCAGCTTTTTCAATGCAATAGGTCTCGCATTTGCGAGAGCTTTGAGCTACTGGCATTGTAAATGACAAACCTTTTATCTATGTGTTGGTTTTGAAAACATATAAATAAAAGGCATTGTCATTTACAATGCCAATAGCTTAAAATTTCGCAAATGCAAGACCTATTGCATTGCAAATGCTTGTTTCCTTTCCTTCCAGAGCATGTTTTAAAACTTTGAAACAGGTTCTTTTCCGGTGAAGAGGCCAGCTTCAGATTTTTGACACAGGCCCCGCAAAAAGGCATCCCTGTCTGTGTGGGGTGGTTATTCACTATGGGACATATTTACAAGCCCCTTGCGCCACTTTTGCGTCAGTTTTCCCATGTTAAAAATGACACAAAAGTGGGGCAAGGGGCTTGTAAATCTGCCCCATTGTTTGCATGTGTGACCGCGCACAGAGAAAGGCCTAGTAGTGATACTGCGGCAGCAGGACTCATTACTTGGCAACAATCCTCGGGCTGCCTTCACTCCTCCTTCCCCAAGTTGGAAATGGTTCCAGCTGGCTCAGGGCCACCCTGGTATGGAGTCCCACTGGGAGTTGAAACGGGAGACGGAATGAGCCTCAGCAGAGAGCCTGCTAAATTTGGTAAAATGAGCATTCAAACAAGAAACAGAAGAAGAAGTGGAGATATAAGAATGGGTCCAGAAAAGAGAACAGATTAAATACTGAGAGAAGAAACGTTTTGGGGATGATAGCGTGATCCACTTTTCAAAATCTGTCTGAAGATCGTAAAAAATTAGAATACCGAGACGTCCTTATTATGAGGTGTACGGGTAAGAAAACTGTGGACATGAAGAGGAGCAGGCTTGGTTGAAAGTGTGGATTAAAGTCTGATTTAAAAGAAAATGGAATCAGCCTAGTCTGAAATGGGTAATATACAGAGAATTAGCAAGATGTTGAAGAATAATCTTAGATATCAAAAGGAGAAAGGAAATAGTACAGTAGTTAAAAGTAGGGACAGAGCAAATGATGGACTTTTTAGGAGATGCAGAACACGTACAGGAAGCCTTTAAGGAGGAAGGGATATGCCGTAAGAAGGAGAAAAGTGAAACATGAATATCAGAAAAAGTGTTCAGACTATAGTACAAAAGGAATCGAAAAGGAAGTAATTAGGATGAACGCACGAGCCAGTGATGAGACTTTGCAGGTAGAAAAAAAGAAAACAGGAAAAAGCAACAGCAGTGAGGAGGGAAAGAGGACAGAAGAAATAGAAATGGGCAAGTTAACAGTACCAATATTTGAAGAGACGTCCAAGACTCACATGCAAAGCAGTGCTGTACAGCACCCACCGTCCTCTCCTACCTGGCACAAAAATTGAACGCCTTGGGTGAGCAACAAACTTAAGTGATGACGTAGAAAACATCTGCAAAGGAGAAGAGTTAAAATGATAAAACCCAGGTCAAGATGTCTGCAGCTGGGCACCAAGAATATGGAACAACATCTTGCTGCATATAAGACTTTCACCACCACTCATTCACTATATGAAAGAGTTCAAGACACTTCTCTTTTAGGAGCATCTCGTTTGCATGTAATTGACGTCTGGCCTCCCTGCTCCCATGCTTGCCTGTGCTCATAGCAGAAGGGACCCATTTTCCTAAACATGGTCTTAAATTATCTCCTTTATTCCTTGATGTACATATGCCCATAGCTCCCTAGCTATATATGTGCTTTATAAAGAATAGAACATACATGTATATATATATATATATTCACTGAAAAAACCATAGGTTTCAGGCACGTTATAGTTAGAAATCAGCATTTAAAAAATCTTTAAAATTCACTGAAAAAACCATAGGTTTCATTGACGTTATAGTTAGTTGGACATTTCACTCATACAAAACCAGAGAAATTCCGCCGTTATAGTTAGTTCAGCTAACTATAACTCGCGCCCATAATGCACTGCTGATGACGTCACATATTACATCACTCATGACATGGTCAGTGACATCACTGATGACATCACTGATGACATCTCAAATGACATCACTGATGACATCAGTGATGACATCATCCAGTGACTGTGTGTTTCTGTACAGTTTAAATATGTTTAATATATATAGGGAAAGGCGTATTGAAGAATGAGTGGGTGTATAAGTGTCTGAATGGATGATTTAGTAGGTGCGTGACTGACTCTATAAGTGAGTGATTAAACGTATCTTACTGAATGCATGGGTTAGTGACTAAACTGTGTGAATGTCTGTATCCGTCTGTCTGTTGGTGTGTAAGCGGCTGCATGGGTTTGTGAATAGCTAGATGAGTGTCTATATGAGTTATTGATTTGTTGTCTGAGTATCTGTATGGGTGCCTGAGTGTTTGTGTGGGTGGGGTGTGTGTGACTCTGTGCATAGATGTGTGAGTGGGTGATTCACTGGGTGCATGGTTTCAAGAGTGCATCTGTGATGGACTGTATGGGTGGGTGAGTGTGTGTATGGGTGTGTTAGTGAGTGAATGTATATCTCAGTGGTACATGTGTGAGTAACTACATATGTGAAAGGCAGTATATATGTGTGTTAGAGTATATAAATGGCTATACGTGAGAGTGTGTGATTGTGAGAGTGGCTGTATGGATGAGTGTGTGCTTGTAGCAGTGATTGTATAAGAGCTTAAGAATGTGCTAGTATTTGTATAAGTAAGTGAGCTGGTGTGTGTATAACTGTATAGGTGAGTAAATGGGAGTGTGATTAATTATTTGCATGACTGACTAGGTGTGTGAGTACCTCTATGGATGAGTGGTGGTATGTGAGTGTCTATATAGGTGTATGAGTGCATATGATAGTCCTGTACTGAGTGACCGTAAGTATGAGTGACTGTACGGGTGAGTGAGTGAGTGGATGTGTGTGTAGACCTAAGAATCAGTGAGTGGGTATGTGGTTATTGGTGTTGGATTGTCTATGATTTTGAGAATGGCAGTCTGTAATTTAGAGTGGGTGTATCAAAAGTTATATTAGGGTGAGAGAAGATGCATGAAATTATCACATGGATGATGTCATCAGTGATGTCATCAGTGATGTCACTGACCATGTCATGAGTGATGTAATATGTGACGTCAGCAGTGCATTGCGGGGGCGCGAGTTATAGTTAGCTGAACTAACTATAACGGCGGAATTTCTCTGGTTTTGTATGAGTGAAATGTCCAACTAACTATAACGTCAATGAAACCTATGGTTTTTTCAGTGAATTTTAAAGGTTTTTTAAATGCTAATTTCTAACTATAACGTGCCTGAAACCTATGGTTTTTTCAGTGAATTTCAAAGGTTTTTTAAATGCTAATTTCTAACTATAACATGCCTGAAACCTATGGTTTTTTCAGTGAATTTCAAAGGTTTTTTAAATACTAATTTCTATCTATAACGTCCCTGAAACCTATGGTTTTTTCAGTGAATTTCAATGTTTTTTTTAATGCTAACTTCTAATTATAATGTTCATTTAACCTATAGTTTTTCCGACACCCAAGAAGGACACAACACCCACTGCCACAACCCTCAGGACCTCCCCCCGTACCACCCCTCTCCCTACTGTAATTTTTTTTATTTGTTATTTAAACTATATAATGTCTTCTTGTTTTTAAATATTAAACAACTACATACAGTATGAAAGGGATCCCAGCCCAGAGTCACATCTGAAGACTAACACATGTCATAGACCTACTGATCAAGCAGCTCCGACACCCAAGAACGCCACAACACCCACCACCACCCCCAGGACCCCCCCCCCTACCACCGAGGCAGCGCAGAACAAGACAGCGAACTTTCCGAAATCTGCATGGCCCCTCAGCCACACAATAGCTGAATATTGGGACAGGTGTGAACAAACTATATGTGAAGGAAGCAATTCACCCATGTTTAACAATGCACACAATGCAAAGTGTAGCGGTGATGTGCTGGACACATCTCAGTATGCAGAACACACACCTCTCCATGTGCACAAATACTACTGGTGCTTGTAGTGTTGTGGACAGTGGACACAACCATGTTACGTCAAACACTAGGGAAGATCTCAGTCATGTAGCTGTGTCGTCCCCCCCTGTAAGCATAAGCGTAACCGGAGTGGGCTGGTCCGATGTACGCCACTTTAGCGTAGGAGTGTGAATAAATAGGCCGGAGCTCTGGGCGTGGTTCACTTGTGGGAAGGCCAAAGCGTCTGCCAGGGCGGCGCCCCTCACCCTGCCACGAGGCCGCCGACGTGACCGCCAGCCTCCTCAGCCGATCGCTGGCTTCCGCCACACAGGCCCCCAGCGGCACAGCACCGCGGACTTATGTCTGTACAAACTACTGCCTTCGATATACACTGCGGACAGCAAGGCTCACAATTCAGATCGAGTCGCGATTGCAGATGACGCAGTCCAGTAGGCAAGAGACATTGCTCAAGTCAACAACACGTGGCTGTGGGCCCTTCCTGACCGCTGCCTCCGGCCTACACTGCGGTCAGTAGGGCTCACAATTCAGATGGAGTCGAGATTGCAGATGACGCAGTCCAGTAGGCAACAGACATTGCTCAAGTCAACAACACGTGCCTGTGGGCCCTTCCTCACCGCTGCCTCCTGCCTCCACTGCGGTGAGTAGGGCTCACAATTCAGAGCGACTCGCGATTGCAGATGACGCAGTCCAGTAGGCAACAGACATTGCTACCAGTGCGGCCAGCCCGGACCACGCATCATCGCTGACTGCGCACACGCTAAGTGCTTCAAGTACCACTAACTCTGTGCAGCTCAAGTCAACGCCACGTGGCTGTGGGCCCTTGATGACTGCTGCCTCCGGCCTACAATGCGGTTAGCAGGGCTAACAATTCAAGATTGGTGCCGATGCAAATTGTGTAAGAGAGTATAAACGGTTAAGAAGACTGTATGCTCCCAATCTGTGCAGCTGAAGTCAACGTCACGTGGCTGTGGGCCTTTGCTGACCGCTGCCTCCGGCCTACACTGTGGAAGACCGGCGACACGTGGTGCCACTAACCCTGTTCAACACAAGCCAGCGACACGTGGTGCCACTAACCCTGTTCAACACAAGCCGGCAACACGTGGTGCCACTAACCCTGTTCAACACAAGCCGGTGACACGTGGTGCCACTAACCCTGTTCAACACAAACCGCGACACGTGGTGCCACTAACCCTGTTCAACACAAGCCGATCCCGCATGTGGAACTGTGTCCTGAGTCCTGAATGGCAGTGACCCCAAGTCCGTGGCAGCAACCACAGCACCAGACTCCCTTTGATCAGTGAGGCATATTTCCATATGCAAGACCAGAGACACATGGTGCCACTAACCCTGTTCAACACAAGCCGATCCCACATGTGGAACTGTGTCCTGACTCCTGAATGGCAGTGACCCCAACTTCGTGGCAGCGACCACAGCACCAGACTCCCTTCGATTAGTGAGGCGTATTTGCATATGGAAGGCCGGCGACACGTGGTGCCACTGAACCTGAACTACGCAGGCCGGTGGGGCCACCAACCTATGCACGTGGCTGTGGGCCCTTGCTCACCGCTACCTCTGGCCTACACTGCGGTCAGCAGGGCTCACAATTCAGATACAGTCGCGATTGCAGATGACGCAGTCCAGTAGGCAAGAGACATTGCTCCCAGTGCGGCCCGTCCGCACCAAGCAGCATCACAGGCTCATACATTCTCAATGCTTCTGGTGCCACTAACTGTGCACCTCAACTCAACGCCACATGGCTATGGGCCCTTGCTGACCGCTACCTATGGCCTACACTGTGGTCATCAGGGCTCACAATTAAAATTAAGTCTTGATTCATTAATTACAGAGTCCAGTAGGCAAGTAACTATCACAGGCCTAAAACCTACATAATATCCTTTTAGTATCCTTGCTTCAAGAACTTTTTTATATCAGTTATAGCTTTAGTACAATCACCAAATTCATCTTCAAGTGCAAACGAACACTCATTAGCAGTCTACACTGCGGGCAGCAGAGCTCGCAATTCGAATTTTGGACACGTGGTGCCACTAACCCTGTTCAACACAAGCCGCGACACGTGGTGCCACTAACCCTGTTCAACATAAGCCGGCGACACGTGGTGCCACTAACCCTGTTCAACACAAGCCGATCCCACATGTGGAACTGTGTCCTGAGTCCTAAATGGCAGTGACCCCAAGTCCACAGCACCAGACTCCCTTCGATCAGTGAGGCATATTTCCATATGCAAGGCCGGCGACACGTGGTGCCACTAACCCTGTACAACACGAGGCGCGACACGTGGTGCCGTGAACCCTGTTCAATACAAGCCGATCCCACCTGTGGAACTGTGTCCTGAGTCCTGAATGGCAGTGACCCCAAGTCCGTGGCAGCGACCACAGCACCAGACTCCCTTTGATCAGTGAGGCATATTTCCATATGCAAGACCGGCGACACGTGGTGCCACTAACCCTGTTCAACACAAGCTGATCCCACATGTGGAAATGTGTCCTGACTCCTGAATGGCAGTGACCCCAACTTCGTGGCAGCGACCACAGCACCAGACTCCCTTCGATTAGTGAGGCGTATTTGCATATGGAAGGCCGGCGACACGTGGTGCCACTGAACCTGAATTACGCAGGCCGGTGGGGCCAGCAACGTATGCACATGGCTGTGGGCCCTTGCTCACCGCTACCTCTGGCCTACACTGCGGTCAGCAGGGCTCACAATTCAGATACAGTCGTGATTGCAGATGACGCAGTCCAGTAGGCAAGAGACATTGCTCCCAGTGCGGCCCATCCGCACCAAGCAGCATCACAGGCTCATACATTCTCAATGCTTCTGGTGCCACTAACTGTGCACCTCAACTCAACGCCACGTGGCTATGGGCCCTTGCTGACTGCTACCTCTGGCCTACACTGCGGTCATCAGGGTTCACAATTAAAATTATGTCTTGATTCATTAATTACAGAGTCCAGTAGGCAAGTAACTATCACAGGCCTAAAACCTACATAATATCCTTTTAGTATCCTTGCTTCAAGAACTTTTTTTATATCAGCTATAGCTTTAGTACAATCACCAAATTCATCTTCAAGTGCAAACGAACACTCATTAGCAGTCTACACTGCGGGCAGCAGAGCTCGCAATTCGAATTTTGGACACGTGGTGCCACTAACCCTGTTCAACACAAGCCGCGTCACGTGGTGCCACTAACCCTGTTCAACACAAGCCGGCGACACGTGGTGCCACTAACCCTGTTCAACACAAGCCGATCCCACATGTGGAACTGTGTCCTGAGTCCTGAATGGCAGTGACCCCAAGTTCGTGGCAGCGACCACAGCACCAGACTCCCTTCGATCAGTGAGGCATATTTCCATATGCAAGGCCGGCAACACGTGGTGCCACTAACCCTGTATCAACACAAGGCGCGACACGTGGTGCCACTAACCCTGTTCAACACAAGCCGATCCCACATGTGGAACTGTGTCCTGAGTCCTGAATGGCAGTGACCCCAAGTCCGTGGCAGCGACCACAGCACCAGACTCCCTTTGATCAGTGAGGCATATTTCCATATGCAAGGCCGGCGACACGTGGTGCCACTAACCCTGTTCAACACAAGCTGATCCCACATGTGGAACTGTGTCCTGACTCCTGAATGGCAGTGACCCCAACTTCGTGGCAGCGACCACAGCACCAGACTCCCTTCGATTAGTGAGGCGTATTTGCATATGGAAGGCCGGCAACACGTGGTGCCACTGAACCTGAACTACACAGGTCGGTGGGGCCACCAACCTATGCACGTGGCTGTGGGCCCTTGCTCACCGCTACCTCTGGCCTACACTGCGGTCAGCAGGGCTCACAATTCAGATACAGTCGCGATTGCAGATGACACAGTCCAGTAGGCAAGAGACATTGCTCCCAGTGTGGGCCGTCCGCACCAAGCAGCATCACAGGCTCATACATTCTCAATGCTTCTGGTGCCACTAACTGTGCACCTCAACTCAACGCCACGTGGCTATGGGCCCTTGCTGACCGCTACCTCTGGCCTACACTGCGGTCATCAGGGCTCACAATTAAAATTAAGTCTTGATTCATTAATTACAGAGTCCAGTAGGCAAGTAACTATCACAGGCCTAAAACCTACGTAATACCCTTTTAGTATCCTTGCTTCAAGAACTTTTTTTATATCAGTTGTAGCTTTAGTACAATCACCAAATTCATCTTCAAGTGCAAACGAACAGTCATTAGCAGTCTACACTGCGGGCAGCAGAGCTTGCAATTCGAATTTTGGACACGTGGGGCCACTAACCCTGTTCAACACAAGCCGTGACACGTGGTGCCACTAACCCTGTTCAACACAAGCTGGCGACACGTGGTGCCACTAACCCTGTTCAACACAAGCCGATCCCACATGTGGAACTGTGTCCTGAGTCCTGAATGGCAGTGACCCAAGTCCGTGGCAGCGACCACAGCACCAGACTCCCTTCGATCAGTGAGGTATATTTCCATATGCAAGGCCGGCGACACGTGGTGCCACTAACCCTGTACAACACAAGGCGCGACACGTGGTGCCACTAACCCTGTTCAATACAAGCCGATCCCACATGTGGAACTGTGTCCTGAGTCCTGAATGGCAGTGACCCCAAGTCCGTGGCAGCGACCACAGCACCAGACTCCCTTCAGTTTTATTTGTTGTTGTTTTGTTTAAATAAAATGTTTTATATGTAAATCTATACATGACTAAGATTCTTGTTTGTCCAACCGCACAGGGACAATTCCGGGCCCAAGAAGGTTGTTGGGGGTATGTTGGTAATGTGGGAAGAGGGTGCGTTACCTGCTGATGTGGGGAGAGGCAGCGTGAAAGGGGTATCTCTCACAGAAAGAACTCCGGTATGTTTTCAGAAATGCCTCGGACAGATGCCAGCTGACGGACTGAATCACAAAATGGCTTTTCAATGCTTATGTAGTGTGACTTATGAACAGTTCGCACCCAGGCTCACAGAGGGACAACTGCGGCCCATCCGCTCGACTCACAGACGCAGTACTACGAGCCATCCACTCCCAAAGGAACAGCAGCGTAGTAGCTCGCAGAGGTACAGGCACAGCAGCGTACTAGCTCGCAAAGGTAGAGAGCTGTGAGCCGACAGACTGGCTTCTAACAGCATAGCTGCGAAGTGGTGATGTTGGGCAGAGGGAGCGTGAAAGGGTTATCTCGCACAGACAGAGCTCCGGTATATTAAATTGCCCCTGGGACCTTTCTTTTATATTTTCACTCGATGCGAGAAAGCGCGCTTTCTGGGCCAAGACCTTTCTCCCTACCAAATTTGGCGTAATTCCGTTCAGCAGTTTGACCTGTAGCCTTGTCTAAAGTTTCCTATGGAAAATCCATTGAGAAAACACGTTTTCACACCCCCCACATAGCTACCTGTCGCAGGCATACTATCGCTGTTGGTGTGCAGGTCAGTGGTCTAGTTGTCAAGATGTCACGGCCACTCCCTGAGGGCAGGTTTGCACACACACCACACCCATCCGGCACATGCGTCACAGGCCATGTGACCACGCAAATATAATGGGTCGACAACGTCACATCCTTTATTGCCGGTGGTGACTGGATGGCGGACGATCTACGGGTCTCAATCATAAAGAGTCCATGAAAAGTTGCGCAGAGGGTTAGTCGCACCCTGAGCTGTATGGCTGTCAGGGGCCTACTACCACGTGGCGCGGACTTGAGTTGCACAGGGTTAGTGCCACCCGAAGCTGATGTGGCCATCAGGGGCCTACCACCACGTGGCGCGGACTTGAGTTGCACAGGGTTAGTGCCACCCAAAGATGATGTGGCCGTCAGGGGCCTACTACCACGTGGCGCGGACTTGAGTTGCACAGGGTTAGTGCCACCCGAAGCTGATGTGGCCGTCAGGGGCCTACCACCACGTGGCGCGGACTTAAGTTGCACAGGGTTAGTCGCACCCTAAGTTGTATGGCCGTCAGCGGCCGACCACCACGTGGTGCTGACTTGCGTTGCACAGGGTTAGCGGCACCAAAAGCTGATGTGGTCTCCACCATTGATGACTCAGGACTCAGCGACATGTGTGGGATCTGGTGGGCCGCAGAGCGGGTCCACATAATGTGCACCAAGCCATGGTGGCGGGACCGGGCCCTGGAGCTTTCACGGGCACGTGGAGTGCCCACTGGTAGACACTCCGGTGGCAGCAGGTAATTATTTGGTCATGGATGCGCAGGGGCGGCAGTGTCTCTCTCTCTCTCGCTCTCTCACTTCCCTCTCTTCACTCTCTCTCTCACTCTCTTCCTTCTATCTCTCTCACTCTCTCTCCCTTCTCCCTTTCTCACTCCCTTTCTTTCCTTCCCTCTATTTTTCTCTCTGACTTTTTGTCCTTCTCTCTTTCTCTGTGTCTCACTCCTTTGATATGCGCATTACACACGTCCTTATTTTGTGCTTTATTTTCCAGGCTGTGTCGTCGACATTGATGGACCCGACAGGAGTCTTCCGCCTTGTTGTTTTGTGTTGAGTTTGTTAAATTTAGTTTATCCTTTATATGTACGTAAACGGAAAAATAAAGTTTGGAAAAAAAAAATTTTAAATAAAGTTTTTGGTTGTTACTTAAGTGCTGTGTGACTCTTTCTCGTTCTTATTACTGTTATTTGGTGGTGTCCACCATGGTGTTAAATTTTGGGGCAGTTATCGCGGGAATACTGGTGATGTCTGCAGTTTGCACCAGCTTCTGAATAGTGTGTTAGATTTATCTCAACTTTAGTTGCATTAAAGTGCTGATAATGAGATGCAGAGTAGGCGTTCCCGTGCAAAAACACACGAGGTGCACCTTTGCGATTTATTCTAAATACTAAAGTCCTGTATTGAATTGCACTGTGGTAGTGGGTGCATTTACAGTGTACACACAAAATCAATGAAGAAATCTCATTGTATTTATATTGATTGGGAATAGTGGGTCAGGTGCTGAATCTTGACGGGATACACTGCCCAGTTCATTTATTTTTCTGTACACGAAAAAACCACATCACAACTTTCACAACGAAAGGCAAAAACTGCAATGCGAAACAAATTCCGGCGATAAGCCGCGTTAGCACCAGGGATTTTACAACTGCTTTCTGCTGGTGTTAAGCAGGACGACTACCTGCAGCATGAAAGGGAACACAGCCAAGAGCCACACCGGAACACCCACAGGTGCCATAGAGTTAATGAGCATGATACATGGATACCCATGAGGGCCACAACACTCATCGCAACAACTCCAGGACCGCCAACGCCCCCCGAACCCGCATCTGAGCAAGTGTGTCCGTGTGGTCATTGTGTTAGCATGATGGGCACGGGCCCTGCAACATCACAGTGTGCTGTCTTCAGCGGACGTTACCATGTCACCTCAGCGTTGGCAGTGAGCCTGGACATGTAGCTATGCACGCATCCTCCTGCATGCACAAGCGGCGTGTGCTGGTCCGGCGTACACAGGTCAGCGCAGGGGTGTGCCTATCCGGCAAGGGGAACGCGGTGTCTCGGACATGTCCGTGTGCAAGAAGTGCGGTAAGTGTGTCTCTGTGTTCTGGTGTGGCCGCCACAAGGGCCGCAGCAGTCGATGTTGTAAAGTGGCATGCACCACCTCCAAACGGCAGTGTCACGGTGTGATTGGAATGCCGCAGGACATGTGCGAATAGGCATTACAATGGTGTGCCGTAGGAGTGTACGGGATACAACAGCGCAGCGCACAAAAGTGTGGGGGCTCGTGGGAGGGAGGAGCAGCTGTTTGGCAACGTAACACACAGTGAACCCGCCCATGTGCCACGTGCTGGGCATCTCATCCATGATGACCAGGGTCGCAGGCATCCCACAACACCCACGACCGGCCTTTGTACACATCCTGTATGAATGCAGCTGGAGAAGTTACTGTAGGGATGAAAGGTTCTTTGTCTGAGCTATCTTGCGCTAACACATCTGCTGCTCCGAGAAGGAACTTGCAAGTGGCCAGCCCCCCTGACAGATACGATAATATTTGCATCCGTCTCCCACACTACGCACTGCCCGATTTGAGAACAACGAGTACACATCCCTCAAAAGTCCTTTGTCGTAGTTAGCGTGCGTGAAATGGCCTTCACACGTACTCCCACCACACCCCTGCCCTGCACCAATTGCACACAGACCCGGCTCATTGCACCAAGCTGTGCCATTTCATCCACAAGACTGGCACACGGCAAGCCAGTGCAGCTACAAGCAGAGCCACTGACGCAATGGCCGGGCATCCCGAACACATGGTCGACTCCATTGATGTCCACCTATACCTTGCACGTCTGCTGGATGTCCTGGGTGCACTGCCTTTGGCAGTGCTGTGGATCACTTACCAGATGAGCTTCCACATTGCGGACGTCACCTGCGTTCAACCTGTATTGCAATGTCGCACGTGCCTATCCGAGTGGTGCATGGACGTGTGCCTCTCCAACGTGTGCGTAGCTGACATGGATTACGACGGGTGTGTGCGGTCCCTGTTGGCCCACGACCAGGAGTGTCATGGTGATGCCCATTTATGGCATGCATGGATGTTTGGCATGCATGTTGGGAACTGGGCCTGGGAGATTGCACGTGTCGTTGTATGCAGTGAGCAAATTGACCCACTTCCCGATTCTGCTTTGGTGCACATTGGGTACAGTGGTTGGAGCCAGCACATCTGTCCCGGTCAGCTGATGGATTACGTCGACGACATGTCAAATATTGTGGCCAACCATCACTCATTAGAGATAGTGGCTTACGCAGCTGCACTCGTGTTCATGGACCAGTGACAAGGTATCTGCAACCACGACTCGATGTGCCACATTGCACATGTCCCGCTGCATCATTGCACGTTGTGCATCTGGTCACATGTCCCAAGACGTCAGTGGACATGGCTGCATTGGTGTCGACTCATGTCCGAGGCGCGGACAACCAACGCTGCTTGACACTGACGTGTGTTGGTGATGGACTACCCCAAGGTGAACATGGACGTTTTCCTACGTTCCTTATTCAGGCATGCTGCTGCATTTGTCTGCATATCGTGGCACTACTCTTGGCCGTACTGACACGCACTTTTTTTTATAAAGTTTCCACATTTTCACTTGTCTCCAAATGTGTTGTGTCTTCATTTGTATGCCAATGTGTGTGTCATGGACTCTCTGGCTGCCTGCCATACGTGAATTGCTACCCCATCCGGACTGTGGGTTTGTACTTATGCGTTCTCATGTGCCTGTTTCGTACTGACGCTTTTGGACGTTTATCCGCCACAGGCGAGTGCATTTGTGTTCTGTGTTAGATTGTGCAAATGTTTGTGTTTGGACAACATTGTGTTGGATGTTGGTGTGCTCTGCTTCCTATGTGTGTGTGCTGCATATTGTGTGAGATGTCCCTTCATGTGAGGTATTGTTCACCCTTCTCCCTTTCAGGCAGTGTGGTTTTCACTTCTGTGCTTGTTCAGTGGTGTGATGTTGGTGGGTTGTGTGACTTGTGCTCCTTGTTGGTGTGTTTCCTTTTAGCCATGGCTTGTCTGTAGTTGTGCTGTACTTAATTGTGCATGTGTGCCATTGTGCCCATCTCCCCCCGTCCCCCCACTCCCTGCTTGTTCCTCTTCCTGGTGCTGTTGTGTCTGTAATTTTGTTACTCCACACATAAATACATGTAAAGAACAAATTAGAATAGTTCCTTGATTCTTTTAGATTGCAAAACTTCTCTTTATTGGTTATTTTTGAATTTTCCATATAAACAGTTTTTTTAATATTCAAGGACACATAGAAGTCAGAAGTGCAACGTATTCTATCAACACACTTTCTAGAACATTCTACAACACGTGCAGGTTAAAAGTTCATCAATTTTTTTAAACCTAACGATATTTTTTTGCAACATTTTCTCAAACATTTAACGGCACGTGCAGGTTAAAAGTTCACAATTGTTTTAAGTTCGAACAGTGCCTTCCAAATGCAAGTAGCAGGTGTGGTTGAGTTGACCAAATTTTATCCTATCATATGTACTCCACGTTTAAACTGCTAGGGACACGACGGCTCGCAGACGCAGACCTGCGAACCGACGGACTGGTACTGTTTTATGCTTTAGGGTAGTACAGTGGTGTTTGTGTACTGTAGGGGGTTCGTGCTGGAGGTATCGTTTTAGGGTTTAAGGTAGTGCAGTGGTGTTTGGGTAGTGTAAGAATCGTGCTGGAGGTAGTGTTTTAGAGTTTACGACAATGCAGTAATGTTTGGGTAGTGTAAGGGGTCATGCTGGGAGTACTGTTTTGGGGTTTAGGGTAGTGCAGTTGTGTTTGTGTAGTGTAGGGGGTCATGCTGGGAGTAGTGTTTTAGGGTTTACGGCAGTGCAGTGGTGTTTGGGTAGTGTAGGGGGTCATGCTGGGAGTAGTGTTTTTCGGGTTTACGGCAGTGCAGTGGTGTTTGTGTAGTGTGGGAAGTCATGCAGCGAGTACTGTTTTAGGATTTAGAGTAGTGCAGTGGTGTTTGTGTACTGTTTGGGGGTTCATGCTGGGGGTAGCGTTTTAGGGTTTAAGGTAGTGCAGTGGTGTTTGGGTAGTGTAAGAATCGTGCTGGAGGTAGTGTTTTAGAGTTTACGAAAATGCAGTGGTGTTTGGGTAGTGTAAGGGGTCATGCTGGGAGTAGTGTTTTAGGGTTTAGGGTAGTGCAGTGGTGTTTGTGTAGTGTAGGGGGTCGTCCTCAGAGTAGTGTTTTAGTGTTTACGGTACTGCAGTGGTGTTTGGGTAGTGTAAGAATCGTGCTGGAAGTAGTGTTTTAGAGTTTACGAAAATGCAGTGGTGTTTGGGTTGTGTAAGGGGTCATGCTATGAGTAGTGTTTTAGGGTTTAGGGTAGTGCAGTGGTGTTTGTGTAGTGTAGGGGGTCGTCCTCAGAGTAGTGTTTTAGTGTTTACGGTACTGCAGTGGTGTTTGGGTAGTGTAAGAATCGTGCAGGAAGTAGTGTTTTAGAGTTTACGAAAATGCAGTGGTGTTTGGGTAGTGTAAGGGGTCATGCTATGAGTAGTGTTTTAGGGTTTAGGGTAGTGCAGTGGTGTTTGTGTAGTGTAGGGGGTCATCCTCGGAGTAGTGTTTTAGTGTTTACGGTACTGCAGTGGTGTTTGTGTACTGTAGGGGGTCGTGCTGGGGTAGTCTTTTAGGGTTTAGGGTAGAACAGTGGTGTTTGGGTAGTGTAGGGGGTCGTGCTGCGGGTAGTGTTTTAGGGTTTAGGGCAGTGCAGTGGTGTTTGTGTAGTGTAGGGGGTCATGTTGGGAGTAGTGTTTTAGGGTTTAGGGTAGTCTAGTGGTGTTTGGGTAGTGTAGGGGGTCGTGCTGGGGATAGTGTTTTAGGATTTAGGGTACTGAAGTGGTGTTTGCATAGTGTAGGGGGTCCTGCTAGGGGTAGTGTTTTAGGGTTTACGACAATACAGTGGTGTTTGGGTAGTGTAGGGGGTTGTGCTGGGGGTAGTATTTTAGGGTTTAGGGTAGTGCAGTGGTGTTTGGGTAGGGGGTCGTGCTGGGGTAGATTTAGGGTTTAGGGTAGTGCAGTGGTGTTTGGGTAGTGTAGGGGATCGTGCTGGGGGTAGTGTTTTAGAGTTTATGACAGTGCATTGGTGTTTGGGTAGTCTTTGGGTAGTGTAGGGGATCGTACCGACAGACTGACTCACAGAGCGCCGAGCCGACGGACGGGCTTCTAAAGGCATAGCCTGGTGATATGAAGAGAGGCAGCGTGAAAGGCATATCTCACACAGACACAGATGCCAGTGTTGCATCGCAGAGGTAAAGCTACGAAGCCGATGGCTTCTACATGGAGAGATGCGAGCTGACAGAGTAAATCACAAAATGGCTGCCAACACTTCCTGGTTTCAACCATTCACAGCCAATAAGCCGCAAGCTGGTGCTTGTAACCCCTCAGCCAATCACATGTCAGAATTATCAAATATCGATATCTGTAAAATTTGATATTTCTCAAAAACTACTGAACGGATTTACACCATTTAAACAAAGCGTGCTTTCTGTACCATCACCTTTCTCCCTGCCAAATTTGGCGTAATTCCGTTCAGCAGTTTCACCTGTAGTCTTCTGTAAAGTTTCGTATGGAAATTGCATGGAGAAAACACGTTTTAGGACCCTCTTTTTTCTCATCCCCTCCTACACCATTCGCCCCCAAACTTTCAATATAAGAGCTAATCAAAAAAGAGAAACTTTTGGATAATTTCATAAAGATTCGTCAAACGACGCCAAAGTTACAAGCACATAGAAGGCTCCAGAAGGGGGCCGCGCAACCCACCTCCCAACATGAGTGAAGCCCGGGGCTGCGCGGACCCCAGCGCACCCCGCAACCCCTGCGAGCCCCTGCTATTATTTTTAAGAAATACCCCCGGAACCTAGCCCACCCAATGGCCTCATTAAAATGAAATGCGAGAACCCGTGACCCCAGCGCGATTTTCTGCCGATTTTTTTTTAATGATTTTTTGGGCCCTGGGGGTCCTTCTGGTCACTTCTACCGAGCCACAAGATGGCTGCCAACACTTCCTGGTTTGGACTACTAGCAGCCAATCACAGTGAAGCTCGCGCACGCGACTTAGGCTCCGCCCAGATATTGAAACTTTTATTTTTCTAATTTCTCAGCAACTACTGAACGGATTTACACCATTTTTAAAAAGCTCGCTTTCTAACCCAAGCACTACCTTTCTGCCAAATTTGGAGTAATTCCGTTCAGTAGTTTCGGCTGTAGCCTTGCACAAAGTTTCCTACGGGAAATTGATTTTTGACTCTTATTTTTTGAATTTCTCAAAAACTACTGAACGGATTTGCACCATTTAAAAAAGGTCGCTTTCTGAACCAAGCTCTACCTTTTTGCCAAATTTGGGGTAATTCCGTTCAGCAGTTCGAGCTGTAGCTCGTCGCAAACTTTCCTATGGAAATTAACATGGAAAAAACGAGTTTTGGGACCCCCCTCTTTTCTCAGCCCCCGCTTGACGAATCACCCCCAAACTTTCAGGATAGGAGCTGACCTGGATAGGCTTTTTTTTGGAGCATTTCAGGAAGATTCGTCAAACGACGCCAAAGTTATTAGCAAATCAAAAAATGCTTTTCCTATGGAAACTAGATTCTACCTATAACTACCTACTGGCGCTCGCCAGTAGGTAATAAAGTCCAATACCTCCTTGAAAATACAAATGGGTCCAACACAGCAAGGGAACCTCACAAGTGGATTTATTGCAAATTCCAAAGAGTCTCTGCGCATAGTTGCTGAGTTGTGAAACGCCACGGCAGACGCGTTTCAGCCTGACGGCTTTCTTCAGTGCCGGTCTCACTTTAACACAGGGTCTTCACCTGGGATCCATATACCTGCTGATAGGTCTCCTCCCACTGGAGTGATGGCTTGACCCCTCCTCTGCCTCAAAGGTGTGGTGTTATATCCGACGCTTCCACCATGCGCTTTCAATTAAGACACATGCATTGTGGTCTTTGTATGCCTGTGCGGAATATATATATATATGTATGTAACTAAATCCTTCCATATACTTGAATGAAGGGGTTGCAGTGATATGCATATACAGCTACTCAGTGCAGTAATTCTGATATCCTTAGTTAATCTGTCACCTTAGTTCTGTGACAAGAATGCTTTTCTCTCTGCTAGTTGTCTACATAAATGTGTTGTCCCTGGAAGAGGATAAAGAGAACTGAGGCAGACAAAGCGGAGCAGTGAGTGTAAAAGGAAGAAGAAGGACCTGGATGCTGGCAGAGCAGCAGATAAACTAGAAATGTTCTCTAAAACACCAAATAAGAATAGACACCTCAAGCTATAGGACCTAGAGTAGCAGAGTTACTACAGGGATTGTTTATAATTGACGCTGGCTATCCAAAGTATATATAATTATTCTGTTTTCTTTATACTTGCAGAAAGAGCCTGGGTTCAGTAATGAAAATCTGGTGGCATCAACATTTGACATGTTCATTGCTGGGACAGAAACTACGACAGGCAGCATCCAGTACAGCCTGCTGGTGATGGTAAAATACCCGCATATTCAATGTAAGAAACACACAAACTCTCCCAGTAAAGCCAGTTGGTTATGGTAAAATACATGCATGTTCTGGGTAGGATATCCCAATTCCTAATAAGACAATTGTGGTGATGGTAAATACAGTTGTGTTCTTTTTTGCTCTGCTAAGAATGCTCCATGATAAGTAACAAAGTGAAATGCATAGGCTATCTAATTTGTTGAAACCTATAATGACCTATAATAACTGATTAAAAACCCCACTGAAAGGGAAACAACCCTCATCAGTGTACAGATATAAACCCTGATAAACACCTGCACAACCACAAACTAAAATGCCATTCAAACAAATGAAAGTAATTCTTCCTGAAGGGGCAAGCACAATGTAACTTTGTTATACAATGTAGCAGCATGAAATACTGATCTAGGATTATTCTACTTGAGTTTTGCTGTTTAGAGAGGTCACTAAAATATTGTTTATTCTGCTTTCTGTTTTCTCCCGTTTGTTGCCTGAATTAAAGGTGCAGGGTTTCAAAGCCTGTTTTAGATCAAATCTAATTACTTTATACACTGTAAAGAATCTGCGGCTAGATGTATGTACACTGCAGTTGCAGATAAACCCCTGACGAAGAGCCGAGAGGGGCTAAAAATGCATTGGGTGATAAAGATTATCTTTAGAGGAATATTTATGTTACATTCCGTGCTTTAAGACAAGGCTACGTGCATACCTACAGCGTTTAAAAAAAATTATGTATTCATAAGTGTCTTACACGTGACGGATTAACAAGAACTAAAAACAAAAAAAGTGGATTAATTTGGAATAAAAATTGTCTGTTGAAATGGACTAATCTTGGCTTCATTGTTATGCACAAATCATTGCTGTGCGTCCGGATAGGGGCGCGAACACGCCCCTGTGATTGGAATGCTTTTTAATAAAGCAATCTTTTTTCTTAAATGCAGCCCGTTTTCCTTAAAGAAAAACAGGATGCATTTAAAAAAGAAAAAATTCAACTTTGCAGTTCCATTTTTAGGAGGAGGCAGTGGTCCGTGGGATCACAGTCTGCTCTTAAAACATATTTTTATTTACATTCTCAAAGGGGAAGGGATCCCCAGCGGACCCCTTCCCCTTTGCGAATGGGTTACCACCAGTTTTAAACTGGTGGTAAAGCATTACCAGAATTCGATCGAGAACAGTAATACATACCATACCGAT
This sequence comes from Calotriton arnoldi, assembly GCA_963921515.1. Lineage (NCBI taxonomy): Eukaryota > Metazoa > Chordata > Amphibia > Caudata > Salamandridae > Calotriton > Calotriton arnoldi. The sequence goes on from CAWUFW010003146.1 coordinate 280,891, forward strand.
TAGGTATTAGGAAGGGATGCCCTAAACATGACCCTTCTTATTACCGAATCAGTATGTATTCGCAGTTCTAAACTGTGATCCGGTAACATGTTACTAAATCGCAATTTAGATTGACACACAGCAAAATGCATTTTACCGGTCGCAAACAGCCCGACTCTGCGAATCAGGACATTTGCAACTGGAAAAAGGCATGATAAATCCAGCCCCTGGAATATTAAAATCATAGTTGAACTTTTTTCATTGTTTAATTCTGCCACTGATTTGTGAAATGTCTGGCTCATAAGAATCTTGGCTAGTATGTATCATCACATTTACCTACAGACAGAGAATGGGTAAAACTGTTTAATACAGTAACCCCCTTTTATAATAAGTCAGTATTGGTAGTAGGTCAACTGCCAAACACACCAAGCTTTAAACATTCAAGCCAAGAATGTGTAATGACAGGTACCTTTGAAAAGAGTGCTGTCACCATGCACATGAGCTAGTGGTGAAAACATGATACCAACACAATTCATAGCTACAAGGTGTCCCATTGTTATTTGTGATACCTTCAGATAATTCTGGTCTGTTAAAAGATCAGGACTGACTTAAAATAAGACATTTGCCATGCAGGCACTCAGCAGCTATGAATGCCCATATAATAGCAGCACTACCACCTTAATGTAGTCAGGCAAAGAGTGCAGTAAAGCAGCAGCAAGAATGCATCATGTTTTAAGTTCCTCAAGAATGCAGGGCTGCAATTTAATCTGTTGGCAATCAAAATGTTAAACGTTTAACAAAGTACTATGCTGTTGGCAGGGTTGACCAATACTACGTTGTCATAATCTTCAATAAGGAGTAGGTGAAATACCCCCAACTGTGTGCAGGAATTTGTTTTATTAAAACATTTGAATGTAGAACTCTGACATTCTAATTGATTAATAGCCCTGTAAACCAGACAGGGTCCTGACACAGTGAGAGTGAGAGGTAATGAGATGTGAGATGATGTAATTAGATAAGAGTGTGAGTGAGAATGCAATACACAGACTTTGTATGCTTAAGACAGTTCAACATAGGTCCATTGTACACAGTGCTATTGGGAAGACACTGCATAACATGCATTACTTCTCCTTTAAATTAAATATATGTTTTATAACCATCTCTGCAAAAACAGTATGCTTTGTAAACAGGCAAAACTGTATTTTTCCACTATTTCCTGGTTAGGTTGTGAATATGCCCTGAAAACCACCAACTTCAAAAGGTTTGGAAAGTACTGCGAAAACACCAGCACAATACACAAGAAAGTGAACACTGAAAAGATGACAGCCTAGTAATGTACAAAGTATACAGGCAAAAGGAACAAATTACCATTTAAAAAGCCTTTAGTTATGGCGTTTCAGTGATGGTCCATTAACGATTTAGGCCATCATCAATAAACCAGAAGTAGGGCCAAGATGGCAGACGCACATTAGAACTGCTCCGCTGTATGTCCTGATTATCCTCCTCAAACCCCCTAATATAGGCAGCATCCGCCAACGGCACGCAGGGAACTCCATCCGCACTGCCTAGGGGCACACCCACGTCGTTGCTGTGGAGTGAAGAAGCCGCGGAGAGACGGTATCGCACTGCGAATCCATGCACCACATGTGAGAATGGCGGCCTTCCCTCGCAGCCGCTACTCGTCCAGTGCGGTACAATTCAGTTCCGCCGTGCTCTAGTGGCGGACGACCGGAGAGACAGAGCGGAAAAGCCGAGGCGAGAAATGCCGCAAGCGCTCTACCTGGCGTGAGGCATCGCGGCGTGGACCTGAGGCACCGCAACGAGATGGCCTGGTGACGAAGATAGAGGGGCCTCGTGTGGGTGGTGTGCCTCTCTCCTGTAGCTGCGGATGCTGACTCTGACCCAGTCGCAAGTTCAGGACAGCCGTGCGGGGACCCAGAGGCCGGGAATCCTGCAGAGGTGAGGAGCAGGAAGGCGGAGCATCACGCCGGCAGGACCTGGGGGCCGGGTCGGGCCTAGGCCTGCCGGCACTCAAACATCAACGCGGACCCCGCCCTGCCCCCCTCCCTCCCTCCCTTTGTAATGCCAGCCTGGTAGCGCCTGCACAGATAGGCTCTGGTGGAAACTGCCTGCATCACCGAAGCAGTGCACACCCTGCCTTTGCAGAGAGCCGGGGGAGGGCCGTGACCCCTGCTCCGACGACTGGAGCCATCTGTGCCTGCTCAACGGGACGCTCCTGAGGACCGTGCCAAGAATTTACCGAGAGTGGGAGCCCCCCTAACCTTGTGCTACGCGCTGACCCTTGTGTGGTTGGACTCGAGGGGCTGGGCCTCTCATCAAGGTGGGGCCCCATGTGAGAAGCGTACCTCCATCCTGCAACTGCAGCCGCCGAAGCCAATACAACCGAAAAGATCAGGGCAGCCGAGCGAAGGCCCAGAGACAAGGAACACTGCTGAGGTGAGGAGCGGGAGGGCGGTGCACCACGTCGGCGGGGCCCGGGGGCCGTGTCGGGCCTAGACCCACCGGTACTTAAGCGTGAGCGCTGAACTCGCCTCATCCTCCCCTTGTGGCATACCCGTGTGGTCGAGGAGCACGGGAGGTCTGCAGCCTCGTGCCAGTGACTAAGACTATCTGTGCCCACCTGATTGGGTGATCGTAGGGGCTGCGCCGAGAGGCTACAAGCTGTGGAGGCACTAACTAAAGGCCCGTGCAAATCATACACCTGCGGCACACCCTTCGAAGATTCATACTCAGTAAGCATATGCTGACAGCCCAGCAGCTGGTCATGGGCCGACTAAGATCCACTTCTCTCCAGGCGCCCACATGCTCGGAGGGGACGCAGCAGCCGCAAGCGACGCACACCACCGCAACCCAACACCAATCACTGTTGGCAAAGATGGACACGGTCCTGAATGCTGTGGAGAAGTTAGGCGCAACGATGGAAACAACCCGCTCTGCCTTAGAGGCGAAAATTGATAAATTGGCCATTGATTTTATGCTGCTGCACGCAGACCATAAGAAGCTGACCGACAAGGTGCAGGCTCAAGAGACAGCCATCATGGAGCTACATCCGACCACTAGCTCGAACACGTCTAAAGTGCTGGACCTGACGGCCAGAGTACAGACACTCGAGGAGCGGCTGGAAGATGCGGAGGGCCGGTCACGGCGCAACAACGTGCGAGTGGTGGGCTTGCCGGAGGACTCAGAGGGTCGGGAGCCTGTGTCCTACGCAGAGCAGTGGATAAGGACTATTATGCCGGAAGGGTCACTGTCCCCCCAGTTAGTTGCCAAACGTGTACGTTGAGTTCCAGCCCGGAGTCCTCCCCCACCCCGGAGCACGGCTAGGCCTTTCCTAATTCGGCTCCTCCACTTCAGGGATCGGGACACTATACTGCGGGAGACCAGGAAGACCTCAGATATAACAGTAGACAATGCCCATGTCATGTTTTTCCCGGACTACACCGCGATGGTTCAACGACGCAGAAGCTCTTTCCAGTCAGTAAAGAAATGCCTTCAGGAACTAAATATACGTTACTCCCTCCTGTTCCCCACCCGCCTCCGCGTGGCGGCAGAAGGCACCACACATTTCTTCGAATCCCCTGTGGACAACTGGTCGTGGTTTGAAGAACTAGGGCTATCCTCCGGACACCCGGAGCCTGGAGCCACAGCTAAGACATGACAGGATAGAAGACGCCGGAAACGTTGCAAACACCCGGCAGCAGCGTCGCTGGCCATGCAGATCACACCTCCCAACCTGGAGCAAATTATCACGGAGCGTCGCAGGGCCCTACAGAGGATGAGCAGCTCCTGTCGTGGTCGGGAGGACCTGACTCTCCCCACCCCCCCCGGAGGTGACACCACAAACATCTGACAATATCATCTAACACCTGGTGCTTCAGCTGATACCCTGCCATCACCCTAACTCCCCCGCCACAATGAAGTAAAGAGTAGTCGACCCTCAAAAACTCTTACCCAGCAAGCAGTGTGCAGACCAGGCGACCCTTGACCTTACCAGGTAGGTCGCTCCCCCGCCACACAGCTCCGCCTGTGGTGTCCTGCCCGCCGCTGCTGCTGGTAAGCTCGCCCTCTGCTTGTTGGCCTCGGTGCCCGCTTTTGTCTGTTTTTCCCTCACTGCCCCGATTCACTGTATCGTGTCCTTTTTTCCTTCTGTACCCTCGCTGCCCCCATTGCTGTGTGCCCGTTTTTCCTCTGCTCCCTCGCTGCCCCCACTGTACTGCGTCCATCTTTCCTTCTGTACCCTCGCTGCCCCCATTGCTGTGTGCCCGTCTTTTTCGCTGCTCCCCTCGCTGCCCCCACTGTACTGCGTCCATCTTTCCTTCTGTACCCTCGCTGCCCCCATTGCTGTGTGCCCGTCTTTTTCGCTGCTCCCCTCGCTGCCCCCACTGTACTGCGTCCATCTTTCCTTCTGTACCCTCGCTGCCCCCATTGCTGTGTGCCCGTCTTTTTCGCTGCTCCCCTCGCTGCCCCCACTGTACTGCGTCCATCTTTCCTTCTGTACCCTCGCTGCCCCCATTGCTGTGTGCCCGTCTTTTTCGCTGCTCCCCTCGCTGCCCCCACTGTACTGCGTCCATCTTTCCTTCTGTACCCTCGCTGCCCCCATTGCTGTGTGCCCGTCTTTTTCGCTGCCCCCTCGCTGCCCCCACTGTACTGCGTCCATCTTTTCCTTCTGTCTCCCGCGCTGCCTCTCTCCAATCCCGCCGCTGTGTCCCCTACGGCCCCGCCCCCTGACTGCCCATTCGCTGACCCTGCCTCCCAGCTGCTCCTCCCTCCCACCTCCCCATATATGGCGGCCGCTGTGCGGCCGCCGCTGGCGCGCCGAAGGCGCCTAAGGCAGCCCGTCTGCGCCCGTCCGTGCCTGGACCGCGCCCAGCGCCAAACCCCTGGCCCCCGCAGCAGCCAACCCACCCACCGGACTTACGACACCGCCACCCTCAACGCACTCAACACCGGCCGTATCCCCGGCTGCCACCGTGCCACCCCAGGACGCACCCACGGACCCTTCGCCTGCCAATCCTGCAAGTTCTCCTGCCTCCGGACCTGCACCGCACCCGCCAAGCCGAGCACCAGCAGCAACCACCTGAAGTGCATCCTGCTCAACACCCGCTCCGTCCACAGACACGCCGTGGAACTTTGGAACCTGCTCGACTCCACATCACCAGACGTCGCATTCCTCACGGAAACATGGATGAACGCCTCCTCAGCGCCCGACATCGCCATCGCCATCCCGGACGGATACAAGATCACCCGTAGGGTCCGCGCCAACCAGACCGGAGGAGGCATCGCCATCGTCCACAAGAACACCATCCGCATCACGACCAACTCCGACGACACCTTCACAGCCGGCGAACACCTGCACTTCCAGATACACACCGACCCCAAGACCACCCTCAGAGGCACCCTCATCTACAGACCTCCAGGACCACGCACACAATTCAGCGAAGACATCGCCGACCTCATCAGCCCGCACGCCCTCCCCTCGGCTGACTACATCCTCCTTGGGGACCTCAACTTCCACCTAGAGAACAACAACGATCGCAACACCACCACCCTGCTGGACAACCTCGCCAACCTCGGACTCAAGCAACTGGTGACCACCCCCACACACCACGCCGGCCACACGCTTGACCCCGTCTTCTCTTCCAGCAAGGACATCTCCTTCAGCCACACCACCGGACTCCACTGGACAGACCACAGCTGCGTCCACTTCAGCTTCAGCAGGACCACCACGCACCACCACCCGCAACAGTTTCCGCGCAGAAGCTGGAACAAGATCACCACCGACCAACTCACCACATCCCTGAGCCAGAACCCTCCCGCCAGCTCAACGAACCCCAACCAAGCCGCCAGCAACCTCACAAGTTGGATCACCAACTGCGCAGACGACTTCGCCCCATTGAAGACCCCCCAGTCAGACCCGGCAACAAGAAAGCATCCTGGTTCACCGACGAACTCAAGAAATCCAAGAAGAACTGCCGGGCCCTCGAGAAAGCATGGCGCAGAGACCCGACTGCAGACAACATGACCACCCTCAAGCACGCCACCCGAAAACACCACCAGCTGATCCACACCACCAAGAAAACCGCATTCAAGGAACGACTGGACAACAACGCCCACAACAGCAAGGAACTCTTCATCATCGTCAAAGAGCTCTCGAACCCCAGAGCCGGAAACAACGACATCACTCCCTCGCAAGACCTCTGCAACTCGCTCGCCTCGTTCTTCCACAGCAAGATCGCAGACATACACAACAGTTTCAGCACACAGCCGACGTACCCTACGACCGTTCCAACGTCCCCCACCTCCACCCTCCGAGCCTGGACCCCGATCAACACCGAAGACACTATCCGCACGATGAACTCCATCCACTCCGGATCACCTACCGACCCCTGCCCTCACCACGTCTTCAACAAGGCCGACGCCGTCATCGCACCCCACCTCCGGGACATCATCAACACCTCTTTCGACACCGCCACCTTCCCAGAGAGCTGGAAGCACGCCGAACTCAGCGCCCTACTGAAGAAACCGTCAGCGGACCCCACCGACCTCAAAAACTACCGCCCCATCTCGCTCCTTCCTTTTCCTGCCAAAGTCATCGAGAAGACCGTCAACAGACAACTGGCCGCCTTCCTCAAGACGAATGGATCCCTCGACCACTCGCAGTCCGGCTTCCGGGCCAACCACAGCACCGAGACCGCCCTAATCGCAGCCACCGACGACATCCGAGCCCTGCTCGACAACGGGGAAACTGCAGCCCTCATCCTCCTGGACCTCTCCGCAGCGTTCGACACAGTCTGCCACCGCACCCTAGTGCAACGCCTGAACAACGTCGGAATCCAAGAGAAGGCACTGGAGTGGATCATCTCCTTCCTCACCGGAAGAACCCAGAGAGTCCGCCTCCCCCCGTTCAGTTCCGAGGCCACCGAAGTCATCTGCGGCGTACCACAAGGATCATCACTCAGCCCCACCCTCTTCAACGTCTACATGAGCCCCCTCGCAGCCATCGCACGCCAACACTACCTCAACATCATCTCCTACGCCGACGACACCCAGCTGATCCTCTCCCTCACCAACGACCCCACAACCGCCAGAACCAACCTACATGAAGGGATGAAGGACGTAGCCGAATGGATGAGGAACAGCCGCCTGAAACTGAACTCAGATAAGACGGAAGTCCTCATCCTAGGATCATCACCCTCCGCCTGGGACGACTCCTGGTGGCCCCCTGCCCTGGGCAACGCACCCAAACCAACGGACCACGCACGCAACCTGGGCTTCATCCTGGACTCCTCCCTCTCAATGACCCGACAAGTCAACGCCGTCTCCTCGTCTTGCTTCAACATCCTACGCATGCTGCGCAAGATCTTCCGGTGGATCCCCACCGAAACCAGGAAGACGGTCACCCAGGCCCTCGTCACCAGCCGACTGGACTACGGCAACTCCCTCTACGCGGGAACCACAGCCAAACTTCAAAAAGACTCCAACGCATCCAGAACGCCTCAGCTCGACTCATCCTGGACATCCCCCGACACAGCCACATCGCCGGACACCTGAGAGACCTGCACTGGCTCCCCGTCAGCAAGAGAATCACGTTCCGACTCCTCACCCACGCACACAAAGCTCTCCACAACCAAGGCCCCAGATACCTCAACGACCGTCTGACCTTCTACACTCCCACCCGCCAGCTACGATCGACCAACCACGCCCTCGCCGCCGTCCCCCGCATCCGAAGAGCCACAACGGGAGGAAGATCCTTCTCCTACCTGGCTGCCAAGACGTGGAACTCCCTACCCATCCACCTCCGCCTTACCCAGGACCACCTCTCCTTCAGGAAGCAACTCAAGACCTGGCTGTTCGAACAGTAGCGGACCCCCCTCCCCCAAGCGCCTTGAGACCCTCTGGGTGAGTAGCGCGCTATACAAATGACAAATGATTGATTGATTGATTGATTGATTGATTGACCAGGTGGAACCGCGCATCAGACAGTAACCTACTGCGTCCCACTACCGCGCTGCATCACTTCGGCAAGTTGTAAACTTCCTCGAAATCTGCTGACCTCTGGCAGGGGTCATACCAGCGGCAACTCACAAGGGCACAGCGATGACGCCATCACCACACACCGCAGCCGCATCTTGAACTGGCACTGTTTGAAGCAGAATGTATTTGCAATATGGTTTGGGAGGGTCCCCGTTAGGGTTCCACTCCACTGAAGTTTTTCAAGTTTTACTGTTTCCCCCCCATTCCCTCTGTTACACCTTATTCTGCATTATATTCCACATGGGGTCGGAGCATTCACACACTCTCCACACCAACAGGCTGTCACGCCGGCAGAGGGTGGAGCACCGCATTCAGACATCTCGCACCCAGGTATGGCGCACATCAATGTCATCACATGGAATGTAAGGGGCATCCAGACTCCATCTAAGCTCTATGCCATATATTCATACTTACAGCGTAGAGCCGCTAACATAGCGCTGCTACAAGAAACGCATATCACGCAGTTGGAGGCCACTAGACTTCGTAGGCGATGGCGCGGACAAGTGTTCAGCACAAATGTTTCCGCTCATGCAAGAGGGTCATTAGTTTGGGTCCGAGCCGGCACTCCATTCATAGCGGAGGAGGTGACCACTGACCCGGAGGGGAGATACACTCTAGTGCGAGGCAGGCTAAACGGGCAGTCCATTCTCATAGGATCCATATATGCTCCGAACGTGGAGTAGCCAGCCTTCCTGCAAGAAATCACCCGCATGCTTGCCCCTTGAGCTGAGCTCCCGTGGTTGCCGGGAGGAAACTTTAATTCAGGGCTTGACACCTTCTTAGACCGCTCTTTCCCCCCGATAACGCTCACCCCTGCCTCCTCTAACGCTCATGCCGTGCGTGACTGGCTCATGCATTGGTCTTTGACGGACATTTGGCGTGCTCGGCATCCAGACACCTGCATATACTCATTCTACTCCCACGTACATGGCCTACATGTGCGATTGGATCGGATTGTCAGCTCCTCCTCGCTACTACAGCTCATTAAAATCATTGACTACCTCGGCCGCACACACTCCGATCATAACCCCCAGATATTACAGCTGACCTGGCGTCTCCAGCCGGCGGCGCTGGAGGACCCCACGTTCCGCATCTCGTTAGAAGTCACCGCCACACAATACTTCGAGGACAATGATGGTTCTACATATAGCATGTCCTCGGAATGGGAGGCATTTAAGGTAGTCGTCAGAGGGCGCAGTATGGGACTGGTCTGGAACATGCGCAAGCAACTCCCCCAAGAGATAGGGAAGCTAGAACAGGATCTCCTACCATGTGAGGCCCAAGTGGCATTAGGCATAGGGGACCCACAACAGCTACGCAAGAGGCAGAGCAAACACATTAGCCTCTTGAAAGGCTGCGTTGCCTCAACTACAAAGCACACTCAGCGCGTACACACGCACTGTCGGACAGGCCCAGCCGATTGTTGGCTTGGCTGCTGCGCCAGGAGCAACCCGGGCACCCTATACATGCCATACACCCCGCAAGCGGCTCCACAGTGTACACCCAGCACGAGATACATGAGGTGATGTCCAAACATTACGCAGCCCTGTATAAAGCCACAGCCCCGCTAGATCATGCCAGATCGAGTGCCTTCCTCTCGGCAGTCCAACTACCAACTATCACGCCGGAGCTGCGCGAGGAACTTGGCGCTCTGATTGAGCAAGAAGAACTCAGGGAAGCCATATCGGCATTAGCAACTGGTAAAACCCCTGGCCTGGATGGGCTACCATCTGAATTCTATAAGGCATACGCAACAATACTGGCACCACGTCTCCAAGTGGTCTATGCCACCGCAATAGACGACTCCTCCCTCCCACCCTCACGAAACGAAGGGCGGTTAGATTCGCCGCTTAAACCGGACCGAGACCCTATGGACCTAGGCTCATATAGACCACTAGCTTTGCTAAATACCGATTATAAAATACTGGAGAAACTGTTAGCGGACCGGCTAGCATCCCTAGTTCAATGGCTTGTGAACAAAGACCAAAACAGATTCGTCCCAACACGCAGTACCTCTCTAAACTTTCGCCGATTCTTGAGGGTTGCCAAATATGCATTGAGGCAATAGCCTCGGGCGGGGTGCCTGATCTTAGATTTGGAAAAGGCATTCTACACCCTAGGATGGGACTTCCTATTCATGGTGTTGCCACTTTACGGGCTCGGGGAGGCCTTCAACAAGATGGTCCCATTACTGTAAGATAACCCACTGGTGAGGGTGAGAACAGGCCCGTATATGTCAGCCCCCATCAAAGTACAGAGGGGTACCAGACAGGGCTGCCCTTTATCTCCGTTACTGTTCTCGCTTGCAGTGGAGCCACTGGTGGCAATGTTTCGGGTGAGGGGCGCAGACTGGGGGATCCCTCAGAATGATAATATACACATCATCTCGTTGTACGCGGATGACCTCCTCCTATATCTGAGAGATACACATTCTGTCCCAGGAGAGGTAGAACACATCTTAAGAGAATTCGCCACAGTGTCGGGCTGGTGGTTAATGCATCCAAATCCTGCCTCTACCCATTCAGCGCGGCCTCCCCGACCCGCAATATGTTGTTAATGACACACGTATCGAATGGAGGGCCCAAACCTTTTGTATCTGGAGATCTGGGTATACCATCACCAAGCAGACTTGCTTGAGGGCAACTTGGCAGGGCAATGGCCTCCATCCTGTCGCAAATAGCGTTCTGGGGAACGCTCCCCCTAACCACTATGGGCCACGTGGCATTAAAAAAGATGATAATCCTGCCACGGTTACTATACTATTTTACCAATTTGCCTGGATATCTTCCACCGGCCCTTTTCAAAACACTGGAGGGATTGGTGAGAGGACATATCTGGGGGACTTCCTGTAACATAGTAGCAATCTGGAAGCTATACTTGCCAACAAATCAAGGGGGGGCTCGCCTTACCCAATTTGGAACACTACTATTTGGCGGCCCAGCTGCAATGGGTGGCCGTATGACTCTCGGAGCAGCACTTGGCCGACACTGCGTCAAACCTCCCGGCCCTGACCCATAAGACCCTTCTCGCCATCTTCCACCCATGCAGTAAGCAGAAGCCCCCGACACAGCTCCTGCTAACCGTGACACATAGATGCTACCGTCGTCTTATGCCTCACTCATAGACACTTACGGGGTAGCACCTGGGTAATTCCTTAAACACCGAGCGATCATAGTCGCCCTGCACGAACATTGGGGAGACATGTCCATAGAGCCACCTATGCATTTAACCATCCAATACCTACACGTGATGGGGAGGGGCAGACACCTCATAAAGTGGTTTACAGCCTCCCTTCGGTCTCACACAGCAACGCCGTTACTCTCCCTGCGCACACACTGGGAGGAGGATCTCCAACGTTCTTTCACGGATGTCGAGTGGAACAGGGTACTGGAGGGCCCGATAGGCGTCCCGTGCAACATGCGGTTCTGCCTTCTACAATACTTCATTACACAGAGGGCATACCTCACGACAGCGCAATTTAACAAATTCTATATCGGAACGACCGCTGCCTGCCCGTGCTGTCAGGCCGCCGATGCAGACTTACTGCATATGCTGTGGAGTAGCCAGAGGCTGGGGGAGTATTGGGAGTCAGTAGTGTCAGCACTAGGCCGCTATACAGGTCGAGCAATACCCCTAAACTGGGAGACCTGAATTTTGCACCTGTATGCAAGCAATAAACGTTTGCGAGTCACTTCCCGGTTTATAGCGCTAGGGTTGATTACCACAAAGAGACTGATCACGAAACGTTGGCGCTCGGCAGAACCCCCGGCAGTGCGTGCCTGGGAGCACTCGCTGCAGATCTGGGCAACGGCACAGAGCGTAGCGCTGCGCAGGGAGGACGCATTGGGCCTCTGTAAGATCCCAATCGCAGAAAACTGGGACGCAATATTACGGGAACTCTTGAGCAGTGTTGAGGCCCAAGAGCCCCAATAGCACGCGAATAGCAGCGGAGCCCCTCACATGCAACCTGACACATCTGATGACACGCGTGATGCCTATGCGCTGCACCTGTTCAGGAGCATGCCAACCCAGCTAGAATGCGGCACCTTTATGCCTTCCGAAGCACGCAAGCCACCCCAAACGCTATTATAGCGTTATAACTTGCACTCCAGTTGTTCAGAGGTGTCCCGCCCACCCATGCCCCCACCCAGTTGTTCGTAGTCACCTCCGATACCCCTGCCACTTAACATCCCCCCAGTAGCGCTGACACAAGAAAACAGCAAGAACGCATCCCACGGGCAAGCGACCCCTCCTCCAGTACGCAGCAGCAAGGCACAGGGCACACACTGCTGAATATCTACCCGTGCCCTGCCTATAGCACACAATTATTATGTAGCTGGGATAGTCACTCAATTCCCCCTGATATGCAACAGCTGCAACCGCCATCTATGCGTCCTCTGTTTGAGCTGTACCCGTCAGAATGATTAGTGCAGTGAATGAATATCAAAGTGAGCCGGGGGGGATATGCCCCAAGGGCCTAATCGTTTATTATCTTCAATGTTGTTCTCACAGTTCTTTTAAGACACAGAGGGCCCAATACTGATGCGGGTTGGAAAAGCTTCCCGACCGATGGCCTGATTCTGATGCGGTTAGGAAGGCCTCCTAACGGCATTTGCTCCTTCCAAATCGGATCGGGAACGTGTCTTCCCGACCGAGTTCCCAATTCTGATGCAGTTAGGAACAAATGTTCCCATTGAAGTCAATGGGAGTTCAACCAAATCGTATCTGGAAACATCCGGATGCATCCTACTCTGCCGGTTGGATTTTCCCGATCCGAGTGGGTCGGAAACCATTTCCCAACCGATTCGGTCGGGAAGCTTTTCCAACCCGCATCAGAATCGGGCCCAGACTGTCTACATCAGACATTACAAGCTGATCCCATATAGGTACCACCGCATTTTTTCCCCGATGACAAAACATTGTATTCTCTCCCATTAAAATGTAATGTGTACGTCAGTGCTGTAACATCGTGAAACATTGTTGATTGTGCCAATAAATTGTATAAAGGAAAAATACAATTAACAGATTTAAACATAAAATCAATAAACCAGAAGTATACTTTTGTCAGTGCGCAAATATTTAAAATTAAGGTGAAGATAAACAAATACTAAATAAGCTTCCTAAATAATATACTCCTAATGCATAATCTGCCGAACAGTTTATTAATGTATTTATCAAGTGCAAGTCAGCTCAGGGGGTGATTAAGCAAAGGTTGGGAGGTGTAAGAGGGAAAGAGGAAGGAATGGAAAGGAGAGGAAAATAATAGTTAATGGCCCATTGGCAGGTGCCCATTGCTCATCTATATTTAACAATTCACACTGAAGGACTCTGTAACATCTTTTCAAAGTGTTTTAAATTGTACTTAATAATTGGTGAGCAGGGGCGGGGAAAAGGAGGGAAAAGGAAGAGGGAAAGGACAGGAGAATAGCAGTTCAGTGGTGCATTAACAGATGCCCAAGGCACGTTAACATCTCTATAATGGGGATTTTCCTAGCTTCAGTAAAGATGAAATCTAAAATTTTATTAGAGACAATGAGGTAATTATAATATGCAAATTCCTTTATTACTAACTCCTGGTAGCACCAATAAGGTGTGATGACACTAAGGCTTTATGATGTCACAAGTATTATAAAGCAGCCTGTTCTGTAGCAAATGCGTAGCTTCTGGAATGTACTTGTAATGAATAAAATAAACCAGGAAGGAAAAACTTGATCCTTGCAGGAAGGAGACCATCCATAACACTTACAGAACCTGAAAAAGGGTGAACAGTCATGAGACAAGGCAAAAAAGGTATGCAGAGGCTACGTAAACACATTCAAGAAAACCAGTCTGACACTACATATACAACAACACATAGAATAAAACACAACATTATAAATAAACCTGGAAAGCAATATGAACTACAGGGCTGTAAACACAAGGAAATCACACAGGGAAGACTAGGAGAGATAATATACATGCCTCATTGCCTTTAATAAAATCTCAGATTGCTTTTCACTAAAGCTTGGAAAATTCCCATTTTATCGCGAGACAGTTAGTGGGTATAATATGCAGGTTTAAAGCCTTGCAAAGACTGAGTCAGACATATGCACAAGTGACTTAAGGTCGAAGAACTTAAATGTTGCTGCTCATAACCTGTTGGCTGCCCTAAGAAGGCCTTCTAGTCTTGCACCAGCAAGAAAGGCTATAGCATTTTGAGTGAAACGAGCTGCAAAGCTGGAAGTATTGATGCCTGCGGCAGCCATAGTAAACTAGTCCCAATGTGCTAGAGTAGTGCACGACACTGATTTGGCAGTACTTGTAAAAGAGAGGAGGCGTTCATCTGAGGAGCAAAGAGAAGACGTGCCAGAGTTGTGTTCATGAAGATAAGAGACAACACAAAGAGCAGCGTGGAAGGGAAAATAAATTTAAAGTATGGAACAGGAGGCCATCTTGGTACTGGCTGAAATGCAAAACATAGCTCCAGCTGTGTAAAATGACAGCCAGAGACAGCAAGAGCTCTGAGATCTGACAACCTCCTGCAAGAGATGAGGCAAAGCAATGATGCCAGTTTGAAAAAAAATCTGTTCGGGAAAGCAAGAAGAAACTTGAAAGACAAAATGGTGAGAACAATGGGGACATCCCAGGTGGCGGTGTAGTGAGAAAGGGGTGGTCTCCTGAAGTGGTTGCCTTTCATATGGCAACAGACAAGAATGTCCTTACCCAAGGAGACAGAATTAAAGAGGGGGAGGTGGGCAACGATAGCAAAGCAGTAGATGTTAAAACGGTTCTCTAAGAAAGAACTTTGGGGAAGAGAGTCGACAGGAAGTTAATTGAAGAGAAGTGAGAAGAAACAAATGTGATTAATATCCCATCCCAGGCACCAACAAAACAAGGTCTTCCAGGCAGAACTGTAGTCTCTTGGAGTGCCACAAGCCCAGGACTCATTGTCAAGGACTGAAGCAACCTCTGCAAGTTTTGGCAATCCTGAGGATCCCCAGGGAATTCTAATGCTGTAAGATGACGTTGGCCCTGCAGCATGAGTTTATGATTGTTGCCCTTTATATCCAAGGTGAGAGAGGGTACAGAGAAGGAAACCAGGATTCAAAGGGCCAGTGAAGAGTGACTAAGACCACCCTATAGTGGAAACGTCTTGCAAATAAGAGGACCCTGAGAAGAAGACCAAAAGAAGTAAACATGTATGGGCTAAACAATGACAAGTCCTGGAGAATAGCTTCTGTCACTCAGGCGTCTGGGTGCAGATGCCAACACACGAAAACTGGAAGTTGACGGTTTATTCAGGAGATGAAAATGCCTAGGTCCACAGTACCTTAGAGGAGTGGGTTGCAGTGAAAAATCCTCTGGCCAACATCCAGTCACTGGAGTCTCAGCAGTGGATTTGGATATGCCTGGGACGAATTCCACTACTTCCAATCAGTTGTTAGGAAGGGATCTGTTAGAGGTTAGGACCTCATGCCACTGAGTTTGTTGTCATATTTCACCGATGACAGAATGTCCATCCTCAAGAGAATGCAGCAATCAGTCTTGTGTTTGGTTGGACTTTTGTTGGTAAAGGTGCTAGTGAGAAGTTCAAGGGCATTAACATAGAGTTTTTTTCTCGCATAGAGTCTAAAACACCTCTGGTCAATAAGCTATGGAGTTGGCACCCCAGCTGGTGTCTGAGTTGATGACACATCCGGAGTGGAACTAAAGATGGCTTTGCCACTGTTGGTCTCCATTTTGAGACGCCACCACTGAAGTTCTGCCTGGGAATTGCCTTCAATATGAGAGATCTTGATAGGTGAAACCCTGACGACGGATATGGGTTTCCAGAGCTGGAGAGCACAGTAATGAAGAGGGGCTGGAGAAATTTGCATTGATCAAGGCAGTTAGCAGGCTGATGAAGGATCTCGGAGTAAAAAAGCAGGCTGCTACCGCAGACCTTAGTTCTCTTTAAATGAGAGAAATTTTCTTGCTTTGAAATTACAGGGTACAGGTGATTGTGTGAACCACATAAAGTTTGTTCCATGGAGATTGCTCAGTCTATAAGAAGATAGAGAGTAGACCGGGGTAAAGAGTAGACTGAGATTTGTGCATAAGTAGAATGTTATCCAGTAAATAATGTAATGTACCCCCCTGGCATGCAGGTGAGTGACTACTACATGAAGCACCTAGGTGAAACGTAACAGGGATGAAAGACAGGCCAAAAGGAAGGCAGCAAAACTGCCCCATTTGATGCTTCAAGTGTACCTTCAGAAAAGGTTGATAATCGAAGCAAATTGGAATTGTAAGCAGGCTTCTTTAAATTTGAGTCAGGCCAGCCAGAATTCTGGTACAAGAGTGTCTGATAAAAGATTCATGCTTTTCATCTTGATGTGTTGGTAAGTAATCCAATAACTGAGGAAACCAAAGTGTATGGCCAGCATGAGGCCTTTCTCCTTCTTGCTAATCAGGAAGACAGCTTACAATCTGCCTCCATTCCTTCTATGGAAGCAGTAGTGATTGAACTTTTCTGAAACAAATTCTGTTCTACAAGTGTGGCTTCTTCTAGTGGGAAAGGAATAGGGAGAGTGCGGTGAGAATGGAGAGGAGTGCCCCAGGCGTCTATAGGATGGCTAGAGACTATCTGCAGGGCTTAAGGGTCTGAGGTTATTTTGTGCCAATTTATGAGAAAAAGGGCTAGTGGAAGAAAGACGCAAAAAATAAAAGGGAGAAAAAACACTTACCATGGCATGGAGGAGGAAGGCTTTGTTGTTTGAGTCCACACTTGGAACCTTGATAGGGATGCCTTCTCAGAATTGGAACATTGGCAAGTTAGGGCCAAAGAAGAGGACCGCATGTCCATGGATGGTATGGCAGCTGGAGAATTGACCTCTATGCCAGCCAGATGAGCACACCGGATATTGGATCAGGCCTTATCTAAGGTGGTGAAGAGGGAGACATATTTAGAAAGAGATTTCATAAACTTGTCTCTAAAGATAAGACCATCTGTGAGATCTGAAATAGTATCAGCCCCCAGTTCCACCACTTTTGTCCAAGGGAAAGAGGATAGCACATTGCCTGTCTGAGGAGATGAAGGCATGAGCATCCTCTATAAAGACCATGGTACATTTAGGCCACCTGCAGATGACATCTATGTCCAAATCCAGTGGGAGAACCCCAGTTAGTTCAAACGCATCCAAGAGGCAGAAGAATTAAACTTATTGTGTTCAGAACATGGTCTTCGCAATGTTTGAGGGCGTAGTTGATGTTCCGCCAGGGTCATGGCCTTGGTGTTGAAGGAAGGATAGGAGGGGGTGTCAATATGTGGGGGAGCATACCTTGCTTGCAATGGAAGGGCGAGGACTTTAGGAGCAAAGGGTACCCCTAGTTGATTTTTCCAACAGGGAGGAGAGCTAGGGGTGGAAAAGTATTTCATGTGAGAAGATGTGGACCAGTCCCAGTAGTTTGTATGCCTCAGTTCTGAATTGTCGAACATGGGTTCCCCGAAGAGGTCAAGAGTGGAGGGTTAGGGAGTGCTAGGGGCAATGGAGTTTGGAGAAAGAACCAGAACCTCCATGGCATCTTGGGTAAGAGCACCTGAATCAAGATCATTATTGTTGCTTGATAGTGAGGCACACGAAGAGGAGGATTCACCTTCCTTATCAATCATGGCCACATCCTTATTCTCTTTTCTGAATTGGGCCTCGTTGGTGGCCTTGAGCATCTTCCAGGATGCAGCACATGATCTTTACGGAGGGGTGCTATGGACAATGATGCCGCTTTAGCCTGGAGAAGGCCTCATGAAGGTGCTTACACTTGCACTGTGCCTTACAGTGCTTCGGGCGCTGGGCCAGGATCAGTGGAGGAGAGAGAAAAGAAACTGGAAAATGAAGAGTGACAAGCCAGCGCTAACTCCTCAAAGGCTTTATCAGAAGAGGATTGTATACAGGCAGTTATCATCATGATCTTGTTTATTTCGAAATGCTAAAATGTAAACACAGTTAATGCTTACTTTTTAAAACCTTTCATATTACAATGGTCTAGTACACCTGGTCTCCAGGTCAAGGTTCAGGGCCCTTCATAAACTTCCTCAGGCGCAAGGTAAGTGCAAAAATGTGCTTAGTCCGAAGCAATAAAACCTTTAGTGTCCAATTTAAAACTCCCTGATGTAATTTAATAATGTCCAAATTCAGGCATGGAGGATGAAATCCATTTTTTCTTTATCAAGTGCTTTGCAGGACAGGAAAATAAAAAAATCCTCCTCCTTTTCTGTCACATTATTGCAAAAAGGACAAACATCAGTTTTCAAATTCCCCCAATAACCATTTACAAGTAAAGTGCGGCTGGTGACATTTGATAGTCGTGGGGCGTAAAATTTGTGTCAGAGTGCACAGCTGCGAGCGAGCCCGAAACAACCTAAGTTCTCCCCCCCAAGAAAATTTTGAAAAAAGAGTAGGCAAATGGTGCATTTTCAAGCAAATATGAGAAAGCAAGAAGGTTAATAAAGCAATTGTGAAAGTGCAGTTATTACATTAATAAAGAGATATATTGGGGGCGTGGCCAAGCTGCCTTCCCTAATGGCCGCGTAGGCTTGTAGCTCCGCCGCTGACTCCATGTAAACTGCTCGCCCTGGCGGCTACGACGGCGAAGCTGGATCGAAACACGCTGCAGGAAATGTAGGAGGAAGTGGAGAGGCTGCCGCTATGAAGAATGGCCCGTGGAGCGATCGCGGTGCAGATCGGCGCCGAAACACGGAGACTGGGCGTGGTGTGACCTACAGCCTCGTGTGCAGCCGGGGGCTCGCGTGAGCAGGACTGGCGGAAATCGGGGCATGGATTGAGGGGGCCGCTGTGGGCTAAGAACGAGCACCTCCATAATGGTAAGCGGTTGCAGTGGGGGCATAGAGCGGCCAGATATCTTTCAAAACGGACCACAGACACTCCCTGGAGGCCCCACGGTGACAGGGGCCATGGGCGAGCCAGGGGACCGGCCGCACCCCCTGCAAACATTACAGCAGCGCGGCCCCCTCCCCCTCTCCCTCGGGAAGACCAACACCAGTGGCAGGTCCCATCGGGGCTGCTTTGGGCCCGAGGGGTACGTCCCCACTGTGTAGAACGGCGGTGACGCGGGCACTCCTGCCAATCGGGCACACCCTGCGCAGCTTGAAGGACGATTCCCGGGGCCCTGTGGAGGTGGGGGGCCGCGGGTCTTCAGGTGAATTGCCAGGGAGGTCAGATCACAGCAAGAGTGGGGCCGGCGGTCCTTCCTATCCCCTACCTGTGAGCGTTTGCTGTGCTGGCAGCGAGGCCTCTCTTGTAGTGGACAACACCAATGGCGGTAGCAAGCGGCAAATACACTGGCACGAATAATGGTGTAACAGCGGTGCTAATTGACCGTCATGACCGTGGGACTTTACTTGGACGGCGGCCCTGTGCAGGAATACACAGAGGATTGGTCCCCCCCACGATCAGGGCCGTGCAGGTCAACCGGTTGGGCGTTGTAATTACGAACTAGCCCACCGTATTCCATCAGTTTGGGGTATGGGTCGTAAAGACCCTAAGCAAAGTACTTTGTCTTTTAAAGCACCTGGAACCAGCTCTGTGACGCCCCAGATAAACATGGCGGAGGGTGGAGTGACGCACACAACTGAGGCGGCTGGGCCTGACAATGTGCTGTTGGAGCTAAGGGCGGGCTTTAGGGCACTGGACTCCCGTTTTGATGCCCTGGACAAGAGGCTGGAATCTATGGGGGCTCGACTTGATCAACAGGAAGGGTGCCTGACCACGGCAGAGGGTAGAATATCTGACATTGAGGATGGCGCTGCCCAGACCACCAAAAAGTACGAAAGAATGGAGAAGCTTCTCAAAGCTGTCGCCATCAAGAATGAGGATTTAGAGGCACGTGGGCGGCGAAACAACATTCGTATCATGGAGGTACCCGAATCCACCAACACTGGGCGGCTGGACCGATTTGTGGAAACACTGCTATCGGATCTTTTTGGCAGTAATTCCTTTACCACCACATTTGTAGTTGAACGCGCACATCGCATCCTGGGACCAAGACCTAATCCGGGCTGCCCGCCAAGACCGATCATAGCGAGGCTGTTGAACTTCAGAGATAGGGATACTGCCCTACGGATGGCGCGTGAGAAGGGCCAACTAGAATGGCAGGGATCGACCATATCCATGTATCCAGACTTCACTGCAATGGTGCAGGAGCTACGCTGAAAGTATGCTGGGGTGAAGGAGACCTTACGGAAGATGGGGCTACAATATGGAATGTTGTACCCAGCACGGTTAAAAGTGGACGTGGATGGACGGTCACAAATTTTTGATACCCCCCATGGCGTCCAGGAGTTCTGTCAGAAATACTCTAAACCGGGGAAACGGCACGGAACAGTGTCCCCGCAGCAGTCGCAGAATATACTAGACTCTGGTGCTTGTGCCAATCTCATCTCTGCCAGCTAAGTTGCACGGATGCTAATTTTCAAGTACTAGTGGGCTGGTGATGGTGTGTTTGATATAATACTTAAACTGCGGTACCTTAGGGGTACGCTTGTATCGCACTGGAATACCACCAGGGTCGAATTAGATATATATATTCAGGCACTTAAGTGCCAAGACAATGGGAAGCAGCGTGGCGTTGCCACCCCCGTGTGCGGATGCACCTGTTTAAGTTTCTTCAGGCTTATAGTACAATGTTTTTTTTATTTGCATTTACATTCAAACATTGTTCTAAGGGTTGGGATATTCCCCCTGAAGTTAGGTATGGGGGATGGGTGGTGGGAGGGGGATCGTAGACAAAAGTTAGTAGTATGGTTTTCTTACACTCGCCAATCACAGTGCAGTAATAACTGTCCGGGTGCTAGCAAGCTGGAAATGCAAGACATAGATCATGGTTAACAAGGTACAGGCAGAGGCTAATGTGGTAATGATGTCTTGGAATGTCAGGGGCCTTAACAATACTCGCAAATGTAAACAAGTGACCAATTACATGCAACGCCATCAGATGGACATTGCTTTTTTACAGGAGACTCATTTGGCAACAAATGTCAAGACACCGCTGGCCTCAAGTTGGGGGGCACATAAATATTTTGCAGGTTACAGTTTCTATGCAAGGGGTGTCACAATGTTGATACATAGACGGGTGCCGTTCAGGGAGGAGGAGGTCTGCCGGGATGCGGGGGGGGCGTTATTTATTGGTTAAGGGATGTATGCTAGAGCACTCTGTGCTGTTTGTTAATATATATGCGCCGAACGTTGATGACCCCGATTTCTTTGACACCATTCACACTCACATAGAGTGTATGGGGGCGGATCACATATACATGGATGGGGATTTCAATTTACTCCTCGACCCGGAGCGCGATAGTACAGCACACACAATGGCCATGAAGCCCAGGGCAAGGCGAACGTTGCTGGATACTATGGAAAGGTTTGGGCTGGTGGACGCATGGAGATATCATTGCGCAGATCGGGAGGGGTACACACACTATTCTGCACCTCATAACACAAGGACATGCCTGGATTATTGGTGCCTCTCTGCTGGGGTGGCAATATGGATAGACACAGTTAGCCACCTGTCATGCACATTGTCGGATCACTCCCCCGTGTTGGTAAAGTTGAAGGTCCCTAGAGTAGGGGGGTTAGAGCGTCCATGGAGATTTCCTGATATGGCCCTGAGAGATGCCGTTTTTACAACTGAACTGGGGGAAGCGATCACCGAGTACCTTTCGCTAAATGTAGGATCAGTGGAATCCAAGGCCACATTATGGAAAGCCTTTAAGGCATATACAAGAAGAGTGTGTATTTAAAAAAGTGCTGGCGTACTTAGCGATTTGCGACAAACACTAGCACAGATAGAATTGCAGTTTGCTGAATCAGACCGTATAGAGGCAATTACCACAGGTCCCCCTGATCTGCAACGCCGTGCGGCACTGCTGACCGAATTTCGGGAGGCGGCAGAGCGTGAGGCACACTACCTTGGTAAATATGCAGTGGCTAGGCGGTATGGGGAGGGCGAGAGGTCGGGAAGAACGTTAGCTAGGCTGATGCAACAGTCCCGTAGGCCGACCTATATAGCAGAATTAACGGGCCATGATGAAGAGCGGATTACTGGTAATATAGGAATCCTAGAGGAGGTGCTCATGTATTATACAGCATTGTACACCTCCAGAGCCACCGGACACCCTGCAGACTACAGTGACTACCTCAACGAGGTCTCACTGGTTTGGATGGAAAAGGCGCATCAGGAGTTTCTGGCCGAGCCCTTTTCGGAGGACGAAGTCACTGAAGCTATGGATGCTCTGGATGGCTCCAAAGCACCAGGGCTTGACAGGTTTATGGGCTGTTTTTATAAGAAATACAAGGCCCTCATCACGCCCTACCTTATAGACATGTATCAGGAGGCGGTAGAGGCAGGGGTACTCCCACCCACTTTGAAAGAAGCGGTTATAATCCTGCTTCCAAAACCCGGAAAGGACATGCGGAAATGTACCTCATATCGCCGCTTTCCCTCCTAAACTTTGATAATAAGTTCCTAGCTAAAATATTAGCAACGAGGCTTGCATTAATCGTTGAGAAACTGATTTCGCCAGCACAATCAGGTTTTATTCTCCACAAGTCAACAGCTCTTAATCTCCGTACGTTGTTTGCCACGCTGCATAGAATATCACCGACGGTCCCGGCAGCCGCTGTCCTACTCGACACGGAAAAAGCTTTTGACTCGCTTGAGTGGCCCTTTTTATATGCTACAATGGGACGGTTGGGGGTGCCGGAACGGTTCTTGGCGGTTGTTAAGTTGCTATACACGTTGCCCACAGCGCGCATTCGACTCAATGGCACAATGACTGACGCGTTTTGAATCTCTCCCCTGTTATTTGTAGTGGCACTCAATCCATTGGTGCGGCATCTTCAGGAGAGGCATTGTCACTGAGGGCTGCAATTTAATACCGGTCTCCTATTACTTACGCTGTATGCCGACAATATTATATTATATGTAAGGCACACGGATGATAATTTAGCACCACTTCTTCGGGAAGTGACTAGATATGGCACTGGAGTCAAGCTATCCTGGCTGATGAAGGCTGATAGCCTGAAACCGGTCCTAGGATGCTTGATTCCGGTCCAGGGAAGACATGGCTTGGCAGTTCGGTCTGGACTGTTCCCATGAGGCACAGGGTCAAGACTGATTTGCATATGGCTATGTCTGAACTGGGGTGGCGTGGTGAAGCAAAATAACGATGGATTAAACCCAGATCTGTGACTGGGGGTGAATGTTTGCCAATGTGCAGCATTCCGTCCATCATCTTGTGTGTTTTAGATATGGCACCATGTCAGGTTTGCGTATTAATTGGGAGAAGTCGGAGGTTTTCCAGCTAACGGTGGCGACCTATGATAGAACGGTGGAATATCCACTGGCCTGGTGTGATGACTCTGTGAAGTATCTTGGAATCCACATCCACAGAGAAAAGGATCGTATCCTTCAGCTGAACTATGGCCCAGTTATGGAGAGACTGGGACAAAATATAGAGCGATGGTTGACATTGCCCTTGTCAATGGCAGGTAGGATAGCTATATTTAAGATGGTGGTTCTTCCACAATTTTTATATCTTTTCCAAAACATTCCCATACTGCTGTACAATAGCTTCTTCACAGACCTTCGTACGTTACTGATACGACTTGTGTGGGGGGTGGAAAGCAATCCCGCATTGGTTGGGCCACTTTAATGATGCCGTATGAGAGGGATGGGTTTGGGATACCAAACTTTCAGATTTACGATTTGGTAGCACAGGCGAGTTTTGCTCGGCACTGGTATCATGCAGACGTTGGGATCCCATATCACAGACCGGAGGCCGATCTGGCTCTTCCGGCGCCACTCAACACCCTGCTGCCTGTAGGGTTTCCGCTAGACCCGCAAGATAGCCAGACACTATCCACAACCAGCTGGGCATGGCATACATTACTACGGGTAACTGGATCCCGTATATTATATTCATCTGCGCTGCCACTAGTGGGTAATGGCTGGGTTCCCATTTTACAGGAGGCCTTGGTAAAGCGTACATTGGCTACATTTCAGCTGGTAACATTTGGCGACCTGTTTCCCAGTTGTTATATTTTCTCATGCACGGAGGATCCTTGCTTCAGAGAGGCCACTGTAATAGATCACTTTGTGTTGCAGAGGCTCCAGACGGCATTGCGTGCGAGCATGTATAGCTATCCATTGGAACCCTCTGAATTCCCAATACCGACAGGGGTTATTAAGGATGGGGATGGGAGTCATCTTATGGCTCGGATGTATAAGGCAGCAGTGGCAATGCTTCCCTGTCGGGATGCAGGGGTGCGGACGGCTTGGGAACGTGACCTGGGTCACCCACTTACTGATGCGAAGTGGGGTCAGTGCTGTACGCAAATACTCCGGCTCTCCCCTAACCACCGGCACAAGTTATTGCACTTAAAATGTTTGTGGAGAACGTATATGACACCCAGCAAAATGCATCGTATAGACCCCTCACGTCAACACGAATGCTTGAGGTGCCGCTCCCCAGAGGCCTATTTTGCACATATTACACAGACTTGTACCACGATAGAGGGCTATTGGAGGTCAGCCTTTGGGGAAATTTCTCGCATGATTGACATGGAGGTTACACCCACGCCCCTGATGGCACTGCTGGGGTATACGCAGGATCTCCCCAAATCCAAGGGCCGATTTGTCGCAATTGCTCTCCTCATCCCTAAACGCAAAGTGGCCATTAATTGGGGTAGCAAGCTTGCCCCCACACTGCATGCATGGCTCCGCAGTATGACATATTGCAACACCACTAGTGACACATATGCACAACTACAGCCACCTGCAGCTAAGCCTGTAGATAGCTGGCAGCCATTCCAATCCTACCTGCAGACAATACGGGACATCAACGACACCCGAGGTCTGCACCCATGGGAGCCGGAGGCAGTAGGGACACACCTGGGGTTATTGAACCATTGCAGAGGTCGCAGAGACTATAACCAGATATTGAGCCTGACCCTATGTCGTACAAACGTTTTTAACTATTGTTGTACTGATCTAAATATGCATGTAACTTGGACGTGTAACTATGTAATTTCTTAACCATGCTGCTCAATACTGCACTGTACTGCTATGTATTTTTTCTTCCTTTTTTGTAACCTTAATAAAAACCGATAAAAAAATAAAAAATATAAAGAGATATATTCATATAACAACATAGGTAGCTGCTTATTCAGTATAACCACAGAGCTTTATAACAGACTTCGAGATACAATGCTGAGTACCTCACAGATCACAAAAGTGTATATAATGTAGATAGTTCAACAGGTTACTGCTTTTGTCAGAGAGATGTTTTTGTTACATTCAGTTTAAAAATTACAAGCCTAACATAGTAGAGAGAGCTATTAATGGTCATCAAAGAGCTACATACAAACTGCAAGGCATAGGTTAGAGCGTTATGATTTTTTGCTCCAGTCATTATCCTAATGTTGCTAATAAGGTTCAAATCATTTGGGTAGAAATTAATTCTTATTAGTAAAGTCAACACAACCACTGTGTGTTACGTTTTAAATTATGAGTTTGTGTTGCTCCAGACCAAACAGTCAGTATTAAACTATACTGCCTACAGTATAGATGATATGTGATGCCTGCATCTGGACCATGTAGTCCTCTTTGTCTTATCTCATTTACTATGCACTGATTTACACACCACGTCTGATCCATTGTCTCTGTATAAAGTATGTGGCGTAAAGGGCTCTGACACCCTGCACTACACAGCATAAAACAAAAGAAATGCATGTGTGATAGGGGCTATTGGGGAGATGCTAGGCTCTGTTGGAGCGTGGTAGTGAGGGAATCTGTGGAGAAGGAGTTGTTTTTTTGGAGGGGGGCACACACCAGCAAACAATATCGCCCCAGGCGCCACCAGCGCTAAAGCCAGCCCTGCTCACATCCCTACCAGAACATAAGGGAATCACAGCCACGAGACACCCGCACTACTATTACTCCATCAATCAAGCGCCCTGACACAGCACGAGAACCATTAGATTAGGAACATATAGGGATTAAACACTCTGCGCAAAGCACAGCAAGATACACAACTTTTTTGACACAGTAGCCTAGATGTGACTGGACGAAGCTCATCACAGACAATACCACCTGAGTACTCCGATTACAATAAAAGAATTAAGTAAAGTTATGATTCTAAAACCAAAAAAGATTTCAAGGGGCACATGCATCAAGCATTTTTTTCTTCGCAAACGGGCCGATTCGCAGAAACCGGGCTAGCAAACAGGGTAGGGCACATAGGTGTCCAGGTAAAAGGAATCAGAAAATGGTCGGACCAAGGCACTGGGATAGGGTCCTTTACCAATAATTCACCAATA
This sequence comes from Calotriton arnoldi, assembly GCA_963921515.1. Taxonomy (NCBI): domain Eukaryota; kingdom Metazoa; phylum Chordata; class Amphibia; order Caudata; family Salamandridae; genus Calotriton; species Calotriton arnoldi. The sequence goes on from CAWUFW010003146.1 coordinate 307,278, forward strand.
TTAGAAAAAATGGGGTCAAGTAAATGGCCTTTCAGGTGGGTGGGACCGATAACTTTTTGTTTAAGCCGAAAAGCTGCAAGGTCATTAACCAACTCAGAGGCGGCTACATGAGAGGGGTCATCAAAATGAAGGTTAAGGTCGCCTAATAGCGTGAAGTTGGAGGGGGAGTTAGCTAAGTTGGCTACCATTTTAGGGAGCGATTTACAGAATTGTCCATAAGCACCAGGGGGCCGATAGATTACAATACCTGAAAAGGTACAATTAGGTGAGAATCCTATTGCAAATGAGAGGTTCTCACAGTCAGGTAGAGGGCCTACAGAGATGCGCCATTTAAGTTGGGTTTTATATATGATAGCAATGCCTTTACCTGATTCCCGATCTTGTCTCTGAATGAGGTACCCAGGGGGTAGGGCCTGAACAAGGTCGGGGTCTGCCTCGCTATTAAGCCATGTCTCAGTTAATAACAAAGCTCTTCCTCCAATAATATAAAAATTTCTGCAAAGTGTTTGGAAATTGACCTGCAATTTAGCAGGAACATTTTATGAGGTTCCTGGGGAGGCGAGACAGCTTGGGGTTTGAAAAACGGGTGGAATTTAAAAGGACAGTGGGGGCAACGAAGGTCATTGCTAGGGGGAGAAAGGGAATGTTAACACTTGCCATTGGTTGCCCCCATTAGATTTCGGAGTTGGTCCGATGTGTAGGCATAATTATCTGTAGAAAAACAAGCAGGGGTTGTGGCCCCTGGCCCCGGTCGGGTGCGGACGAGCGCAGACGGGCTTGCCTGCTGCGCGCGTCCGCTGTGCGGTCGCATCATCAAGCCCCTTTATAGCGTGGGGGTGAGCGTCAGCGTCCAACTACTGGACCGCTGAACGATACAATCCAATTCACTGTGCAAAATAGCAGAAAAATCCCCCCCGGAGCTTTAACACAGCTCCTACTAGTGTCAAGGATACAATAAAGTGCCAAGTATAAGATTAAAACAGGTAAAACAGTTAAAATGCCCCCCGAGCCTTAACACAGCTCGTAGTTAGTCAAAGTGTACCCTTGCGCGGTCGCGTCATCAAGCCCCTTTATAGCGTGGGCGTGAGCGTCAGCATCCAACTACTGGACCGCTGAACGAGACAATCCAATTCACTGTGCAAAATAGCAGAAAACTGCCCCCCGGAGCTTTAACACAGCTCCTACCAGTGTCAAGGATACAATAAAGTGCCATGTACAAGATTAAAACAGGTAAAACAGTTAAAATGCCCCCCGAGCCTTAACACAGCTCGTAGTTAGTCAAAGTGTACCGCCTTGATGATTCTGAGGGCTGCACCAATGTTCTCTCAAGTTGGTCAGGGTAATTTTGATAGATTCCCCAGGTATTTTATTGAGGTTTGCTCCCAGTGCATTCCGTGTGTGTCCAGCATATTTTTAGGAGAGGCCCTATTGGTGGAAAAACTAGTCTTACAGCATTTTATCTGTAGTCAAGAGGCGTCTCCAAAATCACCAAGGACTTGTATTGCCTTCCCTGGGTCTGCCTGCCTATCCCAGAGAAAGAGCTGCATATTGTTGGGATATAACTAGATATAATGTGCGACGCTTCAGGTGTGTATCCCTGTGAAATGGTAATCCTACTGAGCGCTAAATGCCAGTGGCTCCACTGCTAGCAAATAGCAATGGGGACAGGGGACACCCTGGCTGGCACCCCTTTGCGCCGAATATTTGTTCGGAGATTACCCTGCCCATTCAAACTCTCATGGTGGGAGTACTGTACATTAGTCAAGTTGATTTATGGAATTCCCTATCCCAGGCCCATTCATGCCATTACGGCATAGAGGAAGGCCCATTTAGAGCTATCAAAAGCCTTTTCGCTGTCTATTGACATGAACACTGCCTCCGCCGGAACGTCTGGATAGTTCATCAGGATGGCCAACATTCTCCAAATGCTTAACGCCATATTATGGCTTGGTATAAACCCTGATTGATCAGTATGAATATTGTTTTGCATGTGAGGGAGGAGTCTCTTGACAATAATACCACTGAGGATCTTATAAGTTACGTTGAACATCAGTAGTGGTATGTACACTGTCACGTCTGTGGTGGATCTCCCTGGTTTAAGTAGCGGGATTATTAGCACTTCCCTCATCACCCTCGAGAGGGGTTTTGCGTCCCGTGCCTCTTGGCATAGAGCGACTTGTTGGGCAGCAAGCGTCTCAAAGTAAATTGCGTAAAAATCAACCGGGATGCCATTTGTGCCTGGAACCTTTCCCCGGGCCATTTTCTTTACTTTCACCCTAATTTCTCCCACTAAATATTTCCACCCCTAGCTCCTTTGTGTTCTCTGACGTGAGGCGGTAAAGGAGTAGCTCTTCTAGGAAATGCAGTGTTCTGTCCTCCTTGTTTCTCCTGTTGCTAGAGTATAGTGTGGTATAGTAATTGGCAAAGGCCTAGTTTTTCTGGTCCTGTTTGTGAACTCTGCGGGTCTGTGTCACTTCTATTTCTAGAATTTGTGAGGCCCTCTTAGTTGAATTGGCTAGCTACGCCAGCAGGGTTCCAGCCGTATCCTTTTCTGCGTGCGCTCGGGTCATATATTCCTAATAGTCAAAGCAGAGAAAGGCATTCAGTGCTCTCCTCCACAATTTCTTTGGCACTGAGCAATTTTTGTTGCAGCTCTGGACTCCGGGGACTGTTCCACTCTAAATGTCTAAGTACTAAGTATTGTCTCATGGGCGGAAATCTCCGTCAGTAGTATTCAAGGGGCTCTCCTGATTCTGAGATACATTGACCCCTTATAACCGCTTTGAGCTCCTCCCGTTCGGTGAGCACCAAGGAGGTGGTACCATCATTGTCAGTAAATAATTTTTTGATTGTGTCTCAAAATATGGTGTCTTCTAGACTATCGATTTTAATTTCCAACTTGGGATATGGGTTCACGTTTTATCCCAGGACTTCGAGAGGCATTCTGTGTCAAACACTGATTCCAAGACATCTGACGAGCATAGGAATGTATCAAGGTGGACATGGAGGTTGCATACAGCAGAAAAGAATGATTAGTCCCGGTCTATGGGGTTGGACAGCCTTCATGCATCAGTGAGCCCCCAGTGTTCCTGCCAGGTGGAGAATTTCCTTGCTAAATGAGTAGCAGGGTAGGCTCCGAGGCAGGGAGGGGTGTGGGATTAGAGAGGCCCAGGTCGGTATTAGCTACGCAGTTGAAGTCTCCCCCAGTGAGGACTGATCAGGTCATGAATGGAGCAATTGTATGAGAAATGGTATTGAGGAATGTTCCCCAGTCCATGTTAGGGGTACGGGAATTCACTATTGTGATATCCCTTCCCACTAAGCGTCCACTAAGGAGAGTGTGTCACCCCTCTACATCAGTTTTCTCCTGAAGGATCTGGAAGGGTACTCCAGGTTTCACTTTCACCCACATTAACATCCCCCTGGTGAAGGCTAAGTACTCTGTAAATATGGTGTGGCCCCTCCAGCACCTGTGCAGTGCTGCCCTCTCACATCTATTCAGGTGGGTTTCTTGTAAAAGGGCTATGTGCACCCCCCCTCAGTTTTTAGTAGGGCTGGACTTTGTATCTTTTAGTCATGCTATTGATTGAAAGGACGTTCCAGGATATTATTTTGTGTGTAGTGTGCTTATCTCACATTTGCACAATTTCTTCCTATGGTGCCCACTCCCCCCCCCTTCCCCCCCTCGATTTTGGCCTCCAGCCTACTCAGCCATCTGTTCCCCACCAATCTTACACAGCATTTGGAGCAATAGTAATCACGATAACAAAAATATATATCCCAACCCCCATCTCCAGAATAGAAAAGCAAAATCCCCCATCTAAACACTATAGAGTAACAGTGCATGCGTACTTAAGGGGTGGAGGTAGTCCAGGCAGGTGGAGCGACCATGATAGTAAGTTTAATGTGCCCATCAAATGTTCGTAATCCCCTTCAGACCTGTGAAGTACGTTTCCTATGGCAACATTGTAAGGCTTCCCCCGGCACCAAGCCGCCCTCCACCTATCAACACGAAGGTCCAGAGGTCTCAGCCAAGATAATCTGCCATCCTGAGGGTGATGTGGGGCAGGCAAGTACTCCAGTGTGAGCCCAGTGCGGAGTCTGTATCAGGCCAGAGTTGGTGAGTTCCCGGTTGGTGTTCAGAGTCGGAGGTGGTGAGCTTCGCTATTACTTCCTCTGCACTCTGTCAGTCTTGATGAGCCTGGGCCCCCAATGGGACCCCCCCTGGCGTGCACGCCTGGTTGGGGGCGGGAATGGGGGCGAGTACGTTGCCCACCCTTAGGTGGTGGCACACATCTGGCTAGAGATGTTCCTCCCACCTCACCTTCAAACAAGTTGGGCCACCATCCGAATGCCATAGCCAGGGGACAGGGGGCCCGGCGGCATCCTGCTCATCATCGGGCCGTATCCAGACCCACTTGCTGAATTAGAGGTGGGCAGGAGCCAGCAGCAGGATCCAGGAAGCTCCAGAACCCCGGACCTTACTCTCAAACTGGAAGCTGCTATCTTGAGTGAGTCGTGCGGCGGATCCACCCGGCAAAATAGACTATCTCCTGTAAACTGTCTTGGGGATGGCGATCATAAATGCAGTGCTCCTGTCCTGCTAAATCCCGACCGGCACAGGTTGGGGGGGGGGCAAGGCACCTATTAGGGGCAGGATGGTGTGGGATGAAAAGGATACAAAGAGTGAGTGATTCTTTGTTCTTAGGGTTAGTACGGTTGTGAACATTATATGGATTCTTAGAAAACCCATTTGCCGGGCCTATGCTTTTACCTAGGATGTCGGCCAGGATGCCATCTAACTTTCTGATCTTGCAATTGAGTGATATACAGGCAGTTTTTAATGGCCTTCTGGGATTGTCATTCAGAGATGGGGGAGAAGTGGAAAAAGAACATTCGTTGGAGTCTTCCACAGGCATGATTAGAAGGGACTTATTTACAAGAAAATGACGCATCTGTATAGATGCGTCAGTTTCCCTGCGCCTGCGTGCGAAACCCTTGCGCCACCATGGATAAGACATATTTACAATACGGCGCACCATGGCGCAAGGATTGACAGATGCATCAGAAATTTTGACACATCTGTCGGCGCAAAAGTCATGCATTGCTGGAGTCGTTACGCAAGCATGACGCAACTCCAGTAATGCATGGGGACGCCTATTCCTAATGCACTGCGTCACTCCTTACACCTGCTCCAAGCAGGCTTTGGGTTTTGAAACAGTGGCATCCTGAAGTGGCGCAGTGAAATCTTGTAGATTTCACTGTGTCACTTCTACGAGGCTTTCCTGCTTGGGAACGCCCACCCTGCATACATTATACCTGACGCAGGGATAATGTGGCGCAGGGCTTTACAAGGTGACGCATCTCTCTAGATGCATCACGTTGTAAATGGGTCACAAGGTGGCGCATTGTTTATGACGCAGCTGCGTCACAAAAAGTGTCACAAGGTGCTTGTAAATCTGCCCCAAGGTACCCTGTAGAGTGGAGGATGGGCCCGCAAGCTGTGCTTATTTACTGCCTGGGTAATTTGGGTAGAAGGGGTGGCCTGATAACTTCCCAACTGAGGAGCCCCTCTCTTTCACACACCAGAGTAAGACCCCCTCAGGAACTATTGTTTGTGTAATATCAAAATAAGCCCCTTCTTGGACAAATGATTGGGCACAGTAAAACGAAAAGGAGAAAAAAGATAAATAAGGATCTTGGAAGTAGAAGTTGTTAAATAGGAAACTGATGTATATGTTGGTTCTCTCTTTTTATATATGTAGGTTTAATTGCTTAAGAAATGCACTTTGGGTAGCTAAGGTTATCAGGGTTTAAATGGAGGAGATAATTGCACAGACAGAGACTGTCCTAGACAGAGCCACATGTTCCCAGTGACCTGCTCATCGTTTGAGGGGGAGAGTCTGTGCCCCACCTAGAACTCCAAGAAGCTCCAGGCTGTCAGTCTCAGAAGCTGGCAAGGGTCTACTCCTGGCAAAGACAGTTAAGCAGCAAGACCTCAGGCAGCAAGTCCACAAAGGACAGAAGAATGCGCGCTGCATGCTCGTCCCCAGTGGCAAAAGGATGCCACCGCAAGAGGAGGAACTGGGTGAGCAAGGCGCCAGAAGAAGCAGCACCTGCAAGTGAAAGAAGGAGGACGCAAAGTTGGAAGCGCGCCGAAGACCGCACCAGAGAAGCGCACAGTTTGGGCAGGAGCCCGGTAATGAGCCTGCAAGGAAGAGGACCCATGTTTGTCACAGGGTGTGACAGACCCTGTGAAGCCTGCCTGAGTGGAGGCAGAAGAGTGCCACAAAGGCGTAGTCTTGAGGCGCAAGGGATGCATCCTCAAGTGAAGAAGAGACGTGTGAGAGGTCTGAGACGAGGCCTGTGAGAGGCCGAAGAGGAGGCCTGTGAGAGGTCGAAGAGGATGCCTGTGAGAGGCCGAAGAAGAAGACCTGTGAGAGGTCGTGAGAAGAAGAAAGTCACTACGAGAAGTCTGGTCGCCGGATGAGGAGAAGGCGGAGTACTAGGGGTAGGACGGGGCCAGGGAGGCCCGTGTGAAGTGCACGTCACATGAAGAGAACTGGTCAAGAGAAAGAAGAGTAAGGCAAGATGGGACCACACTGCGTCCTGAAGAGGAAGAAGATGAAGCACATAAGTGGCATGAGGCCACAAGCTAAATCAGATGAAGAAGTAAAGGACAGTGTGGAACAGACATCTGCACACCACAAAGTGTACTATATGACTGTGAGTGTCATCGCAATAAAGTGCATCCCTAAGAACATCAAAGGAGCCGTGGACATTGAGAGTGGAGCACTGTACTCATGTAACACCCAGAGGTCAGTGAGGCATCTTTGGCACCATGAGAGGCTGGCTGTCCAGGATTCTTCGGTTACACCAAGCAAACCTGAAGCCTGTGGAAGACAGCAAGCTGGACCATTTGTTCCATCCACCTTTGGGGTTGCACGTGAGACTGGAGTTTTGTCCTGTTCAGACGTCCTTAGTGACCTCGGTCATGGGGTCTTAAAGAGGATCCAACCAATCCTCCCCGGCCCGTGGAAATTCAGGGGAAGGGCCTCAGGGATTACTGGTGAGAGAGGGATCCCGACACGAGAGATGTCTGCAGCAGCTCACCAGCAGGTACCAGGGAGCACGAAGTTCTCTGTCGAAGTCAGGTTACCCCAAAGAATGCCTGGTCAATGCCTGTGCACCAGAGTCAGGATGGCAGGAGTAACTCGATCTGAAAACACCTACCCTCGAGGCGGAGCAAGTGACTTGAAGGTGGGACTCATAGCGATTCCTCCATGGGCCTATAGTAAGGTGTTGGAGCGACACGACGTAGTCCACACAGTCCTGTGGAAGCCTGGTGAAGAGGACCTCAGGGGATTCCAATGAGAGGGGAATCCTAGTGAAAGAAGGAGGCTGGAGTTTACTCCACCATCATGCAGCTGGAAGCACTGAGGCAGATGAGGAAGACTCGTCAACAGTAACCAGGATGTCATCAGTCTTTGGGGGCTTGCTGTCGTGGAGCCTGTACGGTTTTTGAAAATGCATCATCCACAGACTTCACTATTGCTCCACATGCACCCTCACTGTAAACAGTGTATATAGACATTGGTTATAGACTTCCACGCATTCCATTTGAGACAGGATCCACAGTGTCCAGCTGAACTGTAACAATTCAAACTGGTGAGCGAGGAGTCCAGGGTTCATCTACACTGCCATTCGTGCCCAGAGCAGTCTGGTTAAAACAGCAGAGGCTTGTCGTGTGCCTGGTGTTCCCAGTTGCACTTGAACATTCATCCAGTCCAGAAAGCAACCTAACAGACCCTGTGGAGTTGTTTATTATTTTTGTTCTCTCCCTCAGGTTGGACTTGTCTTATTTCATAAAAGGTTGTGAGGGATGTAGTGACCGACTGGTCACTGATCTAGTGTTCCACTATGATTGTATTCACCAGTCACTCCCTGAGGGCTGGCTTACACCATCATCCCACACCCATCCATCACAGGTGTCACAGGATATGTGACCCTGCCAATAAAAGGATCGGGCGCACTTGCCGTGGGCCAGTTCTAGATACCATAGTAGTGTGTTGTGTGTCATTACTTTATGTGTATGGGGGCCTAGGGCCTCATCCCTTTACAATTAAAACCCGTGAAGGGTGACACTTGGCAGGGCTGTCTCGCATGTGTGCGCGGGTTCGTATTGCCTGCTCACCACTCAGTAATTTTTCAAATGGATAGCCAGATTATGATTTTTTTAAATTATTTTTAACACTATGTAAGACTTTAGAAGAGCAAACTGAACTAACAGTAGGCAAGCAGAAACGTCTTTAGTTAGGATACCTACTTTCGCCTTGCCCCTTGTTAGAACTGTAATTACTTGCTTCTGGTATAATCTATCTTCTTTGATGTGGTTATGAAATTATTGTGCTATACATTTATGAGGAGGAAATGTGGCCTTATAGCCACGGCTGCCATCCCTGGATCTGAGGAATCAGGTTTGAGCCTTGGCCTCAGGTCAACATCCTGTGCTTCTGGGCAAGTTAATGCATCCTTTCATGCCTTTGTGTCGCTCTGCCTGAAGATTAGTGGGAAGATGTTTCCTCTCTCAGATTTACCAGGTGTGGAAGAACCTGACCTGACTTTTCCAGCCTGAAAAACGGACGGATAAATCGCATGAGGCTGGCTGCAGCAGCCAAGTCTCATGTTGTGTTTTTTCTAACAGGGGGAAGCTTATAGTAAGTGCTTAATTTGAGCAAGTGGTTTCCGGTGCTCAGCACCCGCACTTAATCATCAACACCGGCACTTTTCATGAGCAGCAGTTAAGGTCACATTCATTTACGGGGAGATTAAGTGATTTTCCCAGAATCACAGGATGTTGAGCTTGACGCCGAGATTCGAACTAGGTTCCCCACCTCCGAAGTCAGCAGCTCTGGCCATTAGGTGCTGGCCATTACGCCACATCCTTTCCCAACTTTCGTGTTTAGTAGTTAGTTCTGTTTTAGGTGGCGCTAACAGAAGAAATGGGCTGGTGCAAGCTGCCTCTTGACGAGAGCCCCGGTACTTATTTTTTTTTTTTACAAATTAACCACTGCTTATAGTACTTCTCCTAGTGGGAAAAAAATCTTCCCCTTCCCACAACCCCTCCCTGACCTTCCACCCCATGCACAGGTCCCGCATACATTTATCATCTGTTCAGAGCAGGTAGTAAATGTATGCAGGAAAGCCGCAAGGAGTAGGGGATTCTTTGTGGTTTTACGGCTGGATGGAAAAATCACCTCTACACAGTAATTCCTCTTTCCTTAAGGTTTTGCTGGTAATAGCATGGTACTGGGGTGAGTTTACCACATTGAAACACTGGACTCGCACAGTCATCAGTCACTTAAAGAATGAAGGCAATGTAGGTTGCAGTCACAAGGATCTCTCATAATCATCGGGTGTTTGTAGAGATGTGTTGATGCAGGGCGCTCACAAGGGCCACTTCAAATTATTGGACTTTGGTAGAGATACCACTATGCAGGGTGCTGGTGCACCTGCCTCTCACGATCATTGGGCTCTGGTAAATACGGGATGATGGAGACACATGAGCCAGTTACAATCTCCAGTAGCTTGTAGAGTTGTGGTGAAGCAGGGGTTAGCAACATTAGCCTCATAATTATCAGGCACTGAGGGGCTTCCACTCCGCTTACAGGACAAAGGACGCTGGCTTCAGGGTCTGCAGACAAGGGAAAGTGTGAGTCACGCTGAGCAGTGGCTCACAGTACCCAATCACAGCAAAATTGTGTGTCACTAACCTACGCAGGGCAAGGCCCTCACACTAAACTCAGTCCCTGGAAAAACTGGGCCAGGTCTCTCATTACTGTGCGGTATTTCCAGGGCCCCTGAAATTATGCTGCAGGGGAGGGCCAAATTATGCGGCAGGGTTGACCAAATTATGCGGCAAGAAAAGCCAAATTATACGGCATAATGTGGCACATTGTGGAATCATATTTTTCTTTTTTTTGTGTGTACCAATAAATAACAGAAAGGGGACTAGTCAACCTTTGCAAAGGGCCTTCCACTGCACCGCAGTGTGTTGCTGTGTTTTTAGAAACGCTTGACGTGTTTAAGCTAAAAACAAAAAACATTTTTGCTAAAATCTGCAGATTATGCAGCAGATGACGTATTATGTGGCCAATACAGCGAATCCATAATTATGCCGAAAAACGCAGCGGCTGCACAATCGCATAATTCTAGTGGCCCTGAGTGTATCTCCTGGGTCCTGTCTGCAGCAAAGTTTCTTCTCAGTCTAAAGGGAGACAACCAAGAATTCTCTCACTGATTCTTGCCTTCTTCTATTAGACTTAAAAAGGTAAACATGGATTTGGTGGATTTGCAAGTTTATATCGAGTCCTGGGTACAGTTGATTCACACTGATTGTTGGCTCAAAGTCATGGTTAGACCCACATTACCGCGGGGTGTGGTTGGGCCGGAATGAATCAATGTAGATTATTTTCCTTTCAGTCAGCAGCAACACTATTGCAACTATCAATAACAGAAATTACCACTTTTGTGGAATTTGGTTAAACAGATTCTGCTGTCAGCACCAGACAGAAGATATGCTTTCTGGTCAGGGACCACCTTGACCTGCTGGGGGTTCAGTTTCAGACCAGTGCAACAAAACGTCCTTTCTGTGGATGGTGATTCAAGTTGGACTGTGCACTTGGCTTCGCAACGAGTTCCAATGGGGCAGGAGGGGGGTGAGGGAGAATCTTGAGAGAAGTGCATAGGGATATGCATGGAAACAGGAGGCATCGACCTCTGGCAACTGCTCACCATATGGCGCCCCCTGCAACTTTATGAACCACATAGACAGGATGAGAGACTCAAACAATATATACCCTATCACACATGTTAAAAAAGAACACTCTGCATACAATTCATGGGGATGAGGGAACCAGGTCATGCTATACAGATTTACCAAGGAGAGCCTCTAGAGTTCTCACTGAAGTTAAGATAAAATACCTGTACTGCAATAGTATAAGCAGATGCCACCAACCCAGAAAAGTGCCATCCCTGGTCATGGAGATGGTGGCCACTCAGGTAAAAGAAGCACCACGTTGGGTGCATCCCATTTTTGAAGTTTTGTTGATGTGCAATTTTGGGTGACAAACTATTTGTGCAACGTCGTGATTTTATTGATGCATATGACACCAATTATTTAAAATGGATGTGGTTTGTGGTGTTCTGATCAGCTTCTCATGCTCATTCCCCTTCCCAATCAAGTTACTCTCTGCGAGTCTTCTCTCCCCACAAATTCCAGGGAGCACAGATTGCTATGACACAAAAGGGGATCTATGTATTAGAAAGCATGTATTGTGAATTAAAGTTTCCACTGTGTACCTGATGCATCATTTTAAAGGATTTCCGCTGGAAGTTCCGATGCAAGTATGCAGAGGAACAGGATTCTATGAGCTATTGTCTGAGAAATTATTCATATTATATTATACATCCTCAAAGAGCAGTTTCTGAGGAAATGAGTGGAAGATCTTTCTCTTACCTAGAGAAATGGGTTTAGTGCTAAAACAACTTAATAATACAAAATTGTTTGTTCATTTGCCAATGTGATCTATCCATGATCATACCATGCTGAATCTGCAGTTCTACTAATAGTTATGCATAAATTGTGTATAAAACCTCCTATTGTTTGAGGGATTGGGGGTGACTTCTTTTCCTCCCAAAACTCCGTCTTATTATTTTGAGATTTTCCTTTACTCGCTTAGGATGTCTAACTAGGGGTTTATTTTTACTTTGTGACTCTGTATGTTGTATTTGAGCCTTCATGGCAATTCATGCATTATTTTCTGTATATTTTATTATTAGTTCTGTATTAAATCTCTTTAAACTTAAATTCTGATCTAGAAGTCAGTTTTGAGTGGTCCCAGTTTCATGTACGCTGCTAAATTGTTGATAATGGTACTATTTATTGCTGAGAAGGGGAGGATAGTCTCTTGCCGCTAGAGCAACAAAAAAGACTCCAGAGCCAGACTGCCCAAGGTAAAATTAGGGTGTGCAAGATATTGGGGATCAAAAATGTATTGGGGTGCAGCTCCCATACCATCGCTGAACAGAATCTAAAATGACATAATCTCGTAGAGTACTGGTCAGTGGAACTGTGACACAGGTCAACTTTACAACAAACATACCGCTTCTGCCAGAAAGTAGAAAATGTGGAGCATATTGACATGTTCATATTGTTCCAAAGGACATTTGACTCTACAATGCTTATATTATTCCTTTAGTTCCTTATTTCCATTTGTCTGATATTTTCTTTTTGGTTTCACTGTCTTCAGTTATCTGCTTGATTGTTATATATGTTTTTTTAAAACTCTTTTTATTGATTTTACACAGTAAAAACAGTAAACAATAAACAAGCAAGCAGTGTGTGGCTTCATTCTGAGTGGGGGAGAGACTCCAATCACTTATCATGATAATACATTTAGAGATAGCAATATACACAGCTGAAATGAAATACCAGACACACAGAATGACTAGGGGACAAGAGCACATTGGGGCCAAGGCATCAAACTAAATATACAATGGACATTACAGGTATATATGCTTGGTTGCCATAGTCACATCACCATGGTACAAAGGGCACGAACAACACTTCTTCTCATCAGAGTCCTCCATCAAGCCAGACTCATCCTCATCAGCAAATTTATGAAGAAGAGACTCCCACAACATGAGTGTATCCAAGGCACCCTCATCCATACGGGCAGTTCACATATTCATCTCTTCAGCTGCCCCCGTTCAAGGAGGTCCAGCTTGTAGGAGAGTAGGATCTGCTTCACAGGGGTACCCCCACTTTTTGCTGATACTTCACTGGTTTTCGACATTAGTCTGGCTGGGGCCCTGCTATTCAGAACCCCAGCCTAGCTGTTTCCTCTTTAAAAGGGTCTCCATGTGCCTTAGGCACATCTCTGATTGGGATCTGGAGTGCCCTTGTAAGTCCCTAGTATATGGTATACTATGTACCAAGGGCATAGGTACCTCAGAGGCCTGCCAGGGGCTGCAGCATATATTATGCCACCCCTGGTAGGCCATCCAAACTGACACCCCAGGTCTGCTACTGCAGCCTGGGTAAGGTGGTGCATGCACCCCTTGCTGTGGTATAGGTTACCTATATCACTAAATGCATACACACATATAAACCTATAAGTCACTCCTAAGGCAGGCCTTATCAATCCTGAAGGCAGAGTGCATGGTTCCTATGTGAGAGGGTGCCCCTGCATGAGCAGGGCCCCTCTGCAGCGTTCGGAGACCATCTCTGATGCTGTTTGTAGTGCAGCCTGACCATATACTCTTAAACGCCTTATATCCTCGCGGTAAAATGCTAACTATGGAATGGCTGCACCGAAACATGTCGTGTTTGGTGTCAAACATCTTGGAATACTACCCCCCGCCAATTCTGGCGGCGGGGGTAGCATTCCACCCTTCTAGAGGGAAAGGCATGTTAACTCTGACGAGTCCGGTAACTTCTTTCCAGAGCCCTGGCATCACAGAATGGATGCTGCTGCCACAGACACGAGTCTGGCCTCCTGCTGCTGGACGAAACTCCGGCAGGGGAGGCCTGGACAATAGGTTTCCTGTCCCAGGGAGGTGTGACCACCTCCCCAGACAGGACAATGTGTATTGGGGCTGGGCGGGAGCACTTTCGGGTGCTTTGAAGTCCTGCACTGGGGGCACATTTGGTGTCCCTGTGCATACCCCAGTTCAAACCGGATCAGGGGCTTGCAGCCCCTGCTTTGGCGCGAACTGGACAAAGGGAAAGGGGTGTAGCCACCCTCTGCCCTGACCCACCCATAGGTGGGGCCACAGAGTAGTCCATCCCCTATTTTTGGAATAAAGGTAGGAACCCAGTCCTTAGGACTTTAGATTATACCTGGACGAAACTCTGACACAGAATCCTGGACCTTCGACGCTCTACTCACGATTAGAGGACTGAAGAATCTCCCTTGGGGTCAAGGAGTGACTCCCCTGCTTGGCAGGCACCAAAGAAGCATCTGTCCGGTTCGCATCACTGAAGCTCCCGTCGGACGCCGAAGTCATCGCATCACCAGAGGTGGATTCTCAGACTTCCCGAGGCTACCCTGAGTCCCCAGCAAAGCTGAGGCCCGTGGCTATCGTGGGTAACGTGAGACCGTGACCCCTGGACACCGAGCACACTTGCAAGTGCACCATCTTCTGGGTCTCCCAAGAAGTCGTGCTTTGGGCTCCGAGTAGCCCTAGCCTCCAGCACCACCTGCACCGAAGATCACTGGCCCCCACTCCACGAGTGTCCTGTAAGCCAGCTCCACGTGCGGCGTCACGAGGCTCCTTCGCGGTCGCTAGCCCGTTGGCTAGTAGCCCTTACCGAAGGCCAATCTTTTCTTTACTTGGCAGTCTGGTTGCTCCAGGCCTGCCCTCACTTACCCTTGCTGGGTGAGTTCCCCAGACCTTGCTGGTCTGCACCATCGACGATCTTCAGCTACATCGAGACTTGCCGTTGCCAAGGCTTGTTGGGTCCAATCGGGTCGCCGACACCGCAGCACTCGACAGACATCGTGTACCAGCCCGAATCCTGCTCCTGGTCGCCGACAACGCCTCCTGGACCTCGTGGCTGCAGAAACGAGACGACCGTCAACGCACCTGAAGCACTCGACATCGGTGGGCATCTGTCCATCGCCTCCCTGGTCACTGGCTAGTGACCCAGACTCTGTCCCCTCTGCTTTCAGGTTCTTCAGAACTCCGATCCACTCTTGGATCCACCCGGACACTTTTCTCCTGGTCGCCAGCAGCACTTTGCAGCAGATCGCCATAAGAACCGACGACGAAACCCGACCCCGAAAGGCACCTATGCACCCGGCTTCCCTGGGTGAGGTAACACGAGTACTCCGGTGCTCCCGTGGGTAGAGACTCTTCAAAGTCCTAGATCTCAAAGGGTTTTGTCCTAGTCCTCTTTTAAGTGTCCCTTTCCTCTATTTTTCCGATCCCGACTTCCTCCATAGAAGTTAACGGCGTATCGCGGTTGTGTATTTACACTGCACGCGTCTCCCGTGGGTCCCCTGTGTCACTACCTTGGGTGGTTCCTTGTGGTCCAAGCACTTCTAGAGGCTCTAGGCCTAGTGTCTAGTTCAGTCGTGGTTCGCATACCACTTTATTGGTATATGGTTTGGTACGCCCCTAGGGCCCAAACGTGTATTTGTGCTATTACTGTGATTTAAGATCTTATAACCTATGTACTTCGAACTCTAGCCTCATAAAGAGACTAGAGGGGTGTGTTTAGTAATAAATACATATATTTTGAATATATACCTGGTGTGGTGCTCTTTCATTTGGTCACTCAAGAGATTATAGACTGGTAAAACAAGCTGCTTTACATTCCTTCAAGACTTAGCCTGAAGGCTGCTCTCCACAGCTACCACTAGGATAGCTTTCAATAAGGTTGTCTTTAACCTACCTACCATAAGAGTCGATTTGGACTGGTGCAAGGTGCCCACTATAATTAGTGGACAGCATATGCCAGGCCAACTTCTCACATTGGTGTGCAGCGTGTGGGATTCCAGCTTGCTATTGTTTTACCAGATAATCTCAATTGAATTGATCAACTGAAAACCACTAAAGGTACCTAAGGTACATATAATTTAAGCTTAGAATAGCAGTAAGTTCTACTGAACTTAGAGTTGGGTGTTAAGGGATAGCACAACCCTTTCTACAACTCAAGAGAGTTTAGTAGGCCACACTAGAGTAGGTAGTGCATACACCACACCACACTAGTAATGTCTTTAAAAGCAGGATCTAGAGATGCCCTGCAGGAAGCCATTGAGCTTCCCCCTCCAAGTATGACACACTCCCATTCTTGGAACTGAGAGCTTTGTGTAACGTGAGGAAATTAAGGACAGGCCAAAGTCCCACCACCCAACACCTCCAGGAGTTGTTGGTGGCTTATGATCTTAGTAAGTCTTCAGAGACTGAAGGGGTAGGAGCAGAGGGTGGGCCAGCAGATGAGGAAGGGACCAGGGGTACTACTACCCCCAGCCCCCTCTGAAACTGACCAGGAGGGTGACAATGACCCTGACCTGGAAAACCCAATCCCTTCTGGGGAAGATGAAGATGAGGATCTAGAGAACCACACCTTTGTCCCCCAGGAAGGATTATGAGTGTGCTCAGAAAGTCTAGGTCTCCTTCTCAGGAGTCTAACCACTCTGGCACCTCAATAGGGAGCTCTGTTTCTTCTCACAGGAGGGAATCCTCTCATGAGAGAAGAAAGAGACTGGTCCAGTATGAGGAAACTCAACTGGAGATCAGGAAGAAGCAATTGGCTTTAGATAGAGAATCCCTAGATCTCCTTAAAGAGAGAAGAAAGTTGGGACTAGAGTCCCATGGTGGCAGCCATATCCCTAGAGATAGGGAAAGGTCCTATGACCATAGGAACCTGAGCAAGATTGTCCCTCCCTACCAGAGTGGGGATGATATCCACAAATGGATAACTGCTTTAGAGAGGGCCTGTAAAGTACAGAAGGTCCCTCAGGAGCAGTGGGCAGCAATCTTGTGGCTCTCCTTTGCTGACAAAGGTAGAGACAAGCTCCTCACTGTTAGAGAGGAGGATGCTGACAATTACAAGGTCTTGAAGAGTGCTCTTATTGATGGGTTTGGCCTAACCACTGAACAGTACAGGTTGAAGTTCAGAGACACCCAAAAAGCACAGACTCAAGACTGGGTAGACTATGTGGATTGTTCTGCCAAGGCTCTGGAAGGCTGGTTGATGGGCAGTAAGGTGTGTGACTTCTCAGGATTGTATAATCTGATAATGAGGGAGCAGATTCTTAATAACTGTCAAAACCAGCTGTTGCATCAGTACCTGGTTGACTCTGATCTGACCTCTCCCCAAGAATTGGGAAAGAAGGCAGACAAATGGGTCAGAACCAGGGTGAAGCAGAAGGTACAGAACCAAGGTGGGGAAACCAAGAAGCAAGATGCTAAGAACTCTGACAAGGGTGGGGAGAAGGGTAAAGATCAAAAGTCTTCATCAGGCCCCAAAAATCTTCTTCTGGTGGGGATTCCCAGTCTACCAAGGGTAAAGGCCAAAGAAAACCATGGTGCAAGGTCTGTAAGCAAAAGACCCACTGGACCAGTGATTGCACCAAGTCCAAAGACTCCAGTCCAGCATCCACCAATGCCCCTAAGGCACCTGTTCCCCTAGTACAGTTGGTGGAAGTGCTCCAGCAAAGGGTTTAGTAGGGTTCACCCTGGGAACTGAGTTGGGCTCTGACTTAGTCAGGGAGCTGACTCAGGCTGTGTTAGTCTGTGATGGAGGCATGGATGTGACCTCCACTGTGAGTCCCAGTAATCTGGGCAAGTACAGACAACAGCCTTTAATCAATGGACGAGAGGCTTTGGCATTTAGGGACACAGGGGCAAGTGTCACAATGGTGACACAAGACCTTGTGCTACCTGGGCAAGTTATACTTGGTGAAATGTACCAAGTGACCAATGCTAGCAATGTCAGAACAGACCATACTCTGGCAGTTGTTAACTTCTCCTGGGGAGGGGTAACTGGCCTTAAGAAGGTTGTGGTGAGTGCAAACCTACCAGTCGAATGCTTGCTTGGCAATGACTTAGAGACTTCTGCTTGGGCAGAAGTGGAGCTCAGGACCCATGCAGAAATGCTGGGGATCCCTGCAGATGTGTTTGCTGTGACCAGGTCACAAGCTAAACTGTCTAAAACTGAACAGGCCTTGGATTCTGAAAGAATGGACCAAGTGCCTTCCAAGAGGAGGAGTAGTAGGGTTAAGGCAGTGCCTTCCCCTTGGCTCAGGAGGAAGATCAGTCCCTTGAGGGGGATGATCTCAGCCCTGAAGAAGGAACTGTCCCAGAGGAACTTGAGCCTGACCAGGTTGAGTTCTTGGGGACAGGGGGACCTTCTAGGGCAGATCTGAGCCAGGAGCAGCAGAGCTGCCCCTCCCTTGAACCCCTCAGACAGCAAGCTGCTGCTGAGGCTGCTGGGAAAGCTAGTGGTCCCCATACAGTGTATTGGGATGATGGACTCCTGTACTCAGAGAGTAGAGACCCCAAGCCTGGTGCTACCAGGAGGTTGGTAATACCTTTGAAGTTCAGGGGCTTCCTATTGACCCTAGCCCATGATATTCCCTTAGCAGGACACCTGGGCCAGAACAAGACTTGGGACAGAATTGTCCCTCACTTTCACTGGCCCCACATGTCTGAAGACAGTAAGGAGTTTTGTCGCTCCTGTGTAACCTGCCAAGCCAGTGGCAAAGCAGATGGCACTACAAAGGCCCCCTGATACCACTACCTGTGGTGGGGGTGCCCTTTGAGAGGGTAGGGATTGACATTGTTGGTCCCATGGATCCCCAAACAGCATCTGGGCACAGATTTATACTGGTGGTAGTGGATCATGCCACCAGGTATCCAGAGGCTATACCCCTTAGGACCACTACAGCACCTGTGGTGGCAAGGGCCCTCCTGGGAATTTTCTCAAGAGTGGGCTTTCCTAAGGAGGTGGTATCAGACAGGGGTGCAAACTTCATGTCTGGGTACTTAAAGGCAATGTGGAAGGAGTGTGGAGTTACTTATAAGTTCACCACACCCTATCACCCACAATGCAATGGTTTAGTTGAGAGATTCAACAAAACCTTGAAGGGCATGATTAAAGGGCTCCCAGAAAAGCTTAGGCGTAGATGGGACATACTCTTGCCCTGCCTTTTATTCGCATATAGGAGGTGCCTCAGAAGGGGGTTGGTTACAGCCCTTTTGAACTTCTGTTTGGCCACCCTGTGAGGGGTCCACTGTGCTTGGTGAAGGAAGGATGGGAGTTACCTCTCAAGCCCCCAAAGCAAGATATAGTGGACTATGTACTTGGTCTCCGCTCCAGGATGGCTGAGTACATGAAAAAGGCAACCAAAAACCTTGAGGCTAGCCAGGAACTTCAAAAGGCCTGGCATGACCAAAAGGCTGTCCTAACTGTTTACCAGCCAGGACAGAAGGTGTGGGTGTTGGAGCCAGTGGCCCCAGCAGCTCTCCAAGACAAATGGAGTGGACCCCACACTATTGTTGAGCAGAAGGGTGAGGTCACTTACTTAGTAGACCTGGGAACACCCAGGAGTCCCCACAGGGTTCTCCATGTCAACAGACTTAAGCCATATGTGGACAGGGCAGACATGGGCTTGCTCATGGCTACTGATGAAGGGCAGGAGGAAGAGAGTGACCCACTCCCTGACCTGCTCTCACAGAACCCTGACGATGGGTCAGTTGATGGTGTAGCCTTGGCAGGCAGCCTCACTACCCAGCAACAAACTGATTGCAGGCAAGTCCTCAATCAGTTTAGACATATGTTTTCTCTGACACCCAGTCAGACCACCTGGTGCACTCATGAAGTGGACACTGGGGACAGTCTGCCTATTAAAAACAAGATTTATAGGCAACCTGACCATGTCAGGGACTGTATCAGGACTGAAGTCCAGAAGATGTTGGAATTGGGAGTGATTGAGCCCTCAGATAGCCCTTGGGCTAGTCCAGTAGTCCTAGTACCTAAACCTCACACCAGTGGTGGGAAAAGAGAGATGAGGTTTTGTGTAGACTACAGGGGCCTCAATGCAGTCACTAGGACTGATGCCCATCCAATACCCAGGGCAGATGAGCTCATAGATACTTTGGCCTCTGCCAAATATCTCAGCACATTTGACCTAACAGCTGGCTACTGGCAGATCAGACTAGCTGATGCGGCAAAGCCCAAAACAGCATTTTCAACCCCTAGTGGGCATTATCAATTTGTGGTGATGCCCTTTGGTCTGAAAAATGCACCTGCCACTTTCCAGAGGTTGGTGAACACAGTTCTCACAGGACTGGAGGCCTATAGTGCAGCTTATCTAGATGATATTGCTGTCTTTAGCTCCACCTGGGAGGATCACCTGGTCCACCTCAGGAATGTTTTACAGGCCCTGCAAAAGGCAGGCCTGACTATCAAGGCCACTAAGTGCCAGATAGGGCAGAGTCAGGTTGTGTACCTGGGCCACCTTGTGGGTGGAGGCCAGGTTCAACCTTTGCAGAGCAAGATCCAGACCATCATGGACTGGACTGCTCCCACTACCCAGACTCAGGTGAGAGCCTTCTTAGGCCTGACTGGGTACTATAGGAGATTTGTCAAGGGGTATGGATCAATAGTGACACCCTTGAATGACTTAACTTCTAAGAAAATGCCCAAAAAGGTTCAGTGGACAGTTAGCTGTCAAAAGGCATTTGATGACCTCAAGCAGGCCATGTGCACTGCTCCAATTCTGCAGAGTCCTGATTACTCCAAGAAGTTCATTGTTCAAACTGATGCATCTGAATTGGGGGTAGGGGCTGTACTGTCACAATTGAATGAAGAAGGTCAGGATCAGCCAGTAGCTTTTATTAGCAGAAGGCTGACCCCTAGAGAGAAACGTTGGTCAGCCATAGAGAGGGAGGCCTTTGCTGTGGTCTGGGCTCTGAAGAAGTTGAGGCCATACTTGTTTGGTACACACTTCCTGGTTCAGACAGACCATAAGCCCCTCTTATGGCTAAAACAAATGAAGGGTGAAAACCCCAAACTGCTTAGGTGGTCCATTTCCCTACAGGGGATGGACTTTACAGTGGAACATAGGCCTGGGAGTAACCATGCGAATGCAGATGGACTCTCTAGGTATTTCCACTTAGAACATGAAGACTTAACTGGGCAAGGTTAGTTTAATGTCCCTACGTTTGGGGGGTTGTGTAGGAGAGTAGGATCTGCTTCACAGGGGTACCCCCACTTTTTGCTGATACTTCACTGGTTTTCGACATTAGTCTGGCTGGGGCCCTGCTATTCAGAACCCCAGCCTAGCTGTTTCCTCTTTAAAAGGGTCTCCATGTGCCTTAGGCACATCTCTGATTGGGATCTGGAGTGCCCTTGTAAGTCCCTAGTATATGGTATACTATGTACCAAGGGCATAGGTACCTCAGAGGCCTGCCAGGGGCTGCAGCATATATTATGCCACCCCTGGTAGGCCATCCAAACTGACACCCCAGGTCTGCTACTGCAGCCTGGGTAAGGTGGTGCATGCACCCCTTGCTGTGGTATAGGTTACCTATATCACTAAATGCATACACACATATAAACCTATAAGTCACTCCTAAGGCAGGCCTTATCAATCCTGAAGGCAGAGTGCATGGTTCCTATGTGAGAGGGTGCCCCTGCATGAGCAGGGCCCCTCTGCAGCGTTCGGAGACCATCTCTGATGCTGTTTGTAGTGCAGCCTGACCATATACTCTTAAACGCCTTATATCCTCGCGGTAAAATGCTAACTATGGAATGGCTGCACCGAAACATGTCGTGTTTGGTGTCAAACATCTTGGAATACTACCCCCCGCCAATTCTGGCGGCGGGGGTAGCATTCCACCCTTCTACAGGGAAAGGCATGTTAACTCTGACGAGTCCGGTAACTTCTTTCCAGAGCCCTGGCATCACAAAATGGATGCTGCTGCCACAGACACGAGTCTGGCCTCCTGCTGCTGGACGAAACTCCGGCAGGGGAGGCCTGGACAATAGGTTTCCTGTCCCAGGGAGGTGTGACCACCTCCCCAGACAGGACAATGTGTATTGGGGCTGGGCGGGAGCACTTTCGGGTGCTTTGAAGTCCTGCACTGGGGGCACATTTGGTGTCCCTGTGCATACCCCAGTTCAAACCGGATCAGGGGCTTGCAGCCCCTGCTTTGGCGCGAACTGGACAAAGGGAAAGGGGTGTAGCCACCCCTCTGCCCTGACCCACCCATAGGTGGGGCCACAGAGTAGTCCATCCCCTATTTTTGGAATAAAGGTAGGAACCCAGTCCTTAGGACTTTAGATTATACCTGGACGAAACTCTGACACAGAATCCTGGACCTTCGACGCTCTACTCACGATTAGAGGACTGAAGAATCTCCCTTGGGGTCAAGGAGTGACTCCCCTGCTTGGCAGGCACCAAAGAAGCATCTGTCCGGTTCGCATCACTGAAGCTCCCGTCGGACGCCGAAGTCATCGCATCACCAGAGGTGGATTCTCAGACTTCCCCGAGGCTACCCTGAGTCCCCAGCAAAGCTGAGGCCCGTGGCTATCGTGGGTAACGTGAGACCGTGACCCCTGGACACCGAGCACACTTGCAAGTGCACCATCTTCTGGGTCTCCCAAGAAGTCGTGCTTTGGGCTCCGAGTAGCCCTAGCCTCCAGCACCACCTGCACCGAAGATCACTGGCCCCCACTCCACGAGTGTCCTGTAAGCCAGCTCCACGTGCGGCGTCACGAGGCTCCTTCGCGGTCGCTAGCCCGTTGGCTAGTAGCCCTTACCGAAGGCCAATCTTTTCTTTACTTGGCAGTCTGGTTGCTCCAGGCCTGCCCTCACTTACCCTTGCTGGGTGAGTTCCCCAGACCTTGCTGGTCTGCACCATCGACGATCTTCAGCTACATCGAGACTTGCCGTTGCCAAGGCTTGTTGGGTCCAATCGGGTCGCCGACACCGCAGCACTCGACAGACATCGTGTACCAGCCCGAATCCTGCTCCTGGTCGCCGACAACGCCTCCTGGACCTCGTGGCTGCAGAAACGAGACGACCGTCAACGCACCTGAAGCACTCGACATCGGTGGGCATCTGTCCATCGCCTCCCTGGTCACTGGCTAGTGACCCAGACTCTGTCCCCTCTGCTTTCAGGTTCTTCAGAACTCCGATCCACTCTTGGATCCACCCGGACACTTTTCTCCTGGTCGCCAGCAGCACTTTGCAGCAGATCGCCATAAGAACCGACGACGAAACCCGACCCCGAAAGGCACCTATGCACCCGGCTTCCCTGGGTGAGGTAACACGAGTACTCCGGTGCTCCCGTGGGTAGAGACTCTTCAAAGTCCTAGATCTCAAAGGGTTTTGTCCTAGTCCTCTTTTAAGTGTCCCTTTCCTCTATTTTTCCGATCCCGACTTTCTCCATAGAAGTTAACGGCGTATCGCGGTTGTGTATTTACACTGCACGCGTCTCCCGTGGGTCCCCTGTGTCACTACCTTGGGTGGTTCCTTGTGGTCCAAGCACTTCTAGAGGCTCTAGGCCTAGTGTCTAGTTCAGTCGTGGTTCGCATACCACTTTATTGGTATATGGTTTGGTACGCCCCTAGGGCCCAAACGTGTATTTGTGCTATTACTGTGATTTAAGATCTTATAACCTATGTACTTCGAACTCTAGCCTCATAAAGAGACTAGAGGGGTGTGTTTAGTAATAAATACATATATTTTGAATATATACCTGGTGTGGTGCTCTTTCATTTGGTCACTCAAGAGATTATAGACTGGTAAAACAAGCTGCTTTACATTCCTTCAAGACTTAGCCTGAAGGCTGCTCTCCACAGCTACCACTAGGATAGCTTTCAATAAGGTTGTCTTTAACCTACCTACCATAAGAGTCGATTTGGACTGGTGCAAGGTGCCCACTATAATTAGTGGACAGCATATGCCAGGCCAACTTCTCACACAGCTGCCATGAAGACACTCACAGTGCTTGGGTGCCCATCCAACCGATGGCCACCCTCCTTTTGCCCAATAACAGTGCAAGCTGAGCCATCCTTTAGTGGATCTTCTGCCCCCTAAGCTTCTCCACCACTCTCAAGAGGCAGGCTAGTGGAGTCAGAGAAATCACAATGTTTGTCACCTCTCCTATTTTAGTCACCACCTCCTTCCAAAAACCCTGAACCACAGCACATGCCCAGGCCAAGTGCATAAAAGTGGCTCCAGCTCCCCACATTGTGAACATCGCGCCTCCCTTGAGGGGTTGATTCTGTTCAAGTGCCTAGGTTTCACATAGGTCCGATGTAGAAAATTAAAATAAAGTAACTTGAAACTGTGGTTGCAGGGCACCTTCCTCACTAATGCACATGCACTCGCCCAATCAGCATTCTCAACAGGCTCCCCCAACTCGCGCTCCCAGGCCCCTCATGAAGCATATGGGGCAGGTACCATGTCGCCCCGGATCACCTGGTAAGATAAGGAAATGAGACGCCTCCCCTCTCCCCATTGAAGCATGCCATCCAGCATTAGGGAGGGCTGAGGCGCCGCAGGGAAACCAGCCCAGACCTCCTGTGCGATGCTTTTCAGCTTGGCATAATGGAGGAGGTAGCCCGGTCCAATAAGAGAGCAAGGGAACCCCTCTAAAAAATCGAATGAGGTCTGGGAGTAAGAGGGGGACTAAACAAACCAAAATAAACCAATGAACACTCCCCTTGGACCTATATTGCTTTTATAGGAGATTGAATCTAGTATGGGTTTACAAAATTAACAAACATCAAATATTTATCACATTACAACATGATCATTTTTTCTGAAGCCATATTTATTATTATCATTAATTTCTTATTTCCTTTTTCTCAATGCATTAGATGTCATTTTTGTAAATATGAAACTATTTTTTGAATTTTATAAAAATTGGTATATACATATAACCACGGTCAAACCTCGTGTGTCCAGACCTTATTATATATTTTCTTTTCATCTTGGTGGAAATGATTTACATCTTATGTTTCCCGTTTATTCCAGATGTGCATAAGTGTCTTGTATGAATGTGAACGAGTGTGAGGCATGTGTGAGTTGTAAGAAGATTTGTTATTTTGGGGATCAATTATATTGTATTTAATTTTCCACGATTGGTTATATGTATATACCAATTTTTATAAAATTCAAAAAATAGTTTCATATTTACAAAAATGACATCTAATGCATTGAGAAAAAGGAAATAAGAAATTAATGATAATAATAAATATGGCTTCAGAAAAAATGATCATGTTGTAATGTGATAAATATTTGATGTTTGTTAATTTTGTAAACCCATACTAGATTCAATCTCCCATAGGAGGTAGCCCGGTCCCACTTCAAAGGTCATCTGTGCTTCCTGGAACGTGATTAAGACCTCCCTGGAGTATAGGTCCTCTGCCGCCCGGCAGCCCCCGCCCTCCAGAGATCCATAGACATATCCCCATCAATTGCCGTAAACTGGACGAGGTCCCAAAGATGAAGCTCCCTATCAAAGGGGGCCCTGTGTAACACCTTTCCCACCTCTTCCTCCCAAATCTCCGGAGTCTGCGTCACCATGTACAGGACCACACACTCAGATTGACCCCTTGCATCAGCAAGCACGCCAGTGTGTGGACCCCCAACATGTCAAGGAACAATCTCTTCTCCCAATTTTGCAGATCTGCTAGCCACCTCCCTGCGTGCTGTAGGTTGGCTGCATAATAATGGTGCCGTACATCCGGTATAGAAAGACCCCCGTCCACCATATCACACTTGAGGACCGATATTGCCACTCTACTATGCCACCCGGCCCAGACTAAGGAAATAAGTAAGCTATCCAGTTAGCGGAAAAAGGTTGAGTGGAGCAGAAACATTGCATTTTGGACCAAGTAAAGGCAGCAAGGAAGAAAAACCATCTTGGCCACTGCTGCCCTGTCTATCACTGACAAGGGGAGTCTATTCCAGAATGTCACAGAGGGCTCGAGGCCTGCTACAACTCTATCATCATTTAGAAGCAGGTACATGTCCTCAGTGTGGGCTACCCAAATGCCCAAGTACCTAAAGTCCTCATTTTCCCAGCAGAGGCTGAGGCCAGGCAACCGGGAAGTGGGCACTCCAATCAGACTGCCAAGTGGAAACAAAAGTCATTTCCTGAAATTAACCAGAAGGCCTGAGACCCTACCAAAGGCACTGAGAAGCCCCATTAAAATCGGCACCACCTGGAAGGGGGAGCGAACATACACCAGCTCGTCATCCGCAAAAAGAGAAATAACAAGCATGGAACCCCCCACTCGAATTCCCCATGGCTTCCTTTACGCAGAAATGCAAAGACTCAATGGCTAGAGAAAACAGGAGCAGCGAGAGGGGACAACCATGCCTGGTGCCCCTCCCAACCTTCAGAGCGGTCGCCTCCAGATTGTTATAGGTGTTTAAATTGTATTATCAAATTCATCTCAATTTTCTCTCCCTTCTCATTTTTGAGAAAAGTTATGTATGTGGAAAATCCAAATAAAAAAAAAGCTCAGACTCTTCAAATAATAAAAACCTTAAATGAAATAAGATTCAGAGTTCTAGACACATGTTTGTTCCTGGTCAGATTCTCCCAGAGTACAAAGTTTAGGTCAAAACTGCATGCAGCCACTGCCTGGAAAATTACCATTCTTGCTCTTGGTCTTCCAGCCAAGGTTCAGCAGGAGATTGATGATGTGGTTGGATCCGGGCGCCTCCCCAGCATTGATGATCGAGTGAAGATGACCTACACAAATGCAGTGATGTTGGAGATACAACGCTTTGTTGACATAGTGCCTATGGCTCTTCCACACTCCATCACTCGGGACACAGAGTTTTATGGCTACAGTATTCCAAAGGTATGCAATTCACTCATGCAGTAATATTGTTGGAGTCAGGAGCTTCTGCAGGAGGTCAAATGATTGGTTGCTGATGCAGTGCCCTTTAGGTTGTGTCGTGTTATGTTATTGTAATTGTAAATTGTATTTATGTGGTTATTACTACTGACAAGGCATTGAATTGTTTTGTAGCGAGTAGCACACTACTCCGAAACCCAAGCATAGAGGTAAA
The DNA here is from genome assembly GCA_963921515.1 of Calotriton arnoldi. Classification (NCBI taxonomy): domain Eukaryota; kingdom Metazoa; phylum Chordata; class Amphibia; order Caudata; family Salamandridae; genus Calotriton; species Calotriton arnoldi. The sequence goes on from CAWUFW010003146.1 coordinate 333,893, forward strand.
AACATAGTAGGTTAGTAATATGTGTTTCCTTTTCCTAGTAGGATTAGTTGTGTTAAGTTTGTACTGCTAAGCTCTCAAGCATTTACTCTTCTGTTTTGAGTAGGAATGCATTATTTGAAGGTTATTAATAAAGGGAAGATGTGAGAAGTTATTGGGAGTGGTTGTGATGTGTGCCTGTTAGTGGGATGAATCGAGTAGAAAAGAAGGAAGAGTTTGAAAAGTGTGTTTGGGAGTCCATAGGGGACAGAAAGGTTTGGGTGACTCGGAGAATGGAGGGAAAGGAAATGTGTTTCTTTTTAATAATTTTATTTAATGTATATGTATTGTATTTCTATTATTTTGTACTTATTTATTTTTGTATGTATATATGATTTTATACATTTTTTATGAAAAGTAAATATATAGTATGTATATAGATATACACACACATCTAAATATATACATACATTTAAAGACACATAAACATTATAGATAGGCCCTCATAACTATGTCGGTCGGGACACCGTTACGGTGAGGGAACCACATACTGAATTACTGCATACCGAATTAGGATGCGACCGCATATGGTGCGGTCGCAAGCTTCCATTTTACAAAGGGAACTTGTGCGGTAGTCTGAAACTGCCCGCAGCACAAGCTCCCATTGTAAAATGGAAGTTTTTGCACAGCCCTGCACCATGTGGCAGACACCTCACGGTGAAGGGATGTGAACCGGAGGGCCAGGGGAGAAGGGGGCCCTGCTAGTAGCCCCCACAGTTGCTCTCCGACAGCCTTTCCATATCGGAAAGACCGAAATGGAAAGGCTTTCGGAACCGACATCATAATACCAACGGCGGAAACGCTATCCTAAAGGGATTATGAGCGGTTTCCGACTGGCCGACGGGCTCCTTGAGCCCGTCGGAACCCAGTCGAGTTCCCAGGCCATTTTACACTCCGAGCGCCAACATTATATTTCGGCGGTTGGCATGTAAACCTACCATATCGATCGGTAAGCTTCCGACGAGCGGTCGAAGGCTTACCAACCAACATCGCAAATAGGCCCATAGTCACATTTCTGTTCAAAGCATGAACCTATATACATATATATTCATATGTTTATAGATAGAGTAATATTTTAATAAAATATGGAAAATGAGTAAGAAAAAACAGTCACATGTGACTGCTTTCGTCTCTAATTTTGTGTTACGATGGCTGATTTATAAAAGCAATATACAATTACATCCGATAGACCCTTCTGGTCCCTGGGATATATATAGGGGTTGTAAGTTCTCCAAAAAGATGTGATACCCAAAGCAAACAACTGAGTTGCACCTTACAAGGATTTTTCATGTATACCAACTTTATAGCAATTTCATATGGGCAAATACAAGGAATGGAAAATGGGTATAAAGGTAAACCATGTATTTCTGAACGCTCAACTGACCAGAAGCCTCCTGACCATCCAAAAGTCAGTGGCCAAGCTCACCCTCAACCTCCCACCCTGCACTCACATCACCCTGCACCTCAATGATCTCTAGTTGCCCCAATCCACAAAACAAGCATTCTTCAAATTCCTCATGCACATATACAAAGCCTTACACAACATTGGCCCCACGTACCTCAACAACTGCATAAACTCCCATAAACCTATCCGACACCTCTGCTCAGCCGTACTCCTCCTCACACACACCCCCTACATACACAGAATCAGATCTGGCAGTAGTGCCTTCTTCTACCTTGCACCTAATGTCTGACACAATCTACCAGTGGTGCCCCCACCACATTATGGTGGAGGAGCGTCGCCCCCCCCTGCTGCCAGTGCAGCAAAAGTGAAAAATAAAATGGCAATAAAATCAATTACCATTTGATTTTTCACTGCTCCCAGCCTGAGCAATGTTTGAGGGTGGGCCATTTCTGCTAACTGGCAGCAGGGGAGTGGTGCTCACTCCAGTTTAAAGTGTGCATGTCACTTTGGCCGGCTGTCTTATGATGGCCAGCATGACATGCACACTTTAAACCTCTCCACATAGCTGTCTCAGACAGCTGGGTGGAGAGTAGGCACAGGACACCAATGCCTACTGAAGCATCAAGGCTGCCCATTCCAGCCAATTCTGGCGCTTCTCTCATTCTGCTCATTTGCTGCACGAAAGCACTATGGTGATTTGGAGAGGGGAGCTAGCTGAGGCTCCAGAAGGATTCATGCTGACTACAAACACGATGAGGAAGCGTGGGTAAGGTAAGTACATTTTTAATTCTATTTTTGCCTATTTGGCCCACTGACGGCCTTGATTCCAGAGCCCATAAACGACCCATAAAAAAATCTGTTAGCGAGCCATGATTGAGAGCTTTGGCATTTGATTCTAAAGACATTGTGATTTATTACAGTGCCTGCCACTGGGTTTGGCACTCGGCTCAATGACCCTCCAATGTTGAGGGTCACCGCCCGCCACTGCAATCTACCCTGCACATCAGAAGAACCTCCTCAGTACTTAAATTCAACAAGAACTAAAGACCTGGCATTTAACCTAGCCCTTGCTCAGCCCATGCAACTCCAGCTTCAGTTCCAGGATACGCTCCTGGATGAGTCATGTGCTACACAATTAAACTGAGTTTAGGAACAATCATTATTTGTACACCCCCGAATTTGTGGTTACCCATTGTAGGAAACCGGCTCTTTATGCAGTATATAAAAACTAGATATACTGTGCAGAGTTTGAGTATTCCTGTACGAGTGGACAGGGGCTTGCTTTAGCAATCCCATGGTGCTCTTTTAGGGAGTAGTGTGGTCGAGCAGCATTGGGCTTATCGGACAGGAGTGCTAGACATCGGCAAATACACACAATAGTCAATAAATAATGCACACAACTCAATGAGATCCACACCAATTTATAAAAATAACACATATCTTTATATATGTTCCGGCAGCAGAATCAATACGATCGGGTAAGTACATTTTTCAAGTGAAATACATTTGTATTTAAACAGTCAATACGTAGTGCATTTTTCAGAGGCTGCAATGCTATCCTATGGAAGGAAAAAAAAATACGACATACACGTTTTTTGCAGCAACTTACAAGACCAACCTCTGGGACTTGAGGTGAGTATGAGGCAAGGTCCTAGGCAGCACCAGCAGATCACCTCCAACGGCACGAGGGCAGCCAGGTGCAGTGGTGCAAAACAGAGTTGGGTGCCCAAAGCAAGTCTACAGGGATTGATCCTCGTGAAAAGATGCTGCAGTGTCGGACTGGGAGACCGGTTGGGATGAACCAACAGGGGGGCTCAGACCTCATGATGCTCTGGGACGGGGGACGCCTTTGGTCCTCTTCTGCATGGGCCAGGAGCAACGGGTGCAGAGGTGTCCTTAGGCATCAGGTTTTTAGCACCGGGAGAGGTCGTGGTAGATCGGGCATGAAATCTGATGTGGCAGGTGACATCGGGAAGTCCACAGTGGGGTACCCGCAGGTGGGCTTTGAGTCTGGAGAGTCGGGGGAACATGTTGGCACCATTGGGCCACTTCAGCTTGGGCTAGGCAGCTCAGGTGCAGTGGTGCTTCCTGGTGTCAGGTTTTCTCTGTCTTGGAGCCTCACAGCTCGGTCTTTGGTACCTTGCAAGATGCAGGGGAACAGTTCTGCTACTCCATGGGAGTAAATGTGTCTTTGGAGAAGCGTTGGCAGCTCCTCCCAGGCTTTGGAGGATCAACAGCTTTCAGGGTGAAATGACTTTGGTGCAATTGTCGAGAATAGGTGAACAGGCCTGCAGGGCTGATGCCAAGTCATTTGCTTCTTCTGCAGTCCTTGCTTTCGCGGCTCTTTGGACCTTCTACTTTTGGGCGGCAGGATCTGATTCTCTGGTGCCAGGGGCTCACCTAAATACTGGGTTTAGGGGCATTAGGGGAGTGCAAGGTAGTAACCAATGGGCTACCTACCTTGCGGTTACTATGCCCCCTATATGACCACTTTCTTGGGAGGTGGCCATAACCCCATTCCAGAATTCCTGATTTTGCCATCACCAAGATGGCTAACTTTGAATAGTCGCCCCTTTCCCCCCTGTCCAGGTGCCAAATGGCTCTGGACTAAGGGGGTCGGCTTCTTCTCCTTTCAGAGCAACCACATTTGCATGCCAAAAGCTGTATGCCCTTGAAGCTCCCCTGCCTTGGAATGCTAATCTGCAGGTCATCCTGTGGGAGGAGGTGAAAACACCCCCTGCTCTAGCAGACTCGGTTTCTGGCCCCCCTGAAATCAAAGACCCTCTCCCTTGGGGGTCAGAAACTCTTCTCTGGAGGCAGGCTGGTGAAAACCAGTCAGTCAGTACTCCAGTAGCTGGTAGGTTTTCAGGGGGCATTTCTAAGGCCCCCTATGTGTGCATGTATTACTAAATCCGACACTGACATCAGTGTGGGTTTATTACTACAAGATGTTTGATACCAAACATCCCTATTTTCAGTGAAGCCATCATGTAGCTTGGAAACTCGTTTTCACCAGTGTCTAGCCCATGCTTTAAAACGGTGTCCCTGATCAGATGTACTGCCAGTAATGGAACTGACCAGCACCTGGACATAGCCGGTACTGCAGATATGCTCTCACATGAAGTACAGTGCACCCTGCCTTAGGGCGTAAGGTCTGCTGTAGGGGTGACTTACTTATACTTCATGCAGGGTCGCCAGGCATGGCACACAGGCTGTGTGCCGTGTCGTATTTTCACTTTTGTCTGCACCAAAACTCGCAGCCTGCAATGGCAGTTTGCATGATCTTGGTGAGGGGTCTATTAGGGTGGCACAATTCGTGCTGCAGCCCTTGGGGACCCTCTTTAGTACCTCAGGCCCTAGGTTCCAGCGGTCCCATTTACTAGGGACTTTTAGAAGGTAGTAAAGGTATTGCCAATTGGGTAAGCAACTGCACAGTTTTGGGAAAGAGATCTGGCACTGGGGGCCTGGTTAGCAGGAACCCAGTGCACCTCCAGTTGACATCACATCAACTTCCAGGCAAAAAGTGGGGGTGATCATGTCGAAAAGGGCACTTTCCTACACCCATACTATCATGCTCTTCAGAGGGCATTCTTCAAAACGTCTTCTTTCTTGCATACTGGTTTATATTTGGAATCCACAAATGCAGAGAAATTCAGTTGGTAGTAACACATGTTCTGCTAGTCTGTGTTCCCACACATCTCCCGATACAAATTGGTACCCAACATGCAGGGGCGTAGCTTAGTCAGTAAGACTGGGGGGTTGTGAGCTTCAGATTCTCCAACAATCAGACTGGCCTAAAATGTTAAACTATATTACACAGGAAAATGTAATAGAACACGCACTACAAAGTAAACAGGGTGCTAAGTAGTCGCGTGCTTCAGAGGTATCACTCTCTGGTTGTTGAGTGTGGCACATAAAACAAGAAGGTAGTGTATCCTAAATTAGGAGACGTCCCCCTGAGCACAGCAGGAATGTCGCAAGATGCGATATCAAGAGATTGTTTGAAAAGTTTAATCCAAAATTTAGACAAGGATCTTCATGTGGGTTGACAAATGTTTTTTATTCTTGGTTAGATGAGATGATATTCATTCCATCATATCATCACTCCATAGAGCCAGCTTAATTGCATATCAGCATACATTTCCACTTTCCTTGGACCTAATTTTATTATTAATTGAAGAACTGTCCAGAATATTGGAAGATTTATCCAAGGAAATAGCTCAAACCAAATCAGAGTTGGAGAGTATAATGGAAACTGAAGATTGGATGAAGACATTGGATGATATTAATTTGCAACTCAGCAAATACACCCAGGAAATTAATGAAAGGAAAATTCGCAAATACAAAAGAGACACCATCAACTATAAACTTGGAGAAGTATACTCCTGGGCAGAAGTATATGCTAGGCGACGCCAAAATAAACCTTACAGTCAACACAAAGAAACCGAAACATCATCATCCGAGGGAGCCACAAGATCAAAGACCCGTAGGACAGTTATCGATCAACCTTCCACCTCAACAAACATAGAACAACAATAAACTACTGGTGTTCCTTTTTTAGAGGAAGGCCCAAAAAACAAGGACGACCCAGGCGGGGCAAAAGAAAAAGAACCAGAGAAAGACAGCTCGGATGCAAAGACATTACCATTGATGAGCAATAGACTGAAAGGGAAGAAGACTCAGAACACAACAACTTAGTCATCAACATTTTTTCTTATCAACTAAGCACAGTGGAAATTAAAACTCTCCAAAAGGTACGTCATTTGTACCCACCTGTCATACACATAGTTTAGAGCTGGAGATCAGCTTGTTCAAACTGATGCGGCACCTACGCCTACGACATTTGTTTGAAAACACAGTTGAGCAGCGAGATAATAAGGATGAAAACCTCCTACAGGGTCTCAGAAGTAAAAGTGCATTCATGGCTCCCATCAGCCATAAAAGTCTAGACATTTTTGAAAATTTCGTGAAAAACCACATCCGGAAATTCAACTTTAAACACAGATCTAAACTCCACAACCTTTCCATGAAGGAACGAGACACGCTCAAACGATTAGCTATCAATCCCACCATCACATGCCAGATTGCGGATAAAGGAGGTGCACTAGTAATTATGGATACCGACTTTTACAAAGCACAAGTCTTCAATCACGTGAATGACACTGCAACATATTGTGCACTAGAATATAACCCGACCGAACAGTTCTCGAACCTTCTTAAAAATGTACTGAAGAAAGCAACTGAAGATGGCACCATTAATGAAAAAGTACGCAAATACCTGTTGCAAGACCACCCCAAAACACCACATATATATATGCTCCCTAAAATACATAAGGATCTACAGCATCCTCCCTTTCGTCCGATCGTCTTCACCAGAGGGAGTTTACACAAACCTGTGGGCAAATTTTTAGATAAATACCTCCAACCATTTGTTATTGAGACAGGTACCTACAACAAAGATACCACAGACTTCCTCAAGAAAATCAATCTAGTCACGTTCGAGGCTGATGAAGAGATGTGGTTGTACATTGTGGACGTGAAATCTCTCTATACCTCTATTCCACACAACCTTGGCCTAGAAGCCATTGAAGAAACCCTACTCAACTCCGACTTCGATCAAGATTTTCAACTGTTCCTCATGGAACTACTACACTTCACTCTCTATCAGAGTTATTTTAAATGGGAAGACCAGCGCTATCTCCAACTCACTGGGACTTCAATGGGCAATTGCGCCGCCCCAGCATATGCCAATATCTTCATGCACATTTTTGAAGAAAGAAACATCTTGAACCTAGACACCTGGAAAGAACACGCTGTAATTTTCTTGAGATATATTGATGATATATTTGTGTTATTGAAAGGATCGTACACCACACTCAAGACAGCGTTGAACATGCTCAATGAAATCAAATACCGAATCCAATTCACTTTTGATATTCAACAGAAGAGTATAGCTTACCTGGATGTATAGATCAATAGAGTCAATGACCGATTGGAGACCACAGTGTTTAGAAAGACCACGGACAGGAACAATATGTTACACTACCAAAGTTTCCATCAAAACTCTCTTAAAAACCACTTACCATACTCACAACTCCTTAGAGTGAAAAGAATTGTATCTGACCCCAAGGATTTAAAAGAACAAACTGAAATTATGCTGCACAGGTTCAGCCAACGCGGATATCCTCGAAAGATCTTAGAACAAGCGAGATTGAGAAGCATGACCAAATCTAGACTAGATTTGATGACACAAACCAAAAAGAAAGAATCTACACACATGGTGGTTGTCTCCAAATTTTCTACTATGGGTCAGCATTTCAAAAAATCTATCAACAATCATTGGTCCATTTTAGCGTTGGAACCAGACTTCAAAGGTATCTTCGGTCAGACTCCTATTTTTGCTTTTAATAGAGGTAAGAACATCAAAGAACTGATTACTCAACCACCTAAAAGTGCTTTACAATCTGCTCAAAAAGGATTGTCACTGTGTTATAACTGCAGCAACTGCAATAACATGATCAAAGGTTCTATAATAACTCATCCCATGAAAGGCACAATAATTCACTTACATGTGACTGCCAACTGCGACACGACCAACGTCATCTATTTGTTGAAAGGCCCATGTGGCTTAGTATACGTGGGTAAAACGGAAAGAAAAATCAAAACCTGTATACACAAACACAAGAGCAACATACAAACCAAAAATCTAAAATCTGTGGCGGCCACCCACTTTGTGGAACAAAATCACAACATAAGCCAGTTGAAATTTATCATCTTGGAAGTTGTAGAAAAACTTGAAGGAAGAGACAACAACAATCATCTTTTACAAAGAGAAAACTATTGGATCACATTTTTGGACTCTATGAAACCTCGTGGTCTTAATGACCGAATGGAATTCTTATGTTATCTATGATGCATTTATGGACTCTATTTTTGATTTCTTTTTGAGATCTACGTCCACTGATTGTCCTGGCACACTCATGTTTTCACTCATTGATAATGTGTCGTTTATATGTTAACTCTTTGTCATACACCATTTGAGTCTTTTTTATGTCATTCACCCTCCCCTTTTCGTATTCTATTCTCTCTATTAGACTTCATGTTACCTTTATACATTTTGCATGACCCTTCATTTAGGAGGTCATAAATATTCACCTTCTGTACACATTTTCCTTATATCCACAGACCTTCATGTCATTATCATAGCAGGCGGACGACGCCTCACTAGGGGCATCATACAGCTGGCCATCGCAATAGATCTGTGGTATAGTTTGACCATACTGGTAGGCAATTGCAGAATTTAGACACCGCCTTCACGTTTTGCATTCTTACTATATTAGACATGCCATATAAGCATTATTTTTCTGTCTTATTTTTCTATTTTTCTGTCTGATTTTATTCCAGCTGAATCTTCCCTCTAGACCTTGTTGATCTGGTTTAATTTCTTCAAGTTTTCAGAACATTCACATTTTACATTTTTATTTAGACCAGTGGTCAAGCTTTTGAGTCTTCACTCTGTATTATATTGGTCACACATGAATAGTAGTCTGCATATTACTATTCAGCCACATAGTTTATCTGATCAAATGTCACTAAACATCTTTCTATGTTTTTTATTGTATCACCGATTGCTTAGTCCACGTAACTTGTATCATTTTGTGTTATCTTTATATATTACCTGGGGTTTATCCACTTATGTTTATATGTTTGACCATTGTCCACACTTGTTTCATACATTTTCGAGCACGTGATGTTTGTTCGTGTACTTTGACTTGATTGGCATTGCACCCTATGACTGTTTATTTTATTGGCACCATTCCTCTTGTTTATGTTGTTATTTGCTTACCGGCACACTTGCACTCGTCCAACATGGCGCTTGCACCCATTATAATGTTATGTTTCATATAGGTACTTTAATATAGGCCCAGGGAACATCATACCCTTTCACCCTACATTACACACTAACGAGCCTTTTAAGGACTGAACGCCTTTATGGACTGAACCTTTTACCTAGTTCTAGGCCTGGGAGCAGAAGGAGGGTTTTTCCCGAACAATAGTGTTCTATGACTTCATCTTTAGACTGACACTGCATGAATGAATATTCATGAGGCTACTTGGAAACCAGGCAGGGGCTATACACCACCTTCCTAATATCTACGCACAAGGTTCATCCCATACGTCATCCTCATACCCAACAATGGCTAACACAAGAACAAGGGACAAAGGGACTCTATATACTTTTCTGTATAAATACAGCACCTCTTGCTATCAGTAGTCAGAGGGAACCGAGACTTCCAGGCCGACACACTGACCAGAGACGCTGAGGGTCCTGCATGCAGACGCTCCAGCTGACAGTGGTCTGAACATCCCTTGCGGGGTGTCCAACTCGAGACCAAGAAGGGCTCCGACATTCTCACACTTCAGGTAATGGGGTTCAACTAAATCCTAGAGGGATTCTTGGCTTTACACCTACTCACATGCTAGGTACACTTAGGTACATCTAGATAGGCATCGTAGGAGTACGCACTCTCTTTTATCAATGCATTTTATATTCATGTATTTATTCATGCTTATTGCAAGATGGTAGAACTGTACTATCCATTTATATTCATTGGACTGCTAATCATATATCTCTGCTACTGTCTAATGGCTGTTGCAGCTCATATATTTTACACGAGAATAACAACTGTTCAATAAACCCTTATTGAAATGCTCAGGCTGTTTATTCTGTGTATCTCTGAGACAAGATAAGTGAGCACGAGTGACTGAGCGAAAACTGGTACACTGTTTCCACGATCTTGAGGGATTAGGGTTGTCATGTTCTGAGGTTGCCAGAAACTAATCTCTCCCCGATAAGAGGAGACACTAGTGGCACTGTGAGCTAGCTTATGCAAACAGGCTAACATTTCTCGGTGGGGGTGCTCAGAGTCAGTCTGCCACCAAACCCACAGTTTATGTTATCTGAACGCTCAGGTCCTGTATGGGCAATATAGGAACTACACGACAATAACATGACTCTCTGAACACGTAGTCCGTCTTCTCCCTCTGCACTGGTACGTTATCTTGCGTCCCGTGCACAACACCGTTGTTCGAATGCCAGCACCAGCCTTGAGTCACCGCCACTTCGTTGAAGCAAGTTAACTCATCATCAGCCTAGACCTAGTATGTTTCGGTCACTCTTGTCACCTTAGATCGTTCGTTTGTTAAATTGTTTCATTCGATACCGCCGGGAGTTTTTAACTACAATAACACGTGAGGCCACAACCTTTGAGCTCTTACAGTGCTCATTACTACGATGCACCCGCGTTCACTTACTATTCATTGAGTTTGTTTACACACTTGCGATTTGTGCATGTTTGTCACACTTGATACCGCCGGTATTTTTTCACTATAATAACAAGTGAGGCTACAATTTTTGAGCTCTTACAGTGCTTTTAACAATGATGCACCCGCGTTTACTTATAAGTCTTTATTCATTCAATTGGTTGACACACTTACGATTTGTGTATGTGTATGATTTTCGTTCTAACAGTCAGCACACACTTTCAGTAAGTAAGTTTGCATGGCAATCTATGGACGCCCGATTTGACCTCACTCTCCTGAGAGTTAGCACGGTTCAGTGCCTTGTCTATTATTATTTCGTTACATCTTCCTAGTTCATCTGGGTGAAGGTGCAGGTACACCAACGTCGGTTGGTTACTCATGATTTCATTGCTTTATTTTTGTATAGATTTTTCCCCTGACGAAGGGCAAATACTGCCCGAAATGCATTGGGAGAAGTGGAAATGTATGCTGATATGCAATTAAGTTGGCTCTATGGAGTGATGATATGATGGAATGAATATCGTCTCATCTAACCAAGAATAAAAAACCTTTGTCAACCCACATGAAGATCCTTGTCTAAATTTTGGATTAAACTTTTCAAACAATCTCTTGATATCGCATCTTGCGACATTCCTGCTGTGCTCAGGGGGATGTTTCCTAATTTAGGATACGCTACCTTCTTAAACTATATTAGACAACAAGCTGGATGCATGAGAGAAGTTTAAGTGGCAGTGAAAAGAGAGAGGAATGCGGATTGGTAGGAATACTAAGAGAGAAAGCACAATATTTTGTAAAATAACCAACACTTTTGAGGACTTTCAAAACAGAGAGGGAGAGAGTGTGTGTTCATTTTTGTCAGTGTGCATGTAAATATTCCTGGTGAAATCCAACAGACATCTCACCATGCCCGACTGAAAGCACATGTATGCAACTATTTATCAGAAAATCCATTTATTAGGGTGGTGTAACACCCCAAATATCCCGCCCTGAAGTTACGCCCCTGCCAACATTTGTGGCTGGGTCTAGTGCCTGTGACACAAAATGACCCAAAATACGACCTGGAGACATCACATTCTACCCAGCAAAATAAACACTTTTTTTGCAGTGTCGGTAGCTGTGGAATTTGGGCCCTAGCTCAGCCGCCACTTAGACAAACTAACCATACCTAGACATTTCAGAAAACTAGACACTTGAAGGATTCCAAAGTGGTGTGATTTGTGTGGTTCTCACAGGTTGCTTTGTTCCTAGAAGCCCTAGCAAACCTCAAACTTAGGCTAAAACACACCTTTTCGTCACATTTATGTGAAGCAAAGGTCCATAATCTAGGGGGATCCACAAATTCCTACCACCCTGCGTTCTTATATGTCTCCCAATAAAAATGATATGGGCCTTGTACCAGTGACAGGAAACTGCCCACAGTGCAACATGGACAGCTCATATTTTTCCACTCAAAACTGAACCTTTTATTTTCAATGTGTTTCAATGTGGGTCGCTGTGTATTTTGGAAACCCACGCAACCCAGAGGACGACAGGTGTCTCTTTTAGAGGGTCACAGCTAGGAGGTAAAATCTATAAGGAAAAAAACTCCTTTAGCAACCTGTGTAGATCTTGATCGATGATGTAGATTGTGCTGATGATAACCAGCTAGCACCAAGCTCCCCCTAAAATCAGGAGGGAGAAAAGAGTCAAGGAGATTATTAGGTCCAGAGTCGAATGATCCAAAAGGAAGTTGATCCAAAAATGCCTTAAAGGACAAATAACAACCAAAATAGCTAAAGATACACTAAGCAACAAAAAAGGAAACATTTGTAAGGAATGTTCCAAATCTGCTGAATAATATGAGGAACAAAATTGCATAACAAGGGGGATTGAGCATGATGAAAAATCACAGAACAAAATGCTTGCAACACATGCATATCTATATCTATATCTATCTATCTATCTATCTATATATTACCTACTGGCGGTCGTCAGTAGGTAGTTATAGTTAGGACCTATTTTCCATAGGAAATTCACAACATTCTATTTCCAATAACTTTGGCGCCGGTTGATGAATCTTCGCGAAATTTTCAAAACTCGTGGGGCGCTCCGGTCTGCTCCTATCTTGAAAGTTTCGGGGTGATTCGGCAAGCTGGGGCCGAGAAAAAAGGGGGGTCCCAAAACGTGTTTTCCCCATGCAATTTTCCATAGGAAACTTTAGACACGGCTACAGCCCGAACTGCTGAACGGAATTACACCAAATTTGGCAAAGAGGTAGTTCTTGGTTCAGAAAGAACCCTTTTTGTTAAATGGTGTAAATCCGTTCAGAAGTTCCTGAGAAATTTGAAAAAGAAAACATATCGATATCTGGGCGGAGCCTAACCACACATGTCATCGTGAGATCTGATTGGCTGTCAGCACTTCATCTTGGAATTGCTGGCAGCCATCTTGGGACCAATATAAATGATAGTACCCCATTGAAATGCATTGTAGTGAATCGAAGATTTTGAGGGTTACCAAAAGGAGAACTATAAAGGGTGATAACAGACTTTAGTTACATTAGAATTCATTTGTTGATGGTACCATACTAATTTCAGGAATTGTGGTGTGTTCTAAGGTGATTTTACCCTGTGAAAAACCTTCTGCTGGGATATCATGAATCATGTTTGAGAGAAAACTATTTTCACATGCTTGTCCCATACAGTTTTGGAAGGTGCTCCAGAAGCTAACATGAGAGCATATTTTCTGTAAATTCACATTATCTTTCTCAGTCATGTGAGAATGAAGTCTGACATTCTCAGTAAAACATGTACATCCAACAAGGGCAGAGACTGTCAGTTGATTCCTTTGTGTTCTACTGCAGCTTCCCAGAGTGTTCTAAAGAACAACTAGAGTGCTAACAGCCTTACTTATGACAAAAGTATGGCACACCTGAAGCCATCTTGATTGGAATAAACTGGTAACACTTAAAACATTTAATTTAAAAAGGAACAAAATGATGGGGTTCATTTTGTCATAGAAATTATGGTTAGTGCTGTAGAAAGAAAAATTAGGACATGTTTCAAGTGTGATCTCAAATATCTTCCTGTTAGATTTCAACAGGAGCAGCCTGTCAGTTGATGCCTTTGTGTTCTACTGCAGCTTCCCAGAGTGTTCTAAAGAACAACTAGAGCGCTAACAGTCTTACTTATGACAAAATTATGGCACACCTTAAGCCATCTTGATTGGAATAAACTGGTAACTCTTAAAACATTTAATTTAAAAAGGAACAAAATGAGGGGGTTCATTTTGCCATCAGAAATTATGGTTAGTGCTGCAGAAAGAAAATTTAGGGCATGTTTTAAGTGAGATCTCAAATCCTCTTCTATTTCATTAGAAAATTCTGACATGCAGACTGAAACAATCACTTTCAATACCAGCAGTAGACTTCCAGTTAACTCCCTGGTGAGCAGTAGCTTTACTACAGTGATCTAATGAACAACTAGAGTGCTAACATTCTGAATTTATGGCAAATGTGTGACACATCTGAATGCCTTCTTGATGGAATCAAAGTAAAAAACTGAAAGCATTTCCTACTGAGGAGACTGCAGTAAATGACGAAATTAGGAAACTTCATAACAAATAAGTCTCCCAAGATGGCCACCACAGAAAAAAGAGTCCAAATGTAGCACAAATATCACCCAGATGTAGCCCACATATAGCCCAATGACAGAAGTGTGCAAAACACTTTTTATTTTTAGTTTTTCTGCAGTTTTATATAGTGCAAACTGGTCAGGTATTGGAGCGTTACATCTTACTTGGACCCCTTATTGCGTATTTTGCACGAAGTACATGAGATTGATCTTGCGAAACATTGAACTTTACGATTCTGTTAACCTGAAGTTGCTCTGAACCGGGCTTTGTAACACCTGTTTTTACCTACTGGTTTTAATTAATTCTCACTGTATTGTATTAGGAAAGAGGATTTACTGTTTTAATGTACACTTTTATGATCTATGTTTCTAAATCAGATCAAATAAAGTTTAATGAATTCTATGGCCGGACGGAGGCGAGGATTATGCATATCTTTCCTCACTTTATTTGCATAGCAGTTCAAAGAAAACGTAGCACAACAATCATTAAACAAAAGACTACACAACCCATGAACCATTAGGGGGTAGTCTCCAAGGCAACTATAGTCCAATCATATCACAGTCCCTCATATATAATATCGTGACGTCCCTTCCGCTTCCTCTTTCTTCACTGCTCGTCAGTTAAGTGCATTCCTTACATTCTTGGCTTAATCTGACGTTGTTGCTATTTGTATAGCGGTTTCTTGTGCACGTTATTAGCATTATTGCCTTGGTATTGTTTTATATTCCCTGCGCAGCAGGCTCTTGCCCAAGCGCGTTCTCCCCCTCGCAGTTTCTCCCGCTGTGTGCTCTGCACACGGTGAGATCCTGTCAGGCGCGTCTGGTCCGAGCGAGGCAGCTCCGTCGAGCGCTCCCGCTGGTCTTTACGCGCATTTGGGAATCCGGTCACTCCTTTAGTGTCCGCTTGATTCCCGACCAATCCTCTCCTAATTTTGACACCGCTACGCGGTGATTTCCCCACACGGCCACGTTAGTGACCAGCGCCACCTGGTGGTGGTAATTGGTATTGCGCCTCAGTCTATTCTTATAACAGCTTCGGGGAAAGCCCAGCTGTTGGAGCACCGGCGAGGGGGCTGCCTTAAGGATTTTAAGGGCATTTGTTCTGTGCTCACACCCTCTGCTATCATGTCTTCTCCAGAAGACCATTTTTACTCCTCCTACCAGGAAGTGGAGGAGGAATGGCCCCCCAACTTCTCCCTCCAGCAGTGGACCAAGCCCTCTCTCTGGCTATTTCTAGGGCGCTGGCTCCTCTTAGGGATCAGGTTGATAAGCTGGCGAAAAGCATCCCTGGGGTGTTCATTGACCCAGATCTGGTGGTGGTGGGTCCCAGTAGCTCCCAGATGGGGAATAAAAGGGCCGTTAAGCATAACGCGGGGCACTTGGAAGGATTTGATAAACTTACGGAGACCTTTCTCAAGAGTGCGTGAACGCTAAAACATGCACCCTGCCGGGAGGAGGAGGGGCCCGGAGACAATTGCGACACTGTCACCACTATTGTAGACCCCGACGGCGGGTTTCCCTTAGAGGGAGAGGGTGTATCGGAGGACGATTTCTCCTCCGATGAGGATAAGGACTTGGGCGTCCCTGGCGTCCAGAGTCCCACTCCTCTCAGTCCCCGGTTGGGGACGGGGTCCACTCGGACATGTTCGAGCCTACCCAAATTTACCATCCTAGGTCGGCGGAGTGGACACCTGGCGCCAAAGTGGCAGAGTATGTGGTGGGGAAAATCCATCAACCTCTTGAAAGGGAGGTCAGGAATAGGATGAGGGGAGAATGCCCCAGGCCCTCACTCAAGGGGAAGGTGGCACACACGCCTGAAATTGATGAGAAACTATGTACCTTTTTCTCCAAGTATATGAGGGATCCCAAGAAAGGAATTGATAGGTCTTGGACGTGGTAGGGCCCTTGACCCAAATTATTCAATTGACGGAGCGTTCCAAAGAGTCAGGATCCCCTTTGTCCACGGATATTGTGGCTGGTTGGGCGCACTACCCTACACCCTAAAACACTACCCCTCCACTACCCAAACACCACTGCACTACCCTAAACCCTAAAACACTACCCCCAGCACAACACCCTACACTACCCAAACATAACTGCACTACCCTAAACCCTAAAACACTACCACCAGCACGACTCCCTACACTACCCAAACACCACTGCATTACCCTAAACCCTAAATCTACCCACAGCACAACCCCTACACTACACAAACACCACTGCACTACCCTAAACCCTAAAACACTACCCCCAGCATGACGCCTTCACTACACAAACACCACTGCACTGCCTTAAACCCTAAAACACTACCCCCAGCACGACCCCCTACACTACACAAACACCACTGCACTACCCTAAACCCTAAAACACTACCCCCAGCACGACTCCCTTCACTACCTAAACACAACTGCACTACCCTAAACCCTAAAACACTACCCCCAGCATGACTCCCTTCACTACCCAAACACAACTGCACTACCCTAAACCCAAAAACACTACCCCCAGCATGACCTCCTACACTACACGAAACACCACTGCACGACCCTAAACCCTAAAACACACGACCCCCTACACTACACAAACACCACTGCACTACCCTAAACCCTAAAACACTAGAACCCAGCACGACCCCCTACAGTACACAAACACCACTGCACTACCCTAAACCCTAAAACACTACCCCCTACACTACACAAACACCACTGCACTACCCTAAACCCTAAAACACTACCCCCAGCACGACCCCCTACACTACACAAACACCACTGCACTACCGTAAACCCAATACACTACCCCAGCACTACCCCTACACTACGCAAACACCACTGCACTACCCTAAACCCTAAAACACTACCCCCAGCATGACCCCTACACTATTCAAACACCACTGCACTACCCTAAACCCTAAAACACTACCCCCAGCACGACCCCCTACACTACCCAAACACCACTGCACTACCCTAAACCCTAAAACACTACCCCCAGCATGACTCCCTACACTACCCAAACACCACTGGACTACCCTAAACCCTAAAACACTACCCCCAGCACGAACTCCCTACACTACCCAAACACCACTGCACTACACTAAACCCTAAATCACTACCCCCAGCACTGACCTCCTACACTACACAAACACCACTGCACTACCCTAAACCCTAAAACACTACCCCAGCACGACCCCCTACACTACCCAAACACCACTGCACTACCCTAAACCACAAACTACCCAGCACGACTCCCTACACTACCCAAACACCACTGCACATACCCTAAACCCTAAAACACTACCACCAGCATGACCCCTACACTACTCAAACACCACTGCACTACCCTAAACCCTAAAACACTACCCCAGCACGACCCCCTACACTACCCATACACCACTGCACTACCCTAAACCCTAAAGCACTACCCCCAGCACGACCCCCTACACTACTGCACTACCCTAAACCCTAAAACACTACCCCCAGCATGACCCCCTACACTACCCAAACACCACTGCACTACCCTAAACCCTAAAACACTACACCCAGCACGACCCCCTACACCACCCAAACACCACTGCACTACCCTAAACCCTAGAAAAGAAACCCCCACCCCATGCCCAAGCCCCCTTACCTCTCACTCCTCGTGGTTCCTCTCTCCTCGTGGTTCCTGCTTCACGTCGTCTCTGAGGGGCGGTGCACGTCGTTGTGAGGAAACGGAACAGCCTCTGTTTCCTTACAACGACATGGATCGTCTACATGTTTTTTAGAACGCATGGTCATTTACCATACATACCTTTACAACAAAATTCGTTGTAAAGGCATGCGTGGTAAATGACCATGCGTTCTAAAAAATGCGTAGTAATGACTTCGTGATGTACAACGCATGCGTGGTAATGCATGCGTTGTAATGGTATCGCACAGTAAAAAAGTCGTTGTAACGGCTGTTTACCGATCAAAGCTGGCCCCTGTTCTTCAGTGATACGTTTATTTGATTAATTAGGAGGAAGGAATGTGGTTTTCTTACCGAAAAGTGCATTCCCGGCTGTTGTATTGTGAAAGTGTCCGCGTGGCCTGGTTTCACTTCCGGTGAGAGAGTGGAAGAGTCTGTTTGGATCTAAAGGAGTTCTGTTGTTGGACGGGGCTGGCGCGACATGTCATCAGAAAACATAGCTAATGGAAAGCGTCTTCCCTGAAGTGTGGAGCAGTGCCATGAGAGGTCAACGAGTGTGCGTCCCACCGCAGTATGACCGTACCGCGTGACCCATGTGCCACCTCCAGGGTACGGGAGGCAGAAGCGGCATCGCAGGTCCTCTTGAAGACCGTTGTAGCACTAATTCTACATTTTTGTACTAGGACATTTTAACTTCGTTGTTCCTGCCAGATACAAAGAGAAGATCCTGTGTTATTCAGTGCCCTCGTTACCTTTTTTGTGGGTTGTGGTGCTTGTCACTTCGCTGCCCCGCCGGTGCACACGACTGGGCACCCCACCTCGTGTGCCATCTGCAGGGCCTCTGCCCTCGGATCACTGGTTTCAGTTTCTGGAGTGGCAAAAT
Organism: Calotriton arnoldi; assembly: GCA_963921515.1. Lineage (NCBI taxonomy): Eukaryota > Metazoa > Chordata > Amphibia > Caudata > Salamandridae > Calotriton > Calotriton arnoldi. The sequence continues at coordinate 352,812 of CAWUFW010003146.1, forward strand.
AAACAGTTGCTCCCAAAGGACTAGCCTGAACACTTAGGTGAATATCCCCTGCACCAGCATTCCACGGAAATTCTTTCCTAGCTCTCCCACGTCAACGAGGACGTCATAATAGCACGGCTCCGCTCGCGACACCGTATGACGTCATCGGAGCCATAAGAGGACCTCGTCGGCGTGCTGACGTCAGTTCCACCCATTTTTTCCGTGCCACCGAGGCAAACAGGGGACCGAGACATTTTCACATGTATACATAGTATAATAAATATATATATATTCACTGAAAAAACCATAGGTTTCAGGCACGTTATAGTTAGAAATTAGCATTTAAAAAACCTTAGAAATTCACTGAAAAAACCATAGGTTTCAGGGGCGTTATAGTTAGTTGGACATTTCACTCGTACAAAACCATAGAAATTCCCCTGTTATAGTTAGTTCAGCTAACTATAACTCGCACGCCCGCAATGCACTGCTGATGACGTCACATATTACATCACTCATGACATGGTCAGTGACATCACTCATGACATCACTGATGACATCTCAAATGACATCACTGATGACATCACTGATGACATCATCCAGTGAATGTGTGTTTTTCTGAAAATTAAATATGTTTTATATATGTATATCTCAAGGTCGATGGAAGAATAAATGGGTATATAAGTGTCTAAATGGATGATTTTTTTGTAAAATTGATTGTATAACTGACTAAGTGTATCTTAGTGAATACATGGGTTAGTGAGTAATGTTTAAATATGAAAATATCTGTATCAGTCTCTCACTTTGTGTATAAGTGGCTGCATGGGTTGGTGAGTAGCTACATGAGTGTCTATATGGGTTATTAGTTGGTTTTTTGAGTATCAGTATGAGTGTCTGAGTGTCTGTATGGTTCGGTGGGGGGTATTACTTAGTGCATAGATGCATGAATGAGTGACTCACTGTTTGTATGTGTTGAAGACAGCATGTGTGCAGGACTGTATAGGTGGATGAGTATGTGTATGGGTGTGTTAGTGAGTGAATGACTGTCTCAATAGTGTCTTTATGAGTAACTACATATGTTTTAAACTAGTATATGTGAGTATTGGTGTATATAAGTGAGTATATGTGAGAGTGAGAGATTGGAAGAGTTCCTGTACAAATAAGTAGGTGTTTCTATAAGTGATTGTTTAAGAGAGTAAGTATGTGTAAGTTTCTGTAGAAGTAAGTGTGGTAGTGTGTGTATAACTGTATATGCAAGTAAATGGATGTTTGATACTTTGTTTGCATGTGTGACTATGTGTGTGAGTAACTCTCTGGATGAGTGGCGGTGTGTAACAGGATGTATAGGTGTATGAGTACATATGATGAGTGAGTACATGTATGAGTGACTGTATAGGGACTGTTGGTGAATGAGTGGATGTGTGTGTAGATCTTGGAATTACTGAATAGGTGTGTTGTAACTGGTATTGGTATGTCCATTGTTTTGAAAATGTTAGTTTGTATTTTTGAGTGTGTGTATCAAAGGTTATATTAGGGTGAGAGGAGGTCTGCCACTCTATCACAAGGATGATGTCATCAGTGATGTAATCAGTGATGTCATTTGAGATGTCATCAGTGATGTCATGAGTGATGTCACTGACCATGTCATGAGTGATGTAATATGTGACGTCATCAGCAGTGCATTGCGGGCGCGCGAGTTATAGTTAGCTGAACTAACTATAACGGGGGAATTTCTATGGTTTTGTACGAGTGAAATATCCAACTAACTATAACGCCCCTGAAGCCTATGGTTTTTTCTGTGAATTTCTAAGGTTTTTAAATGCTAATTTCTAACTATAACGTGCCTGAAACCTATGGTTTTTTCAGTGAATATATATATATATATGTCTATATATATATTCACTGAAAAAACCATAGGTTTCAGGCACGTTATAGTTAGTTGGACATTTCACTCGTACAAAACCAGAGAAATTCGGCAGTTCTAGTTAGTTCAGCTAACTATAACTCGCGCCCCCGCAATGCACTGCTGATGATGTCACATATTACATCATTCATGACATGGTCAGTGACATCACTGATGACGTCTCAAATGATATCACTGATGATGTCTCAAATGACATCACTGATGACATCATCCAGTGAATGTGTGTTTCTATAAAGTTTAATTATGTTTTATATATATCCCAAGGTGTATTGAAGAATGAGTGGGTGTACAAAATCCAACAGAGGACAGAGAATTGGTGACTGGCTCCAATACCACTACTTTTTTTCAAGAATACAAGCTGATCCGGGAGAATCGCCAAAGACCGGCGCAACGAACACATCCGCCAGCCCAACAACAAAAAAGAGGCGAAAAACCAGAAGGGGTAAGAAAGGAGGCAAGGGATGCCCCATCTCCCAGAATAACTCGCAGCAGGGGCAGACGAGGCAAATGGTAATGCCCAAAACTGTAATCAATCTCTCCAAACGAGTGCTTAGCGATGCAGAAATGAGAGTACTAGAACTAGGATTGACTTTCTGCCCTACAAATGAATTCAACTTTGTGGAAACAAGAGTGGACCTGTTTAAATATACGCGCAAATTCAAACTGCAAAAAATCCATCTATTGCATCCTTCACCATCAACAAGACAGGAGGGTGCTAGCGATAATGAAATGGATCTTCTCGTTGGTTCTGATTTGGATACTCTTCTAGCATTACAACTTTTAGAAACCTCGGACTCAGACCTTGAACAACAACAACATAATGACAATTCCATGACTGTAGCGGGCATCGCTCAGATTGGTGGTAAAAGTGGCTTAAAGAAAAAATCAAGAAGGATCCCACAAACGGCCTTTGATGCAATTGACGTTTTCAATGATGCGGTAATGACTGATCTAAAAAAATTAAGATATGACAATCCTGGGCAAAAGAAAAATTACAACCTTCCATTGGAGCAATGGCAAGCCATCCAATCGTTGAGATCTGACGACTCAATAATAATCAAGCCCTCAGACAATGGTGGTAATATTGTTGTCTTCTCTCGTGAACACTACTTGGCAGAAGCTCTCCGCCAATTACAAGACAAAGCTTGTTATTTGCCAACAAATAAAAATGTCTACATTAATTGATACAAAGGTATCATCAACTGTTATTGGGTTGGAGGGAGGAAGGGATGATTGATATGGACGAATATCATTTTTTGTTCTGTGAACATCCTGTCATACCCCCATTCTATCACCTCCCTCAAATTCACAAGCATGCCAGTAGACCCCCAGGTAGACCAATAGTTTCCTCCATCAATAGTTTACTAGAGAATTGCTCTACCTACATTGATTTCTTCCTGGCTCCTTGGGTTAAAGATCTGAGTTCTTTCATAAAAGATAAGGGTGATTTTTTGAGGATCATTGAAGGTGTGGGCTGGGAGGAGGGTATGCTTTTAATCACTTTGGATATCACCAGCCTTTACACGTGTATTGATCACAAGGATGGGACAAAGGCAGTGAAATGGTTCCTCAATAAACGACCCTTGAAATATTTAAAACATAATGAAATGCTGCTAACAATGCTTACTTTCTGCTTGGAAAACAATATTTTTATGTTCTCAGGCCAGCTTTATAAACAGCAACGCGGTACGGCTATGGGCATGTGCTTCGCCCCCCGTTATGCGAATCTTTTTGTTGGCTGGTGGGAGAAGCACGTGGCCTGGAGCGATGTACCTGAAAGATTGATGGACCATATTGTTTTATGGGCACGCTATATCGATGATTTGTTCATCGTATGGAAGGGCAGCCGGCTGGCTGCGGAGAATTATATCGCCTTCCTTAACTGTAATGATTTGAATCTCTATTTTAGCGGATCCATCAGCAGCACCAATGTCTTTTACCTAGACGTGGAAGTTTATATAGAGAATTCTAACATTCTTACTCGTCTGTATAGAAAACCTACAGCGGGTAATGCAGTACTCCACACTAAGAGTGCCCATCCTAAAAGCATGATCCATAACATCCCCTATGGAGAATTACTTCGTCTGAAAAGAAATTGTTCAAACTCTGTAGAATATAATAAAGGAAAAAAAGAGGCTCTACAGAGATTTACCAACAGAGGATATTCCCCTAATATTCTGTCTCAGGCTGTGTCTAAAACGGACCAAATGGAGCGAGTGCAATTATTGATACCTAAGACCTCACAATCAAAATTAACTTCCAAAGTTACTCCAGCCAGAATGATTACCCGATATAACACTAAATCATCTGAAATGGTCCAGGTTTTCAAGAAAAACTGGCATATCCTTAAAACAGATCCTATTTTGAAAAAAGTGATTCCAGACCACCCTCTGATCACATACAGATGGAGTAAATCCATTGGTGATCATTTAGTACCACAGTCACCTCAGGTCACCAATAGGACAAAGCCCTAAGGTGAGAGGCTTTTCCCTTGCCTTAATTGTAAGGCATGCAAACGAAGTCAGAAGGTGTTGGATTTTACTACCCTTGAGCCTGATCTAAGAATTAGGAAGACAAGAAAGATTAATCGTCTTCTGAACTGCAATTCTGATTTTGTAGTATACATCTTGGAATGCCCCTGCTCTAAAAGGTATGTGGGCAGTACCATACATCCCGCAAAGAAACGTATACTTGAGCATATGCGAGCCATCACAAAGAGAGACCAGACATATTCTATGGCTCGTTACTTTGAACAAATGCACAACAGTGATTGCAGTCAATTGCGTTATTTTTGCATCGATCAGGTCCCCAAGAACGAAAGAGGTGGAGACAGAGTTAAAGCTTTAAGAGCTCTAGAATCAAATTACATCATAGATTTACAAACGAAGGTACCGTTAGGTTTGAACATGGATGAATAATTATGGACCCATCTAGATTGATATGAATGCATTTACTTCATCCTTACCTGTCTCCGCCTGCAACTGAAAAAGTCCAGTTCCCTACTATTGCTACAAATGAGAAAACCAATTGACTAATAAGTAGTTTAGTTTCCACTCACAATGTTTACAACATGAATTAGCCCATTCAGGGCTTAATTTTATATCTAATGAATACTCTCAAAGTGGTTTTAAACATGGGGTAAATTGTATTACACAATTTATGTGACATAAAAATATAACAAATGTATTTTTGTATGCACCAGCCACTTATGAAATTAATTACAAGACTAGTTTTGAGAAATATTTTTTATAATTGAAATTGTATATTATATGGTTTTAATGTGAAAAATGTTTTTTAAAAAGAAGGGAGACATTTATACCACTATTTTAACATTTTTACAAATGTATGAAATATGAGAGTATTCAACATGTATTTAAATGTAACAGCTTAAAAGATGTCTAAAGATGGCCACCATGTATTCCATATTCAGTAGCCTGTTTATCAAGCCATCTTTTGTTTCTATGCTTTCAATTTGCACACTGCACTTTTGCACTTTAAAACGCTGTTTTGCACTTGGCCGTGCTGACACAGAGGAAGGCAGATCGCTGAAACGCGTCTGTCAGTGACGGGGGGGAGGGGGGTGATGCACAAATAAAGTTTACATGGATTACGGACCTGCGAGTGCTCTCCTTGTGTTCCGGCTAAAACTGTTGGATCTGTGGCAAAATATATATATATACACCAGCGCACCGGGTGTGTTTTTAAAGTCCTGTATACATACCGGCACATGGTTTGTGTTGAAAAATCTGCACTTCGATGCCACAGAAAATAACTGCTAGTTTAATAACTGAGCGTACATCTATCGGCCCGAACATTGCTGTATTGAGCTTCCATGAAATGAAGGAAGTTTTAGCCTCACAGATGGACTTTTTTCCGCTATATTATAAAATGCAGCATGATGTTTTAATTTGTAATAAGTGTTGCCTAAAGGGTCAGCGCAATGTTTTTTATCTTTAAGAATGTTTTATTTCAGTACCTTTCTTTGAACTAAATTAGGCAACTTCCCTTATTTTGTGCATTGCGTAGTGGTTAGTTTGTGCATAATATCCCCAGTGGGTCGATGTAAATGGAAAGCTGCTCCTCCTGCCATTACCAAGTCCCAACAATGTGAGGCGTCTTCACTAGGGGCAACCTTTCTTGTGTGGTATATTAGCGGCCGGTCCGGTCGCGAAGGCACGCCCGCTGCAGATAAGCGGCTCTGCGGCGCTTGAAATTCAAGGCGCTGTGAGAATGTGAGAGTCAGTCTTGTTGGGACTTGGTAATGGCAGGAGGAGCAGCTTTCCATTTACATCGACCCACTGGGGATATTATAACTTTTAAGAATACGAGCACGGCAGCACCCACTGTGGATTTATTGTGTGGAAATACAAGTACCATGAGGCAATGCTGCACACGCCCACATGGGCGGGACTTGGTGTGATTCAAATAAAGGAGTTCCACAATGGCTGCTGTTGCTTCGTTTGTGCCAGTGAACAAGGACAGAGTGCTGTCCGAAACGCGTTTGGCTTTGGATGCAGGATTTAAGTAGGAAGCTGTCACCACTGCAGCCTGCAAGTTGCACGGAGTAACTCTCTCATGTGAGGCGTCTTCACTAGGAGCAACCTTTCTTGTGTGGTATATATATATATATGTAGCTCTTTGGGGATTTGTCCATCAAATAAGCCGCACTCGAGTCACAGGTAAGCGTATGGGCAGTCGCGCATTCAATTCACCGCACCTGATATAGCCCAACGCATTTCGAGTTATCTCTTCTTCAGGGGCAGTCCTGCCGCTGAGCCTGCACCACCCCGAGAGAAGGGGGCCACTGAGCTCGTGATGTATTGGGCCCATGAGTGGGGCACAGGGCATGGATTGAGGACAGGAGCAAACCGCATGGGATTGAGAGGGCATCCATCCAAGATTTAATTTTCGAACTTCAAATCCCAGAAGGCAACGTGTGGTCTCATAAAGAGCAGCCCATCTGGGCGCCCGATATCGCCAAATCAGGAGAAGATGATTCGCATGCTCTCTTCTGATTGGCCACTGAAGAAGAGATGACTCGAAACGCGTTGGGCTATATCAGGTGCGGTGAATTGAATGCGCGACTGCCCATACCAATAAAAGCAAGTGGGGAAACGCTTACCTGTGACTCGAGTGCAGCTTATTTGATGGACAAATCCCCAAAGAGCTACATATATATATATTCACTGAAAAAACCATAGGTTTTAGGGACAGTTATAGTTAGTTGGACATTTCACTCGTACAAAACCATAGAAATTCCCCGTTATAGTTAGTTCAGCTAACTATAACTCGCGCCCAACAATGCACTGCTGATGACGTCACATATTACATCACTCATGACATGGTCAGTGACATCACTGATGACATCACTGATGACATCTCAAATGACATCACTGATGACATCACTGATGACATCATCCAGTGACTGTGTGTTTCTGTAAAGTTTAAATATGTTTAATATATATAGGGAAAGGCGTATTGAAGAATGAGTGGGTGTATAAGTGTCTGAATTGATGATTTAGTATGTGAGTGACTGACTCTACAAGTGAGTGATTAAACGTATCTTACTGAATGCATGGGTTAGTGACTAAACTGTGTGAATGTCTGTATCCGTCTGTTTGTTGGTGTGTAAGTGGATGCATGGATTTGTGAATAGCTACATGAGTGTCTATATGGGTTATTGATTGGTTCTCTGAGTATCTGTATGGCTGCCTGAGTGTTTGTGTGGGTGGGGTGTGTGTGACTCTGTACATAGATGTGTGAGTGGGTGATTCACTGGGTGCATGATTTCAAGAGTGCATCTGTGATGGACTGCTTGGGTGGGTGAGTGTGTGTATGGGTGTGTTAGTGAGTTAATGTATATCTCAGTGGTACATGTGCGAGTAACTACATATGTAAAAGGCAGTATATATGTGTGTTAGAGTATTTAAATGGCTATAAGTGAGAGTATGTGATAGTGAGAGTGGCTGTATGGATGCGTGTGTGCTTGTATCAGTTATTGTATAAGAGCGTAAGAATGTGCTAGTATTTGTATGAGTAAGTGAGCTGGTGTGTGTATAACTGTATAGGTGAGTAAATGGGTGTGTGATTAATTTTTTGCATGACTGACTAGGTGTGTGAGTACCTCTATGGATGAGTGGCAGTGTGTGAGTGTTTATATAGGTGTATGAGTGCATATGATAGTCCTGTACTGAGTGACTGTAAGTATGAGTGACTGTACGGGTGAGTGAATGGATGTGTGTGTAGACCTAAGAATCAGTGAGTGGGTATGTAGTTTTTGGTGTTGGAGTGTCTATGGTTTTGAGAATGGCAGTCTGTAATTTAGAGTGGGTGTATCAAAAGTTATATTAGGGTGTGAGAAGATGCATGAAATTATCACATGGATGATGTCATCAGTGATGTCATTTGAGATGTCACTGACCATGTCATGAGTGATGTAATATGTGACGTCATCAGCAGTGCATTGCGGGGCGCGAGTTATAGTTAGCTGAACTAACTATAACGGGGGAATTTCTATGGTTTTGTACGAGTGAAATGTCCAACTAACTATAACTGTCCCTAAAACCTATGGTTTTTTCAGTGAATTTCAAAGGTTTTTTAAATGCTAATTTCTAACTATAACGTGTCTGAAACCTATGGTTTTTTCAGTGAATTTCAAAGGTTTTTTAAATGCTAATTTCTAACTATAACGTGCCTGAAACCTATGATTTTTTAAGTGAATTTCAAAGGTTTTTTAAATGCTAGTTTCTAACTATGCCTACAGAGGTAGGACATGTGAAGAAAGAAGAAAAAACGCACAGAAAGAAGCAAAAGATGTGCAGAAAGAACCAACAGAGGAGCAGAAAGAGGCCTTGTTGCAAAATCATCCTGTGCCCACAACTTTTTCAGACGGGTACTGGTGGTAACTGACTCTGACTAACCAGAGCCAGTGCTATGCTAAAAGACACTTAGAATACAGTGAAAACAGCTACATACACTAGGGAACACTATGCGTTGGGGTACCCCTGTGATTAGCATGACCTCCTCTGCAAGTCCCTAGTACATAAAAGGGCAGGGGGATTAAAACTACCTCTTAAAACGCGCTACAGGGCGCGTTTGCACAGTGGTGAAGGGAGGGGGGGCCTGAGGTGACATGTGTGCAAACGCGCCCCGTGGTGCGTTTTAAGTTGCAGGATTAAGTCCCCTTGAATCCTGAGGGTCCCTGGGGCCCAACTAGCACCCCAGGTACCTACAGTTAGGACCACAGAGCTGAGTTGCAGAGAGGCGTTCCGAGGCCACGCACCTTTTTTCACCTCTCTGCAACGCAACTCTGTTGTGCTTACTGAAGGTACCTGGTGGGCTAGTTGGCCCCCAGGGTCCCTCAGGATTCAAAGGGAATTAATTCCCCAACTTAAAACGCACCACAGGGCGTGTTTGCGCACATGTCACCTGAGGCCCCGCCCCCTCCCTTCACCACTGTGCAAACGCGCCCCGTGGAGCGTTTTAAGTTGGGGGATTAGGTCACCTTGAATCCTGAGGGTCCCTGGGGCCCAACTAGCCCACCAGGTACTTCCAGTAAGCACCACAGGCCTGCGTTGCAATGCCTGTAACAAATTGTGCAGTTGTGTTTAGGTAGTGAAGAGGGTCGTGCTGGGGTAGTGTTTTAGGGTTTAGGGTAGTGCAGTGGTGTTTGGGTACTGTAGGGAGTCGTGCTGGGGGAGTGTTTTAGGGTTTAGGGTAGTGCAGTGGTGTTTGGGTAGTGTAGGGGGTCATGCTGGGGGTAGATTTAGGGTTTAGGGTAGTGCAGTGGTGTTTGGGTAGTGTAGGGAGTCGTGCTGGGGGAGTGTTTTAGGTTTTAGGGTAGTGCAGTGGTGTTTGGGTAGTGTAGGGGGTTGTGCTGGGGGTAGTGTTTTAGGGTTTAGGGTAGTGCAGTGGTGTTTGGGTAGTGTAGGGGGTCGTGATGGGGGTAGTGATTTAGGGTAGTGCAGTGGTGTTTGGGTAGTGTAGGGGTACTGCTGGGGGTAGTGTTTTAGGGTTTAGGGTAGTGCAATGGTGTTTGGGTAGTGTAGGGGGTACTGCTGGGGGTAGTGTTTTAGGGTTTAGGGTAGTGCAGTGGTGTTTGGGTAGTGTAGGGGTTTGTGCTGGGGTTAGTTTTTTAGGGTTTAGGGTAGTGCAGTGGTGTTTGGGTAGTGTAGGGGGTAGTGTTTTAGGGTTTAGGGTAGTGCAGTGGTGTTTGTGTAGTGTAGGAGGTCGTGTTTTAGGATTTAGGGTAGTGCAGTGGTCTTTGGGTAGTGTAGGGAGTCGTGCGGGGGTAGTGTTTTAGGGTTTAGGGTAGTGCAGTGGTCTTTGGGTAGTGTAGGGGGTCGTGCGGGGTAGTGTTTTAGGGATTAGGGTAGTGCATTGGTGTTTGGGTAGTGTAGGGGGTCATGCGGGGGTAGTGTTTTAGGGTTTAGGGCAGTGCAGTGGTGTTTGGGTAGTGTAGGGGGTCGTGCTGGGGGAGTGTTTTAGGGTTTAGGGCAGTGCAGTGGTGTTTGGGTAGTGTAGGGGGTCGTGCTGGGGGAGTGTTTTAGGGTTTAGGGCAGTGCAGTGGTGTTCGGGTAGTGTAGGGGGTCATGCTGGGGGGAGTGTTTGAGGGTTTAGGGCAGTGCAGTTGTGTTCGGGTAGTGTAGGGGGTCATGCTGGGGGTATTTTAGGGTTTAGGGTAGTGCAGTGGTGTTCGGGTAGTGTAGGAAGTCGTGCTGGGGGTAGTGTTCTAGGGTTTAGGGCAGTGCAGTGGTGTTCGGGCAGTGTAGGGGGTCGTGCTGGGGGTGGTATTTTAGGGTTTAGGGCAGTGCAGTGGTGTTCGGGCAGTGTAGGGGGTCGTGCTGGGGGTGGTGTTTCAGGGTTTAGGGCAGTGCAGTGGTGTTCGGGCAGTGTAGGGGGTCATGCAGGGGGTGGTGTTTCAGGGTTTAGGGCAGTGCTGTGGTGTTCGGGCAGTGTAGGGGGTCGTGCAGGGGTGGTGTTTCAGGGTTTAGGGCAGTGGTGTTCGGGCAGTGTAGGGGGTCGTGCTGGGGGTGGTGTTTCAGGGTTTGGGGCAGTGCAGTGGTGTTCGAGCAGTAAAGGGGGTCGTGCTGGGGGTGGTGTTTCAGGGTTTAGGGCAGTGCAGTGGTGTTCGGGCAGTGTAGGGGGCGGTGCAGGGGGTGGTGGTTCAGGGTTTAGGGCAGTGCAGTGGTGTTCGGGCAGTGTAGGGGGTCGTGCAGGGGTTGGTGTTTCAGGGTTTAGGGCAGTGCAGTGGTGTTCGGGCAGTGTAGGGGGTCGTGCAGGGGGTGGTGTTTCAGGGTTTAGGGCAGTGCAGTGGTGTTCGGGCAGTGTAGGGGTCCTGCTGGGGCTGGTGTTTCAGGGTTTAGGGCAGTACAGTGGTGTTCGGGCAGTGTAGGGGGTCGTGCTGGGGCTGGTGTTTCAGGGTTTAGGGCAGTGCAGTGGTGTTCGGGCAGTGTAGGGGGTTGTGCTGGGGCTGGTGTTTCAGGGTTTAGGGCAGTGCAGTGGTGTTCGGGCAGTGTAGGTGGTGGTGCTGGGGCTGGTGTTTCAGGGTTTAGGGCAGTGCAGTGGTGCTCGGGCAGTGTAGGGGGTCATGCTGGGGCTGGTGTTTCAGGGTTTAGGGCAGTGCAGTGGTGTTCGGGCAGTGTAGGGGGTCTTGCTGGGGCTGGTGTTTCAGGGTTTAGGGCAGTGCAGTGGTGTTCGGGCAGTGTAGGGGGTCGTGCTGGGGGTGGTGTTTCAGGGTTTAGGGCAGTGCAGTGGTGTTTGGGCAGTGTAGGGGGTCTTGCTGGGGGTGGTGTTTCAGGTTTTAGGGCAGTGGTGTTCAGGCAGTGTAGGGGGTCTTGCTGGGGGTGATGTTTCAGGGTTTAGGGCAGTGCAGTGGTGTTCGGGCAGTGTAGGGGGTCGTGCTGGGGGTGGTGTTTCAGGGTTTAGGGCAGTGCAGTGGTGTTCGGGCAGTGTAGGGGGTGGTGCAGAGGGTGGTGTTTCAGGGTTTAGGGCAGTGCAGTGGTGTTTGGGCAGTGTAGGGGGTCGTGCTGGGGGTGGTGTTTCAGGGTTTAGGGCAGTGCAGTGGTGTTCGGGTAGTGTAGGGTGTCGTGCTGAGGGGTGGTGTTTCAGGGTTTAGGGCAGTGCAGTGGTGTTTGGGCAGGTAGGGGGTCATGCAGGGGGTGGTGTTTCAGAGTTTAGGGCAGTGCAGTGGTGTTTGGGCAGTGTAGGGGGTCGTGCATGGGGTGGTGTTTCAGGGTTTAGGGCAGTGCAGTGGTGTTCGGCCAGTGTAGGTGGTCTTGCTGGGGGTGGTGTTTCAGGGTTTAGTGCAGTGGTGTTCGGGCAGTGTAGGGGGTCGTGCTGGGGGTGGTGTTTCAGGGCAGTGCAGTGGTGTTCCGGCAGTGTAGGGGGTCGTGCAGGGGGTGGTGTTTCAGGGTTTAGGGCAGTTCAGTGGTGTTTGGGCAGTGTAGGGGGTCGTGCTGGGGGTGGTGTTTCAGGGTTTAGGGCAGTGCAGTGGTGTTCGGGCAGTGTAGGGTGTCGTGCTGAGGGGTGGTGTTTCAGGGTTTAGGGCAGTGCAGTGGTGTTCAGGCAGTGTAGGGGGTCGTGCAGGGGGTGGTGATTCAGGGTTTAGGGCAGTGCAGTGGTGTTTGGGCAGTGTAGGGGGTCGTGCAGGGGTGGTGTTTCAGGGTTTAGGGCAGTGCAGTGGTGTTCGGCCAGTGTAGGTGGTCTTGCTGGGGGTGGTGTTTAAGGGTTTAGTGCAGTGGTGTTCGGGCAGTGTAGGGGGTCGTGCTGGGGCTGGTGTTTGAGGGTTTAGGGCAGTGCAGTGGTGTTCGGGCAGTGTAGGGGGTCGTGCTGGGGGTGGTGTTTCAGGGTTTAGGGCAGTGCAGTGGTGTTTGGGCAGTGTAGGGGGTGGTGCAGGGGTGGTGTTTCAGGGTTTAGGGCAGTGCAGTGGTGTTTGGGCAGTGTAGGGGGTCATGCTGGGGGTGGTGTTTCAGGGTTTAGGGCAGTGCAGTGGTGTTCGGGTAGTGTAGGGTGTCGTGCTGAGGGGTGGTGTTTCAGGGTTTAGGGCAGTGCAGTGGTGTTTGGGCAGTGTAGGGGGTCGTGCAGGGGGTGGTGATTCAGGGTTTAGGGCAGTGCAGTGGTGTTTGGGCAGTGTAGGGGGTCGTGCATGGGGGTGGTGTTTCAGGGTTTAGGGCAGTGCAGTGGTGTTCGGCCAGTGTAGGTGGTCTTGCTGGGGGTGGTGTTTCAGGGTTTAGTGCAGTGGTGTTCGGGCAGTGTAGGGGGTCGTGCTGGGGGTGGTGTTTCAGGGTTAGGGCAGTGCAGTGGTGTTCTGGCAGTGTAGGGGGTCGTGCAGGGGGTTGTGTTTCAGGGTTTAGGGCAGTGCAGTGGTGTTCGGGCAGTGTAGGGTGTTGTGCTGAGGGGTGGTATTTCAGGGTTTAGGGCAGTGCAGTGGTGTTCGGGCAGTGTAGGGGGTCGTGCAGGGGGTGGTGTTTCAGGGTTTAGTGCAGTGGTGTTTGGGCAGTGTAGGGGGTCGTGCAGGGGGTGGTGTTTCAGGGTTTAGGGCAGTGCAGTGGTGTTCGGCCAGTGTAGGTGGTCTTGCTGGGGGTGGTGTTTAAGGGTTTAGTGCAGTGGTGTTCAGGCAGTGTAGGGGGTCTTGCTGGGGGTGGTGTTTCAGGGTTTAGGGCAGTGCAGTGGTGTTCGGGCAGTGTAGGGGGTCTTGCTGGGGCTGGTGTTTCAGGGTTTAGGGCAGTGCAGTGGTGTTCGGGCAGTGTAGGGGGTCGTGCTGGGGCTGGTGTTTGAGGGTTTAGGGCAGTGCAGTGGTGTTCGGGCAGTGTAGGGGGTCATGCTGGGGGTGGTGTTTCAGGGTTTAGGGCAGTGCAGTGGTGTTCGGGCAGTGTAGGGGGTCGTGCTGGGGCTGGTGTTTCAGGGTTTTGGGCAGAGCAGTGGTGTTCGGGCAGTGTAGGGGGTCATGCTGGGGGTGGTGTTTCAGGGTTTAGAGCAGTGCAGTGGTGTTCGGGCAGTGTAGGGGGTCTTGCTGGGGGTGGTGTTTCAGGGTTTAGGGCAGTGGTGTTCGGGCAGTGTAGGGGGTCTTGCTGGGGGTGATGTTTCAGGGTTTAGGGCAGTGCAGTGCTGTTCGGGCAGTGTAGGGGGTCTTGCTGGGGGTAGTGTTTCAGGGTTTAGGGCAGTGCAGTAGTGTTCGTGCAGTGTAGGGGGTTGTGCTGGGGGTGGTGTTTCAGGGTTTAGGGCAGTGCAGTAGTGTTCGGGCAGTGTAGGGGGTCGTGCAGGGGGTGGTGTTTCAGGGTTTAGGGCAGTGCAGTGGTGTTCGGGCAGTGTAGGGGGTCGTGATGGGGGTGGTGTTTCAGGGTCTAGGGCAGTGCAGTGGTGTTCGGGCAGTGTAGGGGGTCGTGCAGGGGGTGGTGTTTCAGGGTTTAGGGCAGTGCAGTGGTGTTCGGGCAGTGTAGGGGGTAGTGCTGGGGCTGGTGTTTCAGGGTTTAGGGCAGTGCAGTGGTGTTCGGGCAGTGTAGGGGGTCTTGCTGGGAGTGGTGTTTCAGGGTTTAGGGCAGTGGTGTTCGGGCAGTGTAGGGGGTCTTGCTGGGGGTGATGTTTCAGGGTTTAGGGCAGTGCAGTGGTGTTCGGGCAGTGTAGGGGGTCTTGCTGGGGGTAGTGTTTCAGGGTTTAGGGCAGTGCAGTGGTGTTTGTGCAGTGTAGGGGGTCATGCTGGGGATGGTGTTTCAGGGTTTAGGGCAGTGCAGAAGTGTTCGGGCAGTGTAGGGGGTCGTGCAGGGGGTGGTGTTTCAGGGTTTAGGGCAGTGCAGTGGTGTTCGGGCAGTGTAGGGGGTCGTGCTGGGGGTGGTGTTTCAGGGTTTAGGGCAGTGCAGTGGTGTTCAGGCAGTGTAGAGGGTCGTGCTGGGGGTGGTGTTTCAGGGTTTAGGGCAGTGCAGTGGTGTTCAGGCAGTGTAGGGGGTCGTGCTGAGGCTGGTGTTTCACGGTTTAGGGCAGTGCAGTGGTGTTCGGGCAGTGTAGGCGGTCGTGCTGGGGCTGGTGTTTCAGGGTTTAGGGCAGTGCAGTGGTGTTCGGGCAGTGTAGGGGGTCGTGCTGGGGCTGGTGTTTCAGGGTTTAGGGCAGTGCAGTGGTGCTCGGGCAGTGTAGGGGGTCGTGCTGGGGGTGGTGTTTCAGGGTTTAGGGTAGTGCAGTGGTGTTCGGGCAGTGTAGGGGGTCGTGCTGGGGCTGGTGTTTCAAGGTTTAGGGCAGTGCAGTGGTGTTCGGGCAGTGTAGGGGGTCGTGCTGGGGCTGGTGTTTCAGGGTTTTGGACAGAGCAGTGGTGTTCGGGCAGTGTAGGGGGTCATGCTGGGGGTGGTGTTTCAGGGTTTAGGGCAGTGCAGTGGTGTTCGGGTAGTGTAGGGGGTCGTGCTGGGGGTGGTGTTTCAGGGTTTAGGGCAGTGGTGTTCGGGCAGTGTAGGGGGTCTTGCTGGGGGTGATGTTTCAGGGTTTAGGGCAGTGCAGTGGTGTTCGGGCAGTGTAGGGGGTCTTGCTGGGGGTAGTGTTTCAGGGTTTAGGGCAGTGCAGTGGTGTTCGGGCAGTGTAGGGGGTCGTGCTGGGGGTGGTGTTTCAGGGTTTAGGGCAGTGCAGTGGTGTTCGGGCAGTGTAGGGGTCGTGAAGGGGTGGTGTTTCAGGGTTTAGGGCAGTGCAGTGGTGTTCGGGCAGTGTAGGGGGTCGTGCTAGGGGTGGTGTTTCAGGGTTTAGGGCAGTGCAGTGGTGTTCGGGCAGTGCAGGGGGTCGTGCAGGGGCTGGTGTTTCAGGGTTTAGTGCAGTGGTGTTCGGGCAGTGTAGGGGGTTGTGCTGGGGGTAGTGTTTTAGGGTTTAGGGTAGTGCAGTGGTGCTTGTGTAGGGGGTCGTGCTCGGGGTAGTGTTTTAGGGTTTAGGGTAGTGCAGTGGTGTTTGTGTAGTGTAGGGGGTCAGTGTTTTAGGGTTAGATGCAGTGGTGTTTGGGTAGTGTAGGGGGTCGTGCTGGGGGTAGTGTTTTAGGATTTAGGTTAGTGCAGTTGTGTTTGGGTAGTGTAGGGGGTCGTGCTGGGGGTAGTGTTTTAGGGTAGTGCAGTGGTGTTTGTGTAGTGTAGGGGGTCGTGCTGGGGGTATTGTTTTAGGATTTAGGGTAGTGCAGTGGTGCTTGTGTAGTGTAGGGGGTCGTGCTGGGGGTAGTGTTTTAGGGTTTAGGGTAGTGCAGTGGTGTTTTTGTAGTGTAGGGGGTTCATGTTTTAAGATGCAACGCTCCAATACCTGACCAGTCTGCACTACATAAAACTGCAAAAAAACTAAAAATAAAAAGTGTTTTGCACACTTTTGTCATTGGGCTATATGTGGGCTACATCTGGGTAATATTTGTGCTACATTTGGGCTCTTTTTTCACTGGTGGCCATCTTGGAAGACTTCTTTGTTATGAAGTTTCCTAATTTCCTCATTTACTGCAGTCTCCTCAGTAGGAAATGCTTTCAGTTTTTTACTTTGATTCCATCAAGAAGGCATTCAGATGTGTCTCACATTTGCCATAAATTCAGAATGTTAGCACTCTAGTTGCTCATTAGATCACTGTAGTAAAGCTACTGCTCACCAAGGAGTTAACTGGAAGTCTGCTGCTGGTATTGAAAGTGATTGTTTCAGTCTGCATGTCAGAATTTTCTAATGAAATAGAAGAGGATTTGAGATCTCACTTAAAACATGCCCTAATTTTTCTTTCTGCAGCACTAACCATAATTTCTATTTCAAAAGAACCCCCTCATTTTGTTCCTTTTTAAATTAAATGTTTTAAGTGTTACCGGTTTATTCCAATCAAGATGGCTTCAGGTGTGCCATACTTTTGTCATAAGTAAGGCTGTTAGCGCTCTAGTTGTTCTTTAGAACACTCTGGGAAGCTGCAGTAGAACACAAAGGCATCAACTGGCAGGCTGCTCCTGTTGAAATATAACAGGAAGATATTTGAGATCACACTTGAAACATGTCCTAATTTTTCTTTCTACAGCACTAACCATAATTTCTATGACAAAATGAACCCCCTCATTTTGTTCCTTTTTAAATTAAATGTTTTAAGTGTTACCAGTTTATTCCAATCAAGATGGCTTCAGGTGTGCCATACTTTTGTCATAAGTAAGACTGTTAGCGCTCTAGTTGTTCTTTAGAACACTCTGGGAAGCTGCAGTAGAACACAAAGGCATCAACTGACAGGCTGCTCCTGTTTAAATATAACAGGAAGATATTTGAGATCACACTTGAAACATGTCCTAATTTTTCTTTCCACAGCACTAACCATAATTTCTATGACAAAATTAACCCCATCATTTTGTTCCTTTTTAAATTAAATGTTTTAAGTGTTACCAGTTTATTCCAATCAAGATGGCTTCAGGTGTGCCATACTTTTGTCATAAGTAAGGCTGTTAGCACTCTAGTTGTTCTTTAGAACACTCTGGGAAGCTGCAGTAGAACACAAAGGAATCAACTGACAGTCTCTGGCATTGTTGGATGTACATGTTTTACTGAGAATGTCAGACTTCATTCTCACATGACTGAGAAAGATAATGTGAATTTACAGAAAATATGCTCTCATTTTAGCTTCTGGAGCACCTTCCAAAACTGTATGGGACAAGCATGTGAAAATAGTTTTCTCTCAAACATGATTCATGATATCCCAGCAGAAGGTTTTTCACAGGGTAAAATCACCTTAGAACACACCACAATTCCTGAAATTAGTATGGTACCATCAACAAATGAATTCTAATGTAACTAAAGTTTGGTATCACCCTTTATAGTTCTCCTTTTGGTAACCCTAAAAATCTTCGATTCACTACAATGCATTTCAATAGGGTACTATCATTTATATTGGTCCCAAGATGGCTGCCAGCAATTCCAGGATGAAGTGCTGACAGCCAATCAGATCTCACGATGACATGTGTGGTTAGGCTCCGCCCAGATATATATGTGTTTTTACTTTTGATTTTCTCAGCAACTACTGAACGGATTTACACCATTTAACAAAAGGGTTCTTTCTGAACCAAGAACTACCTCTTTGCCAAATTTGGTGTAATTCCGTTCAGCAGTTCGGGCTGTAGCCTTGCATAAAGTTTCCTATGGGAAATTGATTTTTTGACTCTTATTTTTTAATTTCTCCGCAACTACTGAACGGATTTACACCATTTAACAAAAAGGGTTCTTTCTGAACCAAGAACTACCTCTTTGCCAAATTTGGTGTAATTCCGTTCAGCAGTTCGGGCTGTAGCCGTGTCTAAAGTTTCCTATGGGAAAATGAATGGGGAAAACACGTTTTGGGACCCCCCTTTTTTCTCAGCCCCCGTTTGACGAATCACCCCGACACTTTCAGAGTAGGAGCGGACCGGAGCGGGCCATAAAGTTTGAAAATTTCGCGAAGATACGTCAACCGGCAAGAGAGTTATTTCAAATAGAATGTCACCGATTTCCTATGGAAAATAGGTCCTAACTATAACTATCTACTGGCGACCACCAGTAGATAATATATATATATATATATATATATATATATATATATATATATATATATATATATATATATATATATTATCTACTGGCGGTCGCCAGTAGATAGTTATAGTTAGGACCTATTTTCCATAGGAAATCATGACATTCTATTTGAAATAACTCTTGCGTCGGTTGACGAATCTTTGCGAAATTTTCAAACTTATGGCCCGCTCAGTCTGCTCCTACCTGAAAGTCTCAGAGTGATTCGTCAGCGGGGGCCGAAAAAGGGGTCCCAAAACATGTTTTCCCCATTCATTTTCCCATAGGAAACTTTAGACACGGCTACAGCCCGAACTGCTGAACGGAATTACACCAAATTTGGCAAAGAGGTAGTTCTTGGTTCAAAAGAACCCTTTTTGTTAAATGGTGTAAATCCGTTCAGTAGTTGCTGAGAAAATCAAAAGTAAAAACACATATATATCTGGGCGGAGCCTAACCACACATGTCATCGTGAGATCTGATTGGCTGTCAGCACTTCATCCTGGAATTGCTGGCAGCCATCTTGGGACCAATATAAATGATAGTACCCCATTGAAATGCATTGTAGTGAATCGAAGATTTTGAGGGTTACCAAAAGGAGAACTATAAAGGGTGATAACAGACTTTAGTTACATTAGAATTCATTTGTTGATGGTACCATACTAATTTCAGGAATTGTGGTGTGTTCTAAGGTGATTTTACCCTGTGAAAAACCTTCTGCTGGGATATTATGAATCATGTTTGAGAGAAAACTATTTTCACATGCTTGTCCCATACAGTTTTGGAAGGTGCCCCAGAAGCTAAAATGAGAGCATATTTTCTGTAAATTCACATTATCTTTCTCAGTCATGTGAGAATGAAGTCTGACATTCGCAGTAAAACATGTACATCCAACAAGGGCAGAGACTGTCAGTTGATTCCTTTGTGTTCTACTGCAGCTTCCCAGAGTGTTCTAAAGAACAACTAGAGTGCTAACAGCCTTACTTATGACAAAAGTATGGCACACCTGAAGCCATCTTGATTGGAATAAACTGGTAACACTTAAAACATTTAATTTAAAAGGAACAAAATGATGGGGTTCATCTTGTCATAGAAATTATGGTTAGTGCTCTGGAAAGAAAAATTAGGACATGTTTCAAGTGTGATCTCAAATATCTTCCTGTTATATTTCAACAGGAGCAGCCTGTCAGTTGATGCCTTTGTGTTCTACTGCAGCTTCCCAGAGTGTTCTAAAGAACAACTAGAGCGCTAACAATCTTACTTATGACAAAAGTATGGCACACCTGAAGCCATCTTGATTGGAATAAACTGGTAACACTTAAAACATTTAATTTAAAAAGGAACAAAATGATGGGGTTCATTATATCATAGAAATGATGGTTAGTGCTGTAGAAAGAAAAATTAGGACGTTTCAAGTGTGATCTCAAATATCTTCCTGTTATATTTCAACAGGAGCAGCCTGTCAGTTGATGCCTTTGTGTTCTACTGCAGCTTCCCAGAGTGTTCTAAAGAACAACTAGAGCGCTAACAGTCTTACTTATGACAAAAGTATGGCACACCTGAAGCCATCTTGATTGGAATAAACTGGTAACACTTAAAACATTTAATTTAAAAAGGAACAAAATGAGGGGTTCATTTTACCATAGAAATTATGGTTAGTGCTGTAGAAAGAAAATTAGGACATGTTTTAAGTGAGATCTCAAATATCTTCCTGTTATATTTCAACAGGAGCAGCCTGTCAGTTGATGCCTTTGTGTTCTACTGCAGCTTCCCAGAGTGTTCTAAAGAACAACTAGAGTGCTAACAGCCTTACTTATGACAAAAGTATGGCACACCTGAAGCCATCTTGATTGGAATAAACTGGTAACACTTAAAACATTTAATTTAAAAAGGAACAAAATGAGGGGGTTCATTTTGCCATAGAAATTATGGTTAGTGCTGCAAAAAGAAAATTTAGTGCATGTTTTAAGTGAGATCTCAAATCCTCTTCTATTTCATTAGAAAATTCTGACATGCAGACTGAAACAATCACTTTCAATACCAGCAGTAGACTTCCAGTTAACTCCTTGGTGAGCAGTAGCTTTACTACAGTGATCTAATGAACAACTAGAGTAATAACATTCTGAATTTATGGCAAATGTGTGACACATCTGAATGCCTTCTTGATGGAATCAAAGTAAAAAACTGAAAGCATTTCCTACTGAGGAGACTGCAGTAAATGAGGAAATTAGGAAACTTCATAACAAAGAAGTCTTCCAAGATGGCCACCAGTGAAAAAAGAGCCCAAATGTAGCACAAATATTACCCAGATGTAGCCCACATATAGCCCAATGACAAAAGTGTGCAAAACACTTTTTATTTTTAGTTTTTTTGCAGTTTTATGTAGTGCAGACTGGTCAGGTATTGGAGCGTTGCATTTTAAAACATGACCCCCTACACTACATAAACACCACTGCACTACCCTAAACCCTAAAACACTACCTCAGCACGACCCCCTACACTACACAAGCACCACTGCACTATCCTAAACCCTAAAACACTACCCCAACACCACTGCACTAACCTAAATCCTAAAACACTACCCCCAGCACGACCCCCTACACTACCCAAACACCACTGCACTACCCTAAAACATGACCCCCTACACTACACAAACACCACTGCACTACCCTAAACCCTAAAACACTACCCCCAGCACGACCCCCTACACTACACAAGCACCACTGCACTACCCTAAACCCTAAAACACTACCCCAGCACGACCCCTACACTACACAAACACCACTGCACTACCTTAAACCCTAAAACACTACCCCAGCACGACCCCTACACTACCCAAACACCACTGCACTAACCTAAATCCTAAAACACTACCCCCAGCACGACCCCTACACTACCCAAACACCACTGCACTACCCTAAAACATGACCCCCTACACTACACAAACACCACTGCACTACCCTAAACCTAAAACACTACCCCCAGCACGACCCCTACACTACACAAGCACCACTGCACTACCCTAAACCCTAAAACACTACCCCCAGCACGACCCCCTACACTGCCCGAACACCACTGCACTGCCCTAAACCCTGAAACACCAGCCCCTGCACGACCCCCTACACTGCCCGAACACCACTGCACTGCCCTAAACCCTGAAACACATACCCTAGCACGACCCCCTACACTGCCCGAACACCACTGCACTGCCCTAAACCCTGAAACACCACCCCCTTCACGACCCCCTACACTGCCCGAACACCACTGCACTGCCCTAAACCCTGAAACACCACCCCAGCATGACCCCTACACTGCCCGAACACCACTGCACTGCCCTAAACCCTGAAACACTACCCCCAGCAAGACCTCCTACACTGCCCAAACACCACTGCACTACCCTGAAACATCACCCCCAGCAAGACCCCCTACATTGCCCGAACACCACTGCCCTAAACCCTGAAACACCACCCCCAGCACGACCCCCTACACTGCCCGAACACCACTGCACTGCCCTAAACCCTGAAACACCACCCCCACGAACCCCTACACTGCCCGAACACCACTGCACTGCCCTAAACTCTGAAACACCACCCCCTGCATGACCCCCTACACTGCCCGAACACTACTGCACTGCCCTAAACCCTGAAACACCATCCCCAGCACGACCCCCTACACTGCACGAACACCACTGCACTGCCCTAAACCCTGAAACACTACCCCCAGCAAGACCCCCTACACTGCCCGAACACCACTGCACTGCCCTAAACCCTGAAACACCACCCCCAGCAAGACCCCCTACACTGCCCGAACACCACTGCCCTAAACCCTGAAACACCACCCCCAGCAAGACCCTATACACTGCCCGAACACCACTGCACTGCCCTAAACCCTGAAACACCAGCCCCAGCACGACCCCTACACTGCCAGAACACCACTGCACTGCCCTAAACCCTGAAACACCACCCCTGCACGACCCCCTACACTGCCCGAACACCACTGCACTGCCCTAAACCCTGAAACACCACCCCCAGCATGACCCCCTACACTGCCCGAACACCACTGCACTGCCCTAAACCCTGAAACACCACCCCCTGCACGATCCCCTACACTGCCCGAAAACTACTGCACTGCCCTAAACCCTGAAACACCACCCCTAGCACGACCCCTACACTGCACGAACACCACTGCACTGCCCTAAACCCCGAAACACTACCCCCAGCAAGACCCCCTACACTGCCCGAACACCACTGCCCTAAACCCTGAAACACCACCCCCAGCAAGACCCCCTACACTGCCCGTACACCACTGCACTGCCCTAAACCCTGAAACACCACCCCCAGCATGACCCCCTACACTGCCCGAACACCACTGCACTGCCCTAAACCCTGAAACACCACCCCCAGCACGACCCCCTACACTGCCCGAACACCACTGCACTGCCCTAAACCATGAAACACCAGCCCCAGCACGACCCCTACACTGCCAGAACACTACTGCACTGCCCTAAACCCTGAAACACCACCCCCAGCACGACCCCCTACACTGCCCGAACACCACTGCACTGCCCTAAACCCTGAAACACCAGCCCCAGCACGACCCCCTACACTGCCCGAACACCACTGCACTGCCTAAACCCTGAAACACCAGCCCCAGCACGACCGCCTACACTGCCCAAAAACCACTGCACTGCCCTAAACCCTGAAACACCAGCCCCAGCACGACCCCCTACACTGCCCGAACACCACTGCACTACCCTAGATCCCTCAAACACCAGCCCCAGCACGACCCCCTACACTGCCCGAACACCACTGCACTGCCCTAAACCCTGAAACACCAGCCCCAGCAAGACCCCCTACACTGCCCGAACACCACTGCACTGCCCTAAACCCTGAAACACCACCCCCAGCAAGACCCCCTACACTGCCCGAACACCACTGCACTAAAGCCTGAAACACCACCCCCAGCAAGACCACCTACACTGGCCAAACACCACTGCACTGCCCTAAACCTTGAAACACCACCCCCTGCACGACCCCCTACACTGCCCAAACACCACTGCACTGCCCTAATCCCTGAAACACCACCCCCTGCACGACCCCCTACACTGCCCGAACACCACTGCACTGCCCTAAACCCTGAAACACCACCCCTCAGCACGACACCCTACACTGCCCGAACACCACTGCACTGCCCTAAACCCTGAAACACCACCCTCAGCACGACCCCAACACCACTGCACTGCCCTAAACCCTGAAACACCACCCCCTGCACGACCTCCTACACTGCCAGAACACCACTGCACTGCCCTAAACCCTGAAACACCACCCCCAGCACGACCCCCTACACTGCCCAAACACCACTGCACTGCCCTAAACCCTGAAACATCAACCCCAGCAAGACCCCCTACACTGCCTGAACACCACTGCCCTAAACCCTGAAACACCACCCCTACACTGCACGAACACCACTGCACTGCCCTAAACCCTGAAACACCACCTCCAGCAAAACCCCCTACACTGCCTGAACACCATTGCTCTGCCCTAAATCCTGAAACACTAGCCCCAGCATGACCCCCTACACTGCCCAAATACCACTGCACTGCCCTAAACCCTGAAACACCACCCCC
Organism: Calotriton arnoldi; assembly: GCA_963921515.1. Lineage (NCBI taxonomy): Eukaryota > Metazoa > Chordata > Amphibia > Caudata > Salamandridae > Calotriton > Calotriton arnoldi. The sequence continues at coordinate 376,841 of CAWUFW010003146.1, forward strand.
AGCACGACCCCCTACACTGCCCGAACACCACTGCACTGCCCTAAACCCTGAAACACCAGCCCCAGCAAGACCCCCTACACTGCCCGAACACCACTGCACTGCCCTAGACTCTGAAACACCAGCCCCAGCAAGACCCCTACACTGCCCGAACACCACTGCACTGCCCTAAACCCTGAAACACCAGCCCCAGCATGACCCCCTACACTGCCCGAACACCACTGCACTGCCCTAAACCCTGAAACACCAACCCCAGCACGACCACCTACACTGCCCGAACACCACTGCACTGCCCTAAACCCTGAAACACCAGCCCCAGCACGACCCCCTACACTGCCCGAACACCACTGCACTGCCCTAAACCCTGAAACACCAGCCCCAGCACGACCCCCTACACTGCCCGAACACCACTGTACTGCCCTAAACCCTGAAACCCCACCCCCTGCAGCACCCCTACACTGCCCGAACACCACTGCACTGCCCTAAACCCTGAAACACCACCCCCTGCACCGCCCCCTACACTGCCCGTACACCCCTGCACTGCCCTAAAACCTGAAACACCACCCCCAGCACGACCCCCTTTACTGCTCGAACACCACTGCACTGCCCCAAACCCTGAAACACCACCCCCAGCACGACCCCTACACTGCCCGAACACCACTGCCCTAAACCCTGAAACACCACCCCCTGCACGACCCCCTACACTGCCCGAACACCACTGCACTGCCCTAAACCCTGAAACACCACCCCCTACACTGCCCGAACACCACTGCACTGAACTAAACCCTGAAACACCACCCCCAGCACGATCCCCTACACTGCCCGAACACCACTGCTCTGCCCTAAACCCTAAAATACTACCCCCAGCACAACCCCTACACTACCCGAACACCACTGCACTACCCTAAACCCTAAAATACTACCCCAGCACAACCCCCTACACTACCCGAACACCACTGCACTGCCCTAAACCCTCAAACACTCCCCCAGCATGACCCCCTACACTACCCGAACACCACTGCACTGCCCTAAACCCTCAAACACTCCCCCAGCACGACCCCCTACACTACCCAAACACGACTGCACTGCCCTAAACCCTAAAACACTACCCCCGCATGACCCCTACACTACCCAAACACCAATGCACTACCCTAATCCCTAAAAAACTACCCCCCGCATGACCCCCTACACTACCCTAAACCCTAAAACACTACCCCCGCACGACTCCTTACACTACCCAAAGACCACTGCACTACCCTAAACCCTAAAACACGACCTCCTACACTACACAAACACCACTGCACTACCCTAAACCCTAAAACACTACCCCCTACACTACACAAACACCACTGCACTACCCTAAACCCTAAAACACTACCCCAGCAGTACCCCTACACTACCCAAACACCACTGCACTAACCTAAACCCTAAAACACTACCCCCAGCAGTACCCCCTACACTACCCAAACACCACTGCACTACCCTAAATCACTACCCCCAGCACGACCCCTACACTACCCAAACACCACTGCACTACCCTAAACCCTAAAACACTACCCCCAGCACGACCCCCTACACTACCCAAACACCACTGCACTACCCTAAACCCTAAAACACTCCCCCAGCACGACTCCCTACACTACCCAAACACCACTGCACTACCCTAAACCCTAAATCTACCCCCAGCATGACCCCCTACACTACACAAACACCACTGCACTACCCTAAACCCTAAAACACTACCCCCAGCACGACCCTCTTCACTACCTAAACACAACTGCACAATTTGTTACAGGCGTTGCAACGCAGGCCTGTGGTGCTTACTGGAAGTACCTAGTGGGCTAGTTGGGCCCCAGGGACCCTCAGGATTCAAGGTGACCTAATCCCCCAACTTAAAACGCACCACGGGGCGCGTTTGCACAGTGGTGAAGGGAAGGGGCGGGGCCTCAGGTGACATGTGCGCAAACACGCCCTGTGGTGCGTTTTAAGTTGGGGAATTAATTCCTTTGAATCCTGGGGGACCCTGGGGGCCAACTAGCCCACCAGGTACCTTCAGTAAGCACAACAGAGTTGCGTTGCAGAGAGGTGAAAAAGGTGCGTGGCCTCGGAACGCCTCTCTGCAACTCAGCTCGGTGGTCCTAACTGTAGGTACCTGGGGGCTAGTTGGGCCCCAGGGACCCTCAGAATTCAAGGGGACTTAATCCCGCAACTTAAAACGCGCCACGGGTGCGTTTGCACACATGTCACCTCAGGCCCCCCTCCCTTCACCACTGTGCAAACGCGCCCTGTAGCGCGTTTTAAGAGGTAGTTTTAATCCCCCTGCCCTATTATGTACTAGGGACTTGCAGAGGAGGTCATGCTAATCACAGGGGTACCCCAACGCATAGTGTTCCCTAGTGTATGTAGGTGTTTTCACTGTATTCTAAGTGTCTTTTAGCATAGCACTGGCTTTGGTTAGTCAGAGTCAGTTACCACCAGTACCCGTCTGAAAAAGTTGTGGGCACAGGATGATTTTGCAACAAGGCCTCTTTCTGCTCCTCTGTTGGTTCTTTCTGCACATCTTTTGCTTCTTTCTGTGCGTTTTTTCTTCTTTCTTCACATGTCCTACCTCTGTAGGCATAGTTAGAAACTAGCATTTAAAAAAACCTTTGAAATTCACTTAAAAAATCATAGGTTTCAAGCACGTTATAGTTAGAAATTAGCATTTAAAAAACCTTTGAAATTCACTGAAAAAACCATAGGTTTCAGACACGTTATAGTTAGAAATTAGCATTTAAAAAACCTTTGAAATTCACTGAAAAAACCATAGGTTTTAGGGACAGTTATAGTTAGTTGGACATTTCACTCGTACAAAACCATAGAAATTCCCCCGTTATAGTTAGTTCAGCTAACTATAACTCGCGCCCAGCAATGCACTGCTGATGACGTCACATATTACATCACTCATGACATGGTCAGTGACATCACTGATGACATCACTGATGACATCTCAAATGACATCACTGATGACATCATCCATGTGATAATTTCATGCATCTTCTCACACCCTAATATAACTTTTGATACACCCACTCTAAATTACAGACTGCCATTCTCAAAACCATAGACACTCCAACACCAAAAACTACATACCCACTCCCTGATTCTTAGGTCTACACACACATCCACTCACTTACCCGTACAGTCACTCATACTTAGTCACTCAGTACAGGACTATCATATGCACTCATACACCTATATAAACACTCACACACCGCCACTCATCCATAGAGGTACTCGCACACCTAGTCAGTCATGCAAAAAACTTAATCACACACCCATTTACTCACCTATACAGTTATACACACACCAGCTCACTTACTCATACAAATACTAGCACATTCTTACGCTCTTATACAATCACTGATACAAGTACACACTCATCCATACAGCCACTCTCACAATCACACACTCTCACTTATAGCCATTTATATACTCCAACACACATATATACTGCCTTTCACATATGTAGTTACTCACACATGTACCACTGAGATATACATTCAATCACTAACACGCCCATACACACACTCACCCACCCATACAGTCCATCACAGATGCACTCTTGAAACCATGCACCCAGTGAATCACCAACTCACACATCTATGCACAGAGTCACACACACCCCACCCACACAAACACTCAGGCACCCATACAGATACTCAGACAATCAATCAATAACCCATGTAGACACTCATGTAGCTATTCAGAAAGCCATGCAGCCGCTTACAAACCAACAGACAGACGGATACAGACATACACACAGTTTAGTCACTAACTCATGCATTCAGTAAGATACATTTAATCACTCACTTGTAGAGTCAGTCACTCACGTACTAAATCATCCATTCAGACACTTATACACCCACTCATTCTTCAATACGCCTTTCCCTATATATATTAAACATATTTAAACTTTACAGAAACACACAGTCACCGGATGATGTCATCAGTGATGTCATCAGTGATGTCATTTGAGATGTCATCAGTGATGTCATCAGTGATGTCACTGACCATGTCATGAGTGATGTAATATGTGACGTCATCAGCAGTGCATTGTGGGGCGCGAGTTATAGTTAGCTGAACTAACTATAACGGGGGAATTTCTATGGTTTTGTACGAGTGAAATGTCCAACTAACTATAACTGTCCCTAAAACCTATGGTTTTTTCAGTGAATATATATATATATAGATATAGATATAGATATAGATATACACAGTTATAGTTAGGACCATGTTTCCATAGGAAAAGCTTTTTTTGATTTGCCTATATCTTTGGTGCCATTTGACGAATCTTCACGAACTTTTCCAAAAAAGGGTGTTGCTGACTCTTGTTGTGCATGAAAAGTTTCGGGGCGATGTTGTCAAGCAGGGAACAAGAAAAAGTCGGGGTCAAAAAAAGTGTGTTTCCAATGTCAATCGCCATAGGGATTTTGAACGCGACTACAGTCTAAACCGCTGGACGGAAATACACCAAATTTGTCAGAACGGTATCTCTTGGCCCAGAAAGAGTGATGTTTGTTGTTTGGTGTAAGTCCATTCAGTAGTTTTTGAGTTATTGAAAGAAATCCAAATTTGGATAATTGGATATCTAGGTCAGCAAACCCTGCCGATCTTGTGCTGAGATCGGATTGGCTGTGAATACTTCAACCAGGAAGTCTTGGCAGCCATCTTGGGACTAGGCTTCACCTGAGTCCCAGAAAAAAAAAGTTAAAAAAAGGGGGCAGTGTAGGAATACCCTGACCCCTTAGCTCTGCATGTGGGATCCCAGAGGGACCCCGCCAGGGCAAAAAAATATTTTTCTGGTTAAACTTTTGCCAAAATTTACAGAGAATCTGCGAATCCGAAAAAACCCAATTGCGTGTTCCCACGCTTGCTTTTTAAAAAGCCCCTGGGAGGCATTCTTTTTCAAAAAGGGGGGGCACACGGGGCACCCCTCCTAAGGATCATTGCTAAAGGAGGGGGGCCGTGCAGACCCCCCTCCTGGGCTTGCTCAAAGCCCCGGGGACCATCACCTCCCTGGGACTTTCATTTTAATTATGGAAGGGGGCTATGTGGACCCTCCTCCTGGCTTATTACAAGCCCCGGGAACCATCGCCTCCCCGGAGCCTACATAATAAACAATACTAGGAGAAGGCCATGCAGCCCCCCTTCCAGCCCATAGACAGCCCGAGAGATCACCACCTGCCCGGGGCTGGCCTGTGCTCACAAAAGTAGGGGGGCCACGTGGCCCCCCTCCTGGAGCCATATATGGCCCTGAGGACCACCACCCCCCAGGGCTGGCTCCTGCTATGTCCTGTGTACCTACTCTAGGGACATAGCTGTTTGCTGTGACTTGGCAGGAGCTTTGACAGCTTCCACCAATTCAGAGCAAATACGTACAGTGATGTAATTTGAGATGTCATCAGTGATGTCAAGAGTGATGTTATTGACCATGTCATGAGTGATGTAATATGTGATATCGTAAGCAGTGCATTGCGGGGGATAAAGTTATAGTTAGTTCAGGTAATTGTAACTGCTGAATTTTACTGGTTTTATATGATTGAAATCCATGCCTAACTATAACATTTCTCTAACCTTTGTTTTTTTCGGTGAATTTCTTAGGTTTTTTAAATTCTAGTTCCTAACTATAACTTCCCTGTAACCTTTGTTTTTTTCAGTTAATTCTAGGACTTTTTTAATGCCAAGTAAGATGCCCATTGTAATTTTTAGTTGGGAGGCGTTGGATGCAGGGCCTGGCCTGGCATTGTGCTCCCCCACCCAAGTTTGCTGCTCCTGACCCCCTCCTCCTTGCCATCCATTGTCCAAGTCCATGCCCCTGTTCCCTTGTTACAGCTCTGTGTGGCTGTTCTGCCACTGCCATTCCTGCCTGCCCTGAACAGTTAGCTTGCTGCCCATCCACCTCCTCCCTACCCTCTGTTGTCCGAGTCAATACACCATCAAACTCCCTCCAGCCCTGCATGGTCGGATGTGCTGCCACTGCCCTCCATTTAGCTTGATGTCCCTGCCCACTCATCCTGTCCTCCATTGCCCAATTATATTGCCCATCACTGCCATCCTGCTTAGCCTCTGTGCTTAGCTTTTGCTGCCCCTACTCTCCTTCCCCTGTCCTCCGATGTGTGTGTGCATGCCCCAGCTCCCTCCTTTTTTTCCACCATGTTCCATTGACCTGCCACTGCCCCTCCTATCTACTCTTGAGTGTTCTGTTGAGCTGCCGCTGCCCCTCGCATCTGCCTAGCATGGTCAGATGGGTGCGGCCTGTCCCTGCCACCTCTGCTCAGCCTGTCCAAGTTCCATGCCTCTATCCCCTCCCTCCTGTCATCCATGGTCCATTTTCCTGCCACACCGTTCTGGCCTCATGCTCTGTCATGCTTCGACTGCTCCTCCTGCCTGCCCTGGGATTTCTGTTCCCTGCCCTCTTTTGTCTGTGTCTTTTGTCTGTGTCTAGCCCATCCCCCTTCCGTCTGTCCTCAATAGGTCCATTGTGCTTGCCCCCGCCCTTCATCGTCCGTTATGCTGCAACTGTCCCTCCTGTTTGTCCGATATGGTCAGCTTGCTGCCCTTGCCTCTTTCCCCTCTGCTCTCTGTTGTCCATGTGCATGGCCCTGTGGAGGCGACTGCGTTGACTTGCCATTTCATGATCAGTTGGCTGCCGAGAATGATGCAGAGGATGCATGCATGGTTGGTCATTATGGGTGTAGGATTAAGTTCTGCAGGCCACCAGCTGTGGTCCCATGTGAAGGTGTGCTTCCCAAAGATCAATACTTCAGTCTTGTCGAAGTTGAGTTGGAGGCAGTTGTCTCTCATCCATTTTGCTACGTTGGTTCATGTTGTTGCAGAAGATTGTTTTAGTACTGGAGGGGTCTTCGGTGAGCGAGAGGATCAGTTGAGTGTCATCTGCATAGGAAATTATGCTAAGTCTGTGGATCTGACAACATCTGCGAGGGGAGTCATGTAGATGTTGAACAGGGTGGGGCTGAGGGATGATCCTTATGGAACGCCGCACTTGATGTCTTTGGGTGCGGAGGTGAAGGGAGGCAGTCGGATGCTCTGTGTGTGTCCTGTAAGGAAGGAGGAGATCCACTTCAGGGCATCTTGCAATGTGTCTATGTTGTAGAGGCTGTTGATGAGGGTGTTGTTGGAGACTGTGTCGAACGCAGCGGAGAGGTTGAAGAGGATCAGGGCCACAGTTTATCCATGGTCGAGGAGTTTTCTGATGTCATCTATGGCAGTAATCAGCGCTGTCTCAGTGCTGTGGTTGTCACAGAATCCTGATTGTGAGGTATCCAGTAAGACGTTTTGTTCCAGGAATTAGTTGAGCTTCTTGTTAATGGCTTTCTCGAGAACTGTGGCCAGGTAGGGGAGCAGGTAGATCGGACAATAATTTTTGAGATTGCTGTGGTCAACAGATGCTTTCTTTAGGAGGGTTCTGACATCTGTTTGTTTCCATCTGTCCGGGAAGGTTGCTATGGAGATGGAGGTATTGAGGATGCTGGTGAGTTGTGTGCTGATTGGGTTCCATGCAAGGTTGTAGAGGTGGTGGGGGCAGGGGTCAGTGGGTGCCCCGGAGTGCATGGAAGATATGAATGCTGAGGTTGTCAGGGAGGTGAGCGGAGACCAGGTGGTAATAGTTTGGCTGATGTTCTCTGGTTGGTTGAGGTCGTTGGGGTTGAGGGTGGCGGGTGACGGGTTGGAGGTTGAAATTGTTGTAGATGTTACTCTGCTAGTAGTCTGAGGGTGGTGGGTGGTAGTTGGATGGTGTTCTCTGTAACTGTCGGGTTGTAGAATTCTATGGAGGCCTCCGGTTGAGAGGTGGTGAGGGCCTGTGATCACTGAGTTTTGGTGACCTTGCGCCAGCAAGAGGGTGCCTCTTATTGTGGTCCTCACTTGAGCTTGTAGTAGGAGGGTGAGGTGTTCCATGAGAGGTGTGAAATAGTTGTTGGTGATGGTGCATCTGATGTGCAATCCTTCCCTATTGCTTTCCATGGTGCTGCACTGCCATCCTGCTTGCCCTGTGTGGTGTAATGTGCTGCTGCAATCCCTGAGAAATGCCTGCCCTGTAAGGTCAGTTTGGTGCCCCTGCCCATCTCCCTCCTTCTCTTTGTTATCCGAGAACATGCCCCTACCCCATTCCTCCTGCCCTTCGTGGTCCAATGTACCCTACTTGCCAACGTTTTGAACTTGGTAAGAGGGAGATTTTGAAATAAAATACCTGGGGAATTGGTTTTCCTTATTGACTAACATTGAAAAAGAGAGAGTTTAGGCAGGTGACAGATAAAATAAAACGCTTTTGGGCTTAAAAACATCGGGAGTCTCCTGCCTGAATCAGGTCTGTTGCCATGTATGGTTGTACTGCCACTGCCTCTTCCTTCTGCCCTCAATGGCCTTTTAAATTGCCACAGCATCTCTTGCCTATCCTGCATGGTTGGTTTGTTGCTCCTGCCCCCCCTTTCATCTACCCTCCATGGTCCGTTGTGCTGCCACTGCCCCTCCTACCTGCCTAGTGTAGTCAACTTGTTGCTTCTGCACCCTCCTCCATCAGAGGGTCTTATTCCTATAGAAAACATGGTTAGTGCTCTAAACAACTAAAATGAGGACACATTTTCTATAATTGTTTTGAAGCTCTCTAATTTCCTCATTTACTGCAGTATTCTCAGTAGAAAATGTTTTCTGTTTTCCATCAAGCTGGCATTCAGATGTGCCACACTTTTGGCATAATTCAGAATCTTAGCACTCTAGTTGCTCATTAGAACACTGTAGTAAAGCTGCAGATCACCAGGGAGTTAACTGGCAGTGTGGTGCTGGTGTTGAAAATGCATGTTTCAGTCTGCATGTCAGAAAGGAAGATATTATAGATCTCACTCAAAATGTATCCTAAGTTTTCTTTTTACAGCACTAACCATAATTTCTACGACAAACTGAACCCCCTCATTTTATTCCTTTCTAAATACATTTTTTTAAGTTTTATCATTTTGATTCAATCAAGATGGCTTCTGTTGTGCCATACCTTTGTCATAAGTAACACTGTCAGTGCTCTGGTTGTTCTTTAGAACACTCGGGGAAGCTGCAATAGAACACAAGGGAATCAACTGACAGGCTGCTCCTGTTTGAAGTACATGATTTACTGAGAATGTCAGGCTTCATTCTCATAAGGCTGCGAAAGATAGTGTGAATTTACAGACAATATGCTCTCATTTAAGGTTCCGGAGTACCTCCATACCCTCTGTGAGAAAATCATGAGAAAACAGTTTTCTCTCAAACATGATTGATTAAACCCCAGCAGAAGGCTTTTTTCACAGGGTAAAATAACTTTAGAACACACCATAATTCCTAAAATTAGTATGGTATCATAAACAAATCATTTATACTGCAACTAAAATCTGTTATCACCCTTTATACGTTCTCCTTTTTGCGACGCTCAAAATCTGCCCTTCACTACAGTGCATTTCAATGGGGTGCTATCATGTATATTGGTCCCAAGATGGCTGTCAGCACTTCCTGGATGAAGTGTTGGCAGCCAATTAGATCCCACCATGAAACAGGGCTTAGGCTCCGCCCAGATATACAAACTTGAATTTCCTTTAATATCTCAAAAACTACTGAATAGATGTACACCAAATAACAAAAAGTGTGCTCTCTAGACCAAGGGCCACCTTTCCGCCAAGTCTGGTGTAATTCCGTCCAGAGGTTCGGGCTGTAGTTGTGTCTAAAATCTCCATGGAAATTAACATGGGAAACACACTTTTTTTACCTCCCCTTTTTCTCGGCCCAGACTTGATAGATCACCCCGAAGCACAACTAGATTCATAGGAAGGGATCGACAGAGCAGGACGCAGGAGAGGGCACCGGACGGGGAAGCAGAAGCTGACCCACCCCGGGATACGAGGAGGAGGAGGAGAGTCCCAAGACCTGGTGCGAGGACTGGTGGTCTGCCCTGGAGGATGCTGGAGAGCTGCCACAACTGAGGAAAGATGCAGCATAACGGGTGAGTCCCAGGGGCACCAGAGTCAGGGACTGTTGTTGGGTAGAGGGTGGAAGGGGGGTACAGTTTTTTAGGAGTTTTGGTTTTCAGGTTTTCATGGTATTTACCCCACACACCATATTTTGCTTTGCAATACAAATCCCAGAAGACACTGGGTGTCATGGAAATAATGAGAGAGTGGATAGCATGAAGCCGCTCCCAGATAAATGACCTGGAATACGTGGTGTTTGCTACAGTACGAGGATGAAAATAAAGCTGTTTCTCCCACAATCCCCCCCTGGGAATTTCAAGACTAACCCATTGAATCTTACAGGGACAATATAACCCTTTTGGAGAAGATGGAGAGGATATCTGTCCTTCCTCTTATTTTCTTTTTTTCACATTCTTTTCTTCGTCTTGAGCACAACAGTGTATGGTGACTGGTTGTCATTATCCTCACACTGTATACATACTTACCACTGTTTACTTTCTCCTAGATTCCGGGTTCCACACCACTCACAGACGACCTACGAAAGAGAAAGACAAGATTATTAAACCATCATAAACTCCTGGAGTGGAGACACCATATCCACATCATTTATTTTCTATATGCCAAGCTTGAAATAAAATCATTGCTAAACAAACCCAGCCTCCTCATTTATACATCCACCCTAGCCTCTTACACATATATATATTATTTTCTCCCTTCCAAGATATCACTCATGTCATGTAGTAGAACTTATCTCTGTTTTCTATGATTGTACAGTGCACTATGGGTGAATCAAGTAGTATTTATGATGTAAATCCAACATGGCACATTATTGTAAGCAAGGTTGTGGTGTGCAACCGAAACGCATCAATTTGCCCTCTTGCCACAAAATAAATTTGCAACTTATAAAGCAGCCTGTAGTGCCGTATTCGTGTTCATACTGGGAGCCGAGAGTTATATGTATTTGGCACATGTGTGGAGGCGCCTGTTGAGCGGCACCCCTGAAGTTCAGTAAGCGTGCCTGCTTCAATCAATCACACAGAATTTGTAAAGTACAACACTGTCATCCCTAGGAGTATCTGGGCGCTGTGTGTCTCCTTCGAAGAGCCTGGTATTGAGTCTTTTTCTGAAATCTGCCAGCAGGGAGGCTGTGTGGAGCTGGAGGGGCAGGTTGTTCCAGGACTTGGCAGCGATATAGGGGAGGAGTGGCCACCATTGCCGCTACAACAGATGCAGAGTGTGTGAGTGAAGGTGAGTGAAGAGGCACGCAGGTGTCCAAAGGGTTGGTGGAAGTTCAGTCGATGGTTGATGTAGGCAGGTCCAAGGTCGTGGAGGGCTTTGTAGGCTTGCATGAGGATCCTGAACAGGCATCTCTTCTGGATGGGGTGCCAGTGATGGTCTCTCAGGTGGGGGCGATATGGGTTCATTTGGAGAGGTTCTAGGATGAGTCTGGCTGCAGTGTTCTGTATGGTCTTGAGTCTTCTGAGGAGCTGGGTGGAAATGCTGGCAGAGAGGGTGTTACGGTAGTCGAGGCGGCTGGTGACGAAGGACTGAGTGACGGTCTTTCTGGTGTTGGTTGGGATCCATCTGAAGATTCTGCAAAGAATGCGTAGTGTGTGGAAGCAGGAGGAGGTGACTGAATTGACTTGTCGTTTCCTGATCAGTTGGCTGTCGAGGATGATGCTGAGGTTGCGTGCATCGTTCAGTGTGGGTGTAGGACTGAGTACTACAGGCCACTTGCTCTGGTCCCATGTAGAGGTGTTCTTCCAAATGGTCAGTACTTCAGTCTTGTCGAAGTTGAGTTGGCTGCAGTTGTCTCTCATCCATTTGGCGATGTTGGTCATGTTGTTGCAGAAGATGGTTTTTGCACTGGAGGGGTCTTCGGTGAGCGGGAGGATCAGTTGAGTGTTGTCTGCATAGAAAATTATGTTGAGTCTGTGGGATCTGATGCACATCTGCGAGTGGGGGCATGTAGATGTTGAACAGGGGAGGGCTGAGGGATGATCCTTTCGGAACACTGCATATGATGTCTTTGGGTGCTGAGGTGAAGAGAGGCAGTTGGATGCTCTGTGTGCATCCTGTAAGGAAGGAGGCCATCCACTTCAGGGCATCTTGAAATATGCCTATGTTGTAGAGTCTGTTGATGAGGGTGTTGTGGGAGACGGTGTCAAACACCGCAGAAAGGTGAGGAGGATCAGGGCCACAGTTTCTCCACGGTTGAGGAGTTTTCTGATGTCATCTGTGGCAGCAATCAGTGTGGTCTCAGTGCTGTGGTTGGCACAGAATCCTGATTGTGAGGCATCCAGAAGGTGGTTTTGTTCCAGGAATTCGTTGAACTGTTTGTTGATGGCTTTCTTGAGTACTTTGGCTTGGGAGGGGAGCAGGTTGATTGGACGATAATTTTTGAGATCGCTGGGGTCATCAGAGGCTTTCCTTAGGAGGGGTCTGACATCTGCGTGTTTCCATGTTTCTGGGAAAGTTGCTTTGGAGATGGAGGTGTTGAGGATGCTGGTGAGTTGTGTGCTGATTGGGTTCATTACAAGGTTGTACAGGTGGTGGGGGCAGGGGTGGGTGGCTGCCCCGGAGTGGATGGAAGACATAATGGCTGAGGTGGTCAGGGAGGTGAGCGGAGACCAAGTGGTAATGGTTTGGCTGATGTTTGCTGGTTGGTTGAGGTCATTTGGGTTGGGGTTGAGGTTGGCGGGTTGGACATTGAAATTGTTGTAGATGTTGCGATGGAAATAGTCTGAGAGGCTGTCACAGAGTTCTTAGGAGGGGTGGATGGTGTTCTCTGTACCTGTTGGGTTAGAGAATTATTTGACTATTTTGAAGAGTTCCTTTGTGTGGTTGGCTGTGGAGTCTATACAGTAGGTGATGGCTGCTTTCTTGGCTTCCTTGATGTGCTTATGATAGTTGTTGAAGGCTGTTTTGTGAACTGCTCTGTCAGCAGGGTTCTTGGTGGCATACCATCATTTCTCCAGTTGGTGGCAGTTGCGCTTGGTGGTTCTGAGTTCTGGGGTGTACCAGCTGGCATGTTTGGAGGTCTTTTTGGACTTTGTATGTTTCTGTGGGGTGACTCTGTGGTGCTGTCGGAGATCCAGGTGGCAAAGTTCTGGACAACCTAGTCAAGGTATGTTGAGGCCTCGGGTTGAGAGGTGGTGAGGGCCTGTGACCACTGAGTTTTGCTGACCTTGCTCCAGCTGTGGTGGGGGGAGGTCTGATGGTGTGCTGGGCATCGGTGATGATGAAGTGTACATTAGTGTGGTCAGTCCAGTTAAGTTCTGTGGTGTGGCTGAATTTTATTCTGTCACTGGAGGTGAAAATGGGGTCAAGTGTGTTTCCGGCCTTGTGCAGGGGTTCGGTGACCAGTTGGGTGAGGCCAATGTTGTTGAGCTTCTCCAGGAGGGCAGTATAGTTGGTGTTGTTGCGGTGATCATGGTGGAAATTGAGGTTGGTGAGTACGACGTAGTGGTGTGAGCCGATTACTAGGGAGGCAATGAGGTTGGGGATGGCCTCACAGAAAGTTCGAGGTCCTGGGGGTCTGGAGACAAAGTTGCCTCTTATCATGGTCTTCACTTGAGTTTGCTGTAGGAAGGTGAGGTGTTTCATGAGATGTGTGGAATAGTCGTTGGTGATGGTGGAGGTGATGGTTTCCTTGAAGATGATGGCAGTACATCAGCCTTGTTTGTTGGCGCGATCTCATTGTATTATCTCGTAGCCTTCGCAACTGGGGGTGGTGATGTCGGGGTTCAAGGAGGGATTGAGCCATGTTTCAGTGATGAAGGCAACGTCTGTGGAGACGGTGGTGATGGTGTCCCAGATTTCTGTGGCATGATTGCAGAGTGAGCGGGCATTGAGCCAGATACAATGGAGTGGTTACTGGGTGTTCTTGGTCTTGTGGGCAGGAGTGGCGCAGGATCTTTTGTAGATTATGTTGCAGGAGAAGTGGCAGTTCCGGCAGAAGATGGGTCCTTTGGTGGATCATGGGGAAGAGAAGATGCAGCTGTTGTTTCAGTGTCCGAGGTCCAGTTCCAGGAGTTCCTTGGCAGTGTGACATCTGGTGGCAGGAGGGCCAGGGGTCCTGGTTCTTGCCGTTGTCCAACTGGTGGTGTATTGAAAGCGCACTTGCTGCGTGTGTCCACTGTGTGGCCGTGCAGTGGCTTCCATTAAAGGTCATGGTAGGTGGTCCTGGGAGCCGGGCAAGGACCTGGAACACGCAGTATGGGGGCTGGGACAGAAGCCAGCGTAGTGACCGGGCAGGGGGAGCGGCAGCGCAGGGGCAGGACTGCAGGCAGCACAGAGACCAGGCAGGAGGAGCAGCAGAGCAGGGACAGCAAGCAGCACAGGGGACCTGGACAGCAGGCATCACAGTGATCAGTCAGGGGTAGCAGCAATGCAAGAGCAGGGACAGGGAAAGCAGGCAGCGTAGGGACTGGGCAGGTGTAGCAGAAGTGCAGGGGCAGGGACAGCAGGCAGCGCAGATACCTGGACAGCAGGCAGTGCAGAGACTGGGCTGTGGTACCAGCAGCGCAGGGACAGGGATAGCAGGCAGCGCAGGGACCTGGACAGCAGGCAACGCAGTGATAAGGCAGGGGTAGCAGCAGGGCATGGACAGCAGGCAGAGCAGTGACCGGGCAGAGGTAGCAGCAAGTCAGGGGCAGGGATGGCAGGCAGCTCAGGGACTTGGACAGCAGACAGTGCAGTGACCGGGCAGGGGTAGCAGCAGGGCAGGGACCTGGACAGTAGGCAGCTCAGTGACCGGGCAGGCGTAGCAGCAGGGCAGGGACCTTGACAGCAGGCAGCTCAGTGACTGGGCAGGTGCAGCAGCAGTGCAGGGTCAAGGACTGCAGGCAGTGCAAGGACCTGGACAGCAAGCAGCGCAGTGGCAGGGCAATGGTAGCAGCAGTGCAAGCGCAGGGACAGCAGGCAGCGCAGGGGCATGGACAGAGCAGTTACTGGTCAGGGGTAGCAGCAGTATAGGAACCTGGACAGCAGGCAGCACGTTGACAGGGCATGGGTAGCAGCAGTACAGGTGGAGGCACGTTACCTTTGCTGGGGTCAGACGAAAGAGGGGTGGCCCAGCAATGGGGGAGACAGTATCTGGATATGAGGCTGGAGGGGCATGGGTAGAACCAGCAGGAACTTGTCCAGGCTCTCCTTCTAGCAGCAGAGGCTGCTGGGAGCTGTAGTCCAATGGAGGGTCAGCTGGAACCTCCGCCGTACTTGATCCGCACCAAAGAAGCAGATTGACAACTAATGTGCCCTCTGTAGACCTCGCTTTACACTACAATCGAAGGTAGGATTAGTGTAGAGGGAGTCAGAGGAACCCCCCAGCACCACCGTTCACCTTGGATATATATGGATTAGCGTGGCCACGGGAGTCAGTTACGACGCATTACTGCCCACTAAGCTAGTGGTTGTGCTGACGGCTACTTGTGAAAAGTGCATTTACATTTGAAATTGATGGCTATGAGTGAGGAGAAGTGCACCGAGAGAGAGCAGGCAGCCCTGGATCTATTCACTTAAAGTGGAAGTGCAAATCTACCGAGCACGAACGCTACAGGAGGGGCTCCTAATAGTCTTTGGCAAAAACTCCAGCTGCTTGAGAAATTAAAAAAGCATAAACTGTTGTGCTGGTGGGAGAGTGCATCCCTCAAATAGTATGTAGAAGTGGAGCGAGTACCACAAGTTCTCCGGATTATGATTATACCTATATATGAGAACCCCCACCTGGACCTATTGAAAGAGTGGGCGGAACATAATGCCCAGAATCCAAGATATGCTCAAGATTCTTACCTAGTATGCGAGTTAGAAAGGGTGGAAGATTAAAAGAAAATCAAGGAACTTAATGTGGAAATAGATAAAGATCGAGACACAGAGAAAGTTTCCATAGTGCCATTATATGCAACATCCCCACCCACAGTCTGAGCATGCAAGAATAAATGAATACACAACACAACTTTTGTTTGGGAAAACATTGCTGCAGGTTTATTCCATTCAACAGTATGCAATATGGTGGGTTATCTTACGGGCAATCCAAGGGCAGGCAGCTGTAACCAACCTATGCAGCCCTGCCCGCCTGATGAGCCAAGCACTGTGGAGAACCCAATCAGTGCTACACCTTATGGGGTAATCCTCTTTCCGGATCACGTGACTCATTGGTCCCTTATTACTCACGCCCCTTTCAGGGCGGAGCGTAGCAAGGCAAGCCCCCGGTAGTTCAGGCCCACAACCGCCCGAAGGACTAACGGGGCGCCGACATGGTTTTCCAGGAACCTGCCCTGAGGCTCCTGGGATATGGCTCTGGCACCCCTATTGTGCTCCTGCAGAGGTACCCTTCTGTACCCATCTGCTTCCAGATCGCCCTGTAACTCTGCCTGCAACACAAATAAAAACATTACTATGTTCCATGTATCATGCCTGCCACCCCCACGCCGGGTATGCAGTAGGGTGGGAGACGGCGTGGCTGGCGCAAAGAGGACGCCAAGATGGCCGGGGGAGGCATAAGTACCCTCCCCTGACCTCGGCGCGCCGGAAGTGACGCGCCTCGCGCGCCAAGGCGAGAGTACTCCTCCCTGAGTCCAATCGCTATCAGGGGTGTGTATGTGCCCAAATGGCACTAAAGGGCCGCCCTTTTAGGGTGGCCCCCTGCGGGGGCCGCGGGCAGCCGCAAATCCTAGACTGGATTGAGGGAGAGATTAGCCAAATACAAACGGAGCATAAAAACATGAAAGGCAGGCAAATTTAATCGTGAACGTTTAGATTATGAAAGGGGGCAAATTTACACTTTTGCAAAGAGGTTCGACTCTTTGAGACGACAGAGATGTGAATAAGGCACAACAGGATTTAACATTCAGAATAAGTAAGTACATTTTTATTTGCGTGATTAATTAAACCTATTGTATTGGCATTTACATTTTTAAATAGCAATAAGAATGTGCAAAGTAAGCAGAAAATACATGAGTTCAAAATGCATAGTGTTGACATTTCACCAGAGTGCAAGGGTGTCTGCGAGCAGGGAGGTTTGTTTATGTACAGGAAGGTGTCCCTTCCTGCACATAAACAAACCTAAAATGCCAGTTTGCAACTTACGTGTTGCTGCTTCATGCAGCACACATGTAAGTTACAAAATGGCATTTTTAAAAAAGGTTTGTTTATGTACAGGAAGAGACACCTTCCTGTACATAAACAAACCATGGCATTTTGCAAAAGCAAAAAAGAGGAGAAATAAAGCATATCTCCTCTTTTCGCCAACTTAAGACCAGGATTTTCCTGGTCTTAAGTTCGGCGCTGCCACCTATTATCGCCACCCTTGATAATAGGTGGCAGCGTCGAATTCAATGGGTGTTGCGGTGGAACGCCCACCCCAACACCCACTGCACGCCCCTTTCACGCTAGATTTAGCGTGAAAGGGGCACTATTATCAAGGCAGCATTAAGCCACTTAACGTGGCTTTAAGCCACGTTAAGTGGCTTAACGCTGCCTTGATAATAGGGAGCTGATCCTATCGCCACCACAACGTCACAAAAAGTGACGTTGTGGTGGCGATAGGGGCTTGATAATATGCCCCAGTGTGTCTTCATTAAAGTCACACAAATTTACACCTTATAATATAGTGAGATGTAGTCATGGAGCAGTAAAATCCACGTTTGGTGGCAAACAGATTGTATGCATATTCATGTCTGTCCCCAAAGATTGGAAAAGAATTCCAGTGGAGTCCAACCATGGTCAGCTAGCAGCTTCCATGCTTGTCAGCAGATTCATGGCCTACCCCTCTATAGGTTAACAAGAATAACAGTGCAGAATAAGAAGACATTTAAAATTTTAAGTAAAACCATATTGCCTCTGATTTCAGCTCTAACCTTGGATCAGAGGTAAATGAAACAGAGGGAAGAGAATCAAATATAAATCGTACATCCCTTGCAGATGAATTTCATTTTTTAAGTGCGGATCAAAAAACAGAATCCCATCCAAAGAGAGGCTGTGGCAGACCAAGAGGAGGAGGAGGCAACAAAGGGGGCCAGGGCAAGAGACAAAAAGGAAGAGGCTCCAGGAAGGAATACCAGGAGCAGCAGGAAATGATCACTGCCCATCCAATACCACGAACAGTAGTAAATCACACAGAAGTGCTCCTCACAGATAATGATATTCACAATTTGTTGCTGGGTCTCTCTTTTTGACAATAAGTGAACATCAACTACTCGCAAACTAGAATCGATCTCTACAAATTTGTGAGGAATTTCAAACTGACCAAAAATCATAAATACAAAAGAATGCAAAGACCCCTGTTATAATGGACGACTTGTGTGGTGAAACCAATTTACTTTCTCTGGTTTTGAACTACTACAAGATCTTCTGGAGATGGAATAGGAAACCGAAGAAGAAGAAGAAACCCTGGAAGAAATACTAGAACAAGAACTCTCCAATATTGACATCTGTGAAGGAGGAGAAACTACATTTAGGATGAGGTCAAGGTATATCCCCCAAACTGGCAAACATAACATCAACACCTTCTCAGAAAATATGCTAAAGGAAATACGTGATATACATCTCATAGCGAATAAAGAAAGCAAAGTTGGAATGCTGAAAGTGTTGAATTAAGACGTACAGTGATAAAAATAAGCAACACGGACAATGTAATAGTGAAACCTTCCGATAAAGGAGGTATTGTTGTATTGTCGGACAGACAACTAGACCTAAAGGAAGCATATAAACACTTAAATGACAAGGAGTGTTACCAAAAGATCCCTTCCAAGATGGTGCTCATGTCACGTAGTAGAACTTTGTCCATTTTGTATGTTTACACAGTGCACTATGGGCGAGCCAAGTAGTATTAATGATGTAAATCCAACATGGGGCATTATCGTGAACAAGGCTGTAGTGTGTGACCGAAACGCGTTGATTTGTCCTCTTGTCACAAAATAAATTATTAACTTATATATATGTATATAATGTGAATCTCCCTATTCTTTTGCATAAATAAAGGCAGTGCCAATATTTTTACACTTGCTGTCAAATAAGGACAAGATGAAGCTCTTTTCTACTGAAATGTTGAAGACCATTTTTCCTCCTCAAAAAAGTGGGGGTAGTGAAACATACGCATATATTCTTATATACGTAAACATTATTGTTTCTTCATATACACAAATCTGCATATCATTGTTGTTTACTGATATATTTTATTATCAAATGTGAATGTTGTTTCATATTGATCTAAAGTGTCCTTTAGCTTCAATTATGCTTTATAAGTTTCATGGTTCTAGTAGGCCAAGAGGTCATTTTATTCAGGTGGTACTTTTGCATTTTTCTGTAAAGTGCAATCTCATTTTCAGTGTTGGCAACTAAAAGTGGGATTTTAGGAAAATAATAAACTCAGTATTACATTGTATTCATGAACGTTATCTTGTCCTCAAGGACGTCTCACACTTACTCACCACATCCCTGAGCCAGAACCCTCCCGCCAGCTCAACGAACCCCAACCAAGCCGCCAGAAACCTCACAAGATGGATCACCAACTGCGCAGACGACCTCGCCCCATTGAAGACCCCCCAGTCAGACCCGGCAACAAGAAAGCATCCTGGTTCACCGACGAACTCAAGAAATCCAAGAAGAACTGCCGGGCCCTCGAGAAAGCATGGCGCAGAGACCCGACTGCAGACAACATGACCACCCTCAAGCACGCCACCCGAAAACACCACCAGCTGATCCACACCACCAAGAAAACCGCATTCAAGGAACGACTGGACAACAACGCCCACAACAGCAAGGAACTCTTCATCATCGTCAAAGAACTCTCGAACCCCAGCGCCGGAAACAACGACATCACTCCCTCGCAAGACCTCTGCAACTCGCTCGCCTCGTTCTTCCACAGCAAGATCGCAGACATACACAACAGTTTCAGCACACAGCCGACGTACCCTACGACCGTTCCAACGTCCCCCACCTCCACCCTCCGAGCCTGGACCCCGATCAACACCGAAGACACTATCCGCACGATGAACTCCATCCACTCCGGATCACCAACCGACCCCTGCCCTCACCACGTCTTCAACAAGGCCGACGCCGTCATCGCACCCCACCTCCGGGACATCATCAACACCTCCCTCGACACCGCCACCTTCCCAGAGAGCTGGAAGCACGCCGAACTCAGCGCACCTACTGAAGAAACCGTCAGCGGATCCCACCGACCTCAAAAACTACCGCCCCATCTCGCTCCTTCCTTTTCCTGCCAAAGTCATCGAGAAGACCGTCAACAGACAACTGGCCACCTTCCTCGAGACGAATGGATCCCTCGACCACTCGCAGTCCGGCTTCCGGGCCAACCACAGCACCGAGACCGCCCTCATCGCAGCCACCGACGACATCCGAGCCCTGCTCGACAACGGGGAAACAGCGGCCCTCATCCTCCTGGACCTCTCCGCAGCGTTCGACACAGTCTGCCACCGCACCCTAGTGCAACGCCTGAACAACGTCGGAATCCAAGAGAAGGCACTGGAGTGGATCATCTCCTTCCTCGCCGGAAGAACCCAGAGAGTCCGCCTCCCCCGTTCAGTTCCGAGGCCACCGAAGTCATCTGCGGCGCACCACAAGGATCATCACTCAGCCCCACCCTCTTCAACGTCTACATGAGCCCCCTCGCAGCCATCGCACGCCAACACAACCTCAACATCATCTCCTACGCCGACGACACCCAGCTGATCCTCTCCCTCACCAACGACCCCACAACCGCCAGAACCAACCTACATGAAGGGATGAAGGACGTAGCCGAGTGGATGAGGAACAGCCGCCTGAAACTGAACTCAGATAAGACGGAAGTCCTCATCCTAGGATCATCACCCTCCGCCTGGGACGACTCCTGGTGGCCCCCTGCCCTGGGCAACGCACCCAAACCAACGGACCACGCACGCAACCTGGGCTTCATCCTGGACTCCTCCCTCTCAATGACCCGACAAGTCAACGCTGTCTCCTCGTCTTGCTTCAACATCCTACGCATGCTGCGCAAGATCTTCCGGTGGATCCCCACCGAAACCAGGAAGACGGCCACCCAGGCCCTCGTCACCAGCCGACTGGACTACGGCAACTCCCTCTACGCCGGAACCACAGCCAAACTTCAAAAAGACTCCAACGCATCCAGAACGCCTCAGCTCGACTCATCCTGGACATCCCCCGACACAGCCACATCGCCGGACACCTGAGAGACCTGCACTGGCTCCCCGTCAGCAAGAGAATCACGTTCCGACTCCTCACCCACGCACACAAAGCTCTCCACAACCAAGGCCCCAGATACCTCAACGACCGTCTGACCTTCTACACTCCCACCCGCCAGCTACGATCGACCAACCACGCCCTTGCCGCCGTCCCCCGCATCCGAAGAGCCACAACGGGAGGAAGATCCTTCTCCTACCTGGCTGCCAAGACGTGGAACTCCCTACCCATCCACCTCCGCCTTACCCAAGACCACCTCTCCTTCAGGAAGCATCTCAAGACCTGGCTGTTCGAACAGTAGCGGACCCCCCTCCCCCAAGCGCCTTGAGACCCTCCGGGTGAGTAGCGCGCTATACAAATGCTTGATTGATTGATTGATTGATTGACTCCAAGAGAAGAATCTGCCACCTGCTCATTAGATATGTTTCTGCTGAAAGTAACAGGTTTCTGTCACATGATCAGGTTCCATAGACTTGTATTACACAGTAGTTCTTATCATATAAACTGTGTCTCGTTCCCTAGAGTCAGAGAGGAGCATTGCGGTGGAGAGACCGGTCCTGAAATGAACGCCTGCTGCCTAACATGCAGCTTTACGTAAACTGAGTTTGTACTCATGAATTTGACCACCTAGCTACATTCATCAGGTATGGGGTCCGTAGTCAATTCCAGAGGTCACTTATAGAGCCTGGTGCTCACACTGTAAGGGTAGACCTAGACAGATAGATAATTTGCCAAGATGGGGATATTTTATACAGACTGATAGTAATGCTACTTGCTTTGTTTAGTTTTATCTGCCTAGTGATCACAGCACTTTTGCTTCATAATAGACTACGATAATTTAATAAATGCATTCACACTTTCTTCGTGTCTTTCTTTTGTTTACTATGGCATGCATGAATGAGAGATGAAAGGTGATGATCTGTCCCTTGGGGACTAGAGGGTCGTGTTCTAAGTTGTTAAAATCAGCTTCTACTCTGAAAAAATTAGGAGTTCAGGTGAGGCAGTGTGAGGTAGCCAGGATTTGGGCTGACAGAAACTGATGTTGTAGAGAGACTCAGTCCATACATTCG
Source organism: Calotriton arnoldi (assembly GCA_963921515.1). Taxonomy (NCBI): domain Eukaryota; kingdom Metazoa; phylum Chordata; class Amphibia; order Caudata; family Salamandridae; genus Calotriton; species Calotriton arnoldi. The sequence continues at coordinate 399,102 of CAWUFW010003146.1, forward strand.
GATGTCCTGTCATCCCAAAGCGCAGTTCTGCTTTACCAGTAGAATCCCTGCGACATTGGCATTAAAATTGCCCAATAAAACTATTGTTTAATTAGAGTAATTTCCTGAATGTCTTCAATTAACAATGCAATACATACAATAACAATGATGGCCCTTTTAAATTAGTAGATAAATAAACAAACATTCAGTCATAGTACATCTCTTATGAAGGGAAGATGTTAGTTAAGTTAATGCAGTTCAAACATTGTTCAACATATCAGTTACCTAGATTGCAAAATAGTGGGGGGCACACATGGTTCAAAATTGATAATGGAAGGTGGTTTTGCACAAAGAATGAATTCTGGCATTGACCATCATGGGAGCAGTATTGAACGGAGCAGACGTACCATCGTGTTTACACTTGAATAAGACCTGTTGACTAAGAAATTAAAATGACATCTTTTGAATGTCAAGGGAAAGGTGTGCAAGGTCTCAGAAGAACCAGATGGCTGACAGACTGAGGAGCACACAGTTGTTTAAGTATTGTCAACTAAAGGGCAATCTATCACTACTCCCAGGCAAATAACTGCATGTACCCTGAATGATTAAACACCTAAACATTAAAGAATCAAGTTTAGTTAAGCAAGCCCTTCATCTGCGCCGCAATAATTACTTTGAATTTGACACACAAACCACTGGTCTGTATTATCCCATTTTAATCACCTGTTTCCAATCCGTTAGGGTATGTCTTTCTTTTTCAATGGAAGTAGGTAGCCATAGATGGATGGTCCTCAAGGTTGTTGATGAACAAACGTGAAAATGTTCTTTTTTTCCCAATAAGTCAGATCTGTTCAGTGAGAAAAGTACAAGATTGAGACTGAGAGTTAAGATAAAATGAGAAAATCTAAGAAGAAGCAAGCAAACTCAGAATGAAGAAAATTTGCTGGGGTGCAGCTAACTAACTGCCAATAAAAGACCACTGTCTGAGGCATATAGAATCATGTGCCAAGAACAGTTGCACAAATGTTTAAAAAAAGTTTACACAAGCCTTAAACATGCACCATAGTCATAATTTTGCATCCATTAAGTATTTTAAATCATGGTTCCAAACCGGTGTAGCATTTATATGTGCCCTTTTGATTGAAATGTACGTATACAATCAATACAATTCTATAGGAAACTAGCTCTTTATATAGTGGACTAAAAACAGGTACACCGTGTAAAGATACAAGCAAACCCCAGAAGAATTACAGAGGCGCAAATGACACTCCAAATGCTCTCTTTTGTGGTAGTGTGGTTGAGCAGTTAGACATATCAGAGGGTAGTGCGCAGCATTTATTGCATTTACAAAGGAAGTAAATCAGACAAACACTCAACAAAGAAAACTCAACACCAATTTATAAAAAATAACATGTATTTGTATATAAATTTAGATACAGAGGTATTCAGAATTGGGTAAGTACTTTTCGAGATATGAATTCTTAGTTTTCAGAAATGGACGCAGAACATTTTCTGGATCGGTAATGTTATCCTATGGAGGAAAAACATGTATTGCATTTGAGCACTTGCCAGCGATTTATGGGGCTGTTCTTCTAGCCTTGAGGTGAGTATGGGGCAAGGTTCAAGGCCACACCAACAGGTCACCTCAGGAGGTTCTGGAGCGTCCGGGTGCAGAGGTGTGTCACAGCGCTTGGGGTTCTATTCACTTCAATGGTAGAACGGTCAGGTCATAAAGAGTCTGCAAGCAAGGACTGGGGGACCAGTCTGGGGGAACCTACAGGAGGGCTCCCCCCTTGAGATCCTCAGGCATGTGGGACGCCTTTGGTCCACTTCTCATCCGGCTGTGGAGCTCGGGTGCAGTAGTGTCTTTTGATGTTGGATTCCAGTGCAGGAGTCGCTCACAATTTGAACGGGGCCTGCAGAAAGAGACTGCAGGCAGCGACTGGAAGTCCAATATAGGCAAAGTATTGCTTGGGCTTAGCTTTTGTGAGACTCAGGAACCTGTTGGCACCATCACCTCACTTGGACTCGGGCTCTGGAAAATGGGTGCATAGATGCATTGAGGCGTCGGGTGGCGGCAGTCGCAGGCTCAAACTTTGTCTTCGGTTTCTGCAGAACGGGGCGATCAGAACAGCTGGGCCACAGTCAATGTGGGTCTCACTGTCCCTGAGGCCCCTCGACGTGCAGGTTGGTCTTCCTCAGCGTTGATGTCTGGCCTGGGCACAACAGGCCTTGGCTGCTGCAAGGGGTCCAATGCACCAGGGATTGGTACTGTGCGGCTCCAGTCGGTCCTGGCATCTCCACACTTGGATAGAGGATGGATATGACCTGCGGGAGCACTGCTACCTCTTCCTGGGTGGCTGCTGTGTCAGTAGGTTCCGGAAGCGGCAGGTCGGTGTACCGGGTCTTGTTTCTTTGGTGACTGCGGTTGCAGGGGAGTAGCTTCTCTACTCAAAGGGAGTTCCTTTGGCAATTTGTGAAGCACTGGCAGTCCTCCAGGTTTCTTGAGGTCTGCACAACAGCGGGACAAATAAGTTGCTCCACGAAGGTCGGGTGAAGGAGATGCTCCTCGGTTTTAGGATCAGCAGTCTTCTTCTTCCACTTCTTCTTTTGTGTCCAATGAAATCTGCAGTCTTGGTATCGGGGGGTCTCTTAAATAATCAATTTAGTGGTGTTAAGGGTAGTGAGGGGGGAGTCGCCAATGGGCTACTTACCCCTAGGGTCACTACACCCCCTAGATGACCACTTCCTTTGGAGAGTGGGCATCAGCCTTTCCCAGAATTCCTAATTCCACCAAACATAATATGGTAGAATCTCTAAAGTCGCATTCACTTACAGCTGGTCACCCTAGAGCTGAGTCTAGCCTGGCAGTGCAACACACCTCCTGCATAGCCCAGGGCAGGGGGATATGCATCCTCTTCTGCAAGAGAAGTCAGACTTACAGAACAAAAGGTGGTAGGCTCTTTGAAGCCCCCTGCCTTGGAATGCAAATTTTACGAGCCTTCCTGGAGGAGGATGGGATAATACCTCTCCCCAGAGCTGGAACTGTTACTGACCTCCTGAGAGCAAAGGCCCCCACCCCTGGGGGTCAAAAACATGTTTGTGGGGCTGGACTGGAACAAGATAACACACACAAAACAGGAAACAGATGAGAGTGTGAACTCCTACTTTGACCGCCTTCTGCAAGTCTACAAGCAGAATAGCGGGCTAAAGAATACAATGGGAGAAGCCATGCCGGCATTTGTCACCATTGTCTGTGCACTGAACCCCCATTGAGTCTTGACTATCACGAGATCAGAGAAGATCTTACCCAGTGCTCCGTTAATAAAGCGCTAGGACCGGATTGCACCCCTATAGATTTCTTCATTGATCAGCCAGATTTATGGGGTCCTGTGTTGACAAATGTTTTTAATGCAGTCGCAAAGGTGGGCCCACCTGACTCATGGAAGAAGTCAATTTTAATTCCAATCTATAAGAAGGGAGATAAATCCGAAGCCAAAAATTATAGACCAATGTCATTGTTGGATAGCACAGCTAAACTTATGGGTAGGGTTCTACTGAATCGATTAGAGGAATGGGCAGCCAAAAATAAGGTTTTAATCCAGGTTCAATACGGTTTTAAATAGGGAATGGGTACCCAAGACCAGTGCCTCAATTTAAGTCTATTAATCGCCAAGTATTCCCAAGTAAAATCCTGTAGGTTATACTTGGCGTTTATGGACCTGTCCGCAGCATTTGACTGTGTGGCACATAAACACCTATGGAGGTTAATGGAGGAAATGGGCATAGATGGGGCTACTATACTCTTCATTAGGCAGCTTTATTCATCTGCCATGGCCTGCGTAAGATACGGGAGAGAAGGGGAGTGCACTAGGGCGTTTCCAATTAACAGGGAGTCCGGCAGGGTTGCGTACTCGCCCCATTTCTTTTTTCCATCTATACTAACGTAGTTGAGGCTCCCCTGATGGACACAACACCAGACGTTCCCAAAATAAAACGTTCGCACCCCAATTCTCCTGTATGCTGACGATGCAGTGTTAATTGCCCGCACGGGCCTCGCCCTGCAAAAGTTACTAGACATCTATGTAAGCTACATGCAAAACTTAGCGATACCAAAGGGGATGATGGACGGAGCGTTTGAGCTAATCAAACACTCACCCCCAGTCAACTGATCTGGGTTTAATCCATCATCATTCTTTAGCTCACTCCACCACCCCAGTTCAGACATGGCCATATGCAAATCAGTCTGACCCTGTGCCTCATGGGAACAGTCCAGCCCGAACTGCCAAGCCATGTCTTCCCTGGACCGGAAACAAGCATCCTGGGACCGGTTTCTGGCCATTCAGCCGTCATCAGCCAGGCTAGCTTGAATCCAGTGGCAAAACTTAGGGCTTAAAGCTAACAAGGCAAAGTCTTTCATTTTAATCACTGGCCGGAAGGACAGGAAGGTCCCGAGTTTCTATATATCTGGGAAAAAAATAGCCCATACGGATATCTTTTCTATCCACATTACCCAAAAGCTAATTGAAGACTGTTTATCCATGGAAAATGTCCATCGGATTCCATGGATTTAGTATTATTAAATCCACTCTATCCTCCTTAGGCTTAGAGCGTCTTTTTGTTGCCCCCAGGGACTGCAAGAGCATTTCAAAATGGGAGATAAATTCAGTTTTCTTAATCAAAGGGCAGACGCTAGATTGCAAGCAAATTGCACAAAGGTATCAGTAAAATCATACCTTGAAGGCCTGAAGGTTCAGGAAGGGACAATGTCATATCTATTTACTGTGACAAACTCACGCCATAGATTCCTTTCAATTAGATTCCAATTGAATTTTATTCCCTGTATGCTGGCACATCCTGTTGGAATTTATTCCATAAATGAACTACCATTTTGTCCCTGTGATGGTGTCTCTGCACAATCAAATTTACATATTTTTTTCGTTTGCAAATTTTACATGAAACCTCGCAAAAGATTTATCCTGCCTCTGATGCGCAAATTTTATTTTAAACAATGTCGTGTAGCAATGTTTTTTTTACAATCCTTGCCTAATCCTATGGTTTGCTTCTCAGTGGCATCTTTTTTAACTCAATCATGGAAGATCAGGCGACTGTATAATACCAGAGAATGAATTTTAAATTGTTTTTATCAATTGTCTCCTAATTGTGAATGTTATAATTCTGATCTTATCATTTCTAAACTGAAATGTATATATTTTTTGTCCTTGCATTGATGTTTTAACTTGTATTCATCTGTACTTTTATGATCTTATATTATAAGTATCGAATAAAGTAAATTGACTGACTGAGTATAAAAATTAAAATTTCGGTGTGGGTGACATATACCTCTTTATAGCAGCATACTTCATAGAGGCTGTTGTTTATTGCAAAAAGTTGGGGTTAACTTTAAAGCATCATTATTTGCCTTCATGTGCTACCCGGCCAAAAGGACTGACCATACTACTCCATTTGTTTATTTGCATCTCATAGCACAAAAAATGCAATACCAATGTGTTTTTTCAGGTTAAGCAGTGTTGTTTTTTTAAACAGTATGCACTGAAATGTAAATTCTTTGGTCAATATGAACAGTTCATCATCCTATTCAGTGATTTGGTCTGAAGGATCAAGCATCACACGTAGTATGTCTGAGAAACCATGACCCTTTTCCTCTGTGTTTTTCTGGAGCCTAATTATTTTTTGTGGTGAAATGTTTGTTTGGTTTGAACATAGTGAGTCAATCCACAGGAGACAAGCTAGTCCTTGTGATTTTGTCTGGCCATTGTTCCACCTTTCCATGCAAATAGATCACTGGCTCGTAATCTACTGGAAATCTTGGTTGGTTACCAAGGGGCATATTATCAAGGGCCTTGTCTCCGCTTCTTTGGCTTTAAAAGCCAAAAAAGCAGAGATAATGTTTTCGCCCTATTAACAAGGCATTAGCGCATGTTAGCAGCCTTGTTACCGACGCCTCGCTTTATATCTCTAATGAGATGCAAAGTGGGCGTCACTGGGCAGTACAACCTTGCAAATATCGCTGATGTGCACATCGCGATATTTACAAGGCTGCCCCAGCATTTAAGCAGACGTTAGTTTTTGGAGAAAACAGCTGTTTTCGCCAAAACTAACGTCTGCTAAAATTCAGACTTACCTATCTCTAACATTGGGGTGGATTATGCTGATACGACCACAGGGTCGTATCAGCAAGGTTATCGCCGTTTTGCAGGGAACATCGCTGGAAAACCAGCGATGTTCCCTGCAAAACAGCGATTTCCCCGCTATCGCTGGAATTTTTATCGCCCTGGAGAAACGCGTTGTTAATAACGCGCTACCAGGGTGATAAATTCCAGCGATAGCCGGCGATATGGGAAATAGCGCTAAGCGCGCTTTGCGATAGTTATCGCAAGTTGTTGTTGATATGCCCCCATATTTTCTAATATCATGCTTGACATTTACTGCTCCTCGTATTCCTGAATCCGTGTGCTTGATGTAAGCCATATGACTCCCAAAAAACAGCTGAGGACAGATAATGTTTCTGATGGTGTTGCTGGTTTTGAATTTTATCAGAAGATGTGATGTGGAATAGTGATTCTTTTACCAGTGATGGATGCTGCGGTTATAAAAGGCTGCCACATTATTTATTTTTCAGTTTCAGATACTTTCTTAATGATCCATTTGTTGCAAATTGAGACTTTCAGGGCTGTATATGAAATGAAAAAGAGAGGTCATACGTGTACCACAAATACAGATTTGCCTCACCAATGTTGTCTTTTGAAGAGTCAATTAATTTTTGCAACCTGTTATTTATTGCCAGGTGGTTGAGTAAACTGCTGACCAAACCAGCAACTTTGGTATTAATATTGGTGAATGCTTCTTTCACATTCGGTAAATTAGTGTAACAATGAAATAGTTTGACTTTCCAAAATGTATCCCACTGGCCTTAGCAATCAGACTCTCCCCACAACATAGTGTCATGCTACCATCTCGACAGCATACTTGCACAAACTCAGAATGCATGCAGGATGTCAGTGCAAAGGTCTGGGAGTTAAATCTAAGCAGAACTTTCTAAGAGTGGGGCCAGTAGGCTGCTCTCTCCTGAAAAAGCAAAAGGGTGCATACAGTACTATGATCCACAAAAATATTAGCAAGTTGCCACCATCGATTCATGGCACCAACCGAGGGCATGGACACTAGTCTGATGTCAGTTAAAAGGGCATGATTTGTTCGCCCCCTCAGGTGACAGAACAGGATCAAGACATCAAAATCACCATAAAAATAAATAGACCTCATCACACATTCAAAATAGTGGGCCAGCTAGACCACCAAAACTCAGGACGCTTGCTTCACATATAGTCAGTCACACACAGCAGGGGTACATGTCTGTTTACCATGCAGAGGACATTTCCATCCAAACAAAATGTTGTATTATGGGAGTAAATGAGTCCCAAATAGCTTAATTTTAATAAGTAAAACACAACCTGGTAACATATTTGGAAAGTGTATGGCAAAGTTTAGAGAAATGTTTCAATAATGGAAGATTTATCCTTTAATAAGAGTATCAAGAAGTTCACCAGTTTATTATTAAAGACATTGTAAAGGATAATTGTAGTCATTTAGCTTATAAAATTGCTTCCCTTATATGTTTGTTCAAACACCGGGTGTTAATGTATATCTACAATCATTACTGGTGAGTGGTCATATTCTGTGCTGTTAAAGACACATTCATTCTTACTCTGATGATTTATTCAACCAGTTTCTCATGCAGAGTATTCACAATTAAATATCAACTAGTGATATGCTCTAGGCACACTTTAATGGTTTTCTATCACTGTTTCTTATGCTAAAGACAGTCTTTCCATTCTTTCCATGTTTTTTAAAATATATATTTACTGGGGCATCATGAACCCCCGCTTTAGCAGCTTGAGCTGGGGGTGCCACTGGGCAGTTCTGATTAACATAATATGGTATACTTTGTTTATAGCTCCTTTCTCTTTGATCAGAGTGCTGGTGCTTATAAATACCAATGTAAGAAGATAGCATTATGATGGAGCTGTGGAGTAGGGAAATAAAAGAAGCCAAAAAAGAAATGTAGTGAGGGAGGAATGAGAAAAGGGTGGATGGATGGATGTATTTTTGAAAAATGATTGGATGTGAGATGGAAGGCAAGGTGGATGCAGAGATCGATGAGGGATTGACAAAGAGGAATGGATGGATGATTGGTCGATGGATAGAAGAGTGGTTAAACTGAGATAATAGAGGACAGATTTAGAAAAGAATAGATCGATAAAGAGAAGGATAGATGGATGGGTTTTATAAAGAAGGAAATATGGATTGATGTCTGGATGGATATTTGGATGGATGGAGAGAAGGAAGAACTGAAGGATGGGTGAATTAAGTATGGCGAGAATGACGGATGAATGGAAGGTTGGAAAAGAACAGAAAGAAAGATGAGAGAAGGAAGATAAGAAAACAACAGAAAAAGCAAAGAAGGATGGAGGGAATGAAGAAAAGTTCATAATTCCTTCAGGAGGATCAATCCCCTGAATGGATTCTAGGCTTGCTCATCGCACTAGCTCACTTGTTGCAGTTTGCAATATGGTTCAAAGTAGGGAGTATTTTATTTTTCTGGCTATTCCCCTGTATATTTATACAATAGCCGAATAGTGTTTTAGATTTCCAGTAGAGCCTTCAACAGGACTAACAATTGTGTAGAAACCATAAAAAAAGTATATTCAAAATTCAACAAGCTATGAAAATAAAAACAAATGTGTAAAGAGAGCAACAAATAGCAATGTCCTGGCAACAGCAAGCATAACTGCTGTAAAGGGAGTAAGAGAGGATGGGGGCAGATTAACCAGCATAGACGTGACTCTGAATGTAACACTTTCATTTAGCAAAGTTGAGCTTCAATTGCAGTGATAGACCCTGGATGTTATCGTTCATCTGATCTCTATAAACTCTCCCTAGAAAAATGATTTATGACAATAATTAACGGATATGACAAATGTGTGACGAGTTATCCTGCTTCAAGAACATGCATGAAATGAAGATTGATTTAGATACTGCATCGCAAAAGCATGCAGAATATTAGACTTCGATTTGTGATAACACCTAACCACAGATAAAACTAATGAGAAGTTTAATAAGCTATCTGTACATGTTTCCTATATGCATAAATTAACATTAACAGACAAGCAATAACATACATTTTCTTACTGCTTGTATAAATAAAGTCGTTTTAAGTATTAAGAAATGGATGCTAATATTAGAATGTGTAACGTGAGAAATGCTATTGATGTGAAAAATGAATGTTATAATAATGCGTGCTTTATAAAGGTTAAAGGTTAGCGATACTTCCAATTACTGAATGCTGTAATAAGCTTGTAACATGAACCGAGTATTGAAGAACTAATATATGAATTGACTATAAAGCGTTAAAAAAAAATTTTTTAAATAGGTATTTCATACTTACATAATGTAGATGCAATTAATAATTGACCTAATTGAAGAACTAATGGATTGTATTGCGATAATGTGAAACTCATATTTTAGTGCAACCACAGAGTGCACAGGCTGTGTTACATAAAGGCCTAAACTTCTCCCTTCTAGAATGAACTAATGAACTGAATAGTCTGAAGCCTATGAGAACTTTTCATAAAGTTTCTACTTGTGCTCTAACATTCAATAATTCCTTTCACGCTTGTAGCCTATTTGACCGGACTTGCAACAAATGTGTTACTTTCTAGAGTACATGCTTGGGAACGGACTGACGAAGGATGAGAGCATGGACTCGCCTACTTCCTAGATGTCATAACCAATCAGATGAATACAAATCAGTGGTCTTATGGAAAATGCAAAGTAATGGATTACTTAATCTTGCAAACAGTGCTAGCGAAAAGTGAGTAATAAATGGAGACCAATGGCGCAAAGGAACTGACAGATTGAGGCAAGTCTTGGCAGAAGCTAAAATACCTTCAACTGTAATTGAAGTTCCAAGCCAAGTAGAACAGGGCGACATCGATGATGAGGAGACTGCAGTGCGAAAATCAAAAGGTACCAAGTCAGAGATACGCTGCACCAGAGTGGACTTATCTAGAAGTAGCGAATGACTTGGAGAGAGCGTATCATGCTTTTTGCTTCAAGAACTTAAACTCACAAAAACTAGCTTGAGGAATTGATGATAAGAGACATTTGTGCAAAGCAGAAAAGTACACAGATAAATGTTTTTTGAATAATTGAAGAGACAAAACACACCGGATGATGCTAAACTATTGATACTTGTGCTTTGTGACAGTGGGAGAAGCAAAGAACATTTGCTTCCTGAACTGCAGAAATTATACTTACTGCAAAGCTCTACGTTATAAGGCATTCCTAAATTTTAACAAAGACTGTAAGTCCCTCTTCTGGAGAAATGGAAAATCCAAACACTGTATCGTTAAAACATAAACACATATGTGCTTGTTTTTTAGCTGCTTGTCCTATAATTCTTGTATTAGTATTAATTGGTCTGAATCTACCTCATCATGTCTATGTGAAGCATGACATTAACCCTACCTCTATTACTAAACCAATAGAAGGGAAGAATGATGAATCTGTAAATAACGATCTGATAAGATCTTACATCATGATCAATCTATTAATCATTTTTCTTTAAATGTTTCCACTAAACTCCTCTACAAGTAAGTGGACACTATGGATGCAAGAGATAGTTATGTGTGCATGCAACTACCTAACACAGTATCAGAGGGAGTGACTTACCATCACTTACCTTTAACATATGGCATTTCTTGTAGTGTACTAACTATTTTATTTTATCGCAAGGGGCAATTTCAATATTATTACTCAAATTATGATTTGATCGTCTCGGAAATACCTATCAAGAACAATTTGAATGTAGTACACGACTCATGAATGGCTGAAATAATGGGTGAATTTTTCCAACCTACACAGAGTACTAACTAGGTTATTTTATCACAAGGGGCAATTTCAATATTATTACTCAAATTATGATTTGATCTTCTCGGAAATACCTATAAAGAACAATTTGAATGTAGTACCCGACTCACGAATGGCTGAAATAATGGGTGAATTTTTCCAACCTACACAGAGCATAGATACAGTATATCTGCATAGGCATAACTTGACTTGTTGCTTACATAATGTAGAAAAGCATTTAATAAATTCTGTTGAGGATAGACGTGGGGAAATTAAGAAAAAGACTGAAACCAAATCAAAAATCCCACCTTGGGTGCATCGGAAGGATGAAATTAAAAAGGGGGAGGCACACTCTGCAATGACTCTGGATTGGTAACACAAGGGGAAGATGCATACTAAGATGCAAAACCGAATTTAACAATACATTTGTTGGTTCCAGTGAATGTGATCACACCTTCCAAACTGTGGGAGGTTGGGGCTTTTATCTTGGAGGGTCTGATCATGTTTTCCCAGGGTTGTGCTATATTTGTGGGAGTAATGCCCATTATAGTTTGCCAAAACAATGGTATGGATGCTGCTTTATGGGAATAGTTTTTCCAAAGTTTTATCATGTGGGTAAAACAAGTGGAACCAACGATTTTAAACACACTCAATCAATCAATCTTCTTTATTCGATCCATTAAGATAGAGATCATAAAAGTACAAACACAAAGAACAATAATAAACATAGTAAATCCAATTAATTTCATAAGAGACCCCTTATCTGGCACTTAAGGTTTACCTATGTACAGACTAACATTACCTCAATAATTCATAAACATTCATAGTATAAAAATCAAAGGTGAGATAAAACAGGCCATATATCGCTAAAACCTTTAAATCTTTTTAAACATATCTTGTGGGCCACATGCGAAGAGTATATAATAGCCCTTGATCTAGAGCTTGCTTATAATCTATTAAGCTCCGTAAATTCAAGGTCCCATGAGTTTTCTCCTCCTTACACAAGCCCACAAGAATGTGGCTATTGAAAAACATACAAAGGGGTCAGAAAGAGACTTTAAAAACTAAAAAGCTATTCAACATTGTCTAAAATGATATCGCCTTAAAATCGGAAGAATAAAATTCTCTTGTTCTTTCTTGTATATCCCACAAAACAGGACTATGTGTAAGTCAGACTGATGTAAATGGTTATCGCATGGGCACGGTATCAGTTCAGAATGCTTACATTTTCTCGCAGGATAACCCAACATCAAGGGGATTCGGTTCAGATGGAACCTCAATAAAATATATCTATGCTGTGCTAAACTAGTGCTAACTAAATAGGAGTACCTCCCTCTATCATGGGCGGGGTCAGCTGGTATAAGAGGACTGTTTGTTTTGCACAATTCCTTTCCTATCGGTCATAGTTGGCCCTAGATATAAAGTTATCAATTAATTTCTGTTTCGAGATCTTCGTGCACGCAGTTGGGTTATTAAATAATTCTGCTAACCCAAGAGCGGTCAGGGTTGACTCTACATATTCCAGCCATCTAATGTTATGTTTATTATCCAGTTTTAAGCAATTTTTTTATTAGGATTTGTGTTAGCTTTACTGTGTCCCCGCGCCAAATAGAATACCACAATAAAATCGGAGCTAATCTAATAGTGTTTGACACGTAAGATAATCCCAACTCTATATGTAAAATGTAGTTTGAGTAGGAGCTGGGTAGGGAAACTAAACTCTTAAAAAATGTATCTTCAAGAATTTGGAGAGAATCTATAGGAACCATGCCCCATACTCCTGCCCCATACGTAGCCGCTGACTTGGTTTTAGCCTGGTAGATCTTTTTTATTGACTAAGGGTCTTGAGCCCAGCTTCTTTGTGAAAGACATAATGGCTGCCATACTTCTCTTCATACCTAGGGCCCTGCCTGCCACCAGGGTTGACCAGGATTGGTTTTTATCAAACAGGACCCCCAAGTAGGGAAAGGTATCTGCCACTTCTAATTTACGCAAATCCAAATGGAAATAGAGTATCTATCATGAATACCGGCCCCTGCTATAAGGACAAAGGATTTAGCTTCATTAACCCTCAGGTCCAATGATGCCATAAAAGACGCATATGCCATTATTAGGCGTTTGGGGGCTACCCCCGTTCTGGCAATTAATACTGCGTCATCAGCATAGGCCAATATTGGTAAGAAGAGGGTGTCAAACACAGGAACATCTGGGGTTGAATCCAAGAGAGCTGCCTCAACCCCATTTGTGTAGATGGAAAATAAAAATGGGGCAAGGACGCACCCTTGTCTAACTCCCCTGGCGATCTTAAACAGACGGGTGCACTCCCCGTTTTTGCCATAGTGAAAACAAGCAGTGGCATGGGAGTATAGTTGGCGAATGAAATTAATTATAGCAGGGTCAATCCCCATCGACTCCATTATGTACCATACTTTAGAGCGGCTGACGCAGTCAAATGCTGCTGATAAGTCCATAAAGGCCATATAGATCTTGCCACCCTTTGCTCTAGTATATTTATCTATCGTCAGGGTTAGATTCAAACACTGGTCTATTGTACCCTTGCCTCTTTGAAACCCATACTGCGCCTGCATTACGATATTCTTCTTTTGTTCACACTCTTCCAGCCTATATAACAGCAGTCGACCTATAAGCTTAGAAATCGTGTCCAGCAAAGAAATCGGCCTATAATTCTGCGGATTCTCCTCATCACCTTTTTTTATATATAGGGACGATTACACTCATCTTCCATGAAGACAGGGGGCCAACTTTAGCTATACTGTTGAAGACATTAGTTATTAAGGGGGCCCACAGATCTTGATTTTCCTGGAAGAAATCTATGGGGACCCCATCGGGCCCGAAGCCTTCCCATCACTACAGGCAGCCAACACTCTTCTTACTTCTGTCAGTGAAAATGATAAATTGTCCATAGCATCAGTATCCATACTGGTAGAAACGATTGAGCAGATCGTATTGGAAGCAAAAATATGCTCGAAATGTGCCACCCATGCTCCTTCACCAACATGGGTGTCCAGCGTGGGGTCCTTAGGGTTTTTAAAAAAAGGGGCATTGATTACCTTCCAGAAGTCTCTACTACTTCCAGTACTAGCAGCTTGACCAAGTTCTGCCCAAACCTCCGCCCTCAAATCCCTTTCTCTTTCTTTCCTTACTATTTTATAGTCCCTATGTAACGACCTTATTAGAGCTACATTCCTGGGCTGACTTTTCAGAGCTTTGTGGAGGGCTTTTCGAGATTTTGTGAAGGGCGATCAAACCAGCGACTTACTGTAGATTTATCAGCTGGTTTCTAATGAGCAAGGGCCAATTTTACTTTTCCCAGCAAGTCTACAAACTGCAGTAGCAGTGAGGCGGGGGTGCTCTCCAATTCTAGGCAATTAAAAATATTCTCCAAAATGTTCGGTGTGATTGCTGGGATCAATTTCAGCTTATCAATTTGGGTCCACTTTAGTTGAAATCCATTCTTTCTAGCCAAAATTGCCTTTTGTGCTTTTAGTGGCGGACTCACTTTTCTAAGCTCCAGAGTCAACTGAGTAAATAAAATTGCATAGTCGCTAAAACTTGTAAATGATCTATCTACATGGATAACCTTGTCACTAAAGGAATTAGACACTACTATAAAATTAATTGTGGTTTCGTAGTCATTCCGTCTAAAAGTTTTTTCTAAGTTTCCTGTTATTACATCTACCCTGTTAACTATCACCATATTTCTGGCATATAACATCCTATTATGGGTGTTTCCGTATTCATGGTGGGCAAAATGGTAAATAGGGTCTCCCAAAATATCTTCTAGGCCGCAAACCCGGTTTTGTATGTATTTACAAGGGTGGGCATTAAAATCACCCACCCATATAATATTAAATCCTCCCTTACCGGCATACCTAGCAATTTTATCTATCTCCCTGTCCAGTTCAACCACCACTGAGTGCATGTTCCCCCCAAAATTATTAATATAATAATTTATTAGGAGCCATACTTGATCACTATCACCCTCTACCAGAAGTAGATGATATTGGGGGCTTGCGTGTTCAAACTTCTTTATTTTTATAGGTAGGGTATTTGAGATTAGAGTTAATAGGCCCCTTTTGCTCTACCTGATGCCGATGATATTGCCTCTGTCTGAAATGAGCGGTATCCAACTAAGAATACATGGCCAGTAGCCCATGTTTCCTGTAGGCATATGATGTCTTGGGTTTGCCATTGTGCTTGCCAGTGTAGGTTGCCTAGCTTTGGGCCGATACCAGCCATATTCCACGAGGCTAATCTGATACATTCTTTATGGACCCTTATCTGGTTTTCGAGGGTTTTTACACTGCCTTGAGTGTTAGCATTCAATTGTGACAACCCCCCCAGCAAAGCTGTCTCCATCCGGGGGTAGTCAGTCACAGGCTTCTGTCAAGGGGGCAAATCTATTTTCCAGTCTCAACCCACAGAGACCCATGTTTCTATCTATTACATTTCCTGCCACCCCTACCATCGGGTGTCTTCTATGCCCATTAGTAAGAGGTGAGGTATGGCTATAGAAATACTCCAACTGTAGTGCGGAGAGCTGGGTGGCAGGGAGGACTGCTTAATGTAGCTGACCTAGGAGGAGCCTGGCTACAAATTTGTTATTGAAATTTACCACCACACAATCACCAGGTAATGATTTTCTAGAAGAGCCCACCCACCCTACTCTCTTGGCCATAACAATCTGGTTTGACAAAGGCCCAACCCCCCTTCAAAATTGTTCAGTTGCCTTGACAACCAGTGTAAGCTTTAGCCATTAGTTGAGTCGTTGATTCCCCCTGTCCCTCCCGCAAAACTGGTACATTCGCCAAAACCAGTACAAGAGGAGAGGCTACTGGAGGGAGATCCAGTGACTGGTGTGAGTAAGTGAGCTTCCCCATTTATCTTCTTCTGGCCTCCGGCCCACACCCCTCATTAAACCCCTCATCAGTGAATCTGTTGGTCTCTGTGAAGTGGTTATAGTGTTTAAATTCATCTTTGGATCTTCCGCTAATTTCTCATGGTGTATTATGGGTTGGCAGGGGACCAAGGGCACCGGAAAATATGAATCCCAGCATAGATGGCTGATGTGGCAGCCACAGGATAAGGGATGTATACACAATCTGCGTCAGCTTCCCCTATTTGGTTCCTCCCTTGCACTTGATGGTTACACCCAGAACGGGGGTATATTGAAGGTTGCAAATTGATTGCACCCTGGTTGTCAAGACAAGATAGTCTTCCTTCAATCTCCGTTAGTTTATGGAGGAGTGGCTCAACCTGGAGGGTGACCATATTTTCTAACTTTTTCCACATGGCCTTGTCATTCATCATGGGGAGCAGATCCAAGGGGTGGGATGGCACTTACTATTTTCAAGATCCGTGGTCGTCATCACTTTTGTCACTCGGGTGGTTATTACCGGCTTTTGTTTTTGGGCCCTGCCGCCCCTTCTTCTCTTAACCAGTGATTACGTTTTTTGCTCGAGCTGAGGTGGAACGCAAGTTCACTCATGACTACTACGGGACTATATATTAATGCGGAGGGAGGTTCAGATCCCATTCTTGCCAAGAGATCCGAGGACACATCTGGTGGAGGCTGTTTAAGATCACTGTTCTGTCTGCCCTCCCCTATGGAACATCGCCTCTGGGAAAGCAAAGGATCCAATGATAAACATCGCTCTGTAAGTTCTATCTCATGTGAGAGAACATTTGCTGCCCTTGTTAGGAATGCATCAAGTGTATTCACTATTACTCCTCCGCTTGATCATTTGTACCTTTTCGCTTACCCATTTCCTGGATGAAATATATTTCTCATATCAACAGTAAAAGTACCTTAGGCAGATTCCAGTTGTCAGAGTGGGTCCGGGCTTCGACGGGCGTGGATGGGCCCGCCCTTGGCCCGGGCGCAGCCCGCGCTGCGGGCAGGCGACACGCTTAAAAGCGCTCTTCGCTCGTGGGGGTGATGGGAAGAGTAGTCCCCCCCTGTGCAGTCCTTGTTTGGCTGCGGCTTCTCCCCTCCTGGGGAAACAAACAAACGTGGCGTGGCGTTGGCAGCTAAACACACTCTTTTAAGAAGGGGAATAGGTGCTGCTGAAATTATTGGAGATATTTTTGCTGCAATAATACCATCGGTTGTGGTGATACTAAATTCTCACAAAATTCGAAAACTCTCCACTGTAGTTGATCGTTTGTCAACCGATACAGCTGGAGGTTTCCTTGTTATGGATGCTGAAATGGTTGCTATCAGGTCTATGGTCTTACAAAACAGACTTGCATTTGACATCCTACTCGCAAAAGAGGGCGGAGTCTGTTGCATGCTAAAAGTCCAACAGTGTTGCACTCTGACAACAGAAAAGATTTGCAAGGATCTGCGAGGATATATCAGCAACATTACGAAATTGGGAAAGGATTTAACTGAATTAAAAGCTGATGGTGCAGTGGAATCTATTGAAAAAGGATTCACGTCAGTGGGAAAATGGTTTTCAATCTTGGGAATTTTTTAGTGGGAAAAATATTAACCCATATATGAACAATTGCTATTGGCTTACTAATAATAATATTAATATACAGATATTGTAAACGCACAGAATTTGAAAAGGGAAAAAGAGGGTTAAAGGGAAAACAAGCAGAAATTGAGCTAGAAGATAGACAATGTGGATACTATGATGAATTAAAAGCCTTAGAACAGACTAGACTGAAACTAATGAAGACATCCAGCTTATGATTGTGACATCAGATAAAGATAAGAGTGTGATGGCTCGATGCGCAACCAAAGGGGGAATTGAAGAGCCGGGATATTATCATTCATCTGATCCCTATGAACTCTCCCTGGAAAAATGATTTATGAAAATAAGTTACGGATATGACAAATGTGTGATGAGTTATCATGCTTTAAGAACATGCACAAAATGGGATTGATTTAGATACTGCATTGTAAAAGTATACAGAATGTTAGACGTTTATTTGTGATAAAACCTAACCACAGATACAACTAATGAGAAGTTTATTAAGCTATCTGTATATGCTGCCTATATGCATAAATGAACATTAACAGGCAAACAATAAAATTAATTTCCTTAATGCGTGTATGAATAAAGTCATTTTAAGTATTAAGAAATGGACGCCAATATTAGAATGTGTAACGTGAGCACGGATATTGAAATGAAAAATAAATGTTATTATAATGTGTGCTGTATAAAGGTTAAAGGTCAGCGATGCTTTCAATTTTTTAATAGGTAGTTCATACTTACATAATGTAGATGCAATAAATAATTGACCTAGTTGAAGAACTAATTTTTGGATTACGATAATGTGAAACTCATATCTTAGCACAACCACAGAGTGCACAGGCTGTGTTTCATAAAGGACTAAACTTTTCCCTCCTAGAATGAACTAATGAACTGAATAGTCTGTAGCCCATGAAAACTTTTCGTAAAGTTTCTACTCGTGCTCTATCATTCAATAATTCCTTTTATGCTTGTAGTCTATTTGACCGGACTAGCAACAAATTTGTTAAGTTCTAGAGTATATACTTGGGAATGGACTGACAAAGGATGAGACCATTGACTTGCCTACTTCCTAGATGTCATACCCAATCGTAGGATTAAAAACCAGTGGTCTTATGGAAAATGCACAGTAATGGATTACTTAATCTTCCGGATTTTGTACACTTTTCCTACTACATCATCTCATCCTTTCGAAACTGACCAATAGGACAGAATGGTCGGATCAAATTGGTGATGTCGAGAGGTTTCAATGTGTTAGTTTGTCTGACACCGTAGGCACTATTAAGCGCCTTAAATCAGCAAAGGCCCCAGTTTACAATAAGATCCCCAGGACCTATTTAAATCGGAACCCACAGTTTGGTCCAGCTATAACAACTTCTTATCCAATGCCATGGCTGCCGGCAGTGGGATCTCCGATACCTGGAGGGGGCAGAAATGATCCCGATCTTCAAGAATGGCGATGGTGGCAATCCGTCTAACTATCGCCCCATCAGGCTTATTGATAACTTACAAAAGGTCTTTGCCAGACAGGTTCTTGACAAATTGTTAGATTGGGTAACTGAACATCACATATTGTCCCACCTACAAGCAGGTTTTCGAACAAAGATCAGTACTGTTGACCAGGAATTTAGATTTGCTATCATGTTCTGGAAATATGTGTTGCTCAGTAAGCAAAATCTCTATGTGGCCTATGTAGACCTACATGCAGCCTTTGATCTTGTCCACTGGGACAACCTTTGGAGCGTCTTGGGTAAAAAAGGGTGTTGCACCGAGTCCATGAAGGTACCGGTATGGGGCTGCATTGCGGAGACTTGCACTGAGATGCATCACGCTGAGTGGGTGACACATTCTGCCCACATCTAGTCCCCCTTTGTGATATTGTCTATGAGGAATACACAAAGGCCAATTGCCAACTTCACCTAGTTATGTGACCCAGGACACTGACTGAAGGCACCAAATGGTTGGGACAGGTAAATGTCAACTTTCTAATAGTAGAATTTTCTGAACTGTGATTATAAAATCTGACTTTACTCTTAAAGAGGATTTTAGATTACAATTCTTTAGAGGCAAATCGCTTATTAACTAGTGCAACCCTGTGTCATCCTGTGGGAGAGGTAGGCCTTACAGTTGTGATTAGCGTATTCATTACCAGCACATGTAAAACTAAGTGTACGTGTTCATCCTGTGGGCTGTTTAGGACCTAATCTAGGGGTGACATATGTAACAAAAAGGTTTTTTTGCTGGGTCACAATGACAGTTTCAAAATTGTACACATGATGCAATGGCAGGTCTGAGACATGATTTAAAGGGTTACCTAAGTGAATGGCACAATAAGTGCTGCAGGCCCAATGCAAAAACAACAATTGATGGACAGAATGCAGAACAATGTCATACATTCACCCCAGTACAGAGATCTGGGCCTAAATCCATCGTTTTTTGCTCACCATGCGATTCCAGTTTGAACCCAGACTTATGCAAATCAGTCTTGACCCTGTGCCCAATGGGAACAGTCCAGCCCGAACTGCCAGACCAGGTCCTCCCTGGACTGGAAACAAGCATCCTAGGACCGATTTCGGGGTTTCACCCCTCATCAGCCAGGATAGCTAGACTCCAGTGGCATGGAGAGCACGGGACCCACGTCTGGGCATACCCGTCCCACTCGGGGTGACAAATGCAAAAACAACAATTGATGGACAGAATGCAGAACAATGTCATACATTCACCCCAGTACAGAGATCTGGGCCTAAATCCATCGTTTTTTTGCTCACCATGCCATTCCAGTTTGAACCCAGCCATATGCAAATCAGTCTTGATCCTGTGCCCAATGGGAACAATCCAGTCCGAACTGCCAGGCCAGGTCCTCCCTGGACTGGAAACAAGCATCCTAGGACCGGTTTCGGGGTTTCACCCCTCATCAGCCAGGATAGCTAGACTCCAGTGGCATGCCCAATTGTAGCATTTAAATTACAGGCCTGGGTATATGTAGTATCACAACATTAGGGACTTACAAGTAAATTAAATTCACCAGTCGGTTGTAAGCCAATTTTACCAGGTTTAAAGGAGAGTGTACATGCACTTTAGCACTGGTTAGCAGTGCTAAAGTGTGCAGAGTCCTAAAACCAACAAAAACGAACTCAGCATAACAGGAGGAGTGAAGGCAAATAGTTGGGGGAAGACCACAAGACTGTCAGGTCTAACAAAGCTGTTGCCCTTGAACCCAAAGACAGATTGCAAATTCAGTTGAGCCATCAGAAGGCACACTGATTGTGTCCTACATAAGAGGTGGTAAACAGTCAATGTCTCTTGGGAGGTAGAAACATGTGTACCAGGGATCGCACAGGCATAGGCCACAGGTGGGTGAAGTCACACACACAACCTACCTGCAAAAAGATCTATGCCTCTGCTTAAAATTAATGTTGGATCCACTTCCATTAAACACGAAATCTGTAACTTCAGTCTGTACTTGCCTATTTCACTCATGCTCTGTCCGCAGTCCAGGGACAAACTGTTAATCAGTTGCACAGTGCCAGACTTTGCCGGGGCGCAATCTAAAGAGCAAATTTGATCAGTGCACTTAAAATTTAACTGGGTGCTAGTCCTGTGGTTAGGCACAATGGTAGCGTAATCAGCGCATAAAACCACTAATGTTAAGAAGGACTTTAGAACAGTAAGTGAGTTGGTACAAACTTTGACTAAATAATCATGGCGATACTGAATTTTCATGCAAAATGCACAGGGGAGGCTCCTCTGTTAAGGCGGTGTACACAGGAAAAATAAAATGATAATAAAACAAGTTATTTATTGTTTTATTTTTCTTCGCTATCACTGAGCCGAGTCTTGGGGGCAGGGCCATCCTGACAGAGAGTCAGCAACAGGGAGGAGGAATGGTGGGCACTAAGTATACATGTGGGTTTGGTTGGCTGTCTCAGCCCGGCCAAACCGACATGCGTACTTAGCCTTTCTCCAACCTAAGCTGTGTTGTTCAGCAGGGTGGAGAAGAGACACAGGGGCATATTCTCAAGGACTTATCGCTGAGTTATTGGCACTGTATCGCAGCGAAAGTGGCGATAGACTTATCGCCCTATTCACAAGCTGGTGCCAACAGCCGATATCACCAGTTTTCCAGCGATAGCAGCTGCCAAAAACATCGCCACGGATGGCACCGGCAACCAACGCTAATGAGATGCAGAGTAGACGTTCCTCTGCAAAAAGCCGCAAAAGCACCACTTCGCAATATTCTCTACGACCAGCCAGATTGGCGATAAGGTTCCAAAACAGGCGATAAGGCGCGTTAGCAGCAGGGATTTAACACCTGCTCCTACCTGGTGTTAAGTCGGACGACAACCTGCACCACAAAAGGCCAGACCAGAGCCACACCTGAAGAACAACAGATGCCATGGAGCTACTGATCATGCAGCTCGGAGCCCTAAGAGGGCCACAACACCCACCGCCACCACACCCAGGCCAGCCACCCCCCCGGACCCCCCACGCCCCCCCCCCGGACTACCAAAGAGGCAGCGCAGACAAAGACAGTGGACCTTGAGAAAACGCACCAGCCTCACAGACTTAACACCAGAGGATGTCATTGCCCACCACAGGCTCAAAAGGACAACCATCCTCCGCATCCTGACCATCATTGCCCACAGGCTGACGGTACCAACACAGCGGACAATCAACATCCCTCTGCAGACAAAGCTGCTGGCTGTGCTGCACCTGTTGGCCTCTGGTACCTTCCAACCAACAACTGCCAGAGTCGGAGGAGTCTCACAGCCAGCCCTATCCAAGTTCCTCACACCTGTCTCGGATGCCATCATCAGCTTGGTACCCCAGCACCTTTACTTCCCACACACTGCGCAGGAACAGCTGGAGACCAAGCAAGGCTTCTACGCCATAGCTGGCTTCCCGCACGTGTTGGGGGCAATCGACTGCACACATGTACTCCTCGTGCCCCCTGCCGCCACTGCACACAATAACCACAACAGGAAGCACACGCATTCCATCAATGTGTAGGCAATAGTGGACCACCTGGGACTCTTCACCAATGTCGTCGCCAACTATCCAGGCAGTGTGCATGATTCCTTCATCTTCCGACAGTCCATCATCAACCAGCGCTTTCAGGATGGCACCCATGTGAATGCATTGCTCGTTGGTAAGTACAGCTCTGGGAATGCACACGTTACAAACCCACATACAGCATGGCAAACAACATGCCCACATACCAGACACAACAGCACAACTTACTGTGGTAACCTGGGCCAGCCATGTACACAAGCCATCAACGACATAGCACCTCAGCCACACAATAGCAGAATGTGGTGAGAGGTGGGAACCAGGCATATGCGAAGGAGGCAAGTGACTCATGAATGAGAATGTGCACAATGCCAAGTGTGGCGTGGATGTGCTGGCCAGACTGCAGTATGCAGACCATAGACATGTCCATGTCGACAAATACTGCTGGTATCTGGAGTGTAGAGGACAGTGGACGCAACCATGTCACCCCAGGCAGTGGGGAAGACCTTGGACATGTAGCTTTGTTGTCCCCCCCTTAATGCGTAAGAGGGGTGGACTGGGCCAGCGTATGCAAGTACAGCGTAGGGGTGTGAATCATCATCCCTGGGCTCTGGGCGTGGTTAATTTCTGGGCTGGACAGGAAACCTCTGTTGCAGTGTCTGCGCCACACGGCCCACAATCGACGATGTTGCATGCACCCAGAGGGCGCCCGCGCACGAAGGGATTGTACAAGGAGCACAAGGCCAGTCGGGCTCTTGGCTCATGCATGCCAACTGTTGTGTGTGTATCGCCATTGGTGCACCATGAGCCTAAGGCCTAGCCTCAGTTGCAGCGCGAAAGCCACATCACATTTCCAGAATGCAAGCAGTAGTCAGACTAACATTAGGGATGAAAGCTCCTTTGTCTCAATACAGAAGGTGGAAGGACATCTGCACCTCCGACCTTGGTCTTGCATGCGGAGATTCCATATCAGATGATGACGACTCCCACACTACGCACAGCGCAAATGAAAGTCCAACGTATCCAAACCCCACACACAGAAGTTCTTGCTCGAGGTACTCTTGCATGGAATGCCCTTGACACTTACGTACACAACAACCCATACATCCAAACGTTGAACACACATACGACTTATTGCTCCGAGCTGTGGCATATCATCCACATAACTGCCGCAGGTCAGAAGAGTGCCGGTTCTACGAGAGCCACCAACGCAATGGCAGAACATCCCAGGCGCATGCACAACGCCTGTCACGTGGAACTTTACCGTGTCCGAATGCTGCATGTTCTTGTCTGATACATTGTTCTGCATGTTGTGGCCCTTGTCTTGCCCGTACTGACACGCACATGGCAATAAAGTCTACGCCGCTTCACTAGTGTTCATCTGTGATGAGTGTTGATTAGAATGACAAATCGTGTGCCTCAATGAGCATTGTCCGCACACAGGGAGGGACTGACTGACGCATTTCACTTAGGGGTGAGTCCCTATTGCCAGCTCCACCTCTGTGTGCCAGACATAGTGGTTGGGATAGTTGCTGATAGACCTGTGCTCTTACGTGTCTTCAGCAATGTGAGTATGGTGTCCATATTCTTGCCATGTGTATCAATGTGATCCATCACTACTGGTTATGTCCACCCAGTTGTGTGTGAGTAGGTATGCGAAGAGATGTTCTGTTGTCAAATGTGATGGTGGACACTACTTTAGGCCTGCCAACGACTTTGACATCTCATACCCACCCCTATTTCTAACATTGCGTGGGGCAAAGCTGAGAAATTGCGCAATTGTTGTTTCTGAGCAATGAGGCCACAGCTAGTGCACACATTCCCAGTCATCTCACTTCCTATGTGTGTCACAGTCACACACGCGCATTGCTTTGATTTCCCAGGCTGTACCTTTTTGGGCAATCAATGTCCTTACATTCATCCGTACTTTCATACTTGAATGATTATGGACATGACACATCTGTGTGTATTTGAATGATTTATTCACATTCGGTGGAGTGTCGGAGCGTGAGCAGTACATGGCCATGCAAACACCACATTACATTGTAGCCCAGTGGAGGGCCAGCCAGATTCATTTAGGGATTGACAAGTACATAGGAGGAGGAAGAGTACAGTCCGCAGTCTGATTGCTGTGTCATTGGTAAACAAACAAAATATGGCAGTCCATGTCGAGGTCCAAGGTGAGTGTCGCAGAGTGTTTCGGGGGACAGTGGTAGGTGTTGTTACAGGGCATGATGCAGAGGGCAGAACCAAGCTGAAACAGGGCATATGGCGGAGAAGAATGCTACTGGCTCCTTCTTACTACAAAGGTGGAATCACCCACATCTTTGTCCTCTATGTCATCTGTCTGACATGTGGATGCTGATGTTTGGTCTGCAGCACTGTGTGCCACTGACACATCAGGGGCCGGAGATGTGTGTGTGGGGGGCCAGCAGCATTCATCAGCGACTGCCTTGGTGGCAGCAATACGATGATGAGGATCTGCAGGGCATGGTAGATCCCAACAACTTTTCGCTGGTGTGCATCCATGGCAGACATTATTTCCGCATGCATCCGCTCCATGTTCTCCATTATCCTCAGCATCTGTGCCAACTCTCGGCTGACATCGCTGAGGCCACTCTGACTAGGCAGTTGTTCTCCTCTCAGAGTCATGACTCCAGCTATGTCGGGCATGGATTGTTGGACATCATGGAGCGTACTGTGGGTGTCTGTTAGGGAGTGTAAGTGGTCCCTGATGGGACTTACACACCCACGTATGTCATCTAGTTTGGCTGCCATGAGGTCGAACCCCACCCGCACCTGTTCAGTCACCTCCTTCTGGCAGTCTTTCACATGTCCTTGGAATGCGATGTGTTCTTCTGTGAGGTGCTGGGAGCCAGCCGTGGTGGTGGGTGCTTCCTGCTGTGTGGTCTGTGCAGGGGGTGGGGTCTCCTCGATGCAGCTGGGCTGCCCTGCTCCTGGAGGTGGGTTGCCGTAGCTGTTCATGAGCTGTTGTAGGGCGTCGGTGTCGAAGGTGTGGAGGTCCTCTTCATCATCACTGATGAGTTGTCTGGTCTACTCTGCAGGAGGTGTTGATTGTCCCTCTACACTGTGAAGGGGAGATGCATTTTGACATTGTGTTGACATGTATGTTGACGCATTGTTCAAGTTTACATACAGACTGCATGGCAATGTACATTGTGACTGTTTGGGAGGAGCTGACTATTTGATGCGGGTCAGTGGACATTTGAACTACATCACGGATGTGAGGTTGTACACGTACATTATCATCTCACAGTTTCCTGCTATGCCAGATGTGATTGTCCAGTTTCTACGCACAAGCGGGACCAGTTGTGTCCTCTGTTCTGTAGTGTAAGTGTTGCACTTTGTACCACATTGTCTTCAATGTTGGTGTGTAGTCATTGCTATGTGTGTGTGCTGCATTGTGGGAGAGTCGCCCCTGCAGCTGTGATTTTGCTGCCCCTTAGCCCTTTGAGGCGGTGTGCCTTTGTCTTCTGTGCTTCTACAGTGCTGAGATGTTGCAGACTTGGCTAATTTTGGCTCTGGTTCGTATTTTGGACTCTTGGGCATGGTTTATCCGCAGATGTGTTGTTGAAGTCAGGGGTTGTTTGTGCACGTGGATGTGTCAGAGTGTGACCTGCCCCTTTCCGAATGTGTTCCACACTCAGCCACCTCAGTGTCGTGGCGTGCACCATGTCATGATGATTGGACTGCAGTCATGCTGTTAGTCATGCGGTGTCACTTGCATTGTCAGTGTGGCTCACAGACACGCAGCTTTGCTGGTTTAGACACGTGGGCATGGGTTGGTTGTGAGCTTGGTGCTGTGTGGGGAGGGACCCCTTTGTGCCCATAGTGGACGGGGGCCTACTTGCTGTTTGTATGTGTGCTGCAGTGTGCCAAGGGGATCAGGGACATGATCCAGAGTCATTGTGGGTGTGTAGTGTGCTCTACTTAATTGTGTATGTGTGTCATTGTGCCCTTCTCCCCCCGTCCCCCCAGTCCCTGTTCGGTACTCACCCTGGTGCTGTTGTGTCAGGTCATGTCGAGCAGTGTCCAGACCCCCAACTCCTGCCACCGTCTCCCCACTGATGACTGTGGCCACCATTTCCTCCATCTCATCCAGCTCCTGTTGTTTCGCTGGACTGCCACCTCCAGTCTGCATTGCTGCCTGATGGTTGTCAGCGAGTTTCTTCTTGGTTTTGCGCTTCGCATCATTCCAGCGCCTCTTGACCTCTCCAATTGTCCTCCTCCTCACTCCGACTGCATTCACCTTGTCCAGGATGGACTGCCATATTGCATTTTTATTTGCCAATGACACGTTGGTGGTGACGAACAGTTGTTGGTGGTGTTCTATCACCTCCGTGATAATGATCCTGTTTTCCTGCGGACTGAACCTCGTCTTCTTCTCCTTGCCCTTCCGTGACCCCGAGGTCCCAGGCTGGTCCTCCTGGGGGCTTGTGGGGTTCTGGTTGTCCTCTGTACTTGCTCCGGCTTTCTCCATGGTGCTACGCAGTTTTAATTATTTTGTTTGGGTTTTTAGGTGCTTTTGTAGTGCATTTTCCCGCATGACGCGTGGGAATTGCAGGCCTGTCGCTGGTTAATGCTGCTTTTTTTATCGCGGTTGGCCACATCGCAAATTTTTTCGCGTTCGTGGTTCGCGTTTTTTCAGCATTGCGTTATTATTAACGCGGTCATTTTGCGCGTTGTCGTGGGACTATCGCATGGTGCTGCCGGGTTGAGAATACAACGTTAACACAGTGGTATTTTCCCGCAATAGACTGCGATGTGCAAAGTTGCGTTGAGCTAATTTTGCGATAATTATCACACGTTCTTGAGAATATCCCCCACAGTCTCCCAGGTCCAGGTCACTCAGACCGGTCCTGGTGCTGCTCTCATGCTGGTAATAGGATTACCAGCATGAGACAACATCTTGATTGGCCATGACGTGTCTGGGAGCCTGTGCATTGGCTGCTGGGAGTCGACAGGAACAGAAAAGCAGAAGACCACTGAGGATGCAGCCAGCAGGTAAGTAATATTTCCATAATTTTCTCTCCCGCACTGCCCCCTACGCTGCCCCCTCTGTACTGCCCCCCTCCAGTTTGCCTTCACAGTAGCTCCCACTGAAAATGCACCATGGTGGCAATGTATAACTGGGGTAAAGTATGCAATCACGCTGTGCCCTCTTAATAGGGGAGTGCAAAGTGGATGAAGACTTTTTTAAACATTAAGGGCCAGATGTATGACCTGCAAAATAGCGCTTTGCAAATTGCGACTCATTTGCGACTCGCAATTTGCGAGGTGCTATTTGGCATGTACAACAGTGTGCTTAACCCTGTTTGAGATTCCCAATGGGGTCGCAAATTGTGAGGCTCATGAATATTAATGAGCCTCTCGCAATTTGCGAGCCCATTGGGAATGACATGCCCTCAAAGGGATGGTGGCCTGCTGGGCTCAGCAGACCACCATGTCTGGGACTGCTTTTAAATAAAGCAGTGTTTTGTTTTTTTAAATGCAGCCCGTTTTCTTTAAAGGAAGGGGATGTATTTAAAAAAAAAAATGAAACGTTTTTGTTACATTTTTTAAGGGCAGGTAGTGGTCCCTGGGACCACTGCCTGCCCTTAAAAAATATTTTTAGAGACAGTCACAAAGTGGAAGGGGTCCCCTGGGGACCCCTTACAAATTGCGACTGCATTACCACCCTCTTGAAGAGGGTGGTAATTTGCGAGCGTTTTGCGACCGCAATTGCGGTCACAAAACATTTATACATTGCTTTGCAGACGCAATTAGGAAGGGAACGCCCCTTCCGAATAGCGACTCGCAATTCCTAAATAGCAACTCGCAAATAAATTGCGACTTGCTATTTAGGAATTGTACATGGCCCTAGGCCATTTTGCAATTTAGGATCGTACATCTGGCCTTTACACCTAAAGAAAGACCTGAAGGACCAGTTTGTAAAATTAAGTCTTGTGGTAGAATGCTCAAATAATACCATTCAAATCATTTTCCGAGAACAATTGCACCTGGTGTAGAAGTCCTTTTTAGGTTTCGCCTAGGCAGCGCATGCGCTGTCTCGTCGAGAGATGGTGTATACAGTATTGTGGGGGAAGCTCCGCCCTCTTTCTGCCCATGCTTTTAATTGGCTCAAATCTGAAATGCTGCATTCTGATTGGTTGCTGGCGTATTAGTCCCGCCTCCTTACTGCCATGATGTCATGTTTATCCTTCCATGGCTATCAGCCCCTTTACTTCAGCAACTCTTTTGTTCCCCTGCCTCCCCCTGTTCCCTCCCACAGTCTGTGACTTCTCTGGCCACCACCACCCCCCCACCCACTCCTGTTCCTTCCTTCTTTGGTGCCTCCATTTTTGTTTACAATGCAATAGGACCAGTGGCGGTGCGTCCATTGGGGCGCTGGGGCGTTGCCCCACTAATGCCACGGCCCCATTCAAATTCTTCGTTCTACTTCTCCGACGCTAATTCCAATCAGGACTCCTGATTGGAATTAGCGTCGGAGAAGTAGAACGAAGGACGCTGAAGGGGGTGGGGGCGGGGCTGCAGCAGCACTCAGGGAGTTGAGTGACAGCAGCGCACTACAGTCACAGCAATACTAGTGCGCACGTTCGTTTTTGGGGTGATCATTTTGACGATCAGCCCGAACATGCGCACTAGCCTTCCCTTAAGAGACCGAGGGTTGCTTCATGCCGCAGCCCCCGGTCTCCTAATGGGCAAGGAGTATCCCTGCCCTCAAGCCAATCCTGGCGCTGGCGTCAGTAGAGGGGTTGGCAGTGACGTCGCGGCTGTTCCTGTTTGTTGTAGAGCGCGGGACCCCGGCCCAGGAGCAGTCGAGCAGAGGCGGGCGGCGCGGACGGGTAAGTTTTCTGTTATTATATTTTAATCTTCCCCGGCCCCCACCACCACGCGAGTAAAATAGTTATAACATCATTGTGACGTATACAAAGAGCACTTTGTACTTTAAAAATAAATTTCACATTTGAAAAGGGGACGGAATCCATGTGTTCATGTATTACAACATAAACAGCACAAACCGCGCACATCTCTGGTGCACTTGCTGTCTCCCCTTGCTGCTCGTCGAGCAAAATCAGTAACATCCGATACAAATGCATTTTGCACGAGTGCAGGTTTTTTCTAATGTGGCCCCTGGTGAATGAGTCATGAGTCAGGAATTCCTAGGCTGTAATACGAGTAAGATAGTGAGTTACGGCGCCTGCTGCAGAGATCTGTGTGTGCTCTGCAAGTGACAAAGTTTAAGTCTAGTGTGATAGTTCTGGGGGTAATGCACCTGCCGTAGAGATGTGTGCGTACTCTGCAGGTGACAACGTTTAAGTCTAGTGTCATAGCTCTGGGGGTTAATGTGCCTGCGGGCAGAGTAAAGAAAGTGCGTGCACGCGAGAGACCCACAGTTTTCAATACCTGTAAGAGAGCTCGGTTTGTTAATGCACCTGCTGCGGAGGTGCGTCTGTAAGTGGTAGCAGATGGCTTGGACGTTTGCGTTCCAGCCTCAGCCTTTCATGATTTATTCTCTGGAGGTTGAAAAAGGTTCTTTGTATTATGGGTATGCCGGTATGAACTTATCGCGTGGTAATTGCATGTGTTGTAAGACATCTTTATAAATATTATGAGCAGTACTGTGTTGTCTTAATTGCGTAATGTTTCTAATGTGTTTTCTTGTTCGACATTTCTAACTCTGCATTTGACAGACCGCATAGAGTCTCCTCCAAACAGAATCAAGCATAATTTGCA
Organism: Calotriton arnoldi; assembly: GCA_963921515.1. NCBI lineage: Eukaryota > Metazoa > Chordata > Amphibia > Caudata > Salamandridae > Calotriton > Calotriton arnoldi. The sequence continues at coordinate 429,281 of CAWUFW010003146.1, forward strand.
CTGATTTTAATGCTGCTCTGTGCTGTCATAGCAACGGGGGCCCTTTTAATCTCTTCAGTGTAATGACATCTTGCTGTGGAGGATGAACTCATAATAACAGTTTTGTCTGCCACAGGTGTAAAAATCTGTTCTTCGTAGAGTAGGTAAAACGGAAGGGCTGCGGCCCCTCCTGGCCCCTAACCGCCAGAGAACTAGAAATCCATCTGTGAAGAGGATTTGAAGTGAGGTAGTAGCGACTGTTACATCTCGTAAGGACAGCTTGTGGGTTTAGGATCTGTTCATTTTCGGCAAAAATGAAACCCTGATCTCCTAGTTATATGAATGTTCAAAGTTAATTTTAAGTTTCAGTCCTCATTTAAAAGTGCGATGGTTGGAGATAACGAGAAGATAAATTATGAAAACGCTTTCACATTATGTGTGCTTGTATTGAGCAACCCCTCCCCCGCTTGCTAATGGTATAATCCCGTAAACCCGTTGCGTTGCTGTGAAAGCAGTGGGGTTTCAGCTGGTAGTAACTGTATTGTACTCGTAGCACTTCAGCATAGCAGGCCTCTGCTAGGAAACAAGCCAGGTAAGGTGTTCTTTTAGATTTCTTCTGTAATTTTAAATTGGGTTTTTACACTTCAGGTTGTTCCTAGTTTTTTTTCTTGCATTACTCCGTCGTATAGTACGTAATTTGTGGGGTGTTTACTGGAATGACAAATAATATGTATGATAGAGCAATAAAGGAAGTAAAATTTGTTACTTTTTGGTTGTGGTCGCTTTGTAGGGAGTGGTGTTAAGGGCTTTAAGGCAGTGGTTTGGACTTCTTTTGTGGCAGACTAGGACAGGTGGCAGACAATCACAGGACTCAGGCCGAAGGGTTGGGTCCTTGCTGGGGGCACTTTGGCACAGGGAGCGCATAGGAGCTATCTGGGGGTCAGGTTGGAAGGATGGTGAGTGTGAAGAAAAGAGTGGTATAGAATGTTCGAATTGCTTTGGTTGGGGGTTCTTAGCATGTCCGGGGGAAGTTTAACGGTGGTGGGGAATACGTTGTTCAATGTATTAATGAGGTGTGGATTTCATATTATGTAATGTTTAAAGAAGTTCAACTGCTTGCCTGGCCTAATCAAGCGGTCTTTACTCTATCTGGAGTCTGTTTATCGTCTCATATTGGCCAAAGCACTATGAGGAAGTGATCGCGAGTTGGCAAACTCGAAACCAAATAGAACACAACATTAAATATATTTCTTGTGAAGCAGTCGTGCAGAATTGTTGCACCATTTTCTTGGTGACACATTTGTGATACGCCACTGCATAGAAGTAATGCTCCTGGGTAAGCGCTTCACAAGCAGCCAACATAACATAGCATACTGTGCCAAATGCTTATGAATGTAATAGTTCGGTGTTTTTCATCAAAACTTCATGAAAATACACTGCGTTTCAGCGATTGCATTTGTAAAATTATGTTGTAAAATTATTTTGTTCAGTTCATTTAAAAACGTCTTAGAAGGTGATCCACCCAACCCCTCCTGAAAAGAGCTTGCTCACTCTGTTTGCTCTGTAAAATAAAGGTTGGTCTTAAAACATTCTCCAGGGCTACTTTATGCCAAAAGAGGAATGCTGCAAGGATTTTCTATGCTTCAGGCAAAATAGCATTTTGCCGTTGGAAAGCCTCTGTCAGCTAATTAAAAAATATTTTTCTGGCCTTATCTTGTAATTTGGCGCTGTCAAGTGCTGGCGCTGTTAGAATGCTGCATTATGTCACATTAGGGAAGTCAGTACCTGTACTGCCTCGGCTCAGTGTGTTTAATATTTCAAGACTATACGTTCGGACTGCTTAATAAGCCTTGCTTTATCGCTGCATTCATTTGCTTTAAAATGCCCCATTTGCCAATCTTTTTTAAATTTCTTTCTCAGGAGAGGGACTCTCCCTAGACCCCAGGTTTGTCCATTGAACTTGTTCACATCGCTAACTAGTGTTTTCTATTGGAAAGGGTAGAGCCAAAGCAATCTTGCTTAGTACCTAGGCTAGCCCCTTCAGAAGTCAGACTTGCTTGGCAACCCAGAAATTCTCTGAAATAATGTATGAGTTTTCTTTTATGAATGCCTAGAAGAACTGAATTTTTAGTCCATTTATCACAGAAATAGTGCTGAAAATCGCACCAAAAAGATGCCAATTTTTAAAAGAAGAATCCTCCCGAACCCCCCATATTGCCGTCGGGCTCGCTCGTTGCGCTCGCGCGCATACGTTGATTCGTTCTGCATACGCCCCGCCAGTTTCAAATTGCACCAGCCGCCACTGAATAGGACTCGCGTAAATACGAGTCCTATTGCATTTGTAAATGCTTGTTTTTTCCGATGATTGGCTGCCTGCATGCGCATTCTATTTTGCCTGACCTGTCCAAACTCAAGCATGCTCGCGATGCTTTACTTCGTACGCATGCGCGCCAAAAGTGCTTCTGCCTCTTGTTCCGTTTCATCTAACTCGCTTTTCCCCCCCCCTCTTCACAAAATCAGGCGCTTCACAAAATCAGGCGCGTTGCCGTCTCTGAGCATGTTTGCTGATTAGTGTCTCGCATTCGGGGCAAATGCGACAGAAGACACTAAAACCGCCTCGATAACAATCACCCACTTAATGTTGAGTGCGTTATATGTGCTTCGCGCTAATACAGTTGGGAACAGCCGTTTGCTATGGCAGTGACTGATGCAAGGACCGTCCCTGACAAGCGCGTGCCTCAGTCCGCACTGTTAGGAGTGAAGTCTTCATCAGGAGCGCGATAATCCGTTGCCAGTGAATGAAGGATACCTTTCACTCCGCCAGCACTGCCAAGGACAAAAACTTCATTAATCAGCCTTCAGTGCCGAGAGATCCTTTCCCCTGTTTGGAAACGGAGGCGCAGACATTATTATACACTTGTCAGCTCCCTGTTGCTGCAGGCGACCAGCCAGGGGTCAAAAAGCCACAGAAACACTTCCAGCGACGAGCACCCCAGCAGAATGTATGATTCGTCATTGCTTCTGATATGGGAGGCTGTGACACATACATTATGCTGCTATCTCAGTCTTGGGGAAGTGCCTTTTGATATTGAACAAAATGATATGTCACTTGCTCTCACGCAGTTACATGAGGCTTGGCCGGGCCGGGTGCGGGCGCTTTATTGTCAGGCATAGAAATGACCGACTTCAAATATTGCTGGGATTAAGGGCGGTGTAAACACAGCGCTGCAGCACAAAAGGGTTTGTTGTTTTAATACCTTCAGTTCCATTCTATTCCTCACCTTGTCCTTGGCAGGGGCACTGTACACACCAGACTATGCTAGGGCTGCGCGCGCCTGAGACCGCCTGTGTACACTGCTTGTTTTCATCGTATGTGCTTTCCACCAGCAACACACTTCTTCCAAGTTTTGGGTCTCCCTTTGCCTTTCCATCTAAAAAGAGATTTACCACAGCCCTTGACACGAGCAACTCTTCGACAGTTTAATGGGCTGGAAGGACACAAGGAGTTATTGAACACTCACAAGCATGTATCTTTGTGATGCCCTCACCCTTCCAGAGCATTCCTTTCCAAGAACGCCCTCTTTTCTCCCACAGGAGTAGATTTACTCACAATGAAACAACAGTGCAAATAGCTTGGTCAAACAGGCCCAGGATTCCTGAAATTATTTTATGCATTTGAAAATGTTTTTATGTGGATGGAAAAAAACAGGGCAAGTGTAAAGTATGTTGTCCTGTGAAGAAAATACTTCTGCTACATCCCTAACCCTAACCCTGTAGAGGCGTTCACTTCTGCCCTGGACAGGAGTAAATATCTACCCATTTCCGTGGTGGCACGGGGCACAAAAATGGTGTGCGAATAGCCACAGGTAAGTCTGAGGCTATTCGCCAACTCCCTGAGCATTCATGCCCTGGACTGCTCACTGCCCACTCACAAGAGATTCACTCATACAGAGAGCTCTAAGAAGCCTCTCGAGTTAGGCACAGGGTGAGCGTGTGCAGGTTCATCTCGCCCACTGGTTGAGCTGCTTTTTCCACCTGAGATAACCGAAAAATGATTAATCAAAAGAAGTGGGCGAGCCAGGCTGGAGAACTCTTCTAATGTCCGAGTGCTCATGCACTTGAGCATGCCTCCATCATTTTAGTGGTTTTCAACACATTTGAATTCGGAAACTTCTCATGTATTTACCTTTTTAAACATGAAAATTATCTGGCTGCTTATTCTCTACCCAAACTATTACAGGGCTGTTTCTTTATTTGATAAAAGGAAAATCTAAAAGTATTGTAAGATTTTCATTTGTTTAATCAGTACCAACCACAAGTAATTGATAGCCATGGATTAATAATATAAATGTTGAAATTAAAAACGAGCATCTGATGACTTTTGTGCGTTTTTTAATCAGTACTGTCTAAAAGATGACCTTTGAAACTTAACAATGGATCTAGGGTCTTATTTTCAAAGTCCTTTCATTGATTAGAACCCTGCACTTCACAAAATCTTGTAACGCAAAAGGAGTTTTCACAATGTGAAAAGGCCCATTTATGATTTAGAAAAGTCTTTCTGACTGGAAAATGGGATTTTGTGACCTTTTCAGAATTGCAAATAGTAGGGGGGCGGGGTGAAAGGTGCAGCTCCCCCCTATCTGCGATTCTGTATAGTCTCTGACCACAACTAGAAAGGGGTATCAGTCTTTGTGGGACAACTTACTCTTTAGAAATCATGTAAGTGGTCTCTGGCAAGCAAACGGGGGACCATTGGACAATTGCCTACTCCCACTGATGTCTTTACAAATGACAAACCTTCTTTAAAGCAGTACCTGACCCTTTAAGGGCCTCTGGCTGTTTTTTTTAATTTAGAAAAAACTTTCTGTTTGGGAATGCAAATGCAGCGACAGATCCTTTGCAAGTCTCCACCCCTGCATTTGCAGGCAATTCCAGAGGCTCACAAATTGCGAACTGTATAATTTGCAGGTTGTTTTGCGATCTCCATGTGAATGGACGATTTACAATGCGACCTATTAGTATATTGGTCAGTTTCAAATTGAAAACTCATTCTCAAACCAGCCAGTGTGCAAACTGCACATTATGGTTTGCAAATTGGTGTACGTACATCTGGCCCTATGCCTCTTCAGGGTCAACCCAGGCTTTTATCCATTAGATGCTAGAAAAATAGCTACCGAACTATGACAACGCTTGTGTGTGTGGGTCTGATTGTGTGTGTGCCTGCAGTACAAGAACTTGGTTTAAGCTGACAGTGGGGATGTATAAACAGAGCAGGGTGGCTCTAAGGGAGATCACGTTTATGCTACAGACCAGATAGTCTGTACTTGTACCCATAGATAGCTGAACATGAGTACTTAATGTTGCACAGCTTTCCCTGGTGGAACTATCAGGCATCCTGAAGCCACTGGTCCTCCTTATCTGAGGAATCATGAGATACAGAATACTTCTCCACCATAGCCCCTCTAACCTCAAGAATAGAGCTCTTGGCTTTCTATAATCACTTTGCAGTCCGGTATGTAACAGCTGACATTGAGAAGTCTGGATTTCTCCAAAGTCATCTTGTCGAAAAGAAAACCATTTTTTCAAAGGCTTTTGTCTAATTGTGTCAGTTGTATAATTACAGTCGCCTTAATCCAAGATCCAAAGAGCTACATAACTGCTTCATCACTGGATTCTTTCACCACTTCTCCTGCCTATTCCTTATGTAGCCTTCCTTATGCTGCATGCTCTGAGGCCTCCCTAGAACCGCTAGCCTCTAGGGCAAAATGTTGTCTTCTCCATCATCAGCTGTCAGCCATGGCTCGAGTATCTGCTATTTGGTCTTCCACTGCTAAGTTTGGTCTCACACAAGTTTGTGTTCACACCTCGTGATCATTTCCAAAAAGTAAATACTCAACTTGTGAGAGTTTCCACAAGTACTCATAGTGGAACAGGGCAATGTTCATCGCCTGGATCCATGGAGTTTACACTTGGAAGCCTAACCCCTGACGTCACATAGTCCCAGCATCTTCGTATCCCACTGCACGCCCGCGTGTTATAAAGGAGGCGTGTAGTACATCAAGACAGATGTGTGATGCTGCTAAGTGGACTTGTGTCTAAAGTGGTGTCAAGATAATAATAGGCAGGAAGACAACACAGTGGAGCGTCAGTATACCAAATATAATGCTTTCACTAAAGATGTGCAACTTACAGCATCACACGAGGTTCCAACAAAAGCTAATGTTTTCTGTTTCTGCCCTAAAGTGATTTTGAGACGGAGCGAAGAGAGGGTATGCCTTACATACAATACCCACACCAACATGGAGCTTAAAGGAAGTGAAGGTAAAGAAGCTACCCCTGAACAAGTCCATAAATCAAATCTAAAACACTTCCTTGCATTTCTAAAGCGCTATTACAGCACAACATAGAGATGGTGAAATGCAGCTATTAACAGGGCGAGAGCTTTAGAATGCATAAGGACAAAGTGGTCATGAGAATAAATCCAAGATGTATTCCGTAGGTAGTATCAAACTTACATGTCCATTAAAATATACATCAACTCTCTTTCTTCTGGCATACAATTATTACTGAAAGGGCGTTCCATATATTGGATGTCAGAAGAGTCACGAGCCCCATACAAGACACAAAACCAATGCATAAACCTGCACTGTACATAACAATCCATGAAACTGAACCGTTTTCATTGCCCCTGCACCACAAGTACCAGCCTCACCAGTAATAAACGGTACTATAGCAAGATGGATTATAAAAACTATACAGTTAAGCCACACAATGGGACAATCATAAGTAAGGCCAAAAGATCATATAACAAGAAAAAAAGGCAATAGTAGCATACTTTGGTGACGTTTCAATCAATGACATTTATGCAGCGGCCAAACGGTTGTCAGTGCACAGATTTGCTAAACATTAGTTTGATCGTTTAGTCTTAAAGAGAAGTATAAGTGGGTCAGACAGTTTTAAAACATTTATAAGGCACCACCACTCACTCTCCACTCCTCCCCTGGGAGGGGAAACTCTGCTGTGTAATCGCTGCATAATTTGAATCTACAATATGTTCGTGTTGCAATAGAAACTAGTTTTTTAACTAGAAAAACATTTTTGCAGCATGAAATTGTTGGCGAGTCACATTTGACCCTCTCATCTCCTGATGAAGGAGAGAAGTTAGTGCACAAGAAAATATTTTTAAAACAATGCACAAGACACTCACGGCCACCTAGAGTCATTTGTTGTGTGGGATTTTACCCCAAATCAGGACACAGATACCGTGGGTAACATATGTGAATCCTCACTGACGAAATCACTCTAATTCGCGTGAATGCGAAAGGTGAAATAAAGTGATACACGTTTGAGCGTAGGACCAATAACACAAGCGTCTGGTACCGAGACTCAACCAAACTGGATGGAATCGTCCGATTAAATAACTTGTTCGATTTACATTCCTTACAGAAATATGCGAACAGATTTAACCAAGAAGACATAAAAGCCCAAACAGTATTCCCAGGGATTTGCACCTACCTAAATATGTGTTTTTCAAAAAAGCGGGATACTGGTATTTTAATACACCTGATAAGAATTAAGGCCCTGCACATTACTGCCAAGCAGGCGTCTCTCTGTAGAACAGGCCGCCTTGCTCTTGTCTTGTATACGGTTGCTGGTCTGTCCCCAACTTCCAGAAATTGTTCACGAGAGCGCGTGGTGGTGGAGGAGCTCGTGACGCGTCACTGCTGCGTTTTCAGCGCGGCGGTGGCTGGTCTAAATGATGCCCAGGGCCGTCATTGGTAGCGCTTTCGCGCGCTACAAGATTGACGGCCCTGGGACCCACAAAAGCGGTACGTCACGCACTGCACCACCACCACTACACTAGGTGGTGGTGCGTGCGTACGCTGCAGGCAGCATTTGCACTTAACACAACTGCACGTCACGTGTGCATTTGCTCCGTGCTCAGCCAGCGACAGCCGCACGTGTGGTGGGTGTACTGTGTACATCACTCTCACTGTTGGGGCGGAGGCCGCGCGGCACTGGTGGCCGGTGGCGGCGGCCTTTATAATTTATTTGGGGACACTGACACTACGGTCAGTGATTGACAGTAGTGTCCCCAAATAAATTATAAAGGCCGCTGCCACCGGCCACCAGTGCAGCGCGGCCGCCGCCCTCAAACTAGTGCCGCCTGGGGCGCAACGCCCCCACCGCCCCCCCTAGCTACGCCACTCGTCCTATGTCTTGTACCCCTTAGATTTCTCCTTTTGAGTTCTCATGTATATGTGCCTCATTGGCTGTCAAGTCTCATTGTGTATCTAGTCTCTGTGACTTTGCTATATTCCCTGTTAATTCTTCCTCTGTGTCCAATTTCCTGTTGTTCCTTTCTGTTTGCCTACAGCGGCCAGTTTACAGACCTTTCTTTTCGAGTCTTCGTCTTTATAGCAAATGAAGTGAACCCTAACAATATAGAAAATCGTTAAATTAAAGTCCAGGATAGGAAATATGATGTCCCAGTGAAATGGAAAGTCATCTGGTCACCGTATGTGGACCCCATTTCCCTGTTCTTCTGTTTGCAGCCGATGTCCTGTGTATATTTCCTCTCTGCTCGCATTTGGGTACATTCTCATTTCTAGGACTGACCTTTTTGGTGACTTTTAATGGTACATTTCCCCAAGTGTGCCATGTCATGTGATTTTTGTTTTCCCTGACTGCTACCCCTCCCTCATACAGTTTTACTAGCCTATTGCTTAATTATATATATATATATATACATGCATTCAGCTTCCTAGCAACAACAAGCATTGGCATAGCCAATAGGTCTCGCCTTCGGGACCTTATAAGTGTTTAGCCATGCAACAGTTGAGGTTGTTGCACCAAGGAAATTGTGCTGCATAACTAAATACTTATAAGGTCCCAAAGGCGAGACCTATTGGCTATGTCAATGCTTGTTGTTATTGCATTTGCACATCAACTGCCAGAATAATACCCTTTTGTGCACTAATTTCTTTAATTTCAAATTATGCTGATGCAGATATGACCTCACTTCCTCAATCTAAAAGAAACAGGGGATTAGGGGCAAGATGTACTCAACATTTCAATTTTCACAAACACTCCAATTTGGCATTTACGACCAATAACATGTTTTTTTATGTACTAATCACCTATTCAGAAGTCGTAATAGTTTTTGCAGTTCCTAAAATAGGATTGCAGATGGATACCAATTGTTTGTCGGGAAGGGGCATGTTGTATGCATCCCTTTCAAATACTGAATCCCAGACTAATGTATCAATCCGATCGCAAAATAGTGACATTTTATCAATGCCTTAAAGGAGCTGCATTTGCAAGGGGGAGGGGCCCCTATTTGTGAATTGAAGAGGGTTGCAAAAGCTATTTCTATTTTATGAATGAGAAAGAATTCATTAAAGTGTTTTTCTGCATTGTAAAAAGCCTGTTTACAGTCATAAATACTGTGATTTTGTGAATCATAGGGCTTGCTAAAGCAAAAAGGTTTGTACATATGGGGGCATATTAGCAAGACCCACGTTAAAATTATCGCCGTTTTAGCGGCAGGAAACTGCCGCTAAAACGGCGATAATGGGCTTGCTAATAAGCGTTATGGAATTCCAATAGAAGCCCAGTTTAGATGTCCTGCACATCTAACCTGGGCTTCTATTGGAATTCTATAACGCATATTAGCAAGCCTATTATCGCCGCTTTAGCGGCAGTTTCCTGCCGCTAAAACGGCGATAATTTTAACGTGGGTCTTGTTAATATGCCCCATGGTTCTATGAATCAAAAAAGTGTTGTATTCTCTGGTTCCAATATATAAGTGCCTAAACTGTCAAACTTTGAATGTCTAAAGTTATTCACATCATAAACTGTTTTGGCCGTCTGCACATCAAATGTTGTAGCTTATGGTAAAAAAAAGTTAAAAGGAAGATGCAATTTAGAATACAAGCAAAACCTCTGGGTCATAAATAGTCAAACGCCCCTTTTTCAGAAGGTAATATGGCAGTTTGATGATCCTTAATAAACCACTGGCATATGTAGGTGAAATTATTGCAAGTTAAGCCTTCTCCTCCTGGTTGAAGTAAGGCTGTATATAATGTTGTGAACGCATTTAATTGACAACTAAATTCGAATATTTATGAAAATCAGATGCCCAGAGCACTGCCTTGAGAAAATGCAGCTGTAGTTGATCGATTCCCAAACTTAAATCGCACTTAGCGGCTCATTTCGAGTTTGGAGCTAAAACTGAGCACCGCAACTCAAATAGTGACATTTGCCCTGGATCTTTTCCAAGCTTTTGCAATTTGTTTACACTGGTACACATGCAGTATCTGTGCTCATCACTGATCCTTACTCTTATCACCAGCTCACAGCTTTTTCTTCACATTTGCTAAACGTGTGTGCAAAAATTAGGAGAAATCCAAGCAATCACAATTTTCCCTCAATTCTTAAATGGGAAAGTGTAAAATAACCCCTACCGTCATGTTATACATTTGGCAATATGAGTCAAGTCAAGTTTACTTTATTTGGTTATAAAACCATCAAGATGATAAAAAAAAACAGTAGCAATGTAAAATATAACAAGGTGCATTAGGAGAGAACAAATAGTGACATATATATTCCTACAATTGGTGCACAATAAAAAATTAAGCAAAATTCAATAGTTATGCATGTGAACAGCTCCAGTATCTTATACAACACACTAAATATAAAGTGCATGTGAATAAAAGTGCAATGTAATAAAAATTCATCAACAATCCAATAGAGACTCTCCAGGTGCTTAATTGCAATAGTAAAACTCTCAATCAATCAATCAATCAGGGATTTATATAGCGCACTGATCACCCGTGAGTGTCTCAAGGTGCTGGGAGGAGGGGATCGGGCAGCTCTGAGGTCGTCCGAAGAGCCAGGTCTTGAGGTCCTTTCTGAAGGCTTGCAGTGTCGGGCTTCGTCTGATGCTGAGAGGGAGTTTGTTCCAGGTCTTGGCCGCCATGTAGGAGAAGGATCTGCCTCACATACTGGCTCTGCGGATATGTGGGATTTCGGCCAGGGCTAGGCCGGCGGAGCAGAAGTTTCTCTTGGGAGCGTGGAAGGAGATTCTTTCGGTGAGGTATTGTGGTCCGGTGTTGTGGAGGGCTTTGTAGGTGTGTGTGAGCAGCTTGAAAGTCACTATTTTTCCGATGGGGAGCCAGTAGAGGTCTCAGAGGTGCTGGGTGATGTGGTTGTGTCGTGGGATGCTGAGGACGAGTCTGGCTGCGGCGTTCTGGACGGTCTGTAGTTTGTGAAGGAGAGATTTGTTGATTCCGGCATAGAGAGCGTTCCTGTAGTCTAGCCTGCTGGTGATGAGTGCGTGGGTGACGGTCTTCCTGGATTCGGGGGGGATCCATTCGAAGGTCTTGCGGAGTATGCAGAGGGTATTGAAACATGGAGGATATGGCGTTGATCTGTTGGTTAATGGTGAGAGAGGAGTCAAGCATGACGCCGAGGTTGCTGGCATGGTCCGTGAGGGTGGGAGGGTTTCCAAGGGCAGGGGGCCACCAGGTGTCGTCCCATGCGGTGGGGGTAGATCCGAGGACTTTTGTTTTCTCTGAGTTGAGCTTCAGACAGCTGCTGCTCATCCAGGATGCGACATCCCTCATTCCTTCCTGGAAACTGTGCCTGGTGGTGTCGAGTTCCTTGGTGAGGGAGAGGATGAGCTGGGTGTCGTCGGAGTAGGACACTATGCTGAGTCCATGTTTTCTGACGATGGTTGCCAGGGGGGCCATGTAGATATTGAAGAGCGTGAGGCTGAGGGAGGATCCTTAGGGTACTCTGCATCTGATCTCTGTGGGTTCGGAGAGGAAGGGCTGCAGTCTTATTCTTTGTGTTCTGCCAGAGAGGAAGGAGCAGATCCAGTCTAAGGCCTGTAAGACGGCGTCGTGGAGTCTGGCGCCTAGTGTGTGGTGAGAGACGGTGTTGAAAGTTGCTGAGAGGTCTAGTAGGATGAGGGCTGCAGTGTGGCCTTGATCAAGGAGTGTGCGGATGTCGTCTGTGGCGGCTAGGAGGGTGGTCTCGGTGCTGTGGTTGCTGCGGAATCCAGATTGGGATGAGTCGAAGATGTTGATGGATTCAATGAAGTGCGTTATCTGGGTGTTGATGATTTTCTTGGTGATGTTGGTGACGAAGGGGAGGACAGAGATGGGCCTGTCGTTCTTGAGGTCCGTCAGGTCTGCAGAGGGCTTCTTGAGGAGGAGTTTGACTTCAGTGCTTTTACTGTCATTGGGGAATGTGCCTGTTTCGGGGGTGCAATTGATTGTCCGTCGTAGTTCCGTAGCGATGGTGGAGGCGGCTCTGTGGAAGATGTGCGGCGGGCAGTGGTCAGTGGGTGCTCCGGAGTGGATGCTCTTCATAGTCTTTGGTGACAGAGGTCCAGGTGAGGAAGGTCGGCTGGGTGGCATCGCTGGTGGATGGTGTTGGGTTGGTGCTTTGGTCTTGGTCATCAAAGATGTTGTAGTGTCTCCTGATCTTGTGGTGGAAAAAGGAGCTTAGTTTGTTGCAGAGGTCCTGGGAGGGAGGGACATTGGATGTTTCGCAATGGGGTCTGGTGAATTCTTGTATGATGTTGAAAAGTTCCTTGGAGTTGTGGGAGTTGGAGAGGATTCTGTCCTGAATGAAGTTTCTCTTCGTAGATCTGATGAGCTGGTGGTGTGCCGTCGTGGCGGCCCTGTAGGCGGTGCGTGCTTCCGGGGTTTTGCTATTCCTCCATGCTTTCTCTAGTCTTCGGCACAAGCGATTTGATTCTTGCAGGTCTGCGGTGAACCAGCTGGCTTTCGTGTTGTGTTGTCTGCCAGAGTTGTGGAGGGGGCGAGCGTGTTTGCGCAGTCGGCAATCCATTGGTGGAGGTCGTTGGCTGTGGAGTTGGCGTTGGTCGTAGTAGGGGGAGGAGTCCGGTTGAGGGCGGAGGTGAGGTGTTCTTTGGTGATCTTGCTCCAGTTTCTGCGTGGGGGTGTGGCATTGGCTTGTGTGCGGTGGGTTTCCAGAAGGAGAAGTGGATGCAGTGGTCGTCCGTCCAGGGAGGTTGCGTTGTGTGACCAAAGCGAATGTTGTTTCCTCCGGCGAAGAGCGGGGTCCAGGAGGTCTGTCGGCGAGGGTTCCGCGCAGAGTCATTCTGGGGTTGGGCTGGATCTGGAAATGGATGTGTTCCATGGGGGGCTAGGTGTCGTTTGAGATCAAGGTTGTCAGTCGGAGGGAGCTTTGGACGATGGCGAGGCCTCCTCCAGGGTGGATAGGGCAGTCTTTCCTCAGGATCTTGTACCCACCAGGGATGGCAGTTGCGATGTTAGGACCGGAGCTGGCATTGGTCTAGGTCTCTGTGAGGAAGATGACGTCGGGTGCGAGGGTGTTGAGGAGGTCCCAGATTTCTACTGTGTGTCTGTGTAAGGAGCGTACATTGAGGAGGATGCAGCTAAGGGGTTTGGATGCGCTGGCTTCCGGTGGGTTGGTGGTAGCTGTCTGGGAGGTGGGTGAAGTTGCGGCGGCAGTGTCGGCAGGAGAACACGCCTTGGGAGTTGCTCTGTGTCGAGAGCTGGCAGTTGTTGTTGCGCCCAGGGTTGAGTGCGTGGAGAGTGCTGGAGTCGTAGCGGCGGGGTGTCAGAAGACCAGGGTCCCTGGCGCTGGTCGCAGTCGGATTGCGAACAGGCACAGAAGGGCTTGCCTTTGGCGCCGCTGTCATTAAGTAGGGGGAGGGTGAGGGAGAGCAACTGGGAGGTGGGAATACCCAGGGGGTAGGGTCTGTGGGGGCAGCAGCGGCAGGGAAGGCAAAAAGGAAAAAGGCAAACAGTGAAAACAAACAGTGGAAACAGAAGACAGAAGGCAGAAAACGGGAAAATTGGGCAAAAAGGCACAGACAATCAAAAAGGAAAAATAGACAGAAAAAGACTGAAAAGGCAGCCAGAGTGAACCAGCGGAAGAGCAAGGCTCTCCCACTGGACCACCAGGGATGAGGCACAGGCAGGAGCCTGCGGTTGGAGGAGGGCCTCGAACACCTACCTGGAAACAGAAAGGTGCAGGGGGCAGAGACTCAAGGACGGAGCTGCGCGAGGGGAGAGCAGTTTCCTGACCAGGAGGTCAGAGGTCTTGCTCGCCCTGTTGCGCAGGGGCTGCCATTAAGTAGGGGTTGGGGGAGGGAGAGCAGCTGGGAGGCGGGAGCAGGAACACGCAGGGGGGGAGGGGCCGCAGCAGCTGCGGGGAAGGCAAAAAAGGAAAAAGGCAAACAGTGAAAACAAACAGTGAAAACAGAAGGCAGAAAACTGCAAAATTAGGCAAAAAGGCACAGGCAGACAAAAAGGAAAAATAGACAGAAAAGGCAGCCAGAGCGGACCAGCAAGGCTCTCCCACTGGACCACCAGGGATGAGGCGCAGGCAGGAGCGTGCGGTTGGAGGAGGGCCTTGAACACCTACCTGGAACCAGAAAGGCGCAGGGGGCAGAGACTCAAGGACAGAGCTGCGTGAGGGGAGGGCAGTTTCCTGACCAGAACATACTAACTCTAGGGAGTATACTCAGAAATGTTTAAACAGAATGCTAATATGCACATACAGCCAAATAGCACATGATTTGGTTACACAAAAACTAATAACAAAGAGCTTGTTATCAAGGACTCATGACAATTTGGGTAAAATTCAAGCTCTACATGGTGCCATAAAAGATGACTGGAGCTCAGGCTAAAATCTTTCCTCTCTTGTACCAGATACTTAATAGAAAACTGCTCACAGCGAAGACTATATGGTTGGAAGTATCAGTAAAAGCTACAGAATGTATCGGTCCTAAGATTCAGGCACACAGGACAGATCCATTTACATCTGGCTTTTCAATACACCGGGCAACAGAATAATATATACTCTTCGGTTTCTGGATTCTGTCCTGAATGAAGTTTCTCTTCGTAGATCTGATGAGCTGGTGGTGTGCCGTCGTGGCGGCCCTGTAGGCGGTGCGTGCTTCCGGGGTTTTGCTATTCCTCCATGCTTTCTCTAGTCTTCGGCACAATCGATTTGATTCTTGCAGGTCTGCGGTGAACCAGCTGGCTTTCGTGTTGTGTTGTCTGCCAGAGTTGTGGAGGGGGCGAGCGTGTTTGCGCAGTCGGCAATCCATTGGTGGAGGTCGTTGGCTGTGGAGTTGGCGTTGGTTGTAGTAGGGGGAGGAGTGCGGTTGAGGGCGGAGGTGAGGTGTTCTTTGGTGATCTTGCTCCAGTTTCTGCGTGGGGGTGTGGCATTGGCTTGTGTGCGGTGGGTTTCCAGAAGGAGAAGTGGATGCAGTGGTCGTCCGTCCAGGGAGGTTGCGTTGTGTGACCAAAGCGAATGTTGTTTCCTCCGGCGAAGAGCGGGGTCCAGGAGGTCTGTCGGCGAGGGTTCCGCGCAGAGTCATTCTGGGGTTGGGCTGGATCTGGAAATGGATGTGTTCCATGGGGGGCTAGGTGTCGTTTGAGATCAAGGTTGTCAGTCGGAGGGAGCTTTGGACGATGGCGAGGCCTCCTCCAGGGTGGATAGGGCAGTCTTTCCTCAGGATCTTGTACCCACCAGGGATGGCAGTTGCGATGTTAGGACCGGAGCTGGCATTGGTCTAGGTCTCTGTGAGGAAGATGACGTCGGGTGCGAGGGTGTTGAGGAGGTCCCAGATTTCTACTGTGTGTCTGTGTAAGGAGCGTACATTGAGGAGGATGCAGCTAAGGGGTTTGGATGCGCTGGCTTCCGGTGGGTTGGTGGTAGCTGTCTGGGAGGTGGGTGAAGTTGCGGCGGCAGTGTCGGCAGGAGAACACGCCTTGGGAGATGCTCTGTGTCGAGAGCTGGCAGTTGTTGTTGCGCCCAGGGTTGAGTGCGTGGAGAGTGCTGGAGTCGTAGCGGCGGGGTGTCAGAAGACCAGGGTCCCTGGCGCTGGTCGCAGTCGGATTGCGGACAGGCACAGAAGGGCTTGCCTTTGGCGCCGCTGTCATTAAGTAGGGGGAGGGTGAGGGAGAGCAACTGGGAGGTGGGAATACCTGGAAACAGAAAGGTGCAGGGGGCAGAGACTCAAGGACGGAGCCGGGAAGATACTAGAGACAATTGATTTAGCCACTTTGTCATAAAAGCTTTGAGTGGTAAGTTAACAATACAGAATCTTACATACAAACTTTTAGCAAGGGGAGGGGTAATATTATCTAGGAATAATTCAAAGTGCAGTGCAATCTTGAAATCAAAATATCGGTTAGCTAGGCGCCCATTCGTGAGTTTAAGATATAATGATCATATGCAAAGATCAAATAACAGGATTTGAGTGCTTCAACATCAGCCTTTTTGAGGGTCGTTGAATGATTCCAATTTAGTGAGCCAGCTAGATACATACTTTAACCAAGGAACTACCTTTATGTGAGTTTGGTAGGCTCATTAGTTCCTTGGCACAATTTCTATAGGTAATTAGCTCAGGGAAAATCCACAGCCTCGGCCAATAAACCAGGGTCTTCAGTTTGGCTAGATCAGATATTCTTTTAAGCCCAGTATCAAAGACTAGTGGCACGATGAGCACTCTAACTAGAACTGAGACAAGGGATCTTGCGAAGTTGTTCTCAGCTGTAGCTAGTTCATGCATATCTTCGGCGCCCAACAGCTCGGCTCCATTAAGAGCAGTGTTCTGGGCCTTGGCTCTATAGGCTTCAAGACCTGGAGAAAGTGAATGCAAGCTGGTTCAAAAGTGCATGTGTGCAATAGCTTTGAACACTTATTGAGCTGGGGACCCTTCCCAAATAATCAAAACTATAAACACGCTCCAGAACATTGGTTCCCACTCTCATAGTACACTCTCTAGGTGCTCTAGGCCTGAAAACCATGTACTTGGTTCTTGCAGCATTCAACTCTAACCCTCTCAGATCACAAAAGTTAACAAATCGATCTATCAAATTTTGGTGACCCATGGGTGTCATTGAGATAAGTAACGAATCATCAGAGAAAAGTAAGATTGGGACCTTTGTGCCGTCTAAAGTAGGAGAGTCATTCGGGCAATCTAATAAGTGGGTGGACACATCATAAACATATAAATAAAATGAGATGTGTGCTAAAACACACCAATGGCGTACACATTTGTTTACCAGGATAAAGTCTGCAAGTTCACCTTTTTCACCCCAACGCACTTGCGCATAGTTACCTACATGAAGGGACCATGCCAGACCTAGCATAGCAGCTCCTGATCAGTGGCTTCACAGCACGCACCCAGTTCGATGCATTTCGATGCAAGTCTCTGCAATCAGCCCCATACCGTTCCCTTCATGTACCAGGTGGAAGACCCATTTTACATAAGACGCTCTAAAGGTTGTCCTGCAGGACAAAATCAAAGGCCGCACGTAGGTCTACGAAGGCCACATGGAGATTTTCCTTGTTCAGCAACACATTTCCAGAATAAGCAAATCTAAAAACCTGATCAACAACACTGATCTTTGCGAGAAAACCTGCTTGTTGGGTGGAAACTATATGATGTTCAGTCACCCAATCTAACAATTTGTCGAGAACCTGTCTAGCGAAGACCTTATGTAAGTTATCAATACACATCAACACAGTGTGACACATCCCAACACCAGCCTCTCAGGCCAGCGTGGACTTTGAATGTTGATTCCAAGGACACAAATGGCAAGCTTAGTCCTCGGTTCAGCGTGCATTCCATCGCAGTCGGTTTGAGCTTGGGACTTAGTCCTGGTCCAGCACGACCAGATAACTGTAATTGGCGCTATTTGCTTCTAAGCATTATTTTCCCTAAAGTCTTTGAAACTGCTCAACTCCGGTTCTACTGATTAGATTTTTGTTGTTTTGGTGTCATTTTATTTATTTAATTTTATTTTCTTTTTCTAAATTGTTATGAGATTTTTCTTGTGTGGTGCTTTCACTTTTTTCTTGTTTGTATGCAGCACACATACTTCACACATTCCCTTTAAGTTAAGCCTGACTATTTTTGTGTCAAGCTACCAGAGGGTTAAGCACTGGTTAATTCAGTGACTTTTGTGGTTCTCCATCACAAGGATTGTGGTTGTTGTTTGAGAAGGAGGATATAAATGAGGGAACACCCCCTTGTGCTCTGAGTGGGTCACATGTCGAGAGTGCTGTGTGTTACACAAGGGGGGCTTGCAAACTTCTGCAGCCCCTTCTGTTCTATCAAAGTGCCATGGGGGCTGAAAAACATGGGTGCAAATTCTTATTGCAAGCCCAGGACCTAGGTCTATAAAGCTAAAAAGCACATGTACCAACTTCGTGGTAATGAAATCTCACAGTTAACATCAAATTCAGAGATAAATAAAACCACAAAAGGACAAATATTTCATTTATTCTTTTGGGATTTGTATACCGTGAACAAGGTCCAAAAACAGGGTGACACAACTGATAACAAGAAGAAATGCATATGTCAAAGAGGAAGTAATTTCTACATGAGGTGGACGTACATTATTAGATCAGAAGAAATTCATACTGCAGATGATAAACCTAACAGGCCAATGATTTTGATAATAGCGGAACAGCGTCACTGTTAGGATGAAAACAGAATGAATCGATACGTTTCATAACTGTGAATAATATACTGTTTTAGTATGTTTTTGAAGACTGGAATACAGAGACAAGGATTTAGAAATGAAGTAATTAGATGATTGAATTCTCTTTCTTTGCACACGCTCATTTTAAAGGGCTTAGAATTATTGTCAACAGCTAGACATTGTGGTCCCAATTTATGTAGATATGGCTATAAATTTGTGTGGACAAAATTTCAGCCAAAAATGTTGTCCTGCAACTTTAGAGCATGCGGGCCAGGGCACAAGTGGGGGGTACACGCAGGTACACGGAGTCCACCCACTCTTTTCACAGGGTGGACGCCGTCCCCCTGCCAAGAAGTTGGGCCCCACAGAAATATGCTGAATGTGTCCCGATGTAATTTTCAGACACCGGGACATGTTCAGCAGCGCCTGCACATTGTCTGCTTTCGATTCCCAGCAGCAACGTGCAGGCGGGGAGGGAGCTTTTTTTCTCCTCCACCTGGGCCGAAGTTAAGGGGCCATTAGGCCTCCTTTTGTTTGAATATCCTGACTGGAGGCGGCCTATAACCTCACACATAAATGTAAATGCCACAGAGGGGAAACAAAGACAAACAGCTTGTTATCTCTTCACAAGTACTTAAAAGAGGCATGCTTTTGCCCTTGTTCAGTCCCTGTATATAATTGATGCATGCACTGTAATGTCAGGTGTGTTTGTCTGTCCCAGTATTTACACAAATAACAATTTCAATAGCATTATTTTATTTCTTTTATAGCGCAATGCAACCCAATGCAGGGTGTCAGAGATCTTTACGTAACATACACATTATACATTGACAATAAATCATGTACATGAGTAAATCAATATACAAGATGAGATACATGAGACAGTGAGGGTTACAAAGTGTAGGAGTCACATGCCCTTCATAACTCACTGTGGTCTTTTAGAAGGATTACAACTTATGAACTGCAGGTAACAAAAGGATCTCTGTGTTAAAAGCAGTAGCCCACTTTACTATCGACATAAAATAAAAATCTATCATCTGTGTGTTAGATTATGTGCTTTGCAGGCTTCTCTACTACTTTAATTCAAATCATGAACTTCACAAAACACAGATCTCTCCAGTAAGTGCATTAACTACCAGAGTTATCTCACCATTATTACTATTCCCTGAGATTTACTGGACACCTTCACAGCAGATGCCTTAACCCAGTCCAATAATTTAAAATGTATACTTTGCAACCAATTAAGCATAACAGATCTACTACCATGCTTCTCCTTCTTGCCATTTTTTTTGTGGCAGGGTTAAAAAAATAAAATTTATTAGTTGAGGCCCAGATTTTGCTTCGGGATTGTGCTACTTTTTTGGCACAACCCCAATGCCAAATCTCATTTGTTGAATCTCATAATGCACTTAAAAATACACATGATATACCTGATAAACATATGTGTGAGGTCTTAATATCTGATGTCACTTCTTGTGATGTCACTTCCAATGAGGTCACTTCCTGTGATGCCACGTGCAATGTCACGCGTCGTGACATGCGCTGTGATGGCACGCGCCATGATTTCACTTGCATACTGCCTAACCTGGTTAGTCCCCCCACTTCTTTTTAGGTCGAGCCTAGCGTAACGCGCATGCGCTGCTCTAGGAGAGGGCCTCTTGGAATCACTCCAGACATTCTGAAAGCTTTCTGAAAGCTCGTGCGTGTGGTTGTCACATTCTATTGTCCTTTGCGTGTGGCTTTCAAAAATGACAGCACGCAATTGGCCAAAGGCGAGTGCATGCCTCACCTTTTTCAGTAAATGTTTACTCCCACGGCCTACAGCTTGCGGGAGTGAGCAGCCGCGTGCAGGGTGCCATCTGTTGTGGATCATGTTTCCAATTAGCGTGGTCGCTTTCACTTTCGTGGCCACGTTCGCCCTTGTCTTTTTTAAGATGCTGATGATATCTTGTGAATGTGACAATACACCACCCTCCCCCTGCACTTCCTGAGCTGTCCTCACACACCCAAATATGTACTTTAATTAAAAAAATAATCGTCCTAGAACTTGAACAATGACTCAAAGTCACGCCTTTGCGTCTTACGTTCCACATTTTTTTTTTTTAAATGCTCATTGAAATGCAGCCTTTATTTGATATATACGGTTGTCTGTGTGCGTAGTTTAGATAGGGTGCACATACCAGTGTCCACGAAACCCTTCACTGTTCGCGTGTGCGTGCGTGCACGTGCAGCCTGTTGAGCCAGCCCTGCCCTGCCCTGTGTGAGACCTTCATGGTGCCATCCTTGCTGCGGCCACAGCTACCCAATTCAGCCACGCTGTGTCCTGGCCCCGAAGAGGCACGAGCGGGGAGTAAGCACTGAGGTAGAGGCTGCCAGGCCCTCTGCTGACCCATTGCTGTCACTGTATTCATCACTCCCAGAGCATGGCCTTCCAGGAATGGTTGCGTCAGGGCAAGGGTGTTGGGAGAACGTGACATTCATGAGCATTAAGCGTTTCTTCTGAAGTGTGAAATCCTCTGACATTTTGCTGTGTTTTTGAGTGTTCTTTGAGTAGAATAAATGATTATATTTCGTGATTTGTTGTCTGTTGCTCTCCAGAACAAACCCAGGCATATTTTAGGATAAAAAGGAAAGCGCCGTATTGTCTCGAATATGAGAGCTGCAAGCTGCAGGACAGTGTTTTTAGCACTTATCCACACATGATGGACTTTCCTTTTCACTGTGATAAATATTATTGCGTTCTGCAGCTCAAGGTGCATGTGGATGACAGCCGGAACTCGTATGACGCGTGGTTTTATCGTACTCATTTTAAGTTGGAAATGGCAAATGAGTCTACATTACCCCCAGTTCCAGGCAATTGTACGCTTGTTTTATTTTTAATGTGTTTAATTAACTAGGGTTAAGTTTGAGAATACCATGGGCTATCCCTGTAAAATCCCACCTGACAGATATTATACATACCCTGTTTAATATAAACCTCACTAGGTCTGGCGCGAGCCTTACCAAGACTAGGGCAGTTCTTTTTTAATGCGGTTCGCCCCCTCGGAATGTTGCACCAGGGCCATCTGCTGTTTATTACATGGTTTTACATACACCTTACAATGTACTCCACAACAACCAGAATGCACACATTCATAAAATATCAACACATTATGTAAAAAATGCACAAGGGCATTTCGTTGTGTGCTTCCTGGCATTATAAGCATTCGGTGTTCCTAGATTTCGGTGCTTCCAGATTAAATTTGAAAGATTTTAACATTCACAGATTTCGGCCCATGTAGATTCCGACGTTCACTAAAGTCGGTGTGTGCAAAGATCCTTTTACCTGGCCCCCACCATCCTCCCCCCCCGACACGTGCCGGGATCCCTTCGCAGCGCTTTAAAGGTGGATGGAGTGTTTCTGATTTCACAATAAATGGGGGTCGCAGGTACCCCGCAGGCAAGGGATGCTGTTTACTATCAAGGTCCGGGAACAATCCGAACTTGTGTCGGACAGAAAGGCTCTCGCCTTGTTCTTTCAACTGGCCCAATTATGTGCGGCTAGAAGTCGTAGTGGTACTTGGGAGGCGGGGGCTATTGTGGGGCGCCATATGGAAGCCACTGTGGAGGGGGCCCCAGGACTACTCGTGTGCTATCCGGGTCTGAAAGACTTCCATCGACTACAGCTCAGAGGATTCAGGCGCTATTTGCGTCAGTCTACAGCGGACTCGGACTCCAAGGAGGTGCTGCGATTCTGATCATGTTAGACCTCTCGGCGGCCTTTGATACGGTCCATCATGAAGTATTGATGGACCGGCTATCTACAGCAGGGGTTCAGGGCAGGGCCTGGAACCTTCTAAAATCATTTCTGACGGATAGAACCCAAACGGTGGACCTAGGCAAGAATAAGTCTAAGCCGTTCTCCTTTCCGTGCGGGGTGCCACAGGGCTCATCTCTTAGTCCCACGCTTTTTAATATATATGTGTCCCCATTGGCAGCCCTGATTGGATCCCTTGGGTTTCAGGTGACGTCTTATGCAGACGACACTCAAATTGTGTTGTCCCTTCAGCCGGGCAAAGAAGCTGAGACCAGCCTAAGATGTCATGACTGCATGAAATCCGTTGCTGGCTGGATGGCATCCAATTGCCTAAAGCTCAATGCCGGTAAAACGGAGGTTTTGATATTTGGGAATAATGTTAACCTCTGGTCACCTGATTGGTGGCCAGAGGAAATGGGTATACCTCCAGTCCCCTCCACGAAAGCAAAGAACCTGGGTGTGGTGATGGATAATAAACTAACTTTTGGTGATCATGTTAGCGGGGTGGTCTCTACCAGCTTCTTTCTTCTCAGAAAGTTGAGAAAAATAAAAAAAATTCTTCTTAAAGATAACTTTAGGACAGCAGTCACGGCGCTCGTCTTGTCACGACTGGACTATTGCAACGGTCTGTATTTGAGTTTACATAAGAAACATCTTAATAGACTCCAGATTGTGCAAAATGCGGCAGCAAGACTGCTAACGGGCACTCCCAGGTTCGTCTCAGTGGGAAAGGGTCTTCGAGATCTCCACTGGCTTCCAGTGAAACAACGGGCACGGTTTAAAGCATTGTGCATGGTCTTTAAAGCCTTGGTGGGCAGTGGCCCAGTCTACCTGAGAAACCGACTACTCTGGTATGTTCCTGGTAGAATGTTACGTTCCTCGGAAGCAAAGCTAGTGACTATCCCCGAGTTAAGAAAGCCAGTTGGGGTGGCAGGAGTTTCATTTACTGTGCCGCCAGGGCTTGGAATGATCTTCCTGTGCATCTGAGAAAGGCCATGGATCTCCTTTCATTTAGGAAGGGGTTGAAAACCTGGCTTTTCTCTGTATAATCCCCCTCCTAGGACACCCACCAGATAGTGCTTAGCGCCAGGACGCCTTTGGGCAGCAGTTGCGCTCTACAAGTTTCATTAACATTAACATTAACATTAACATTGTCCTTCGGGTGTTGATAAAAGGAGTACCGTTTAATATTTTACCGCACTGAGGTTAAGCGCAGCCGCCATATAAAACCAAAGTGCTGTTGATTGTATTTTGAACATGGTATAGCGTTCTGGCAATACAATAAATTACACAAATATACCAACTGCAATAATTTGTAATACTCTTGAACGTATATGTTTCCATTATTGTAAAAAATAACAAGAAGAAAATGAATTTGCGTATATATTTTTTTCCGTGCGTTAGTTACATTTTTTCATTATTTTGAATTTTATATTACATCTCTATGGTTATATATTAGTCCTCTTTTATCGTTTTTTTTGTCATAATTGTTAATATTGTACCTATATCCAAAGGTCTGGTTTTGAATCTGACGGACTCCATTTTTGTAACTGCTCTTTCAATTAATTTTTTTACTCAAATAATCATTTATGCCCAAGGCGAACATATGTGTCAGTGAGCATTCCTCTGAGATGCCCTGTAATTTGTCGCCGTTTCTAGGCGTGGGCAGTATACATTATTTTATCGCTCTCTAAGTGCAACTATTCAGTTTGTATAGCTCCTAGATCTGGACTGCAGTGCCATCTCTGAACCCCCTAACTGTTTGTGAACACTGGTGTGCACTATTTCACACTCGAAGGTCACGGAGGATCCTGCGATCAGTGCCAGCAGCTCTGTCCGGACCTGGGAGCCGTCTTGGAATTATTTCATGATTTTTTTCATATCCCTTCTACGGCTTAGCTCAAGGCACGAGAGCTGCCTCCCGGCCGGTGAGATTTAAGTTAGGACGCGGGTCAGCACCTGCTCTGCAGCGATCTTCCTCAGGTTCACATTTCGGTGAAAACTGACCCTTTAATGTGCGCTGATTACACAGAAAGAGAGAGGTGTTGATTACAGAGACAGAGGCACTGATTACACAGAGAGAGAGGGGTGCTGATTAGAGAGAGAGGTGCTGATTACAGAGAGAGAGGTGCTGATTACAGAGAGAGAGAGGTGCTGCAAACCAAAAAATATAAATACAAACATTATAATTTATAATGCCGATAGCTGTAACTTTTACAAATGCGAGACCTATTGCATTGCAAATGCTTGTTTTAGGACTTGTGCCCTGATGCAGGCCCTATTCAAATTAAGACCTCCCGGCTGGAGTCGGTCAACTCAAATTCGGCGGCTCGTGCTCGCTACCTTTGAGTTTAGAAGCTGAAATTCAGCTGTTCTAACGTGCACTTGTTACCATGTGCCTTATGTTTGAAAAGATGTTAGGTAGAGGAAGGTGCTATCCAATGATCGGCGTCGCAAAACCACAGCTGACGTCATCATGAAGTAACATTCCAAATTGCTAGCGTCGCAGGGCTTGGTAAAGTGAATGTTTCATTTCCTCTCTAGTGGATGGTCTCTTTAAAGGCAGGCACGGCCCGTGGTAGGAGTGCCGGTCGGGCGGTGACGTGGGGCGGGGGAGGGGCAGGGTGGGGGGTAGTAAACTACGGATTAAGGCCGAATACAGGTAAGTGAACATTTAAATAAATAAAACGAATTTCGTTCTGAGCGCTGCATCGCCAAATGCGATGCAGTGCGCGCAACGAAATTCGTTTTATTTATTTAAATGTTCACTTACCTGTATTCGGCCTTAATCCGTAGTTTACTACCCCCCACCCTGCCCCTCCCCCGCCCCACGTCACCGCCCGACCGGCACTCCTACCACGGGCCGTGCCTGATATGTCATGTAAAAACTTACCAGGGTGTATTACATATGTAAATATTAGGTTCATATGGCATGATTTCATATATAAACCACATACAGGGATTATTGTAGTGCGGGCCTGGCAGATGTCTAGCGCTGGCAGGGAACAAACATGAGGCACACGCACAAGTGAATGCTGCGGAACGAAGCCCCTGAACGGTGTCGCGCCTATTCAACTGTACCCTCTGTCCCGCCATCGGCTCCAGGGTTGCGTGAATGGTTGTGGGGTCAGGGGTTCCCGCGTAGGGGCCGGGTGGTTCACAGCAATCATCATTTGTTTTTATTGGTACCACGAAGAAACGTGAAAATAACATTTGTGTTATTTTAGAAATATAACTAAGATGTGTATTTTTCAGGTAATTGAGGAGTAGATCTTATGAATGAGTCAAAATTACATTTAAAAACACTTGGTGCATGTAAAAGGGCAGTTTTTAACAAGTAAAAGTAATAATGATTGTGTTCTAAAGGTACGAGAAATGAGAGATGGCTTTGAATTGCAGCCTTGTATCTCTCTGACACGTCACCTAAGTCACCTTTAGAAATGTTGATCTCTCTTTCACACCTTGTCATTCTAAAAGAAGGCACCTTGCAGTACACGAACCTTGTGCATGTACAACTAGTAAACAATGGGAAAGGACCTGGCCCAAACCATGGCACGTCATCAGATATTGGTGGTGCTTGCGCCCTAAAAAGACCTTGCAACCTGGCACTTATGCCAACGTGCAAAGATTTTGTGACGTAGGTGCATGTGCAGTGGCGTATTTTTTGTATAAGGACTATTTTGTGAAAGCACCAGTTCGTTGTGTTAATTAGTGCATGCACAAAATTCACTTTTTCTGAATATTTCACATATCTGCAGTCCTGCCAAGTATCACGCATCAGGCGTGACACTACCGCATTTCAGTGTGATGTTCCGCATCACCGCACTGAAATGCATTGTCACGCATTTTCATGGCACTGACTCCCTGCTGTACCAGCGCTGAAAGTAACTGCTAGCGTGCGCGCCTGTGGCCTGCACCGGCGCTGCTGCTCCCCACAGACTTGCCGTGGCGCTGCCAGCAGCACAGGCTCAGTAACAGTTAAACTTGTGCATCACTGCTGCTGCAATGTATCTTTTTAGCCTGCTGTATTGAAATTCCCGCCCGCGGCGCTGTAACAGATTTACCCGACGCGCGCAGCAGCGTGATTAATCATGGCAATTGGTTCATGATGCTGCGGCGCTAGTGGTGAGCAGACTGACTGCAGTCTGAATAAACTAGTGGCAGGCTACAGGGTGTGGTAATGGGAGCGGCGCACTGCACGCACCGTGACAGAGTTCTGTGCCGTGGGTATTTTATTATCTCCGTCAAACACTTGAGGGTCCTGACCGGCGGCGGCCTCTGGAGTTGCTCCTCAGCAGCCTAGAAGCACACCAGCCCCTCCTGTGCAGCTGCTTCGAGCCACACAATTATGCAGATGTTTATTGCGGAGGTAGTCATTGCGGCGAGGTCCAGCCCGTACAATTGCCACTCCTCGAGAGGTATCAGTTTTCTTCAAAGTGTACTTTACATTTTATTAATAGCGCTAGCGCGCTGCCAGTGCTGCCGGTCCTAATACTTTCAGTGCCAGTTTGTGACCTGAGTTGTTTGTACTAAATAGTAAAAGGTTGTGCTGCTTATTCACAGCGAAACCCTCTTCTATGCAGTCCCGGCTATGTTTTTGCTTACTGGAGTGGCATCGTTCAATAAGAATGGAAAATGTCTTCAATTTGTAGCGTTCCTTAAAAAGTAAACATTTCTTTAATTGCAAATTGTCCTTGATTTATGTGTGGAACGACGTTCCCGTTGTGCGCTCTCTATCAACATGTAACTAGCGTGTGTGGCAGAGGTTTTTTTTTTTTTTTACAAGACATGCGAATACATTGTAGGTGTCTTATTCCATTGTTGTAAAGACAGAGGCCTCATTTGTCACAATTGTCTAAGCTATTCAGCTAAGTTGTGCCAATGTAGCTTTGTTTTTAGACTGAATTAATCTATTTAGTAAACAGGTTCTCTTGGTTTCTTCTAGCGAACTTAATTCAGCCCAGCTCACGTGCTCAGTATCTATGTAGTAGCTCTCTGTGACAGTTCTGAAAACAAATGTGTGCAGGGGCCCTTCTGTTCATCTGGGCAGTGTGCGGGCTCTGCATTCACATTATAATGTTATGCAATTATTTCATAACCTGTTGCAGAGGCCTGCTTGGGAATTGTTTAGCAGTGACACAAGTGTATTTAAAACCGAACCCCTCTTGTTTTGCACATACTCCGGTTCTTATCTACATGACTGCGTTTTTGTCTAAACGATTGCATTTTATTTTCCATGGGCTGTTTCTTTAGTACATTGTGGCGTCTTGAGGTCACCTAAAAGCGATCATGGGAGTTCTGTACTTCGTTTTCATGTTACACCTGACCTAGTGCTGTCATCCGTACTGGAGTGTGCACGTGCCCTGCTCTCCACATGCGGCCTAAGCAGAATATTGCTTGTAAGACCTGAACGCTTCTGTTTTTATAAATGCCAAAACAAAAACCTTTTTTGAAAAGCAGTATGAAGACGGAAAAGGGAGAAATGGTCCCTTAAAAAAAAAAACATGCTTGGACTAGTTACAGTTCACATTTAATGGTTCTAAAAATAATTTCTTAATTACCATGATCGATCATCTGTGTGCAATTTATATCCCATGAAGTTTTAAAACACAAGCCTTTTGCTAGCAGGTCCCCTTCCTGTAACATTCATCTTAGAAAGGGGCAGTAGGTTAGTAAGTTTGCAATTCAGGGGCTATGCAGCAGCTTGAAAGTCTTTCCAAAGCTTATTACTGTTTTAAAGGGCGTAATTTCTGATATTTAGCTTTTTCCATGGACTTATGTGTTTGGTTTTATTTCAGGGGAAAATGTCTCTGTCACTGAGAACTGCAGTCATGCAGTCTGTCTCCGGTTAGTGCCCTTCCATTTCTGGTGCTTTGCTGCAGTTTTAAGACCTTGTTAGAGTTTCTTGTTGCTCAAATGGGTGTAATTTCTGATATTTATCTGTTTCCCTAATCTTCATTACTTGATTTTGCCCGCCGCGAGACAGTGTCACTCATAGTCATTGAAATGTCACTCATAATTTCACTGAAATTATGAAAATGTCACACATAGCAATCTGAAACCTTGGCAGCTATGTATCTGGCCAACATTCTAGAGATCATTCTGTCAAATTTACAAGAGCAAAATTAAGGGGAGTCTATCAATATATGTATCCCCTGCAATTCCATAGCTAGAAGAAACACCCTGTTCTAAGCACGTGTCTGTGAACAGACCTCAATGCCTTATGAACGCTCTACACTGTCCTTACACAGGTGAAACTATTCCGAAGCGGTGTTGTTGATATTCACACTGCCCAATCTTTAAATGGTATTGCTCCCTAGTTCACAAAGCCTGATCAGACAAATTACAACAGTGCCAAAATATTTTGCCCTTGTGCCGATAAATTGTTCATTATTGCTTGGCAATTTCCAATGACGTGTGTACTGCAATGCAGTAAAAAACAACATTTTACACAAACTGGTTGGTGCAAATATTCGGTGAAAATAGGTGCAAAATTTCAAGACACAAGAGCAACATTTGCTACTTTCAGTGGAAAAGCGCCCAGTTCAAATGTACATGATCTGGTCCACAAAAGAGCTACAATGTTAGACAGTCCATATAGCTGGGACTTTGACCAAATTTATAGAAGGAAAATGGAAGAGAAGGCATACAGTAGAACAGGGTGAAATCTTGTTGCGCAGGCGTGATCTTGCTTAGTTTATACCATTTTGCAGCACACTAGTTGCACGAAATGCCAAAAATTATGCCATTACACCACATCACGAAAATGGGATCCCATTAGGGTCAACATCCAAACGCTGGAGCACAGGAACAATGCGAACAAACAGAACATAAGCTGTCATTTGTGTCACACACAATTTAGCTATTTTACTAGTGCAAAATTCATCCTCACATCTAAAAATGAATGTGAGAACACATTTCACACACAAAATAGAGCAAAGTGCCTTATAAGTGTTTAGAGCAATTTTTGTGTACTTTTTCAATGTTGCATAATTGCATTTGGATAAGTTATAACAATTTTGTAAAAGGCCTCGTATGAAGTCCTAAACTCACCTCATCATGCGTCAAGGTTAGGAAGAGAACTGCATTATCTATCTCTTCAGCACAGTTCTTGTGAGTGAAATATCTGCTGATATTTATACTGAGCAATAACATATTCAGGCAGCATCTCTGATCAGCATTGAGGAGCTTAAGAAAGCTATGCATTAATTAGAGGCTACTGACAGAGCCTCGAGAGAAAGCTGTTCTCATTTCAACACCAGAGCAGATAACTTCATGGTAAATTTATTAATTGCACTGTGGCTTATAATAAGACTAATTGCACTGGGGTAATGAGATTCATTAAACATAGTAATTTCAAAGAAACATCCAAACACCGGCAAAACAATCTCCAATGGAAGTTACAATGTTTGGTTGATATCCTGCAGTTGTAAACACCAGGCCACGCTTTCCACCGAAGCTTCTCTGCACAGGTTTACTATGATTTTAAGTCTGGTTGTGTTATTTTTGTGGCGCAGTAGTGATGCAAAATTCTTTTTGGTATTTACTAAGTCACGCAAATCCACTTTGTGTAACTTAGTACATACAAAGTAACACATCGCATCACGCTGCCTTATGTAACTTTGCATTTGTAGGCGTCACATGGGTAGAGAATGGTCGTTCCCACGCATCTACCCATGTATTTCGATGCAAATCAAGATTTACAAAGACTTGTAAACCTGGGTTGGCGCCAAAATGGTGTGTCTATCCGACAGAGGCTTAACAAGGAGAAATATCATTATCTTTCCATGTGTGCCTCATTATTATAAAGAAAGATGGATATACCTCTAAGGATTGTTTTTGTGCAGGAAGGGATTCCTTCCTGCACAAAAACAATCTAGCTCTTGTACTGTTGTGCAAGGGGGCCTGCTTTGGAACTAGGCAGTGAAGAGAGTGCCGGAGCAAGGAGAGAGCAGAAATGGCCCATATCTTTGTATATTGGAGCATTTGTGCTCTATTCCTTTCACGTAATGCAGTGCAGCAAGTTCCTTTGCTGGGTCACCTTGCATGAAATGAATAGTATATATGCCACCTCATGTGTAGGAGCTCTTCTTATGGGGCAGATTTACTAATATTACATGCAACACAACTTAGAAAGGCAACTTGCTGCATTGTAAAGAGAGCAGAAATATGTCATATCTACCAAGATTGGGTGCACTTCTGCTCTCTCCAAGCATTGGCACGCTGTGCAGCCTAGCACCAATGCAGGCACCCTTGTGCCATACTGCAAGAGTGCATGCATTACATGTAGGATTGTTTTGTGCAGGAAGGAATACATTCTGTTCCGATTCATAATTTGCAATTGTAAAGAAAACACATTTTGCAAATCTCTAAATGTACTATCAGGTACATGATACTTTTATAATACCAAATTACAAAATAGGATTCAGTTGTGTTCACAGATTGTGAGCGTTGCGTAGACACACGGCTAGATTTATAATTATGTCATGCAACGCAGCAAAACAACATGCTACATGAAAAGGCGAGGGCAATAATTCATCATATTTACCAGTATATGGTGTATTCCTCCTGTCTGCCTTTATTGGCTCACTATCTGCTGCTCGTCTGCTCTCTCCAAGCATTGGCACACTGTGTGCAGCCTAGCACCAATGCAGGCACCCTTGCGCCATACTGCAAGAGTGCCTTCATTACATGTAAACCCATTGGATTTGTGCTGCAAAATAATAAGAATCGAAATCAGGTGCCCCAGACCTGCCATCCATTGGGAGAAATAACTTGTATAGAAACTGCACCAACTAGCTATATAGGCCTCAGAAAAAGGGTCTACGTAATGGTAGCAATAGGGGAGAGAATAAGTACAGGAGGTATGGTAAGGCCACCATTTTGGAAAAGTGCTATGTGTCTCATCAGGGACTGCAGGAGTTTCCTCCAAAACGCTGAGGAAGGCCTGAGGCATGTCAGCACTTTATCTAGGTTCATAGCCCTGGCTTTGGGTAAGTGTCTGTACATGTTCAATCCAAGGGACTGGAAGATTTGTAGTCTGATGTGTAACAGGATGAAGCCGCCGTCCCAAAGCCTATGAGCACAAGTATCCTTCAGGGAGAATATACAGAATTGACCTGGGTGAGTACCAAGCTAGACAGAACCCCAAAAGTTTAAAGAGTCTCTAGCATCAGGACCTGGCCCATAGCCATGTCAGCCAAGTAGATCAATACATTTTCAGCATCCAGTGTGTCTCAGCCCGTAACGACTAGGCCTTGACTCTAGCGAGGGAGAAAAGGAGTGGAGAGACAGGGCAGCCTTGCCTGGCTCCCCTGTTGATCCGCCAGGAATCCGAGAAATCTTCCAGTTTTAACCTGGGTCATGGGATCACCATATAGGACCCCGATCCTGGATAGTATGACCGCCCTAAAACCCACATGATTCAAAACAGTAAATATATATGTCTAGTACATTTAAAATATTTGAATGGAAGGTCATCGCTTCTGGGAGTTTTACCTGATGGAAGGTGTTTGATCATGTTGGCGATTTTGCATTCCATTTAAAGCATTTGATCACACATAAGTGCCTGCAACCAAGCAGAATCCAAGAAACACTCTACAGTGATGGAGTCAGTTGGGAACGGTTGGGTATAGAATTGTTGTTAATATGCAGCAAACACTGTCTTAACATCTGCATGTTTGAGTAAATATTGCCCATTGGTGTGATAGATGATTTCAATAGCCGTCCGATGCGTCTCAGATTGAATCAGGCCAGCTAGTAAATGGCCTGACTTTTCCCCCTCCATATGAATGTGGGCAGTATATTCTCCATAGTCATGCTCTGTCACCCTATTGCTCAGGTCTGTGTCTGCTGTCTTCTTTGTAGAAGGTCTAGTCTCAGGGAGTTCGCTATAAACTTGTGGCAGCACAATTCTACCTCTGCACCCACCAATTTACTCCAAAGTGCTGCACACACATTGGAAGAGGTTTTGATACAAACACCTCATTTGTACTCATAGAAGCCATCCAATTTGTTCACGGGATCGGCAACTGACTCTGCATTGCTATCAAAGTAATGTTTGATCGCTGCTGATATTGTAACCCGATATGTGGCATTTTCCAGTGCCAATACTTGGAAGAGCTGAATCAGAATTTTAGCCCTCATTGGACCCCAGCGTATAGTCAATAGCAGTGGGTTATGATATGAGAATGTAATTGCTAGGATTCCATTGCTTCTATGCTGCCCCTAAGGTGAAGTGAAACAAGGAAGACGTATGTAAGACATGTAAGGATGAGTTAAGTGAGAATTCTTTGCCCTCTCGGAGGGACATCCTTCAAGCATCACAGAGCCCCAAGTTGTACACTGATGCTGCTGTCATCTCACCCAGTTGGCCGCCCTCTTACTCATCTATCTTTCATTCAATGTATATTTTATTTATTGCCTCCTTATTTTCCAACAGGTAAATGTTCAAACCTTAATAGACATTTTCAATAACTGAGCCTGGTCAATGTCAATCATCTTGAATATATGTCTTGATCCTTATCATCAGATGCAATTAGATCATATTTTCATGTTCCTTGTTCATCACATCTAAATGCTACACCAGAAGTTCACAAATATTCAAGCATGGTAGCAGAGATTAATCTAAATGTTAATTATGTCTTTAGCAATTAATATTGAGGTTCAACACTTTCTAAATGTAGGAGAGTAGGATCTGCTTCACATGGGTACCCCCACTTTTTGCTGATGCTTCACTGTTTTTCGACCTTAGTCTGGCTGGGGCCCTGCTAATCAGAACCCCAGCCTAGCTGCTTCCTCTCTAAAATGGTTTCCATGTGCCTTAGGCACATCACTGATTGGAATCTGGAGTGCCCTTATAAGTCCCTAGTATATGGTATACTATGTACCCAGGGCATAGGTACCTCAGAGGCCTACCAGGGGCTGCAGCATGTATTGTGCCACCCCTGGAAGGCCATCCAAACTGACACCACAGGTCTGCTACTGCAGCCTGGGTAAGGTGGTGCATGGACCCCTTACTGTGATGTAGGTTACCTATATCACTATATACATACACACATATAAACCTATAAGTCACTCCTATGGCAGGCCTTATCAATCCTGAAGGCAGAGTGCGTGGTTCCTATGTGAGAGGGTGCCCCTGCATGAGCAGGGCCCCTCTGCAGCGTTCGGGGACCCTTCTCTGATGCTGTTTGTAGTGCAGCCTGACCATATACTCTTAAGCGCATTATAACCTCGCGTTAAATGCTAACTTTGGAATGGCTGCACCAAAACATGTCGTGTTTGGTGTCAAACATCTTGGAATACTACCCCCCACCAATTCTGGCGGCGGGGGTAGCATTCCACCCTTCTAGAGGGAGAGACATGTTAACCCTGGCCTGGCCGGTAACTTCTTTCTAAAGCCCTGGCATCACAAAATGGATGCTGCTGCCACAGACACAAGTCTGGCCTCCTGCTGCTGGACGAAACTCCGGCAGGGGAGGCCTGGACACTAGGTTTCCTGTCCCAGGGAGGTGTGACCACCTCCCCAGACAGGATAGTGTGTATTGGGGCTGGGCGGGAGCACTTTCGGGTGCTTTGAAGTCCTGCACTGGGGGCACACTTGGTGTCCCTGTGCATACACCAGTTCAAACCGGATCAGGGGCTTGCAGCCCCTGCTTTGGCGCGAACTGGACAAAGGGAAAGGGTGTAGCCACCCTCTGCCCTGACCCACCCATAGGTGGGGCCACAGAGTAGTCCAACCCCTAAACTTAGTATAAGTATAGGAACCCAGTCCTTAGGACTTTAGATTATCCCTGGACGAAACTCTGACACTGAATCCTGGACCTTCGATGCTCTACTCAAGACTAGAGGACAGAAGAATCTCCCTTGGGGTCAAGGAGTGACTCCCCTGCTTGGCAGGCACCAAAGAAGCAATTGTCCGGTCTGCATCGCCTAAGCTCCCGTCGGACGCCGAAGTCTTTGCATCACCAGAGGTGGATTTCCAGACTTCCCCGAGGCTGCCCTGAGTCCCCAGCAAAGCTGAGGCCCGTAGCTGTCGTTGGTAACGTGGAACCGTGACCCCTGGACACCGCACGCATTTGCTAGTGCATCCTCTTCTGGGTCTCCCACGAAGTCGTGCTTTGGGCTCCGAGTAGCCCTAGCCTCCAGCACCAACTGCACCGAAGATCACTGGCCTCCACTCGACGAGTGTCCTGTGAGCCAGCTCCATGTGCACCGTCTTGAGGCTCCTTCGCGGTCGCTAGCCCGTTGGCTAGTAGCCCTTCTCGAAGGCCAATCCTTTTCTTCTTGGGCTCCCTGGTTGCTCCAGGCTTGTCCTCACTTACCCTTGCTGGGTGAGTTCCTCAAACCTTGCTGGTCTGCATCATCGTCATTCTTCATCTACATCAAGACTTGCCGTTGCCAAGGCTTGTTGGGTCCAATCCGGTCACCGACACCTCAGCACTCGACAGACATCGTGTACCAGCCCGAATCCTGCTCCTGGTCGCCGACAACGCCTCCTGGACCTCGTGGCTGAAGAGTTAAGACAACCGTCAACCTACCTGAAGCACTCGACATCGGTGGGCATCCGCTCATCGCCTTCCTGGTCACTGGCTAGTGACCCAGACTCTGTCCCCTCTGCTTTCAGGTTCTTCAGATCTCCGATCCACTCTTGGATCCACCCGGACACTTTCCACTTGGTCGCCAGCAGCACTTTGCAGCAGATCGCCATTCAAATCGTCGACGAAACCCGACCCCGAAAGGCACCTATGCACCCGGCTTCCTGGGTGAGGTAACAAGAGTACTCCGGTGCTCCCGTGGGTAGAGACTCTAGAACGACCTAGTTCTCAAAGGGTTTGCTCCAAGTCCTTCTTTAAGTGTCCCTTTTCTTTAATTTCCCAATCGCGACTTTCTCCATAGAAGTTAACGGCGTCTCGCGGCTGTGTATTTACACTGCACGCGTCCCCGTGGGTCCCCTGTGTCACTACCTTGGGTGGTTCCTTGTGGTCCAAGCACTTCTAGAGGCTCTAGGCCTAGTGTCTAGCTCAGTCGTGGTTCTTATACCACTTTATTGGTATATGGTTTGGTACGCCCCTAGGGCCCAAACGTGTATTTGTGCTATTACTGTGTTTAAATAACTTATAACTTGTGTATTTCGAACTCTAGCCTCATAAAGAGACTAGAGGGGTGTGTTTAGCAATAAATACATATATTTTGAATATATTCCTGGTGTGGTGCTCTTTCATTTCATCACTCAAGAGATTATAGACTGGTAAAACAAGCTGCTTTACATTCCTTCAAGACTTAGCCTGAAGGCTGCTCTCCATAGCTACCACTAGGATAGCTTTCAATAAGGTTGTCTTTAACCTATCTCCAATAAGGGGTTGTTTGGACTGGTGCAAGGTGCCCACTATAATTAGTGGACAGCATATGCAAGGCCAACTTCTCACATTGGTGTGCAGCGTGTGGGATTCCAGCTTGCTATTGTTTTACCAGATAATCTCAATTGAATTGATCAACTGAAAACCACTAAAGGTACCTAAGGTACATATAAATTAAGCTTAGAATATAGTAAGTTCTACTGAACTTAGAGTTGTGTGTTAAGGGATAGCACACCCTTTCTACAACTCAAGAGAGTTTAGTAGGCCACACTAGAGTAGGTAGTGCATACACCACACCTCACTAGTGATGTCTTCATAACCAGGACCCAGTGAGTCCTTGCCAGAAGCCCCTGGGTTTCTTCCCTCCAAGTATGATACACTCCCATTCTTGGAATTGAGAGCATTATGTAACTTGAAGAAACTGAAGCCAGGCCAAAGTCCCACCACCCAACATTTTAGAGAGATGTTGGAGGCTTATGATCTCAGCAGGCCCTTAGGGACTGAAGGGGTAGGAGCAGAGGGTGGGGCAGAAGATGAGGATGGGGCCAGGGGTAGCAACACCCCCAGCCCCCCCTCTGGAACTGACCAGGAGGGTGACAATGACCCTGACCTGGATAACCCAATTCCTCCTGTGGATGAGGAGGAGGCTCAAGATGACCTCCACTTTGTCCCCCCAGGAAGGATTGTGAGTGTGCCCAGAAGGTCTAGGTCTCCTTCTCAGGAGTCTAACCACTCTGGCACCTCAATAGGGACCTCTGTCTCCTCTCATAGGAGGGAATCCTCTCATGAGAGAAGAAAGAGGCTGATTCAATATGAGGAAGCTCAGCTTGAACTCAGAAAACAGCAACTGGCTATAGACAGGGAGTCCCTAGATCTCTACAGAGAGAGAAGAAAGTTGGGACTAGAGTCCCATGGTGGCAGCCATGTCCCTAGAGATAGGGAACGGTCTTATGACCATAGAAACCTGAGCAAGATTGTCCCTCCCTACCAGAGTGGGGATGACATCCACAAATGGATAACTGCTCTAGAGAGGGCCTGTAAAGTACAGAAGGTCCCTCAGGAGCAGTGGGCAGCAATCTTGTGGCTCTCCTTTGCAGACAAAGGTAGAGACAAGCTCCTCACTGTAAGAGAGGAGGATGCTGATAATTACAAGGTCTTGAAGAGTGCTCTTATTGATGGGTTTGGCCTAACAACTGAACAATACAGGTTAAAGTTCAGAGATACCCAAAAAGCACAGACTCAAGACTGGGTAGACTATGTGGATTGTTCTGCTAAGGCTCTGGAAGGCTGGTTGATGGGCAGTAAGGTGTGTGACTTCACAGGATTGTACAATCTGATAATGAGGGAGCAGATTCTTAATAACTGTCAAAATCAGCTGTTGCATCAGTACCTGGTGGACTCTGATCTGACCTCTCCCCAAGGATTGGGAAAGAAGGCAGACAAATGGGTCAGAACCAGGGTGAGGCAGAAGGTACAGAACCAAGGTGGTGACCCTAAGAAGCAAGATTCTAAGAACTCTGAAAAGGGTGGGGAGAAGGGTAAAGATCAAAAGTCTTCACAAGGCCCCCAAAATCTTCTTCAGGTGGGGATTCACAGTCTACAAAAGGGAAAGGCCAAAGAAAACCATGGTGCAAGGTCTGTAAGCAAAAGACCCACTGGACCAGTGATTGCACCAAGTCCAAAGACTCAAGTCCAGCCCCCACCAATGCCCCTAAGGCACCTGTTCCCCCTAGTACAGTTACAGTTGGTGGTGGGAGTACTACAGCCAAGGGTTTAGTAGGGTTGACCCTGGGTACTGAGTTGGGCTCTGACCTAGTCAGAGAACTCACTCAGGCTGTGTTAGTCTGTGATGGAGGCATGGATGTGACCTCCTCTGTGAGTCCCAGTAATCTGGGCAAGTACAGACAACAGCCTTTAATCAATGGACGAGAGGCTTTGGCATTTAGGGACACAGGGGCAAGTGTCACCATGGTGACACAAGACCTTGTGAATCCTGGGCAAGTTATACTTGGTGAGATGTACCAAGTGACCAATGCTAGCAACGTCAGAACAGACCATACTCTGGCAGTTGTTAACTTCTCCTGGGGAGGGGTAACTGGCCTTAAGAAGGTTGTGGTGAGTGCAAACCTACCAGTCGAATGCTTGCTTGGCAATGACTTAGAAACTTCAGCTTGGGCAGAAGTGGAGCTCAGGACCCATGCAGAAATGCTGGGAATCCCTGCAGATGTGTTTGCTGTGACCAGGTCACAAGCCAAAATGTCTAGCACTGAACAGGCCTTGGATTCTGGAATAATGGACCAAGTGCCTTCCAAGAGGAGGAGTAGTAGGGTAAAGGCAGTGCCTTCCCCCTTGGCTCAGAAGGAAGATCAGTCCCTTGAGGGGGATGATCTCAGTCCTGAGGAAGGAACTGTCCCAGAGGAGCTTGAACCTGACCAGGTTGAGTTCTTGGGGACAGGGGGACCTTCCAGGGCAGATCTGAGCCAGGAGCAGCAGAGCTGCCCCTCTCTTGAACCCCTCAGACAGCAAGCTGCTGCTGAGGCTGCTGGGAAAGCTAGTGGTCCCCATACAGTGTATTGGGATGATGGACTCCTGTACTCAGAGTGTAGAGACCCCAAGCCTGGTGCCACCAGGAGGTTGGTTATACCTCTAAAGTTCAGGGGCTTCCTATTGACCCTAGCCCATGATATTCCCTTGGCAGGTCACCTGGGCCAGAACAAGACTTGGGACAGAATTGTCCCTCACTTTCACTGGCCCCACATGTCTGAAGACACCAAGGAGTTTTGTCGCTCCTGTGTAACCTGCCAGGCCAGTGGCAAGGCAGGTGGCACTACAAAGGCCCCCTGATACCACTACCTGTGGTGGGGGTGCCCTTTGAAAGGGTGGGGATTGACATTGTTGGTCCCATGGATCCCCAAACAGCATCTGGGCACAGGTTTATCCTGGTGGTAGTGGATCATGCCACCAGGTACCCAGAGGCTATTCCCCTTAGGAGCACTACAGCACCTGTGGTGGCAAGGGCCCTCCTGGGAATTTTCTCAAGAGTGGGCTTTCCTAAGGAGGTAGTATCAGACAGGGGTGCTAACTTTATGTCTGGATACTTAAAGGCAATGTGGAAGGAGTGTGGAGTGACTTACAAGTTCACCACACCCTATCACCCACAATGCAATGGTTTAGTTGAGAGATTCAACAAAACCTTGAAGGGCATGATTAAAGGGCTCCCAGAAAAGCTTAGGCGAAGATGGGACATACTATTGCCCTGCCTTTTATTTGCATATAGGGAGGTGCCTCAGAAGGGGGTTGGTTACAGCCCTTTTGAACTTTTGTTTGGCCACCCTGTCAGGGGTCCACTGTGCTTGGTGAAGGAAGGATGGGAGTTACCTCTCAAGCCCCCAAAGCAAGACATAGTGGACTATGTACTTGGTCTCCGCTCCCGGATGGCTGAGTATATGAAAAAGGCAACTAAAAACCTTGAGGCTAGCCAGGAACTTCAAAAGGCCTGGCATGACCAAAGGCTGTGCTGACTGTTTACCAGCCAGGACAGAAGGTGTGGGTGTTGGAGCCAGTGGCCCCAGCAGCTCTCCAAGACAAATGGAGTGGACCCCACACTATTGTTGAGCAGAAGGGTGAGGTTACCTACTTAGTAGCCCTAGGAACACCCAGGAGTCCCCACAGGGTTCTCCATGTCAACAGGTTAAAACCATATGTGGACAGGGCAGACATGGGCTTGCTCATGGCTACTGATGAAGGGCAGGAGGAAGAGAGTGACCCACTCCCTGACCTGCTCTCACAGAACCCTGACGATGGGTCAGTAGATGGTGTAGCCTTGGCAGGCAGCCTCACTACCCAGCAGCAAACTGATTGTAGACAGGTGCTCAATCAGTTTAGACACATGTTTTCACTGACACCCAGTCAGACCACCTGGTGCACTCATGAAGTGGACACTGGGGACAGTCTGCCTATTAAAAATAAGATTTATAGGCAACCTGACCATGTCAGGGACTGTATCAGGACTGAAGTCCAGAAAATGTTGGAATTGGGAGTTATTGAACCCTCAGATAGCCCTTGGGCTAGTCCAGTGGTCCTTGTGCCAAAACCTCACACCAGTGGTGGAAAAAGAGAGATGAGGTTTTGTGTGGACTACAGGGGTCTCAATGCAGTCACTAGGACTGATGCCCATCCAATACCAAGGGCAGATGAGCTCATAGACACTTTGGCCTCAGCCAAGTATCTAAGCACATTTGACTTGACAGCTGGCTACTGGCAGATCAGACTAGCTGATGCTGCAAAGCCAAAAACAGCATTCTCAACCCCTGGTGGGCATTATCAATTTGTGGTGATGCCCTTTGGTCTGAAGAATGCACCTGCCACTTTCCAGAGGTTGGTGAATTCAGTTCTCACAGGTCTGGAAGCCTATAGTGCAGCATATCTAGATGATATTGCTGTCTTTAGCTCCACCTGGGAGGATCACCTGGTCCACCTCAGGAATGTTTTACAGGCCCTGCAAAAGGCAGGCCTGACTATCAAGGCCACTAAGTGCCAGATAGGGCAGAGTCAGGTTGTGTACCTGGGCCACCTTGTGGGTGGAGGCCAAGTTCAACCTTTGCAGAGCAAGATCCAGACCATCATGGACTGGACTGCTCCCACTACCCAGACTCAGGTGAGAGCCTTCTTAGGCCTGACTGGGTACTATAGGAGATTTGTCAAGGGGTATGGATCAATAGTGACACCCCTGAATGACTTAACTTCTAAGAA
Source organism: Calotriton arnoldi (assembly GCA_963921515.1). NCBI lineage: Eukaryota > Metazoa > Chordata > Amphibia > Caudata > Salamandridae > Calotriton > Calotriton arnoldi. The sequence goes on from CAWUFW010003146.1 coordinate 469,675, forward strand.
AATGCCCAAAAGGTTCAGTGGACAGTTAGCTGTCAAAAGGCATTTGATGACCTGAAGCAGGCCATGTGCACTGCTCCCATTCTACAGAGTCCTGATTACTCCAAGAAGTTCATTGTTCAAACTGATGCATCTGAATTGGGGGTAGGGGCTGTACTGTCACAATTGAATGAAGAAGGTCAGGATCAGCCAGTAGCTTTCATTAGCAGAAGGCTGACCCCTAGAGAGAAACGTTGGTCAGCCATTGAGAGGGAGGCCTTTGCTGTGGTCTGGGCTCTGAAGAAGTTGAGGCCATACTTGTTTGGTACTCACTTCCTTGTTCAAACAGACCATAAGCCCCTCTTATGGCTAAAACAAATGAAGGGTGAAAACCCCAAACTGCTTAGGTGGTCCATTTCCCTACAGGGGATGGACTTCACAGTGGAACATAGACCTGGGAGTAACCATGCCAATGCAGATGGACTCTCTAGGTACTTCCACTTAGAACATGAAGACTTAACTGGGCAAGGTTAGTTTAATGTCCCTACGTTTGGGGGGGTTGTGTAGGAGAGTAGGATCTGCTTCACATGGGTACCCCCACTTTTTGCTGATGCTTCACTGTTTTTCGACCTTAGTCTGGCTGGGGCCCTGCTAATCAGAACCCCAGCCTAGCTGCTTCCTCTCTAAAATGGTTTCCATGTGCCTTAGGCACATCACTGATTGGAATCTGGAGTGCCCTTATAAGTCCCTAGTATATGGTATACTATGTACCCAGGGCTTAGGTACCTCAGAGGCCTACCAGGGGCTGCAGCATGTATTGTGCCACCCCTGGAAGGCCATCCAAACTGACACCACAGGTCTGCTACTGCAGCCTGGGTAAGGTGGTGCATGCACCCCTTACTGTGATGTAGGTTACCTATATCACTATATACATACACACATATAAACCTATAAGTCACTCCTATGGCAGGCCTTATCAATCCTGAAGGCAGAGTGCGTGGTTCCTATGTGAGAGGGTGCCCCTGCATGAGCAGGGCCCCTCTGCAGCGTTCGGGGACCCTTCTCTGATGCTGTTTGTAGTGCAGCCTGACCATATACTCTTAAGCGCATTATAACCTCGCGTTAAATGCTAACTTTGGAATGGCTGCACCAAAACATGTCGTGTTTGGTGTCAAACATCTTGGAATACTACCCCCACCAATTCTGGCGGCGGGGGTAGCATTCCACCCTTCTAGAGGAGAGACATGTTAACCCTGGCCTGGCCGGTAACTTCTTTCTAAAGCCCTGGCATCACAAAATGGATGCTGCTGCCACAGACACAAGTCTGGCCTCCTGCTGCTGGACGAAACTCCGGCAGGGAGGCCTGGACAATAGGTTTCTGTCCCAGGGAGGTGTGACCACCTCCCCAGACAGGATAGTGTGTATTGGGGCTGGGCGGGAGCACTTTCGGGTGCTTTGAAGTCCTGCACTGGGGGCACACTTGGTGTCCCTGTGCATACCCCAGTTCAAACCGGATCAGGGGCTTGCAGCCCCTGCTTTGGCGCAAACTGGACAAAGGGAAAGGGGTGTAGCCACCCCTCTGCTCTGACCCACCCATAGGTGGGGCCACAGAGTAGTCCAACCCCTAAACTTAGTATAAGTATAGGAACCCAGTCCTTAGGACTTTAGATTATCCCTGGACGAAACTCTGACACTGAATCCTGGACCTTCGACGCTCTACTCAAGACTAGAGGACAGAAGAATCTCCCTTGGGGTCAAGGAGTGACTCCCCTGCTTGGCAGGCACCAAAGAAGCAATTGTCCGGTCTGCATCGCCTAAGCTCCCGTTGGACGCCAAAGTCTTTGCATCACCAGAGGTGGATTTCCAGACTTCCCCGAGGCTGCCCTGAGTCCCCAGCAAAGCTAAGGCCCGTATCTGTCGTGGGTAACGTGGAACCGTGACCCCTGGACACCGCACGCATTTGCTAGTGCATCCTCTTCTGGGTCTTCCACGAAGTCGTGCTTTGGGCTCCGAGTAGCCCTAGCCTCCAGCACCAACTGCACCGAAGATCACTGGCCTCCACTCCACGAGTGTCCTGTGAGCCAGCTCCACGTGCACCGTCTTGAGGCTCCTTCGCGGTCGCTAGCCCGTTGGCTAGTAGCCCTTCACGAAGGCCAATCCTTTTCTTCTTGGGCTCCCTGGTTGCTCCAGGCTTGCCCTCACTTACCCTTGTTGGGTGAGTTCCTCAGATCTTGCTGGTCTGCATCATCGTCATTCTTCATCTACATCAAGACTTGCCGTTGCCAAGGCTTGTTGGGTCCAATCCGGTCGCCGACACCTCAGCACTCGACAGACATCGTGTACCAGCCCGAATCCTGCTCCTGGTTGCCGACAACGCCTCCTGGACCTCGTGGCTGAAGAGTCAAGACGACTGTCAACCTACCTGAAGCACTCGACATCGGTGGGCATCCGCTCATCGCCTTCCTGGTCACTGGCTAGTAACCCAGACTCTGTCCCCTCTGCTTTCAGGTTCTTCAGATCTCCGATCCACTCTTGGATCCACCCGGACACTTTCCACTTGGTCGCCAGCAGCACTTTGCTGCAGATCGCCATTCAAATCGACGACGAAACCCGACCCCGAAAGGCACCTATGCACCCGGCTTCCCTGGGTGAGGTAACAAGAGTACTCCGGTGCTCCCGTGGGTAGAGACTCTAGAACGACCTAGTTCTCAAAGGGTTTGCTCCAAGTCCTTCTTTAAGTGTCCCTTTTCTTTAATTTCCCAATCGCGACTTTCTCCATAGAAGTTAACGGCGTCTCGCGGCTGTGTATTTACACTGCACGCTGTCCCCCGTGGGTCCCCTGTGTCACTACCTTGGGTGGTTCCTTGTGGTCCAAGCATTTCTAGAGGCTCTAGGCCTAGTGTCTAGCTCAGTCGTGGTTCTTATACCACTTTATTGGTATATGGTTTGGTACGCCCCTAGGGCCCAAACGTGTATTTGTGCTATTACTGTGTTTAAATAACTTATAACTTGTGTATTTCGAACTCTAGCCTCATAAAGAGACTAGAGGGGTGTGTTTAGCAATAAATACATATATTTTGAATATATTCCTGGTGTGGTGCTCTTTCATTTCATCACTCAAGAGATTATAGACTGGTAAAACAAGCTGCTTTACATTCCTTCAAGACTTAGCCTGAAGGCTGCTCTCCATAGCTACCACTAGGATAGCTTTCAATAAGGTTGTCTTTAACCTATCTCCAATAAGGGGTTGTTTGGACTGGTGCAAGGTGCCCACTATAATTAGTGGACAGCATATGCCAGGCCAACTTCTCACACTAAACACTTCTGGAAAATGAGGGTACTGAGGAGCTGGTATATGCAGAAATACAACAAACACAAAGAAATAGGTTGCCTATACCCATTAACTGAGCAAAAAGATCGTGATGGGATCTGAGAGTTATAGTACAGTAGTTCACGAATGGTCTAAGGGAAGGCCATCCTTAATGGAAGAGGATGCCTCACACACAGTATTGTGTCATGCTTCATCATAGGCATCCTCTCCCCACCCTGGTAAGATGGCGCTACCAAGGTGGACTCAACCTCCGCGAAGACTTGGCGAAAGGAGGGAGTTCTTACATAAAATTTCCAGGACAAAATCGGGATCCAGTTCTATTAAAACTACCTTGAGGTTTCCTCGGTCATCACCTTTATTAGTGAGGACCTCAGGTACGGTAAAAACAAATACGTTGATGGAGACTGAAGAGCATAATGTCTCTTAGTCCATCTTCTCATAAGCTAACATGTTTCTGCCCATACACAGAGCTTGAAAGGTCTGGGGCATTCGTCAGGGCTGTCGGATCCCTAGGAAATCGCAAAACGGTGTTCCCTACATCTATTACATGCTAACGCGAGGGAGCACACCCAAGGTATGCCTAAGTGAATCCTACCTGGGATATTCTTATACTCAGATCGTCAGAAACCTGCAGAGAGGAAAGAATAATGCAGGAAGACAGCTCCATAAAAATGTATCAGTGTGCAACACACTGTTATTTAAATGCACACTATTGTGACCTACACAAATATAGCCGCTCAGTATCCTTACATGCTGGAAGATACCACCCAACACGTGCAGTAGATCAGCATATCTCGTGAGAGTGAATGGGTCATAAAACATAAAAAAAAAGCCTTCCCTGGCACACCAGAGGGAGGTGGTGACATTTTTGTGTTATCAACTCTGTTTAAGGAAAACACCACTCGTCCATATAGTGACTAATTACCTATAAGACTATTCTCGGAAGGTAATAGGATTCTATATCCTTCATGATAAACTAATTACACTAGAAGTGCTAGTGATCAAAATACAGAAAACACACTAGAATTACTAGTAATCAAGATACACAATACACATACTCCTTACCCTAGATTTTAGGGGATACCGGAGATTCGGTCAAGGGAGGGGTGGTGGCTTTCGTAGTCGGACACTAGCTTGAGGAAAAAACATTTTAAAAAAAGGACAACTTCAAGTGCGTGAAGGTAGCTGTAAAGCAAAATCAAAACAAACCAGAGTAGGTACACCTAGATGCCTGTGACAAGGAACCTCAGTTACCAATATTAGGTTTGCTTGAGACTGAATGAAGGAACTGGATTTGGGCATGAAAAGCCTGTGGAAACAGAAATGCTTTACCAACTGTAACTCCACGAACGTGATCTATGGGATCAAATGTCCTTGTGGACTACTGTACATCGGGATGACGACACAAACCATGCCCATCCGAAACTCTGAACATCGCAGCACCATCAGATGTGGAAGGGACTCCACTAAGTTGACTTCTCACTACATTGAGAAAGGCCACAGTGCTGAGGAGCTAGAGTTGTCCATTGTGGAAAAATTAACAAAGGAACATGTTAACATGACAAAAGCACTTCTCTTTTTTGAACAGTGGTGGGTCTATAAGCTTCACACTGACCAGATCGGACTAAACGATGATATCCCCTGGGGTAGTTTGTCGGCTGACTGACTTCCTCACTTCCAACAGACGTGGGTATGAGCACCTAGTGATACACTTTACGTGCTATCATGATTATAAGTATATATGCAGATAAAGATAACCATTTCACTGCTGTGTACAACTTACTCTCCCTGGGTCAATTAACAAAATTATGATGTAACTAAAGGGGATTACGACCCTCTTCATTTACCCTTTCTCTCCCTCTCGCTATCTGAACAGAAGGGACTTCTTCTAGCGGTTGATCCTTTATCTACCCAGCAGGTCGTTGCTATTAAATTACGGGTGGTGTCAATACAAAAAAATTCTTTTCACAATTTTTTCACAGTTTGTCGACGCCACTGATACAATGAGTATTATTCCTGTGAGTATGCCGTACCTTCCAGTTGACCACCGTCTATCTGTAGATACATCTGAGAGACACTGGAGGGCAGGAAGAAAAAATAAATAGTTAGCGGTATACACTGGATGCCGTGGGAACTATCTCTTATCAAATTCTGTGGTTTTGTCACACATGGGGCATACGCTGAAATATTTTGTGGCCCAGACGAGTCTCGAACCCCTGTACGGTCATCAAGCTTACAGAACTACATTTCCCTTGTACCCGTGGGACTAGGAAGCCCGCTGCCGCATGCTGTCATCAAGACAGCCACGCCCCCTTGTACCGTCGGCAATTGACCGACGACGTACATGCCGATGAGTATTTTAACCGCCTTCCGCCTTAACACCATTGTACCAACCAGTGGGGAGCCGAAGGAAGTAGGTGCTCTGGTGTGGCATGCTTTCTGATGAAGGAAGGAGTGGGGGGAAAGGGTTTTGTCACCCGGCACTGAGATAAGAGTCACAGAGGTTCCTTGGCTCTTCCCCACCTATTACGAATATATATCTAAATTTTGGTGTTTGTTTATCATTATCCCTCATATTAAGGGGGGTTATTTGTGTATCTCGTTATTTCACAGATCAGCCTTTTTCACCCGATGATATTAACGTTGGTGACAAGACCTGGGCCACCACAGTGAAGCTGACTAAATGTACTGTGCATTGGGCCACTTTCTAACTACGGACATATGGGAGTACCAACCATACTTACTGTACTTGTTACAGCACCAGTACAGGAATGGGGATATTGCACGCCCTATGTGCGGATGGATCTCCAAAACATATATAGATTGAATATGTATATACCAGGTTTTTGAATGATTTGGAAAAAATTTGGTTAGACTCATTTCATTTAACATTGACTCACTCTGCTGTACTAGGAGAGGGCTGTGTATGCATCATTTGCTCAGCACTTTTTTACAGCGGGCAATGAGAACCTTTTACAATAGCCTATTTGGGATATCGTGGACATACAACCGTTTACTAGTCTAATTAACTATGATCAACTATTAACATTGATGGAATGAGGTGCTGCACTACGGCATTTTCTGTTTAATGTATATCTGTCACCACTACACCAACATGCGGCTTTGGCATCATACAATCTAGTGTGTTCCTTTGGAGCTCTTAGCTCGTGAACACACCACACATGTACTGAAGACAGTTATGATCATTATCCATGCGATCATCTGCAACATATGTCTAGAACCAGTGCAAATTTTTGGACCTTTACTTAACAGTCTCAAGCAGACCTAATATTGGGAACTGAGGTTCCTTTTCACAGGCGTCTAGGTGTACCTACTCTGGTTTGTTTTGATTTTGCTTTACAGCTACCTTCATGCACTTGATGTTGTCCTTCCTCTTTTTATGTTTTTTCCTCATGCTAGTGTGTGACTACAAAAGCCACCACCCCTCCTTTGGCCGAGTCTCCGGTATCCCCTAAAATCTAGGGTAAAATACCACAACGGGTAAAAAATAAACTCATTGGCAATCTTGTAGCTCTTGATTGGTAAAGAAAGTAACCACTGAAGTGATTAGTAAGGCTCAAAATTACCCCTTACATAAGGGAGAGGACTTAATCCAATAGAAATTCCAACTGCTAGAACCAAAAATCAGGCACAAAAATAGTAGCAAGGGCCAAATAATGTGAGGAAGATAAGAGAATGCAAGTGTTGTGAAGCATCCTTCACTTGAAAATGCATCCGTATATATGATTCAAATAGAAATTTATACCACAGGAAAAGGCATCAATTTATCTTGTATTGAGAAACTTGGATAGACCACACCTTAGCAAGGACAATTTCGAAGGCTTATTCACACCCGTTTGAAAAAGAAGCCCAAATCTCACTTTGTTTACCAAGCTCTCCATTCTTTAGTCCTGTTGCCAATATTTATGCCCGAGAAGCTCACAAACTCACCTTCAGGTGACCACGAGCGTGGAGACACCAGAGGGGTCCTGGTAACTGGGCAGCTAAACCACACTCTCAGCTCTGCGCCCGGCAACACACTACCCAATAACATGATGAGAACTCCTTCCTCTTCTGAGCTCATATATACTTTGGTAGGTTCTCAGTACTGCTTTTTGCATAGCTGTCACAATTTCAGGCACTTAAGTAATTTTTATATGAGAAACAGCAGTCTTATCTCATCTGCTGGAGCTAAGGTGTGTGTCAGAAGGTATCTGCCCTGAAGACAATTCACCTATGAATTTGTTAAAATCACTGTGGTCCCAAACTGATTGAGCCTGCAGGCATGCACTACCTGATCAGTGAGGTTTCTAAATATGCTACTCATTCCTGGGGGAAATGATATCCGGTGTTAGAAATGTGTTTGGAGTTCCTAGCTGATGTCAACCTTCTGGAACACATGAGTGAAAATACCTATATTGTTGAAGGAGGGCTTAGGGTGATTTGTGGGACTGTAGACAAGTGACTCACTAAATTACACTCATACTTGGTCAGGAGCAGAGCTGAAGACCGGATTTAAGAAAATTGAATCAATAGGCGTAATAAGGTGGGCTTTAAAAAAAATGAATTCTATTGAATGATCTTAGTCTTTCGCTGAGGACACTGGTTGAAACTTTCAGGAAATTCACGTCTACATGACTGCTTTGAACAGGTTTGATGAATAATCAGAAGAATAAGAAACCTATAGATTGATACCAATACTTTATCAGGCTAGGGCATTGTGGAATAAAATAAACCCTGTTACATTCAACACATGGTTTCTCTGGGTGTATTTCCCACTGTTGTTTTTGCTGTATAATAACAACTTCATATAGGAGCAAAATAAGTGCAGCGATGATGTGCTTGCCAATCGGAGGTTGATTCACTAATTCACATAAATGATTGAGCGACTAATTTCCCGCAGGGATCCTTGTTGAGCCCTACACTATTCAATGTGCATATGCGGCCACTCGCGGACATCATCCTACCTCACAGGATTAAGATCGTTACATACGCGGATGACACACAGCTGGTCATAACTCTTAATGGGCCCCGCAACTTTCCTTCTGACTTCGAAACATGTTTGGATAAAGTTGCCTCTTGGATGGAGCACTTGTGTCTCAAACTCAACGGAGGCAAAACAGAGCTTATGCTCCTAGGCAACCACTCCAGCATGGACCTTAATCTGATATGGCCCAAGTGCCTAGGCTCTCCCCAACACCTAAAACCAGGATAAAGAGTCTGGGTGTCTGGTTAGGACAACTCTTTAAGTTCGACCACCAAGCGATGAGGGTGATAGGGGCTTGCTTTGGCATACTCAGACTTCTTCGGAAAGTCCTCCCGCTCCTTCCAATGGCTGCAAAAAGAATCCTGATCCAGGCCTTGGTCCTATCACGATTGGACTACGGCAATTCCCTTTACTTAGGGGCTCCCAAAGCAGCATTAAGGAAGCTCCAAGTTGCTCAGAACTGTGCCGCCAGAATGTTACTGGGGATCCCAAAAACTAAATCAGCCAAGCCAGCTTTAATAACTCTACACTGGCTGCCAATCCCCGAAAGAGTAAAATTTAAGGCCCTTTGCATTGCTCCTAAGACTATGTGGGGAATGGGCCCGGCTATTAACAAATCCCTCATTACCCCCTACTGCCCTAAGAAGGACCTGCGGTCGGCTACTCTCAATCTGGCAGTCGTTCCTAAAATCAGGAGGACAAGAAGTGGAGGAAGATCCTTTTCCTATAATGTGGCGAAGCTCTGGAACACATTACCTCCACCTCTCCGCTTTGAACCTCATCTTCTTCCGTTTCGTAAACTTTTAAAAACCTGGCTATTTCAGCAATCTGTCCTATAACTCCATCTGTTTTCTGTTCAGTCGCCAGCGCTGGGATGCCTAAGGGTAGCTATGCGCTCTATAAATGTTTATTAATAATAATAATAATAATTTCTGCATGCAAAGAGGTTGACAAAAACAACTACAGATGACATTCTAACATGCTGGAGAAAATACCTTCACTCAAATATTTCTAAGAAAAAAGTGGGCACTTTAAGAGAAGAAGACAGAAAGGGTTATGGTGGCAGAAATAGCTGAAGTGGTGAAAGCAATTGTCTGTCTAGGAATAACCATCTTGGTATCAAGAAGTACACCCAGCACATGAACAGGGTTGAAGCTTGTGAAAATACCATGGTGGTAGGGCTTATCAGACTGCCTCATACGTTTTGGGGTGAAATACATAAAAATGATTGAAGTTTATGACAAACTGCAACAAAATATGACTGTGAGCAGGTGCGGTGCGTCCATTGGGGCGTTGGGGCGTTGCCCCCCCGCCCGTGCCCGCAGCTCCCTCGGCGTCTCTGAACTTAGTTTACTTAAGTTCAGAGACGCCGAGGGAGAACTGAGTCTGACAATCATGTCAGTCAGCATGACGTCGGACCGCCCACCCCCTTCAGAGTCTGAAGGGGGTGGGCGGTCCGGCTTCATGTTGACTGACGTGCATTGTCATACCAGCCAGGGACAGGCGGCAGCACAAGTGCGCATGAGTGGGGAAGGTGAGCAAATTTTTCGCCCGTGCCCAATCATGCGCACTTGTGTTTCCACTGGCTTGCGCATGCCCATTAGGAGCCCCTCGGTCTCCTAATGGGCAGGCGGCGGGCGAAGAGTAACCGTGCCCTCAGCCAATCCTGGCGCTGCAGCAGCGCCAGGATTGGCTGAGGGGTTGCCACTCCAGTGCTGTTCCTGCTTGAAGAGGGGCCATTGCCAACGCGGACCAGGAGCAGAGGCGGTCAGGTAAGTTTTCGTTTTCTAAATTTTATTCTCCCTCGGCCCCCCACCCCCGCCTGACCCCCCGCGAGTACTGCGAGCCGCGGCTGAACAAACATTATTCAGATAGCTGCTTCGCCCGACACCTTTAATTCCAATACCACTAAGTCCTGCCCACGTTTACACGACCTTGACATTAGCTTTTACGGAAAAACCACGCACATGCCCCTTTTTGGCAGAAATCTTCTTTAAAGATAAAGTTGGCATTTGTGTTCCTTCGTCGTGATTCCTGTGACTGTCATGACACACATTTATGTCGGAGATATCTCAGATATGCCAGTCTCTCTCGGCTTGCACCCGACTCCCCCCTTCCACACAGGCTGCGATGTTCGATTTCTGTGAATTAGCTGGACCCTAATCCAATTCAGTTTAACTGCGTGTCAGTCATTAAAAACATGTTCGGGGGAGCTAAAAATATGACCTTTATTTATCCGGACAGTTGCCGAAGCTCAGACGTGCTGACCAGACCTGCGTGCACCGAGGTCGGAACCAGCCATTTTCTTTCGTGATAAAGTTTCTGTGCATCAGCAGAGAGGGCACAGGTCAGGATTTGCAAAAACAGACTGATCTTAACATCCATTGACTTAGGGGGCATATGTGCAGTGTGTTTGGTAGAGCAGTCTGCAACACAGGTACCTGACTGAATCTAGAGTCATGCAGGGCCAGAAGATGGTTTCACAGAATGAATATTGAGCTTGTATTTACATACTGTGTAGCAGAGGCGCTACTAGAGCCACATTTCGGGGGGCTGCTAAAAAAATCGGGGAGGGGGGCTAATTCTTCCAGTCATAGGCAGTTTGGAAATGCAGGGGCTCTAAGAAGGAGAGAAAAAAACAACAAAGCCTCGTTAACAAGTGAATCGTCTTTTAAAGACCTGTGAAGTACTCGAGTGCGGCTGGCAGCTCAAAAACTGTGTGTGTTCCCGGAAAGCTGTCTCAACACGGGCTGACACACAGGGGTGGGGGGGGGCTGAAGCCTGTTGAGCACAATGGGCGTTGCGCGCCTGCTGTGTAGGCCATTGTAGGAATGTCTGACCTCAGATATACAGATATAAATACAGCAGTATTTAATAAGTATACAAAATATGTGCTCATATACATAAACGCACACATACCAACATACATGCATTTATGTATATTACAGCAGTGCCAGCTGGTGACTTTTGAAACCACACTCTTGTTGAAATTGACTATCATCAGTATATCATATTGTTCGCATCAGAGGATCATCTTTCCACCATGGACTTAGAGCGCTTTTGCAATGTTCCAACAGTGCAGCCCATGATTTGAGTGTCTTTAGTCTGCCTCGCTATGAATAAAAGGTGCAGTATTTCTACACATTGCATCGCCTATGTGCACGACTCAAGCATATGCAACCACGATGCATGAGGCATCCTCTACTGGTGCACGGCGCCAGGACCAAGCAATAGCTCATGCAGTGGGGTTTTGAATTCCAGGCCTGACTTGACTGACTCTAAAGAGGGAGCAGAAAATTAATGAAGCTTTTGCCCATGTCCTGGGCCTCATGTGTTTTTCCCATTTGCTCTGAAATGCACCAGTTTGTCATCTATTTTTCAAAAAATGTAATAGGGAAAGGCACCTCCCAAACCACTCTTGTGACCGTTGGGTTTGCCCGCCTTGCTCACTACAAAAACCTCTTAACCAATTTTTACGCCCCCCCACTTTCAAAAGTCACCAGCCACCACTGACTGTGAGACTTGGGGCCCCAATGAAGTGTTCATTTTTAAAAAGGTTGAAACAGATTTGAATGTGCAGTGCTAGAGATAGTGAACCATACTTCAACAATGGCTGTATGTTAGAGCTCAGCTGGGATTGCAAACAATTCAACAGTCAGGTTGTGCCATTCCTGTATGTGTCTAAGCTGTGAAATAGAGGCACAACTAATCTCTGTCTGGAATTACCACAGGAGGAAAGTGGCGAACTACTAAAAAGTACATGAGAGGAGTGGTAGTTTTTCACAATGATTTTATTCCAAGCATGGATCATTTATCTCCAACTCTTTTTATTGTTTCTTTTAACCTATATGTGTTAAGCCTCCATCTAATGGATATCAAACCTCTAATCAGATTTTCACTTTTTAGAGACACTAGTGCATGACGTCTTAAAGTAATGAAACACACTTAAATGAAGCTCATTCTTGTGTGAGATTAAACTTTACAGAGTTCGAGCACATGCTGCAGATAGTCTGATTTTATTGAAAAGTGCACACAGTCTCCTCCTGCGCACCTACAAAACCTAGGATTGCGATTGTGATACAGCTCCATGTAGGGATGTTGCTTTGAAATACATTTATCTCTGCTGCTTTTTCAGCAAATCACTACTGAAGAGTCCTTGACAAGAGGTACTCAGGCAGTACTACACAGAGCAGGGGCTGTTTCTTGATTGACTTTTCTGGCACACCAAAGAGTCGAGTGCCTATTTTATGTACCTGCTGTGTGTAAAGTGTATTAATTTAACCCAATATTTCTCTGAGTTATTGCTTTTTTTCAGATAGGACAGCTTGGAAACAGTGAGCAACCGCTGCCTTTTTCTGTCTATTTACAATGTGTGGTCACTTTCAGTATTATTTACTTCCATGCCTGCATTGTTCAAGTGATGTATTTTTAGTGTTTTAAAACCGTCCAGTGATTGGCTGGCTCTGATTTTCAGCAGGACGGTGTTTTAATTGTGGGTTCAAAAAGGTGGAAGAGACAATGATGTGCAAGACAGTTGTGGTGACCATAGCAAGTGCTGATTGGAAGATCAGAAGCAGCATGCAGGGATATTTTGGTGTAAACTATATGGAAGCTAACCTAGGGATGTTAAATCAATGACGTTGGAGGCTACTATTAGAAATATATTAAGGGCCTAATTCTTAGTGGAAACTTGTTCTTTCTGGGGCTACTATATTGTCCTCTAGTGGTTATGTTTAAGAGTGTGTCACAAAGCGCAAGGGTATTTGTGGAAAGCCCACGAAAGGCAACTGCAATAGTCCAGAATGCTTTTAACCAATAATTTGGTCAATGTTTTTGCTGAAAGGTATTTTGATGCAGTGTCAATGTTAAATAATTTCCACTGCAGCATCAGAAAGCCTAGAGATTTTGTTTGTACTTGCAGATGTGGGAGTTAATAGAACTGGGAGAAGGGGCAGTCATAGGGAAGAGGGAAAGTATAGGCGTACTGTCGAGGATGAGTTTAACATTTAATGACAAATGGCAGTAAGATAGTCAGAAACATGTGACTGTAGAAGGAAGAAAAGCTATGGAAGAGAAGATTTGGGTGTCTGCATGTTGGTGCTAAGAGAACCTAAAATATGATATGATGGCAACAAGGGAAGTGGAGGGGATCAACAACAGGCTATTAGGTAACACAAACGTAGTCTGTGAGGTGTGATCCAGTGGATTGCAACTCACTACTGAAGGACAAGTCATAGAGGTAGAAGGGAAATAAGATTAGAGCAGAGCATGAAATGCCTAGGGTCATTAGGGTGAAATTTAAAAGAGGGTGGTTGAAAGTATTAAAAGCACCCACATATATCAAAGTGTATGAGGATGGTGGATGAGAGGTGGTTGTGGTGTGCCGAACTGATAAAGTTAGCTAGTGCTTGAAAGTTATTTCAGTGAAGTGTAGCACACAGAAGCCTGGTTAGTGCAAGTTGGCAGATTCAAAGAATTGAAAACAGGAAATATAAGTATTTTAGAGAAGAACTGAAGTTGGCACACTGGGCGATAGTAAGAAGGAGGAAGGTTTTGCTGTTGATTTATGTTTTAAGGCACGGTATGTACATAGTGTAGGAAGCTCGCTATTTATGTAGAGTACCAATGTAAGGGTACACCATTCAAATAGTCCAGATAACCTTTATTTGGTTTATCCTCTAATTGTAGTAGTGTGGTCGAGCAGCTGAGGCTTATCAGAGGGGAGTGTTGTGCACACAGAGTCAATTATTTAGACACACATTCAATTTAGAAAAATAACAGATCTTTATATAATTTTAGACACCAAAATCATCAGAATCAGGTAAGTACTTTCAGAGTTATAGGTTTTTAAAATAATACAATAAAATTCTCAAAGTGTTTTTTGAGGTAAGAGCCTCGAACGCAGTAATGTTCTTCTATTCTAGAAACATATATTGCATACATTTACTTGCAAGAGGTTCTTTAGTGTATTTTTTTAGACTTAAGGTTCTTAGGGGCCAAGGTTCAAGAAACCACCAGCAGTTCGGATTTACCTGCCCTGGTGTGTCGGGGTGCAGAGGTGCTGGTCGTGTTGGTAGCCTTGAGTGCTACAAGTTAAAGACTGTGGGCAAGTACTTGTAAAAGAAAGGCTGCACATGGGGACACGTAGACAAGCCTGCCAGAACCCAAAGGTGGGCTTAGCTCTTGATGGTCTCTGGAGCAAGGGGACACCATCGGTTTACTCAAACTCAGGCTGTGGGGCTCGGGTGCAGAGATATTTTGTCTGGCAGATCTCTTGAGTCAGAGGCTTTCACTTTTTGGGTTGGCCTAGAGAGGGGAGGAAAACAAGACTGCAGCACCACTCTCAGTGAGGCTCTCATCAGTTCTGGAGTCCCATGCCGGCAGGTCGTCGGTTGGCATCGGACTGGATATGCAACAAGCCTTGGTGTCATGACTCTTGGAGTATATGCCCTTTCTTCATGTCCCTAGATAGATGATCCTGCGATACTATCCTGTTCTCATGTCCCTAGACCTGTGCACCCAGTGCTTCATACAAATGAAAGCAATCTCTTTGCAAAAACATCATTGGTGGTATTAGTATATTCTATTTTATATACTTTTATTTCATTTCATATACGTTATAAATTATTTATTTGCTGTAGTTGTTGCCTTTACTTTTTATGGTTCTCTCATGTACAGTAACACATGCCACGCATCACGTTGCTGTGCCAACAACAGCAGTAGCATGTTTACACGTTCTGCACACGTGTAACTGAACCGGCGCTTAGCTATTTAAACGCTCCCGATGCAGCCGTCAGTGCTTGGCCTCGTCTTTCCACTCCCCCGCTCAGTTTCTCCTGACGACTTCGGCTTCCACGTCCAACGTTCCTGGCGTCTCCAGTTGCTAAGCAACCCTCGTCAGGACTCCGCTTCTCGGACCAGCTTTCTACGAGTGGATGACGAATTACCTCCCGTGTCGAGTTCCGATTGCTACAACAATGCCGAGCAAGTAATCTAGATAGAAGAAACAAGCCCGGAACAAACAGGTACAACACACTTAATATCCTTCAGTTGCAGTACCTTAGAACTTTAGTTTAGTTTCCAATTGCCCGTTCTTTTTTTTTTTTTCCGGCTGGATTCTCTTTTATTTTGTTGTGTTTGTGCAAAGAACTACAGACATTAAAGAGACATTGTGCACATTGTTTGCGGCCATTTAAATATCAGGACATTGGAAATACATTAAGAACATTGTTCCACCGATTGCGATCATTTAAATACCAAACATTAGAAGAGACATTACGAACATTGCTTCTCCCTTTTAGTTCTTCATGAACGTTTCTTTATTTTGATGAAGTCATTAGCATAAAAGTCTATGCTGTGTGTATTTCTATCGTTCTTTACAGTTAAGAGAAGAAAAGAAGAGAGACGCGGGCGGCGGCAAAACAAGATGTCCGCTCCGTGATAACCTCCGCGACAACGGGGAAAGCTTCGGTTACGGAGGGGCGTTTAAATGTGCCCATGCAGCGGGCGGACGTATGAATGGACGTCGGAAGCACCCGGGAGCGGAAAGGCAAGTTATTTAGACTTTAAAACGGTCAAATTTTTGTCATATTCTCCCTGCTCCCGGGTTGCTCTGTGTCCCGACCGCCATTTTGAGAGCTTGTCCTCTCAACTTCCTCACAAGTTTAAGTTTGTGCTCTCGTTTTTGCATATGATGCAGCATTTTTTCTCTTTTTTCACTGCTGTTGCAGCCAGGCAGCATTACTTTTATTTTGATGTGAGAGCTCCCTGTCATTATTGATCATGAAGGGATTGCGGTGTTTCTGAATGAGCAAAACGGCTTCCTGAAGTGAATTCTCATTTTTTCAAATGTGCTCTAATTTACAGAGTATTTGCAAATGGCATTGAAAGCCACAGGATTGTTAAGGCTTATATACATCTTTTACAAGACAAATGTGACAGTTGGTGGAACCCTGACCTCACACTTCTGGAAAGTTCTATTTTTGGCCGCCATTTTGTTTTCAACTTTAAGAGTTGCTTCCATGATATTGGATTACTAATTCTTCTAAAGTATATTTTTACTAGGATATTGTGTTTTTTTTTTACTAGTTTGCCTTAACAATGGAGTCTGCGAGTTCAAGCAAATTGCAAGGTGCCTCTGGTTCCAGCATTGTTGGCCGTAAAGAGACTGCTAGTAACACCAATAAAAGGGCTAAAAAGATCCTTCTTCTCCGTCTAAATCTCCTTTACCCTTAACACTGGAAGATATTATGGAAGAACTGAAAAACATCCGTCCATTTATGGCAGAGACCACTGCAACACTTCAAAGAATTGATGAGAAATGGTCTAGTTTGGATTCAAGGCTTAGTGACTTTGAGCAAAGAATAAGCAATGCGCAAGATGTGTCCGCCAAAGTCAATGCCTTATCTAAAGAGGTTGCTCATCTGAAGAAAACAACAGAAGATTTGGAAAACCGAAATAGACGTAACACCCTAAGAATTTACCGTATTCCGGAAGGATCCGAAGGCAATGATATGATCTCTTTTTTGAAGTTACATATCCCATAAATTGTCGGTCTATCTAAATCTGTGGATCTTAATATCCAGAGAGGCCACAGGATTGGTCCTCGCACTGCAGAATCCTCAAATAAATCAAGAGGAATCATTGCCTATTTTCTTTTATATTCCGACTTAATGGTGATTCTTGCGGCAGCCAAACAGCGTAAGCGGATGCTTTGGTTAGGTCACACATTTTTTTTCAGTCAAGATGTTTCAAAACCCACTGCCAATCGTCGGAAAGAATTTCTGGATCTTAGACCTATGCTCCGTTCCATGAATGCTCGTTATGACCTCATTCACCCTTGTTTTTTCAAAGTTACATACAAGGACAGAACAATGACCTTTGAGGAACCTGCGGACCTTAAGAACTTTATTCATATACATAAAACAGAAGAAATGGAACTGAGTAAAATCTAAAATGCTCTTTTCTCTTCTTTTCTTCGCAGGTTATCCATTCGTATAATGTTTGATGTTGTCTCTGTCCTCGTCATACATCAGTTCCGTCGTCCATGTTTCCGTCTGGTTGCATTGTTTTTCCCAATGTTTGGTAAGTTCCTTCATGTTGTATGTTTTCATTTCCTCTCTCATTAATATTGTCCCTCAACTATTTGTTGACATTTGAATAAGTTTTCTTTTCCTGGTGTTGCTCTTTGGAGTGATATCTGTCCTTTTTGTCCCCCCCTGTCATCTGTATTTTTCCTTCTCTCTCTGATCACTTATGGCTAAAGTCTTTTGGCTTTTTGTCATCTATTTTGAACACATTTCTCAGAGGAGATTATGTTCTCCTGTTTTTCTCGTCAATTTCTTACTCTTGTTCTTTTTCTTCTTTCCCTTTCTGCCCTCCTACAATTCATTATGGCGAGTTCTTTCTTTTTTAAAATGGTTCTTGTTGTCTCATACCTTTCCTTATTTGACCTGATTGATCTAGGCAAATCTGTTGAAGCGTATATTCCTTATTCTATTCCTTTTCTCTCATTCTCTTCACCCCTTTACTTAAATCTCTACGTTATTTGTGACAGTTCTTACTTATTTTTCGACATGGATTGTCAGTTATTAACTCTATTTTGCTCAATTAACTCATGCATTTATTTGGTTATTTATTTATGTCATGTTAAAAGTTTTACAATTTTATTTTATTCTGGTAATTTTTCTGTCATTTTCCTAATGAGTAACTTACGTTTGGTGTCATGGAATGTTAAGGGTATTCGTAATCCGGTTAAAAAACAAAGAGTTTTGTCCCATTTGTCCAGACACTCTTCAACAGAGAATGGGACTGGATGGCACAGTGCTCAAATGGTTTGCCTCTTTCCTCTCGGACAGATCCCAAAGGATCAAGATAGGGAACATTCTTTCATCTCCTGTGGCCGTAGGTCAAGGCGTCCCTCAAGGTTCTATCCTGGCACCCACCTTGTTTAATCTCTACCTGGAACCTTTAGGGAACCTCCTAAGCAAATCTGGGATCCTTTACCATCTGTATGCGGACGACACGCAAATCTACCTTAAGGTGTCCTCCGCACACGATCTCTCCCTACTCAATTCTACCCTCAACTCTATTCACAACTGGATGTCAGCTCACCAACTCATTCTGAATCCCGCCAAAACTGAATTCCTCCTCCTCTCTACCTCTCTCTCACCTCCTCCTGTTCAATCTTGGATGGATCAGCTGAACCTACTCAATAACAAACCCATCATTGTCGACAGCGCTAAATCCCTAGGTGTCATTCTTGACAAAAGACTCAACCTAATCTCCCACATCAACTCTATTGCTAAGAACGCACGGTACCAGCTGCGCCTTCTGTGGGGAAAGCGTCGGTTCTTCCCGGAGAATGACTTAAAAACCTTGGTACAATCTCTGGTTCTCTCAAGACTGGATTATTGCAATTCTCTTCTGACTGGCCTACCCAAATCCCACCTCTCCCCTCTCAAATCCATCCTCCATTCAGCAGCTCGCTTCATTTCAGGGTCCAAACGAAGCGACCACATCACTCCTATCCTGTCCTCTCTTCGATGGCTTCCGATCGAGGCAAGATCTATTTACAAAACTGCCTGCATCACACACAAAGCCTTACACACGTCCTCCCCTCGTTACCTGGCGAATAAATTGAAATTGTCCGGTGGCTCTCGCCCTTCTCGCAATGCGGAAAAGCTTCTGCTTGAGCCCCCGTCTTCAAAAGGGAAAGATCGATGGCTCAATCCTTCTCTGGCAATGCAGTGAGAATCTGGAACTCGCTTCCCCCACTGCTCCGTGCCACCTCCTCTACCCGGATCTTCAAAGCTGACCTCAAGTCTCTTCTCTTCCAAAGACACTTCCAGAACTAATACTTTCGTTCTCAGACCCCTCTAGGAAGTTCGCTCGTCAGTGTAAAGTTGTACTTCTGTCTGTTCATTCCTTATTTTGTGTGTTGTGTTGGTTTTTATGTGCGTGTTCCCCTCCTTACAAGTCCCCTGTGAAGTCACGCCCTCTCTACTACCTCAAGGAAGTTCTTCCACGATAGGAAATTCTGTACTCCAAGCCTATAGAAGTGCCTTCCCAGTGTGTTATGAGTGACTGCCACTTATTGCAGTATTATACCTCTATTGTATTTTTTACCCCATGTTTCATGCACACCTGTCACTTTTTCCTCTTGGAACTTATTCCTCTTTTTGTATTTGTTTTGTTTGTTTTTTTGCACAATTGTCACTTTTCCTCATGCAATGTAACGCTTGCCTTTGTATTATGCTCATTTGTATCCTCCTCCTTATGTAATGGTGCTGTTCCTGTTGTGAAGCGCTCTGACACCCTCGGGTAATGTCCGCGCTATATAAAAACGCATAAATAAATAAATAAATAAATAAATTGCTCTGCTACAAGAAACACACCATAAAGAACAAGACATAAACTCTCTTAGGAGACAATGGGTTGGGAATGTCTTTAGTTCTCCTGCTGTGCAAAACAAAAATGGTGTTCTTATATTGTTTCATAAATCATTTAAATGTTCAATTGATAAATGAATACAAAGATGCTACTGGAAGATGGCTTCTTCTAGAAGTGCTCATAAATAGTACAAAATTTATGATCTGTAATATATATCGGCCAAATGGAATAGATCTAACTTTTTGGAAAGATATGTCTTCTTTGTTATCCTCTCATGCCTCAGAAAATTTAATTGTTGGGGGTGATTGCAATCAATTTATGGGCCCATTTTTAGACCGTAAGTCACAAGCTAGATTTATTCCATCTCAAATGCATAAAACTTTCCACAAAACCATTTCTAATAGGGGGCTGGTAGATGTCTGGAGAGCACTCCACCCTGATGTTTTAGAATATACTTTCTTCTCTCCTGTTCATAAATCCTATTCTAGAATAGATTATCTATTTTTCACACAGCATACACTTCAATTTGTAACACATGCAGAAATAGGATCAATTCTTATTTCTGACCACGCACCTGTTATTGTAGATTTTGATTATCCTAGCCCTATCTCCTCCACTCGCAGATGGAGATTTAACAATTCTCTTTTATTGGATCAAAAGTTTACAGAACTATTCACAATTTTTACACAGAAATATTTCACAAACAACCTCCCTTCAGATATGCAAATGAATTTTGTTTGGGATGCATTTAAAGCAACGGCACGAGCCTTTATAATTGATTATGTAGCTAAGAAAAAGAAAAACTTTCTTAAGGATTCCAAACAACTCTTAGATCAGATCAAATCCTTGGAACATGAGTATTTTTCCTCCAATAATAGTGATACACTATCTAAACTTATTAAGTCCAAACTGCAATATAACAAACAATCTTGGGATGATGCCTGTGGTACACTACTTAGATTTAATTCAAAAATGTATGGAGGTCGCAATAAAGCAGGTAAATCTTTGGCAAATTATTTGAAAATTAAGAAACAGAAATCTAAGATTGTTGCCATCGCAGATTCCTCAGGGGTCCGACATATTAGCAATTCAAAAATCTTGGAATGTTTTATTGATTATTATAATAACCTATACACCCCGGAATCATCCCCCTCCGTCGAACAATTAGATTCTTTTTTTCAGTCAATTCCCAAAGATCCCACTAAAAAAATAGACCTATCCCCCTAGATAAACCTTTATCTGAACAAGTATTGTTAACTGCTATAAATCAGCTTCCTAAAGATAAAACACCCGGGCCCGATGGCTTCACTGTTTGTTTTTATTTACATTTCAAACACCTTTTAATTTCTAAGCTATTAATGCTTGTTAACCATTTCTTGAATGCTAATTGTACACAGGGTTCTTTCGCTCAGGCCATGTTATGTTTAATACCAAAAAAAAACAAAGACCTGTCCCGGTGTAGTAATTATAGACCTATCTCATTAATTAATACTGGATTGCAAGATTTTCACTAAATTACTGGCCCTCCGGATCAATTCTGTTATTCCAGACTTAGTAGACATGCATCAGTCTGGTTTTGTAAAGGGTAGTTCCATTTCAGATAATTCAAGAACTTTTCTCGATATTATACATTTAGCGGCTAAACTTAACTCTCCATTAGCTGCCATAACATTGGTTGCCGAAAAGGCTTTTGATCGTGTGAACTGGAATTTTATGTTTTATGCTTTGAAGTGGCATGGTTTTAGCCCCCATTTTATTCAATACATTAAGTTACTATACTCTAATCCTTCCACATCTATTTGGGTTAATGGTAAACAATCCAAATACTTCCCCCTACATAGAGGTACCAGGCAGGGCTGTCCGCTGTCCCCTCTATTATTCATTTTAGCATTAGAACCCTTTTTAGAAACGATTCGACAATCCTCCATTTTTTCTGGTTTTCAGTTAAAAGAATTTGAATATAAAATACACTGCGTATGCAGATGATATTTTATTATATGTATCTAATCCCACTACCTCCTTGCCGGAATTCTTTTCACTATTAACCACATACTCAGTTGTCTTAGGTTATAAATTGAATATAGATAAATCAGAAGTATTACCGCTAAACAAATATTGTCTCCCACATATGTTTCAAGACTCTGGTTTTAAATGGAGTTCAAAAGGTATTAAATGTCTTGGAATTCTTTATACTAACAATATTAAGGATACCATTAAAATTAACAGGAGTGAAATTTTGACTAAGGTTAATGCATTAATAGATGGTTGGTCCCCCCTTTTTATCTCTAGGTGGGGAAGGTTAGCCACAATTAAAATGATATTACTACCGATTGTTAATTTCTATTTGTCAATGCTCCCTATTTCTCTCCCACTTAATTTCTTTAAAATCATTAATCGCTCTTTAATTAAATTTTTATGGAACAAACGCAAACCCCGCATCGCTTTAGCTAGACTTCAACAGCCAAAGGACCTTGGTGGGGTTAATTTTCCTAATATTAAAACATATCACTCCGCTTTTACATTGAAGCATGTTTGGGCTTCCCATTCTGATAAATATGCGGATCCATCCACGGTATGGGGTCAATTAGAACATGCGCAATTCTCCCCTTTTACTTTCAAGGATGTGATTCGTACTACTCAACCTCCAAGAGGTCTAATTTCCCCCATACCTACCCATTCAATAGCTATTAGCAAACCTTTAATCACTTCCCCAAACTCTATCTCTGATAATATTTTACAAACCCCAATATGGTATAATACAAACATTAAATTAAATAATAGGATTCTTGGGTGGAAAGAATGGATTAACAAAGGCATTATTACCATCGCACAACGTTTTCATAATAACACTTTATTGTTTTTTTCTGAGATACAAGACAAATTTCATATATCTAACAAATATGCCTCTCAATTTGAACTTCCTAGACCTCTTCTTATCACATATACTTCTCAGCTAACTCTTTCAGATACAGACATACAGCCTCCTTCCTCCTCAATTGATTTTGCTACACAATTGAAATCTTCAAATATATACAAGCTATTGATTGGCTACTCTAAACCTGTTTCCAAGCATAAGATAGAACTTATATGGGAATCAGAGTTACATCAAGAATTTTCAGCTCACACTTGGAAAGCTATATGGGCAAAGATTCATACTTCATCCTCATCAGCGAGCATTACACAAACATTATATTATTTCTACAACAAATTATTTATCACACCTACAAGCTTATATAAATTTAAAGTATCATCTAATACTAACTGTTGGTCATGTACGCATGATAAGAGTGATCTTTTGCATATGTTTTTTCAATGCCCTCTTGTTAAAAAGTTCTGGTTACAGATTTGGCACAAAATTAATGATATTCTATCAGTGTCTTTTCCTTTTGATGTTACATATATATTTTTGCGTAGTGCCTCCCCCTTTTGGTCTTCTCAACGTTTGGTTGGAAAACTAGTTGACTTAATGATTGCCTTAGCTCTTCAAATAATTACCTCTAATTGGAAGGATACAACTAAAATTTCTTATATGGCGTGGTGGAACCTGTTATGTCATCATTATTGTTTAGATCGCACCCATGCACATCTATTCCTTTAAAAATTCACAAAGATTTATTATGGTTGCCTCTTACTTCATTCCTATCTAGAAGTATGAACCGATCCGTTTCTAAAGTTTGTAATTACGAACCTCCTTAAATTACAATTGTTTAATTACTATCTGTTTATATTATTGTATAGCTGTTAGACACTCGCTGTTTCAATCTTATCTTGTAATATATTTTCCCTCTCCTCTCCCTTCTTTCTCTTTCTCTTTTGTCTCTTCTTTCTCCTTTTTTTTTCTTTTCTTCTCTTTACCTTTAAAAAGATTAAAATGCATTTAGTTTAGCAGTATAGTTCGTATTACAATTCAAGTTTTTCAAGTATATATTTTCATATTATGTGATAGGCTTAGCTTGTCAATCTTTTAATGGTTTAATACTTTCTCGTTTTTATCGGGTTGTTTATATTGTACTTAATACTTGTTCTTATACTCACTTGGATTGTTCTATAGATCATTATTATGTTTGATGTAATTGCACGCTGTTCATATTTATTTGTCAATAAAGCATTTTTAAACTTAAAAAAGAGAAGAAAAGAACAATATGTATGAAAACTGCATGTTTGTAAGTTAATCTCAGATTGTTCATAAGTTGACACAAAGGTAGAGCACTGTATCAAGAGACTAATCACACTTTTTGTGTTTGTAGTTATTACGTTACAAGACAAATCAAAGCATATTGTAAGAAGTGTACCTACGATTGTTGCATGTGTAGAATCTTTCATGGTACGTTTTCACTTCCTTGGAAATATGTATATGTCCTGAATAATATGATTGACTATTTTATGCCTACATCAGGGGGTACTTACCTGTTTCTACGTGTTATTGCTTATAGGCTTGCACAAGATACATGCCACACTCAATAGGTGAGAGTATCACATGTGTGCAAGGCAACCCAGATTCCACGCTCCAGGGAGCAAGCTCCTGTGGTACACAGTTTGTCTTTTTTTTGTCTCCTTCCCATTCCCCCTTTCCTTTGAGGGTTTTCTATGGCGCAGTGTTCCACGCTAAATACTGCTGTCAGGGATAACGGTCAGAGGGGATTGGGTCCACAGGTGTCCAAACGGAGCAGAACCAGAGTTCAGGTGACTGGCACATGACACTTGGTTTCTGCAAGTGCTCCGGTACCCAGGGTATTAGTGGTGGACAGATCCCAGAAAGTCTGGCACCTCCAACCTTGGTAGGGAGACTGATCTGACCTCCTGGAACCATGGTGGGCTCTTCTTGGCATGATGTTCCCGCCTTGGACCCGATTGTCAGAAAGACGATGTAACAGACAAGTGCAGTCGTTGTCTCCAGCTGCAGGGGAGTGGCTCCTCCACCCCAAGAAAGATGCTGCTTGGTTGTTGAAATGCTGGATGGTCCTCCTAAAATTTAGGAAGATGCATAGCTTTTGGACGAGTTGGGTCTTTGCATTTGTCGAGGTAGCAGCACCCAGGCAGGATTTGGCAACAATTGTGGACCTGGTCATCTGTTCTTGCAATGTCAGCTCTTCTTTGTCCTTCTTCAGTTCCCAAGTAGATAAATCTGAGTTCCTGTTATCACAGAGCCATCTAAATACTGAATTTAGGGGCATTAAGGAGAGTGTAAGGTAGTAGCCAATGGTCTACTCACACCTGGAGTGACTACACCCCCCTTTTATGACCACCTCCTGTGGACAGTGGACATAATACTTACCCAGAGTTCCTAATTTAACCAAATTCAAAATGGTGAAACACTTCTTCAGCTGTCCACATGAGGTGGCCCACCTTGGGGGTGTGGCTGGCCTGAAAGTGTGACACACCTTCTGACTATCTAATTTCCCGCCTGCTCTGGTGCCAAATGGGCCAAAGGGTAGGGAATGGCGTTCCCCAGGACTGGGGGGGAATCCATTGTCACATATTAAAGGCAGCAGAGGCTTTGAAGCCTATGGCCTAGAAATGCTAATTTACTAGCCATCTTGCTTGAGGAGGTGTAAACACCTCCTGCCAGAGCAGGCATTGTTTATGAATTCTGACAGCGAGGGCTCTCCTAGGTAGGGGGCAGAAATGTATCTGTGGTGGAAGCCTGGAAGAGTCCAGTCAGCCAGCACACTAAATGACTGGAAGGTTTTAGGGGTTTCCTCTAAGGTGCCCTCTGGGTGCATGTCATAATAGATCCAGCACTGGCATCCATATGGCTTTATTAAGACGAGGTGTTTGATACCAAACACCATTATTTTCAGGGAAGCCATTATGCAACTAGGTAACTTGTAATGCCTAATACCCATTACATATGCTTAAGATGGCTTCCTGATCACTTGCAATGTTGTGGCAATGGAACCAGACATCACAGGGGCATATCTGCTCATGCAGATATGTCCTCACATATAGTATAATGTACCTTGCCTTAGGGCTCTTAGGTCTGCTGTATGGGTGACTTACATATAGTAAATGGAGTGTGCATGGGCATGGCATACAGGGAGGATGCCATCTCATGTTTTCAAATTGGTTTGCACCATTTTACACAGCCTGCAATGTCAGTCTGCATGTAGCTTTTGTGTGGGTCCCTTAAGGTGGCATAATACATGCTACAGCCCTTAGGGACCCTCTTTCGTACCCATTACCTAAGTACCAGAGGGTATTCTTTACTATGGACTTACAGGGGTGCTCAAGTGTTTGCTTTTTAGGGTACAATGGAACATTTACATTGTTTCGAGGGAAAGAGCACTGACACTGGGGCCTGGTTAGTTGGAACCCAGTGCACTTTCAGTCATAAATCTTCATTACTAGGGCAAAAGGTGGGGGTGACAATATCAAAAAGGGGCAATTTCCTACATATACCAGATAAAATGAGGGGTTGAATAAGGAGTTCAGGCAGGGAGAACCCTTGGAGGGGATTCTTTATGGTTTGAGGACTAGATGGGTCGGATGGAGCCCAAGAACAGTTAACAGATTTGATTACTGGGAGAAGGAATGTAAGAGGATGCTGGTGGGGAGCTTAGTAGTGCAGCCAGGTCTACTGTAGTGATCTTTGAACAGAAAAAACTATTTTATGATAGAATAGAGAGATAGTTAGTAAGGTGATTGTTAATTGTGCATCTCAGTCATGAAGGGAGGTGATGAAGCTTTTAATATAGTGAGATTTAATTTTATTTAGGGATGCATAAGATTTTCAAAGAACTTTCAGATGTTTTAAACAGCAGATGATTCTATTCTCATACTTCAGATAGCATCCCATCATGAGGCAATACCTCAACCTTATTTTGTTTAGTATGCACATCCATCAGTCATCATTTCAGGTGATTATCCTCCTCTGTTGCTGTGTGATTGCCTAGCAGGAAGGAGTGTTTTAATCACTGTTGAACATGTGTGCTTTTGACTGTGTCAAGCACCTTGGAGTATTGATTTTTCAGACAATGAATGTATCAGTGTCCATCTATCATTCATATTGTACAGGTGATATTTTTCTTACTAGTCTTAGAGCTTTGTGTTTTATTGTTGCATGTTTTCATACCATGGTTACAACAGTGTGAAATGAGCCCAAACAATAATTTATTCAACAACAGTGAAAAATCGTTTGTATGTCTTAAGACTCTTTATTGTTAAAAAAAACTGCCAAATATGGAATACAAAACCTTTCTAATGTTAATATTTACATGGGAACAACATAATTTTGAGCCTGTTAAATTAGCGTAAACTATACAGTGTTAAGGCAAACATTGAAACACAAACAACACAAAGACAATGACGTGGACTGCTGAAGATAATAGAGTATGGGGATCATAGGAATAGGCCTCTCTTAACCTGGAGTGGAAGACTGATATTTAAAGACTCCCACTGAGTTAGTGGGCTTTTTTGCTGTAACGATGACCATTTCCATGGTTGGAGCTGCTTTGGCAAACAAAGGAAAATCATTAACAGATGGTCGTCATTGTCATGAA
Organism: Calotriton arnoldi; assembly: GCA_963921515.1. Taxonomy (NCBI): domain Eukaryota; kingdom Metazoa; phylum Chordata; class Amphibia; order Caudata; family Salamandridae; genus Calotriton; species Calotriton arnoldi. Next base: position 496,859 of record CAWUFW010003146.1, read on the forward strand.
GCATGGCTACCTGTCACTACTTTTATTTTTTAGAGACAGACCCCCTAAATGTGGGGGTTATCTTCTGAAATTACGTCTTATGTCTGTGGTATGCTGGGAGTTGCATCCCAGTGTGTGGGTTGCATGTGAGCATTTTTCTCTCTGAGGCCACAGCTTTTGCATGGTAGTCCTTGTCTGGAAAAAATGATGTGTACATGGATTTAGAAAAACAGTTTGAAATAGAATGGTTCTTTCGACAACATGCTTTCTGGTGTGGGCCTTCTTAAAGCATTGTACTAATAGACAAAAACTGTGGCCATTCTGTCATCACAAAAACTGTCATCCACAACCACTAAATGAGTAGTTGAGGAGAAATGTGGGCATGAGGCTTGATGTCTGGTGGTCCATTACATCCAGATACAGACAACAAACCAGAAGCTGCCTTGTCAAAAATGTTCAAACCAGCCTCCCTCCCTTTCTCCATTCTCATTATCTCTTGCCCCTATCTAATCTTTTTCTCTCTCCTCTCTTTCTGTTACACTCTAGTCTCTCACCTCTCTCTCTCCTGATGCCTCTGCTCTGCGTTTTGCTATTAGCATCAAGAAGATGAAGAAAGTGAGAGGGGCACCCGCAGCAAAACCTCAGAAACTGGCCTACGGTGGCTCCAGCCCCTCTGGAAAATGCTAATGGAATATTTGACCAATCCATCCCTGGTTGGAGCCCACCACAAAATCAAGAATTTAAGGACTTATTTATAATATGGTGGTTATTATTTTGCCTGTCATAGTGGCGAAATACATTACGTTTGTCACCCTAAGGGACAGAACATCACCCTATTGTCCAGCTGTGATCTCTACACTTTTAGAGAAACCGCTGCCACAGTACCAAACATTTGGTTCCATTCTGCTGGCCTTCTACCAAGATTTTAGTTTTTCAAAAACAAACTCCCAAAATGACTACCACACCCAGGAAGTTTTCCCACTGGGAGTGGTGGTCGTTGTTTTAATTTTTCTGTTCATCATTACCAACAATCCTCTAACAGTGATAGACAGGAAAAGGGACATCAGACAATCAGCCCTAAATAGTACAGGCAGTGTTTTGCCTTTACTCTCACAGCCAGGAATCAGTCAGGCCATCATAGTAAACTTTCTGTCAACAGAGGAAAATTGAGGCAACAAGACAGAAAGCTAATGGTCCGCCTGACTCTTAATAGGACAGCCGGAATGAGAGTTTAGTGGACAGAGTACTCCTTCACATTTGTAAAGGAGTACCCTGTCCATCAAAATCAAAAGAGGGCCCTAAATTCCTGCATTCGCTCACATGGTTTAATTATGTTTGCGAGACTCTTCTCAGTAGCTCTGCAAGAGTTGTCTTATCTGGGAGAAAAATCAAGTCTCCATATAGATAAGAGGTTCTATCTAAGATGACTGCTTCACAGCCGTCCACCCTAAAGTTCTCAGTCTAAATATAATTTTTGTATTGTTGGATTTGATGTATTACCTGACAGAGCATTGGCAGTAATCACTTTTGATTCACTTTTTTAATGGAGGTCTAAAAAACAGATGTGTGTTGCATGCAAATAATGTGTGTTTGAGCAGAATGGCAAAACGCGGGTATAAGACACACTCACCTTCCCCACACACACACATTCGGAAACTATCATTTATCCTTTACAAAGTTGCTGCATCGTGTGTCAAACCTCCTTCATGGTCCCCCCATAAATAAAAGGATTTGCCAAGGGTGGGAGAAGTAGGGCAGTGTTTGCAGCCATGACGTGCACATAACGAGGAATGGTGTGAGAAATTCTGTTCAATAAAGTAACAAAGATAATTGGTATGTAGAATACTGATATGAGACATACATGGGACCCGCAGGTGCTGAAAACTTTGACATGATCATCCTTGAGGGGCAGATATAGGACAGCCCGAAGAATCAGAAAATATGACAAGCAAATACACAACATGTCCACCGGTGCTACCAGAAGAAGTATAGTCAAAGAGTACACATTACCTTCACTTACATCAACACAAGAAAGCTTTGCCAAGGGCGGATAGGTACAAATTGAGTGAGAAACATTATTGCCACAAAATGAGAGCCCCATGTTTATAATTGGGAGTGGAAGAAACAGGAACACAGCTCTGCACAAAGATATGGCTGTCATTTTAACAATGAGTGAATTGGTTAAGATGGAGTGGTATCTCAAGGGGTTACACACAGCAGCATAGCGGTCATATGCCATGGTTGAGAGAATGGATGATTCTAATACAGGTAAATTGTTGACAAAGAACATCTGGATAAGGCAGGCACTGAACTGGATCTGCCCATCATTAAACCAAAAAATATCCAGCATTTTAGTAACAATGCAGGTTGATAACAAAAGATCACAGAAGGCTAGCTGGGAAATGAAAATGTACATGGGTTTATGAAGATGTAGCATTGTTTTTATAGCCAGTAGAAGAGTGCAGTTCCCCAGAAGAGTGACAGAGTAAATACAAAAGAGTGGGGGAGCAAACCAGATGTGGAAATCTTCCAGCCCTGGAATGCCAATCAGATTAAGTGTTGAAGGTGTAAATCCAGTGAAATTGTTAGATGGCATTGTGATTTTCTGAGTAATTTGAGGATCTCTTGCAGTGATTTCTTTTCTGGATAAAAATTGAAAAAATAAGTATTATTTACTTCAAATTTGTTATACTTACGTATGTTTGCTGAAGTACACTTGGTAGTGTGCTCAATTACTTTTTTTTAAATACAGTACGTTAAGGGGGGAAAATGGGATAAACAATGCAACCCAGTGGTGATTCAAATTCTGGTTGGAAACTGCAAATGATACCTTCTCATCTACCTCCCATGTGATGATTAATTAAAGAATATACCTCCTTCTTCTGAAAAAACACAGTAGAACAACAGTTTTGATGAGACCTACATTATGTTCTTCATTCATAGAACCCAAACACAATCTACAGGGTATAACTAGGTAAAGAAAATATTTTCTTTGGGAAAAGCCTTTAATAGACTGTGCTTTTAAGGAATAAAAATATAATTTTCAGGTGCCACTAGGACTTCAGAAGTAAAATAGATTGGCATTTAACTTTCACAGAGAATGTTTGAACATTTAAAGACACTTTAGCGATAACAAAAGGTTTTTACATCTGTTCTCATAACAAAAGTGATGGTTGCTAACATATACAAATGATGGATCTGTTTACTATGTTTTGTTAGAATTAACACCTTATATGCTAAATATTCTGTCATGAATCCAGGTTTACACATACAGAATAAAATGTTTTCATACATATACTACGAGACAGGCTTTTTTCAGCAAGAATGAGTTATAATTTCACATATAGGTTTTAACCATTTGGATGTCCTGTATTATTACCTGGAATGAGATAGCAAAGTCAGAATAACAAAAGATAAGTACGTAGAGATGTTCTATACTTAACTCCATATATATATATATGTACCTTGACTATACATATATATTCAAATTATGTAAGCATATGGTTAACCTATCGAAAAACGCCGCCAAGAAACACAAGCATCACTTACTCAGGGCCAGGCCCGAAACTTTAATCTCTGATGTCTACTTTTGTACTAACAAAGGTACCAGAGTTAATGACCTTATTTTCTACACCAGGAAAAGAGCATGTTGGCGAAAAGTCTTCTACTCTATGCTCCGAATAGCAGGTACCAGGAAAACACCTCATGGTCTCAAGCTTACAACAGCACCCTCGTCCACACTCAACGCCAATGCCACCATCACCCTCTATAACAATGGTATCATCCTAATCCAAGCATCCAATGTCAATCTAGTTAAGATAACCACCATCTTCCCGTTACTCAAAAACGCGGTTTCTTCGAAACCCAATGACACCCACACTCACCCTACCATCTCTCAGGACTTGACGAGTCCGCCCCCTCTACTTCGGGAAGGCCCTCACCCCATCTAAATCACTCCTCGCCACCAGATCATCACAGAGTGGCTCCGTCCCCTGTTGATGTGCCCCAACTATCTAGACCCATGAATCTGAAGGTGAGAGATTTCTCGGGTTCACTCGGCACACATCTAGCCAGTCTGATCCTATCCGTTCCCCGATTGGAGAGATCCCCGGGTGACCGACTGGCACTGCCTCCAACGATTGATCCATCTTCCCTCAGCCCTCTCCCTTCGACTCATATTAGGTTGGAGTCCGAGCAACTGCCCACCACCGATCATGATCGGTCAATTCCAATCATTCCGGTTTTGACTGGACCTAACCCTCAGCTTAATGATCACTCTCCCTTTGCTAATGCTCCAACCTCACTATTAAAAGCACATGGAACTCCGCTAGTCCCAAATGACCAACTTCCTCCCCAGGAACTACTCTCCACCACTGCGGACCCCACAGGCTTACACCGAGACCCCCCTTCGCCGATCGCTTTCCCTACACACCCTCCACCCCTCGCCCAACACTCAGACTTGGCTGCGCGCCTAGATGATATTTCTCCACAGTTGTACCTTCTCATTTCTGAGTTACATGACCTGAAAGCCCTCTCAAATGATCTTTTCCCCGTGATCAGCTCTTTCCTCACCTGTGTGAATTTGCCCAAAGCTTCCACTAGTGATAGAAATCTCATGGACCAGCCTTGAGCCTCCTCCATCTCAAAATCCATTCCCCTTCCCAACGACCCCTCCCGCCCAGAAGATATGAGACCTACCTTGCGTCCACGGATCTCCAGGACCTTCACAAATCTTACCCTACTTGGTCCAACCCCAACGTGATCCCGCCGAGACAAATACAATCCATCCTTTCTAACCCGAACAGAGAACCTCCTCACAATCTTAGAGGCAGCAATAATGACAACCTCACTCGTGTGAACGTCACCCAGACTCCTTCCCCCCCTAATCCACTACGACTTAAATGTGTACTTCTAAATTGCAGATCAGCCAGTAAACACGCTTCTGATATCTTCGACCTCATCCAGCACAAGGACTTAGACATTATCATCCTCACTGAAACTTGGCTAAATCCTGCTTCCACTCCTATCTTAGACCTCCTAGTACCTCCCACTCATGATATAATTAGGTTAGACAGAGCTCGGAAATTGGGTGGTGGCCTAGCCTGTATTCATAGGAACACACTCTCGATTTCTCACTTGGAGTCCTCTACGCCCTCCTCCTGTGAATACTTTTGTCTCAGCATCTCAAGTAAGAACCTTCCGGTTTGCAAACTTCACACCTTCTACCACCCCCCGGGAGACAATCTCCCCTTCATTGAGCAACTAATGGAAATCATCTCTGGCAATGTCGACTCAGCCGTGTCCCAAATCTTCCTTGGTGATTTCAACCTTCACTGGGCAAACCCCAATGACCTCGCTGTATCTTGCCTTAAATCATTCTTAAATGATCAAGATCTGATTCAGCACTGTGACCAACCAACCCATATTAAAGGAGACACTCTAGACCTCATTATCTCGAAAGGACAGACCATCACCCTGGATTCCATTACCCCGTGTGACTGGTCAGACCACCACTGCATCCTCTTTTATATTAACAGGGAGGTACTGATGAGGAAGGCTCAACCAACGAAATCAAAGATATGGAAAAGGGACCTCAGATCAATAAACTCTGTTGAACTAGCTGCCCATTGTAAATCTGCCCTCTCCTCCCAAGCTCACTTGGTTGAGGTGCAGTCACTCACCGACTCCTACAATTCGACCATGTCCAACATCATGGATGACATTGCTCCACTCCAACATAAAATGCCTCAACAAAAATATCCAAACCGTGGTATAATGACAACTTAAACACGGAACGCCGCAACCTTAGGGCAGTTGAACGTTCCTGGAGATCAAATCCCTCCTCGGACCAACTAAAACTCCTGAGAGATGTTAGGAGCCTCTACTACAAACAAATCAAGAGCGCTAAGGCTAACTACTTAAGACACCAACTGGATCAAGCGGCTAACCGTCCCAAGAAACTTTTTGAATTGGTCAAACAGCAATCAGTTGTAGGTCCAAACCTCTCTGAACCTGGAGGCAGCCCACCCTCTTGCAACGAACTTGCTGCTTTCTTCACTGAGAAATCAAGACTCATCTCCACTGACCTCGCCTCTAAGAAGGCTCTACTGCCCTCCTCCAGGGCCGCATCACCCCTTGACCTCTTAGAAAAGCGCAACTCTACCACCCCGAACACCAAGAACAATGCGTCATGGGTCACCTTTACCCCATTTAGTGAAAAAGACATTAACAAGATCCTTCAGAATATAAACCCATCCAACCACTTCAGTGACCCGTTACCCCCGGCCATCTTCAAAGAAATCAAGAATGCACGCATCCCCACCTGGACAAGGATTGTAAATGCTTCTCTATCACAAGGCACGATCCCCGACTGCCTAAAAGTGGCTCAGGTATCACCTATACCAAAAAAAACTAACGCTGACAAAGATGATCTCAATAACTTCCGACCTATCTCCAACATCCCCACCCTAGCGAAACTCCTAGAAAAATGCGTACAATCCCAACTCTGTGCTCACATAGAGAACTACCAACTCCTAGACCAGCATAAATCCGGCTTTCGGAAGGGGCACAGCACCGAATCGACTCTCACTCATGTTATGGATGACATTTTAAAAATGCTCGATCAAAACGAATCCTGCCTCCTGATCCTCCGTGACCTTTCCTCCGCATTCGACACGGTTAATCATGACAACCTCCTATCCATTCTGCAAAACAGGATGGGTTTTTCTGATCAGGTGCTACAATGGTTCTCGTCCTTCCTCCACCACAGATCTCAAAGAGTCAGGGTAAATCACTCTCTCTCCCAGCCCTCTCCAGTACTCATGGGGGTCCCCCAAGGGTCTGCCTTATCTCCTATCCTCTTCAACCTTTTCTTGGAACCATTAGCTAACTCACTAAACTCCACGGGCAATCTTTTCCATATGTATGCGGACGACACGCAACTCTATTTGAAAATCTCATCCCCGGAAAACATCATCCCACTCAACACTACCCTAACGTCTACTCAAAACTGTTTAACTGAGAACCATCTCCTGCTCAACACCTCTAAAACGGAATTCCTGCTCATCTCCCCTCCGAACCACATCCCCAAGCTAGACCTTTGGATGAGTCACCTCACTGCTTTCAACTGCACTCCTCTCATCATAGACTCAGCCAAATCTCTCAGAGTCACCATGGACAAGCACCTGAATATGAAAAATCATATCAGCAATATATGTAAGGGAGCAAACCACTTGATGAGGACACTCAGAAATATCAAACCTTTCCTTCCACTTAATGATTTCAAGCAGGTGGTCCAAGCGCTTGTCTTGCCGAGGCTAGATTACGGCAGCGCTACCCTCTGTGGCCTTCCCAAATACACCCTGGCTCCACTAAGGGCATCATTGAATGCTGCGGCTAGACTGGTTACAGGCACCAAACGTAATGAGCACATATCCCCAGTCCTAAAATCTCTTAATTGGCTCCCCTACGAAGCACGAATTCAGTTAAAGATTGCCGTTATGATGCACAAAGCCAATCACTTCAATACTCCCAGGTACCTTGCGCAAAAACTTGAACTATCCTGTGGTGTAAGAGCCTCAAGAAGCGCCACTACTTTCCTCTTGAAACCACTCATCCTTAGCAAAAAGAGAACTTGTCACCGAGCCTTCTCTGGCACTGCCCCAAAGATATGGAACTCTCTACCACCGGAAGTATGCAGAATCTCCTCAACGACGGTGTTCAAACTGGAAGTCAAAAGATTCCTTATGAATAAATTCCTACCGTAAGTGGGCTAGGCTCTCCTGCTCGATGACATTGTCCCTACTACCATGGTACCATCATTTAATACTGCTCTTCTTTACCGCATACTGTGCCCCCCTTCGTTGCCCGTTTACTCCTGTTTATTATAACCCTCTGTGTTGTAATTGTCTTGTAATCTGCGATCATTCCTGTTTTTACTCCTACTTGATGTAGATATTGCATTAATGTCCTTCCTTCCATCCTAATGTAAAGTGCTCTGATATCCTTCGAGATCTTGTTCGCGCTCTATAAAACTTTATAAATAAATAAAATAAAATAAGAGTAGTAAATCAATACCTCCCGCCGTGATCTTACCTCCTCAATATTTTGGGTTTCAATATTTTGGCACAATATTGTGACCACCCTATATTCCTTTTTCTATATTCCATATTGCGATCCACATACTTTGTTTCACCCTGCACACCGACCAAACCCTTAAGAAATAAATCACTGAAAAAGCAAGACAAGATTGATGTCACCGCTCTGCTTGGGAGAGTAAAACCATTGCTCCCAGAAAGTGACTTTAGAACTGCTGCTCAAAGCCTCCTACTCTGCCATCAGTATGATGGTAATATTCTGCTCCACTACATCTCAGGCTCCACATGACCCCCCCAGGTCATCTTACATGCCATAGACCACCTCATCAAGGGCCTGAAGAAATATATCCAGATCACTGACACCCTGATCATTCTCCACAATCTTCAAAACAGCTCCATGGTCCTCAAAGCCTTTACTTGACTATATGTAAGAATAAATGTTACAATATTGAAAAAACTGTAGTACAGCCCTAAATAAAAAGCCTGATTTTTTTTGTAGAAATATGTTTTGCATAGTTGAGTGCACATGTGGCACTTACATATGTAGCACACCTTTTGTCTTGTGTATGTCAGACATATACATGCAAAACGTTTGAAAATGCAGGCTGAGGTGTCACTTATTAATGCAAAAATGCAGTTGAACTGTATATTTTCTTTAATTTTTAAGTCTAAACTACATAATTGTTACTGCATATTACCTTAAGAGATGAGTTTAACACCCACATATATGTGTTGTGTATAATGAAATTTTCAGTGAAATAAATAACTTGCTGTCTGATGTATAACTAACTCCTCCATTTTGTGATTAATGCTTTGCTTAAAAGTACTCCTTGTTAAGTAATAGGGTCCATACCAACAAAGGCCTAAACTTGGCCATCACAAAAGAACAAAGAAGTTCCATCACCGACTCCAAATCAAGAAATGCACTACCTTCCCTGGCCACACCGAATGCTGGCCTCTGCCCTTCTTGCAACTAGTCCGGGAAATATCACCATGCTTCAAACTCTTACCCTCCCCCTTTTGTGAATTGTCTGGCCCTGATTACCACCCTCTGTAAATACTAGCTCTGTACTGCCCTCTCCACTAACATCTCCGCTAAAGTAGTTGATAACGCTCAACAAGATGCTACATTACACTTATGTTATGTTACATTATGTTATGTAGATTTGTATGGTGAAGCTTATCGCCTGTGACTGTATCCAGGCGAGGGTGCAGGAGCGTAGGTCCAGCAGTGGTCCTACTTGAAGAGCCAGGTCTTTAGCTTCTTGTGCAAAGTTGAAGAGTAGAGTGGCGGTCCTGATGTGTAAAGGGAGTTTGTTAGAGTTTTAGGAAGCGATGGACTACGGCAACTCCCTCTACGCCGGAACCACAGCCAAACTTCAGAAAAGACTCCAACGCATCCAGAACGCCTCAGCTCGACTCATCCTGGACATCCCCCGACACAGCCACATCGCCGGACACCTGAGAGACCTGCACTGGCTCCCCGTCAGCAAGAGAATCACGTTCCGACTCCTCACCCACGCACACAAAGCTCTCCACAACCAAGGCCCCAGATACCTCAACGACCGTCTGACCTTCTACACTCCCACCCGCCAGCTACGATCGACCAACCATGCCCTCGCCGCCGTCCCCCGCATCCGAAGAGCCACAACGGGAGGAAGATCCTTCTCCTACCTGGCTGCCAAGACGTGGAACTCCCTACCCATCCACCTCCGCCTGACCCAAGACCACCTCTCCTTCAGGAAGCAACTCAAGACCTGGCTGTTCGAACAGTAGCGGACCCCCCTCCCCCTAGCGCCTTGAGACCCTCCGGGTGAGTAGCGCGCTATACAAATGCTTGATTGATTGATTGATTGATTGATGGAGAATGCTCCTCCTATGATCTTGCTTCCATGGATGCAGGGGATTTGTGCGAGGGAGAGAAAGGTGGAGTGTATCTGTCTGATGGGTTGTTAGAGATGGAGTCGGCCATTGAGGTACATTAGTCCTGTGTTGTGGAGGGCTTTGTAAGGTGTGGATGAATAGTTTGAATGGATGGGTAGCCAGTGCAGTACCATGAGGTAAGAAGTGGTGTGCGTACTTCTGGGGACATCAACACTGAGTCTGGGGACGGTGTTCTGGATGGTTTGGAATATTTGCCTGAGTTGGTTGGAGGTGCATTTGTAGGGTGCATTGTCATAGTCGTGGCTGCTGGTGACCAGAACCTGGCTGTCCTTGCGTCATGTGTGCATGGGGAGCCCTTTGAAGATTTAGCAAATTATTCTTAGGATGTGGCAGCAGGATATGATTATGGCGTTGACCTGTTTGTTCATGGGGAACTTATCGTCAAGGATGACGCTGAGGTTTCTGGTGTGAATCCTGTTGTCTCTCAAACCTAAATCCTCACCTTGTCAGAGAAGGGAGGATGGTTGATTCCACAAATTCATGCTACTAACCATTGTACCATAAATCATGTTATCATCATGACTCGGTCAAGATACATTTGCTACCTAGTTCAGATTAAACTTGGACTGCTGTAATTTAAGTTAGAGAGCAGTGAGAGGTACCTGATGTAGCAGAGACTCAGGAGACCTGTTTTTATGGGTAGGAAACTTAACTTAACTCAGTGTTGTGTTATCCTTCCAACCATTAACAACATTGAAACATATTTGTAAAAACAGAAATGACCACTATAAAAAAATATTTTATAAGTCTCCATTGACCTAGATTTTTCTTTATCCCATTGCCCCCATTCATAAGATATCTCAAAATCAAATTTTTGTCCTCCAGCACATTAAAAAACCTCCCTAAGTTATAACACAGACCAATATTTTCACATTTTATTATATATGAGATCATATCTAGCACTGCTTGAATCTGCAGTGCCTTCATAAAAAACAGCATTACAATGTTGCAGTAACCATTCAAAATTGTGCAGAATAGAATTATATCAGTAATGATAAATTGATATATCCAAAAAGGGGGCATTTAATTGTTCCTTTTTATCTATCTTTGCACAATTTGCCATACAATTTCCATCCATATGGCTCAATCTTAGTTTTAGCATTTTAATTCTTATTTGATTTGACTGAATATATCTAAGATAATTACATTAAATTTCCCCTTTTTTAGGTAGAGACCATGATTGTATTTAGTATGCTTTTTGCGTGTTAGTGTTTCATTTCCTTGCAATTGTGTTCAAGATTTTTATGTAATTCTGTTATCAATTATACAAGTACCAACAGTTTACCCTAAGCCATAATTTTTCCAGACAGTGATTCTATCTATTGAATTGAATGCAGTTGAAAGGCCAATGTATGTCAAATATAGAGTGCTCCATTTTCTTAAACACATTTATGAACTAAAAGCCTCAATGTAAGGCCCCCATCTATTGTCATATGATTTGGTTTAACACTTAGGGGCCGATTCCGATCTCGGCCGGTAGTGCTCCGAATCGGATTCGGATTTACCGGATCCGATTCGGAGCCCTGTTTCCCGACCGAATCGTACGCGGGTCCGGCCGAGCGAGTACGATGCAGGCACCCGCGAAATCTCCGACCGACTCGAACGCGGCTTCAACACGCTCCGACCGACTCGCATGGACACGACTCGCACCGCGCTATGGAGACGTATCCCGGCCGGGTAAGTACGATGCGCGCCGCGAGCAGTCCGACCGACTCGCGCCGTCCGGCTCGAAAAAGCTGTTGGAGCCGGACTTTGGGGGTCCGCGTCGGACCCCCCTGTACGCGTAGGCGCGCGAGTCGCACACAGGGGGGACCCATAGGTCCCCCCTACCTGTGCATGTACGCCGCGATGCGCATGGACGCGTACACGCTGTAGGGGGCGCCCTTGTCCGCCTCGCACCCATTGAGTCAATGGGAGTCCGACCGACTCGAGTCCGATGGCATGCGTGCGCATCGTACTCGTTCGCTCGGACTGCCAGAGTCCGATTCGGTCGGAAATCTCTCCGGGTCCGGCTCGGTCGGAGAGATTTCCTGCCGAGATCGGAATCGGCCCCTTAATTGTTTATGATAAAATCTTTTCTGTTCCACCTATTCTTCAAGATATCTCAGTGGGTACCTGACATATTATACCAGAAATGTTCATTAGGGTGATCACCCTATAATCTTTCTGATCATCTTGATCTTCTTTTTTGTAGACTAGAACTCTAATACTTCCTCTCCATGAATCTGGAATGCATTTATTTTCCTAACAGCCTGTATCAGTGGATACAGAAGGGAGGGCCATATATGAAAGTCTAGTCTAATATATCTTCAGGGACTCCATTAAGCCCCCTATAAGTTCTGGTATGTCTGAGGTCTCATTGTTTGATTGCACAGCAACTGTGCTTTATGCACCTTTTGAGGTGATTTTTAAACTTTCTCCCATTTAATAAGCAACTGTTCTTCTTCCTTATTTATAAAATATAATGTATAATTTATAATATACTTTTTTGTAATATTGTCCGTTCACTTCTTTTCATCCACTCTAGAAGCCATTAATCAGTCTGTCTATTGATTTTCTGATAAGACCCCAAAATTGTTTGGCCTTTTTCTTTTTATCAATATTATAAGAAGGGGTGTGCCAAATTCACATTATAAGGTTTTGCGTAATTATGTGAAATTTTTGAAGAATGACGCTAAAATATGAGAAATGAAGAACTGCCATTTGACACTAAGTATTAGCATAAGATGCTTTCTTGTGTCCATATTAAATGTATTTTGTGTTCAAAATAGCATTTAAAAGACAAGTGCCACAAACGGCAGCCACTTGAGGTCTGGTCGTTTGCATTGCTCTTGTGCAATCATGCTATGTTTTTGCTGCATAGGGCACATAATTTCATAATGTGGCACAATAGTGTAATTTCAGGACTTTTGCCTAACAATCATGACACCAGATTTACAAAAGTACAAAATATTACACCAGAGTAACATACATTTTGCACTGACCTAATCCAGAGTTTTTCTTATATCATATAATTTATTCTTCTTATTGTTCTTCTGTACAGTTCCTGATTTTCCTTTATTAATGTGTTTTGAATATTTTATATGAATTAAAAAAGGTTTTGATTTGTTTCTTTAATTATTTTTTAACTTTGTTTTTCCAGTATCCTCACTTACCTCAAACATCTTTGTCATTGGGTTATTCATTTTGAGAAGGGTAAACCTACCAACTTAATAAGCCCACTCTGGGTAGATCAAAACAGGGTTTAAGAGAATCTCCACTCATCCCTTGGTAACTATGGGCCAAGCAGCAGCAAAATCCCCAGAGAAATGCATCGTAAATGTGAGCAGTACCAACAATATTAATATACAGAACACAACGCATTAAAATTCTAAAACCAATTTAGGAAACTTTAATGAGTAAAAAAGTCACCAAAATCATCAAAACAGGCTAAGGGGACCTGCATGATTTTTTAAAGCTTTACTGAAAAAAAGAATGAAAAAGTAAAGCATCAATCAGAAGCCACTTTTTGAGGTTGGCCGGAACCTACAAGTGATTTTCGGTCAAATGTGATGGAGCAGAGGTGGATACACCAAATAAGTTATCACGGTCCTTTCCCTTTAGGTTGTCTTTCTTATGGATTTCGAAATCTTCCAATGGGAAAATATCCAAGGCTGAGCCATTGGCGGCCCCTTGAAGTTAGATATTTAATTGTAGATCTACTGCTAAAGCTATTGTATTTAGTGCCAAAGGCTCTGAGTGGAACAAATCTAGATTTTGTAGCCGTGAGATCGCATAGCGGGCTAATATATTTACAACACTGCCCTGCTATAATGATCTACCTTCAGACTCAGTCACTAGTTTGGAAGTCCAAATCCTCCAGTTGCAAGGTTAACAGCTGTAGCAAGGCAGGGCTCCACAAGGTCAGACACCTTTGCTGCGAGATCTTGCTAGCTAAATGTTCAGCGAGGCAAAAAAGCTCCAAGTGGGGTAAACCTGATTTACTTGCCAGCCTTGGGTATTGTCTCCATAGGCACTCTTCAATACCTTGTTCAAGTCCTCTGGAGGTCAACAAAAATGGCTTAGGGACTAATAGATTAAGCGAATGTATCCCAATGCAAATGTAATAAGGAGGATGGGATATCAGTTAAGTTTGTACCCATCTGCCAAACCCTAAAGCAGGCTCCAGTCCAGACTTTTTCAGAGCTCTGGGAAAGATCCTCCAAGTCATTCTTGCAGCCTAGGGGGCTAATTTATGAGAGGGATGCATCATGTTTGCACCACACAATGTGGTACATGCGTGATCCAAACCTCTAAGTCAGATTTTTGAAGCCACTCAACGCAACGCAGCACAAATTACTGTGTTGTGTTACTCTGCCCTGGGAAGTCGTTTCATAGACGTTGCATGGGTGTCCCCACACAACTCCTATAGATTGTAACACATCCCCAGATTTACAAGAACCTTCCCAGGGGAGGCGTAATGAGGAGAAATGTCTACTTCTCCTCTTTTATTCCGCTTTTTATGTGTGCTGAATTCTGACTAAACCCTCCAAACATTTTCAAATTGGGTAGATGAAAGACAGTCACCGAAGGAGCGCATATGGCTCCCACGGGACTCACATCTCAAACTACAATATCACGACAAAAGTATAGTTGTATGATTGGGTACTATCTGGGTAAGCCCACACTTATTTGCCATTCAGGAACTGCCTGGTCAAAAGAGATTCACAAATGGGGAACTACAGCACAGGCGTAGGGACCTCTTGTATGGCTCCTACAATTACACTAAACCGAACACTAGCATCCTGCATGCACTACATAGCACTATCTTGTAGAACACTTGGAACCAACACATGACCTCAGTCAGCTCCTAAGTATCAGCCAGGTCATGTGATGTCTATTCATTGATCCCACATGTGGAAGGTGCAGATAGGCTTTAGCTGTCCAAAGAGGTAGCCCCCGAGAAAGCAAAGTGCCATATTCACATTTACTTATGTAGGATAATGACAAGCCAATCCAACCCAACAAGATAGAACCACACAGGACAGTTGTAAACCTGACCCTATACGACACCAACCCAACAGCGCTATACCTTTTCACTGAACCCATTGATATCCAAACTGAACTGGACAGGATTCGTAGGAAGGGCACCATAGTGGAAGATACTGTTTGGCCCCAAGATTTCCCAGAGAAGAGATTCTTGGAGGTAGCAAAACCCCCAACTCAGTGCACAAACACGTCTGCTCCAGTACCCATCTGTGCACTGAGGGTTGCCCTTAGTGTATCTGGGGCGGTCTTCTTTAACGATAAATGGTATCCCGACATGGAGTTCCTCTGTAGGGCTGTCCAGCTCGAGGATAAAAAGGGGAATGGGTCGCATGGTGGAGGGTTTAATGAAAGTATGGCTAACCGATGTCAGGAAATCTGGGACACCGAGGTGGGTGGATAGACTTGGCTAGAAGGTAAAGGCCAACCCCTGATTGTATGGAAACATACACTGCATTCCTTCTGTTTCAGAAAAAAAGGAGCACGAAGGCTAATTCTGAAGTGATTCTACACATTCTGGATATGCAATGGGGCACCTCCATGCTGTTGGATTTTTACTGGCAGTGCGGCGAACATGCCTACACCCAACTGGTTCCCAGTTGGAGGGGACTGTGCTCCATGGTGGCCTTGCACACCCGACCCCAATCATTCCTTGAGAAGAGTTAACAGAGTTGTAGCAGCACCTGTTAAAGATAAAGGCCACCTTGCTGCACCAAGCTCGTGACAAGAGAGCAGCAGATTATTTTGGCTGGGCTTAACTCAAACACATTCCAGAAGAATTCAGGCTGTTCATGGAAGCACAGCTGGGGGCAGGGGGGTCTATGCCCTTCTCCACCATACAGACAGAAGGTAATGCCCGCTGACTCCAGATTACCCCGTAGTAAATGCTCAAGATGATGAACATCACTAAGCTTGGCATCAATTCAATCAAGGAAGAAATGTGAGCCATCCGTCTTATGGTAATGCAGCACTGATTTGTGCTGAACTTAATGACTGCAATGGAGGGAGGGAACTGCGCCAAGAAATGGGTCGCCTGCTGCACATTCCTCTCAGGGAACGACATGGACAATTGAAGATTGAAGATTGACACTTGCCATCTAAGCACTGTGTAATCTACAGAGAAGCATGCGTGAAGAAGGAGGTGGTTTTTCAGTTTGGTTCTCCTGGCTCCCACGATGGATATTCAGTCTGTGTAAATCACTGTTAACAGTTATCATTGTGTTTCTCTTTGTTTGCCGGGTTATACAATTGGGATCACCTGCTGTAAAAACATATTCCTCAAACTATGTAAAAAGGAAGCTTGTTGTAGTCAAGAGCGAGCAAAGGGAACAGCAGGAACAAAGCAAAATAATGGTACAAACGCATGAGTTAGATAGTGTAGTTAAAGAATCAATGAGAGAGGGAATGTTAACGTGGATATCGTTGAGTTTATCGATAGAAATGATCCATCGTCCTTATTAGCAGAATTGCCTTTCTGAACCCCACATCTACCTTGAATTGCAAGTATGTAGTCAAGCAGGCCCTGCGACCTAGGCCCAGGATTACTGATTGATGGGTCACAGGTGGGAAGGTGCATAGCTGGCAGGCAAACACTTGGGCAGGAAACCCTTGATCAATTCCACAGATAGGCGCAGCAACATTACAATGTTCAGGGGAGATTGCCTCATTAAGTACACATTGTCGGTGGAGGTGCGTGTTCCTAAAAACACAATAAAGTCAGATGCTGTTAGGTTTGAAAATCCCATTCCTGCAATTCACTCGTTTCATGCTATATTAGGTTAGCAGTGTGTGGCTAAATATACACCATTTGTATTCACGTTATGCAACCCACTGAGTTATCCCTGCAACGTGCAAGTTTTCCTGTAGTTAGCCAGTGTGACTCCATTTTGTATTTCGTAATCCCTATTGGGCCGCTTAGGCCATGTCTGAACTAGGCCTCATCATTCGTATTGCTTGCCTCAGCAGAACACTGTATTTCATTATTATTTTCTCTCTGTTCAAGGCTGTTTTCCGACTTACTAATGAATAGGCCATTCTGCCCTCGCATACTTATCTGAGCGTGTAGTTCTGCTCCCACGTTAGGAGACGCTGAGACTCAGCGCAGTGACCTCGAATTGTAGATAGCATGAACCCATCTGGCAGGTGGTAGCCCATCCTCCTGTGCCTTCTTTGTTCATGTTCGGCTCAGGCTGGTAACTTTCCACTGTGGGCGTGGTTGGAGGCTTCTTGGGAAGAATGATTACTCACTGCAGACTTTTGGGGAGTTAGTCCCTCGGCAGACATCTTAGGGTGCAGATCAGATTGGACTCCTCTGCAGAGTATTGCTAATAAAATGTATGTTTGTATTCTCTACTGTCTGACCGACTCTTCATTACTTGGGAAGGCCTAGCAGGTGGTTGTAAATAACGGGGTGGCCCCTACGGGCCACTTCCTTCAGTTGGCGCCCGAACAGGGACCCCGTAAGGTGATCCGACTCACCCGTAATCGGGTTGCAGGGTCGGTGTGGCGTCTGGTCAGTCGGGCGGATCGGGGTACCCCACACGATTGAGCTTAGTTCTCGCAGCTGCCCCGCCCGTCTGATCGGGCGACTCATCGTCTAGTGGTCACCGGCAGGGGTCCTGAGAAGGCGAAACCTTGGAGTTGACCGTTTGGTCCGAAGAGTCGGCAGTGGAGAATAACTTGACTCGACCTGTGTGCACCAGGTGAGTGATTTGATTCTTGGAAAATGGCGCCATTCTTGAACGGTACGAGCCTACGAGCTGTGTCTTGGTACAGTCTCCGGACTGTCTTGGAGCAGTTTTCCGACTGCCTTGCTTGAACGCACGAGTCGACGGGCTGTGTCTTGGTACGGTCTTCGGGCCGTTTTGGTTTGAACTTGGTGGGTTTGCGGACCCTTTTTAAAAAGACACAGAGTGTTTGTGAACAGCCTACCAGGCCAACTGGTAATTTGGCCCACTCTTGAAAAGGTCTGGGACTGTTTGCGAACAATCTGCCAGGCCAACTGTTAATTTGGTCAATACTTGAAAAGGTCTGGGGCTAGAGCCTGATTTCTTGAACTTTGTACAGTCTCCGGACTGTAGGGAGCGGTCTTCGCACTGTTCTTGTGCGACTCTTGAACAATATTTGTATTCTTTATTTTTTCTTTAATTATTTTGCTGGTGGTGTATTTGTCCGTTGGGGACAACGCGTGTGTCTTATATTAAGATGCCTTGTCTAAGTAAACTGGGGTGTTTTGGATGTCGGTGTTGTTCTACTGAGGCTCGATTGGAAGAGAGCCAGCCTGCGCCTCCGGAGGGTACCCCGAATTTTGATGTATACGTAAACACGGTATGTTTAGCATGTTGTGGAATAAATATACGAGGGACAATGCTGAGTTACAATGGCCACTTACTGGCTCGTTTGATGAGCAGAAATTGAATTTCTTGCAAGACAAATTGTTCGCCAAAAAGAGCAGGCAGTCGATGTTTGATTCTTTAAGAGTATGGCAGAAGGAAGTAAAGCAGCGGCGTATGAGAGCAGAGAAAGAGGCCCAGAAGAGACAGACGCAAACTCTAACACAGAAAGCAGTGGAAAAAGATAGAGAAAGGCATAGCATGTGCAGATAGAAAGTTTCGATTGCAAACAGATAAATGCTATGTTACTAGAGAGGAAGGTGATGTTTTCGTTGAAGAGCTGTTGGATTCTCGCCCTCCTCCACCTTATGCTCCTGAGCGGATATACCCAAGGGTTCTAACATCCCACTCCCCGGCCTTTGGTGCCGCTCTTCCTAGTATTTCTGCGTCTAGTCAAACTGCTTCGCCCCAGCCCCTCCTGCTCCCTCTCTGCTCACGCCAGTAACAGGGGCGGGAGCCGTTAGCTCTCCCGTTCCGTCTAATGACTCTGTATCTACTGCTACACCCCTTTTCACTCCTACAACACTGTCTCCTTTCATGATGATACCTGTATCCTCATCTTCTTTTTCTCCTTCGAGTATGACACCCCAAGCACTGCTGAATGGCGGCACCCCTGTACATGGGATACATGAAGGGAATTGGGCGGCAGCACGAGACCGTATGGACAAAGTGTTGGTGCGTTCTGCGGTGGGTGATGAGGAGAAGCAAATGGTGGTGAACCAGGTGGCTCAGTGGGCTTGGAGCCCGATCTATAGTGTGGAAGATGTGTGGAGTGTGATGAAAGATTATGAGCCTTTTATACAGCAGCATGCCCTTAAGCACATGTCGGCCACGCTAATATGGCTGTGGGAGCAGTGTTTTCAGGGTGTTGCACCGCAGAGTCATCTATGACATACGGGACAGGGTATATGCTGCAGGTATGGCTCCTAATGAGGTTTTTAGCAATGTAACAACATTGGTGGGTTATCGGGGCAGATTGCTCCAGAAGGTTCCGACGATGGTGACCCAGTGCCCCATGAGGTGGGTCCATCCCATTTACCATCCTGAAATACCAGAACTGCGCAACTCTACGAATACTGAAATTAGGCCACGAGTCGGCACTCGGTTTCAGGAACAGTGGATCTACACTCCATGGAAGAGGAGTGAGGTAATATCCCTTAAAGCTCAGTTGCCGGACCCTCGGAAAAACCCGACTGCGTATTACAAAGAATTGACAGAGGCGGCCTCCTCCACGGTGATGACGTTAGCTGATATTGAGTTATTCTTTGGCCTGTTGGTGCCGGTGGATATATGGAGGCAAGTACATACACAGGATCATGTAGTGGATTTGGGATGTATGTGGGATCAGATCAGGGCATGGGATAAGGAACGCAAGCCCGGCGACAAGCCGAAGGCGGAGTTATTGGCTTTACCGGGTCGCATTATCACATATATGCATTCCCTTATCCCGCCGAGACGGGTGGATTGGGACAAGTTGACTGCATGTCATCAGAAGAAGGGCGAGAGTGTGTCTGATTTCTTTACTAGGTTTAAAGGAGTGTTTCTCGACTTTAGTGGCCAGGACCTGTCGTTGGAAGGTGGTGTCCGGTTGTTTGTCAGCAGGTTTGTTACTAACCTGCTTCCTGAGATTGCGACTAGGTTGCAGCCTTCAGAAAGCACTTGGAGCACCTCTTCCACATCGGTGATTTTGAGTATGGCACAGTACTACGAGCATAGAGAGAATGAGGACAAAGAAAAGGTGGAGAAAAAGTCAAAGGATTTGAAGACGAGGGTGTTGATGCAGCAAGTTGTGAGGGAAGTGGAAGAGGAAGAGGTTCAGGTTCGGCCCAGCAGCTGCCCGGTCTAGCAGGGGTGGTGCTGCGAGTGCACCTCTTGGGCTCGATCAATGTGCATATTGCAAGCGGGAGGGACATTGGCGGAATGAGTGCCCGGAGTTATCGCAGAAAGGTGAGGCCCCGAGAGGTCGGGGGTTTGGAGGACATGGAAGAGGAGGAGGAGGCCGGGAGGAGATGCAGTCAGAGAATGCATCATCTAATAGACAGAGCGAGAACTATTTTGACGATCCCCGAGGGAGGCAGTACTATCATGATGACTATGACATGGACGAAGTGACGGGGAGGTCTCACAGCTAGGATAGCCAGGGACAGGGCAAGGGACCAGTTCCGGTGCCTGTAGATCAGCACGGACCCTATGTCACTGCAGATTTACACAGTACGACCAAGAAATTCTTAGTTGATACAGGGGCTATGAATAGCTCTGTTTCCTGTTCACTGGTCCCGGGGGCGGCTCTGTCTGGCCAAAACAATGTTTTGGTGGGTTTCTCAGGCGTGCCGGTTGTCAGCCCCATTTCCAAACCTCTTGCTTTAACTATTGGCCCCTTCACGGTTGATTCACCATTCCTATTAACGTCAAATTGTGAGGAGAATTTGTTAGGATTGGATTTGTTAAAAAGGTTGCATGCGACAATTTTTTGTTCTCCAGATGGCGTTTATATGACTAGTGGCCCGTGCTAAACAATGCTTCGCAAAGGATGCCCCCTCCCCGCTGAGTATAACGATTTGCTGCGCACATTGTGGGCTACAGGAGACACGGATGTGGGGTTGCTCCAGATCCCATCAGTCTCTATACAGATCAAAGACAATGCTAAATTGCCGCGTATTCCCCAGTACAAGATATCCCAGGCAGGAGAAAAGGCCTTATTGCAAATAATACAGGATTTGATTAAGTCTGGTGTGGTTGAAGAGACAGTAGCGAATGTGTGTAATAGCCCTATCCTTCCTATACTTAAAAAGACACCTTTGGATTCTTCTGATGCCCACCCTGATGTTTATCGCTTTGTCAATGATCTTAGAGAGGTTAACAAAATAGTGGTTCCCCATCATCCTGTAGTCCCAGACATTACCACAATATTGACAATGATTCCCCCGTCTGCAAAATTCTTCTCTGTGAATGATTTAAAGAATGCTTTCTTCAGCATTCCAATCCATACAGATAGCTGATATCTGTTTGGATTTGCAATAGCCGGAAGTAGCTTTAGATTCTGCAGTGCTCCACAAGGCTATACAGAAAGTCCTAGTGTCTATAGCCAAGCTTTGAAAACTCAATTGGATTCTTTGGAACTTCCCCCTGGTAATGTGCTGTTGCAGTACGTTGATGACCTCCTTGTGGCTTCGGACACTGAGGATGGTTGTAAAGAGGCTACGGTTAAATTACTGTTACATTTGGCACACCATGGACACAAGGTGTCACTCTCAAAATTTCAATATTGTCAACAGGAGGTCACCAACTTAGGTCACCTACTGTCGAAGGAGGGACACAGACTAACACCTGAACGCATAGCTGCTATTACTAATATGCCTGTTCCTAAGACTCAACACGAGGTACGCGCTTTTATTGGCATAACGTTGTATTGACATCATTGGATCCCTAACTATTCCTTACTAACGAAACACCTTCTTTACCTGACCACCAAAGATGTGCATGAACCCTTGCCTTGGACATGTGCATGCCAGCAAGCTTTTGAGCAATTAAAGGTTGCGCTTTGCTCTGCTCCTGTGCTTGGAACTCCTGATTACCAGAAGCCTTTTGTGCTCTATGTACATGAGGCTGACGGTTGTGCGCTTTCTGTTCTAACTCAGGGTTTCGGTGGTAAGCAGAGACCCTGCGTGTATTTCTCTGCTATTCTTGATAACGCCGCCAGAGCTCTCCCGAGGGCCCACCCACACAGCCACCACCCACACTTTTGGATGAGGCAATTGAGAGTACTTTGACATAAGGAGATGTGTCACAACTAACTTTAAGTTGCATGTCTGAAACTCTTCACCCACCTTCAGTGATTTATTTGTAATACAATAAGTGCCGGTGCCCAAAGGTTTTTTTAGAAGCCTTCGTCCGGCACTATGGAATGTTAGAGGTGCAGAATTTAAAGCTTGTGTGGTCCTTATTCCACCTCATGTCTCTTCATCCAGGAGCAGACACACCCTGCCCCTTTATCTCACTTGTTTGAATGTTTTTTTTTGTTTTCATCTCTACTTTCTCGCTTTGTCACTGATTTCTGGCCTTTCTCTTCCTCCCTCTTTCGCTGTTTTGTGGTTTTTCTCTGTCTTGCTCTAGATCAAAGTCTGGTGAGGAAAAATAAGTGCTGGTGGGCACCACCTGCAAGAAATGGCTCAAATTATGCACTGCCCACCTTCATGTTAGTTTCTAATAAAGAAAAAACATGTACTATGTAGTGTATCAAATAGCATTTTATTTTGTTAGAGCTAGAAAAAAATGAAATTACAATAGCAATTGTTAGTTTTATAAAGTCAAATTACAAATGTAAAATACATGTTTCATTTGCATGGTGACATGCATTATGGATTTTGCAGTCCCTTAGAATGCATGCAATGTTGTTTTTTCTTTGCTATATCAAAGTAGACAACATACATCTTACATATTTAATAGACAATTGTCCTGTTCAACCGAATAATAATATAACAGAGGTTTTACACTTCAAAGTCGAACACACAAAAAATGATGGGAGGAATGCTTGCAGTAAGACTAACCACTGGCAATTGCTAAGCTTGTGTGCCAACCCAGCATTATTTTGTCCACGTGCCACGTCAGATTAGAACCAGCCATATACAAATCAGTCTTGGTCCTGCTTCAGTAGATCTTTTAAAAAGAAATGCATACAGGGGTCCACAGGGCTCGTACTCTGCAGGAGACAAGCTGCTTTTTAACAAAAAAACTGTTGCATGAACTTAACGGCTGTGGGTGAAGCGTCAAGGAGGATTATATTCCCTTGTGCATTTTTTGGGACTAGAACGAAGTTTGGTTGACGAGTCATCCCTAACAATGGCAACATTAGTGCCATGAGACCTTTTTGGACCAAATGTGGGCCTCTGGCAATTTTAAATATCGAAGATGAATAGGAATGGGGACTCCAACATTCCTGCATAGGTCCCAGCAAGGGATTTCAAATCGCACGCATTGAGAGCCTCTCAATTTCATTGTGGGCCTCTGGCAGATTTAAGCACTAAAGACAAATATGAATGGGGTACTCTAGCATTTGTGTATAGGTCCCAGAAGGAATTCCAAATCACATGCAACTGTTTTATGTAT
This sequence comes from Calotriton arnoldi, assembly GCA_963921515.1. Classification (NCBI taxonomy): domain Eukaryota; kingdom Metazoa; phylum Chordata; class Amphibia; order Caudata; family Salamandridae; genus Calotriton; species Calotriton arnoldi. The sequence continues at coordinate 520,401 of CAWUFW010003146.1, forward strand.
TTTATGACAATTGTGTGGCAGAATGTATGTTCTGTCCTGAAGAAGGTGGCAAAAATTGTGGAAATACACCGAAATGCATTGCCATATTTGATTTACCGAATCTGTTGTAATATCTCAATATGATAGATGTCAACTCTAACAGTACATCATGTATTGTGAATAATGTTCTAAACAGATTGGTACTACTGTAATAGACAATTGTTTGCTGTCTTTGTGTCTCTCCATATATATGGGTGGAATGATTGTAATACCTCTAACCTCAGGCAATCACTCGGGTGGCATTTACCCTTCATGCCACCTCAGATTAAACCCAGCCATATGTAAATCAGTGTTTGTCCTGCTCCAAAAGGAACAGTCTAGCCTAACCTGCCAAGCCAGGTTATCTCTGAACTGGGATACAAGCAACCTGTGAGAATTTAGCTTGTTGGTTGAGCGGGTTGTTAACCCTACTCAAGCAACAGTCACAGTCCCTCGGAAGTTGAACCACAAAACCACTAAATTAACCTGTGATTAACTCTCTGGGAGATTGGAACTAAAGAAGCCAGGCTTAACTTAGAGGCAATGTGTAACATTTATGCAGCACACAAATAGCATTAAAGTAAAAACACAGTGGAAGAAGAATCCCACACCAATTAAGAAAAATAGAGTTAATTTAAAAAACGTATTTTACACCAAAGCGATAAAAATATAACCAGTGCAACCAGAGTTATACATTTTTAAAGTTCTTGGTAAAATACCAGATACCCCTTTTGCAAAGGACCGCTGAACAGGATTTGCTTCCGTAGAGAAGAACATAGGAGGAGCTGCCGAAAAGTCAAATCGACTGAGAATGCACCTTGGATGGATCGATGAGCAGGTAAGTCCCAGTCTTCTCTCGATTCTCAGAGCACTTTTTAGGCAAACATTTTCAGTTTTGGATTTTGGCTATTTGGGCAATTGTATCACCAATTCCAAGGTCCAGGACTGAAGAGGCACCACTTGGAGGATTGGGACTCACTCAGGTTGTGTCCAGGTGCAGGTTTAAAATGTTTGGAAACTTTTTTGTCCTTGAGTTTCTGATCAGTAGGCAGCCAGCCAACTAGCCCTTGGAGTCACTCTGGTAGTCCTGGGTTCAAGTAGTGTAACAGGGCTCAAGCAGCCGGAAAGGCCTCTGAGGGTCCAAGACAGGCATCAGGTAGTAAAGCAGTCCTTCCAGGTGCAGCAAAGCAGTCTTCTGAAGTACACAGCAGGCCGCAGCAGCAGGCAATCCTGTGAGAGTCCTTCGGCATGTCCAGAAGATGAACTGAAGAGTGGATCTGAGGGTCCTATTTTTATGACTGGTGCCCTCTTTGAAGTAGATTTCCCTTTGAAGTTCTTGGATTTACCTGCCTTTCCCGCCGAAGCTCCAGCCTACCACAGGCACAATGAGTTAGTATGAAGTCCTTTGCGTGAAGTCAGAGCACAGCATATTGATTTACACGTGGTGCTATGCCCAGCCCCCACCCCCCATCATGCCAGTGATGGCCCATCCAGGCACACCTAATCTCTCTATTGTGTGGTTGCCTGGGAGGAATATACAAAGTCCAGCTGCCAACTGCACCCAATCATGTGACCCAGAAACAAGCTGCAGGCACAAAATAGCTAGGGCAGGAAAATCCCAACTTTCTAAAAGTGGCATGTTCAAAATTGTCACCGAAAATCTGACTTTACCTGAATAATGGATTTTAAATTACAATATCTTAGAAACCAAACATGAATGTCCTACATTGTCCCAATCAAAAGCTAGCACATTATAAATGTACTGAGGCAACCCAATGTTATCCTATTGGAGAGGTAGGCCTCACAGTAGTGAAAAAGACATTTAGGAGGTTTTTGCTACCGGGACATGGAAAACATAAAAGCACATGTCCAACTAATTAATTGAAATGCGCCCTTCCCATGAGCTACCTAGAGCCTACCTTAGAAGTGACATATATGCAATACAAGAGTTTAAGGCTTCGCAAGGGGTTTTATTGCCAAGTTGAATTGGCAGTATAAAACTGCATACAGGCTGCACTTGCAGGCCTGGGACATATTGTAAGGGGCTGCTTAGGTGGGTGGCACAATACGTGCTGCAGACCCACTAGTAGCATTTAATTTGCAGTACCTGGATATATGGTATTCTATTTTAACATGGACCTATAAGCAAATTAAATATGGCAGTCAGTTGTAAGCCAATTTTATCTTGTGATAGGAAGTGAGCACAAGCACTTTAGCAGTGGTTAGCACAGTCCTGAAGCCAGCAAAAATGACCCCAGGGAAAATCAGAGGGTTAAAGCAAGCAGTTTGGGGGAATAGCACCCTAAGGTTGACAGGTCCAACATCATTTTAGTTTGATTGTGCCTCTTCATTCAGGATAGCTTGGTCCAAGGGGCGCAGTAACCAAGAGTCTGATGTCTAGTCCTACTGTTGGCCACTTAGGACATTACATCAAATAAACACCTTTCAAAGTTGAAACTTACATTACACATACAAGACAATATTTTTATGTCAATATGGCTGATATAGAGTAATTTATAAATGGCGAAGCGTGTGGAAATGCAGCTTAAAATACTGCACTTCTGTGGACCACTTTGTAATGAGATAGGTCACTAGGCATTCATTTATTTACAGGTATTTACTTGAAATAAAATATTTGGTATATTCCAAAAAATCCTTAAGGAAAATGTATATTATTCTTACATCCTTTTACTACAGATATTAAGGCAAACATATAGAGGGCCACGAAGAGGATATTCAGGATGAGGTAGAAGATCAACATAGTGCTATCACTGAGATTCCTCCACCAATGGCCATGACATGTCCTGCCACAGCTTGTGGAAGAAGAGTACCTCCCAGAAGATGAACTACAAGACGATCTTCACATATACATCCATCTATACGACGTAGAACAAATCTTTACATCCAAAAACTTGGAAGGCAAATATTAATACCATTAAAAGAACGGCCTACTATTACACACAGTGTGCCAGGAGCTACACCCTCAAGAGAGGAATTTGTGCTGATAAAAACTCTATGCTGGATATTCAAAATAAACAATTGTATGCTACAAATATGATAGGAAGAAACATGAATGAAAGAGTGTCTTTAATTTTTAATAGCATTGACAATTTAACTGATGCCATTAAATCTTTATGTGGAACAATTCGTGAGCAGACACAGCAACAGAACAAAAGATGCTGCATGTACTTTTGGGATTGCAAAATTATGGTAAAATTGTTAAGAAATTGGCTACTGATTTGGAGGTACTTAGCAGAAGAACTATACATATTCAACAGGAAATGCCGCACTGTAGCAAGAATGTAGCTTAGGGCAGATAACATCACCAATAGAATTGCTGTAAATTGTGCAAAACATTCCCAACATCAGTCAACATCTCCTCTAGAAAGTGAGGAGGATTCGAGCCACAGTATTTTGTCTCTGTGTGATGTGATAAGATGTAAGCATACTCATGGTCAGGCTGCTGCAAGAAAAGGGGACATGTCGGAAACCAATACTGAACGACCAATTCCAAGCAAGTTAGAAAAGAGACATCAAAAGATGTATTTGAAAAGCAAAACACAAATCCTTATTTGATCTTACATCACCAACTAAAATTTCAGGCCTGAACACCATTTTCTGTATCATTTTGTTCTATTTTCCAGGGAATAAACATGAAAATAATATATCTGGCCTATATTTGGCCGTTTAACATCAGTCTGTAATTATCATACATCTCCTCTTCAGTCTCCTGGAAAAAAGTAGCTCTGAAAATGCGATCTTTTCTCTGTTATCTCATCTGTTGGTGCGGAGCTAAAACCCTCATTCGCCGTGCTAGAGGATACATAGCAGCCATTGTGAAAAAAGGTACTTCCTCTCCTTTCAGAGTTTGAGCCTGATTATCACCTGCTCCCAATTGATGCTACTTTGTGAATGTAACAACCTGTTTTTGTGACCATCTTTGTAATTTATAACAATCCATTTTCTTTTGATCATGTTTGTTCTACCTCAAAAAGGGCACGGTACAGTATAGCTTTAATAAATTGTTGGATGATGTGGTAGGTGTGAGTGGCATACATGGAGCCGGTGAGTGTGATGAGTTTTGGGTTATGAGGGTGAGACGGTTCTCTTTTATTAAATTATTATGTTTAAGCTGCTATATTCAAAAATATTGATTACGATGATGAATTTAAAAATAAAAGAAAAGTATTCAATTTATTCTGCATATAAAATAGTATTTCTTGTTTTATTAATTTCTATATTCGACTCTTTCAATACAGCATTGTTCTGGAGGTGGGCAGTTTCTCTTTCTTTCTCTTGGGCTAATTTATCCATGAAATGTTTACAGAAAATATTTTGTTGATGGTCGATTAAACTGATTGAATGATAATTACCAGGTATACAATCGCAGCACTTTTATATGAATTGGGACAATGTCCGCACCTTTCCAAAGAAATGGATCAGGAGCTCCTGCAGCAATACCATTGGCGAGGGTGTTAAAATGGGGGAGCAAAACAGGGCTCTGAGTGGTATAAATCTGCAGGGATCCTGTCTAAACCAGGCTCCTTCCCAGCTCTCTTGGAATGCACGGCCAGACAAGTATCAGTCATTGAAAATGTGAGATGGGGTGTGAAGACATTTCCAAATGGAATAGTTCTATCTACAGGGATTGAGAGCTGGTTTAGGGAAGGGACATCAGCATCACTGCCATTGGTCACACAAATCTTAAATATGTGTCACTCTATAGGGGTTTATTATGGTTCTTTTAAATGTTCGATCCACTTTTGGGGCAAGACGTGGATCTCATGAAATTTCAATCAACTCCTATACCCACTTTTAACTCAACATTTCTGCCAGATGCATTACGGTAGTCGGCACTTTTTAAAATTTCTATTCTTATCCTCTGACACTGGACCTGGTTTGCATCACTTTTAATTTGAATGGTTCCATTATGGCATATTGTTTACTCAGAATGTGACCAGGGTCGATAGTCCTTTCTCTGTGTTCATTTTGACTCACATTTAACTGAGCTCATGGCAGTTTTTTTGAAAGACAGACAAAGATGGGTGTCAAGCTATGCTATCAGTTTGTGATGAGTTTGCTAGTAACATTGTTATGCACAAATGACCGTTAACTGACACGCCCTACTAAGCGAGAATTATCTTTTTGGCCTGTCGGGTTCACATGTTTGCATGGTCCAATCATTTTTGACTATTTACATGCAGGAGAGATGTTTAGTTCTTTTACTAGTTGGGATTCACAGCGGTGTTCTACAAGCACACTCTAACCGGGAGCACTTGGTTCTGAATGTTTCTTGGATTCTATTACAGCCATTGGGTTTATATTATTAAAAGGTTGGCACTTGGATATCAAACAGGGATTGTCCACTTTCCAGCTAGGGAAAACAACCTAATCATGTACAATGAATGTTGGGCCTTTCCGATGGTTACACTGGTTTGAATTTTATGCTTATAAACCATGTACTCCACTTTTGTTTATGTTTTGGTTTGATTAGTTTTGCTTTCCAGGATAACATATCCCCTGAAGAAGGGCACGTGCCCGAAATGCATTGGGACCACTAAATCTATAGATTATACTGGAAATATTGTTATAAATTTATGAGAAGTTTGCAGGTTTCATCCAAAATGAAAAGCAACACATTCTAGTGATGAATTAAAACTATGAATGATCACTCATATACTGGGTTTACTCTAATAAGGAACCATACCAAAGAAAGGCAAAGAGAGTAGATTACCTATCCCTGCTTGGTATACACAGTAGTGAGTGAAGGAAGACGCACTCAATTTAACATGGAATTTACCTTGTCATCAAGTGTTTAGCACCCAAGCTAAGGAGACAAGAGCAGACAATTTTGAGCATTTATGTCTGAGTTGGAATATCAGTTGTTAAGCTCAAAAAGTTAGGGACCTGAACTGACAGAATGTTCTGACCAGGAAACATGGATGGAGTAGGAATTCTGCATGCAAGGTGTTTATACCTTTAGTGAACTGACTTCAGACTATTGAAGGTGGGTACCAAGTGTATCATGGTGGGCCAGCAAGGCTGCAGTTCACAATGGCACATATGCATTGCTAGATAGTTGTCAAGAAGAGCATAATTTATGTTTAATGGCATTTAATGTTTACCTGCATCTAGGCAGAGATGTACCACTGGCTAAGGAAAGAATAGGGGATTGATTTTGTAAAGTACTTAAGAAAACTTTAGAACTGGTGATGATCCTAATGATAAATTCAGCTGAAATACTGATGTGGTGTAGCAGGTCAGAGGCTGGAGAGGTGGAAGAAGGACTACTGAGGAATGGATCAGGTAAGGACAACACTAGAAGTAAAAGCGGTATCATTTCCGGGTCGTGGCTAGAAGAAGAAAGCTGGAAGGAACCAGCATCTTGAAAGCGATACCAAGGAGAAGAAACAAGGAGGCTGGCAGAGAAGTCAGTGTCGACAAAAAGTAGTCAAAATGGAGATACAAGAGAGAAAGCCGTCCAAGTTGGCCAGGAGGAGGAGAGGGAATGAGACTGAAGAACATTCAGGAAGGACAGAAGAAACTAGAGAGCGATATTGTGAGTCATTTGGTGGATCCTCCAGAAACGTGGAGGGAGAACGAGAGAAAGTTGCCACAGCAGAGCATACAAGCAGCATCTAGGAGGAACCCCAATAACACACATCAACTCAGCCATTCCATGTAAGAGAATGCTGGTTCCCAACTACCAAGATCACTGGCAAGTGGCAACTGGTAAGAGCTGGGTTGAAGTCAGAATGGGTAAGCAGATATATGAACATTATAATCAATGTATAGGCTTGAGATATGGGAGTAGGTTGAGCACTTCGAGGCAGGCCTAAACATACCAAGCGCAGGAAATTTGATGAATCACTAGGGTGATGGCAAACTGGTGATTGGCAAGACAGTTCACTGACAGAATATCGACACCAAAAATATCCCCATATAAAAATATTGTGTTATAAATATTGATTTTTAAAGTATTGACATCCTATATTTATAATGGTAAGCACAAAAATATCAAAAGAAAATATACTGATGTCATTAATATAGTTGTACAAAATGTCGTTTTTTATATATACAAAATAAATAATAAATGTTAGCTATATTAAATAGTAACATTAATTAAAAACAAATTAGATTTATTATACATCTTAACAATTATAACAAACTTAAGTTAAAGAAAGTTAAACACACATATATATGAATAAATATATATATATTTACTTTAAAACAGTTATTAAACTAATTTTAATGTATTATATAATTTAAAAATGATATAAAAATATAACAAATACATTTACATATATATTTATATACATATATCAATAACATAAAATCTATAAAAAAACAAACCATTCTATGTATGGGGTATCAACTTTGGCACAACCGACACTAGATGAGGTTGAAAGGGCCCTAATCCAGACTGTGAAGAACAAGGCCTCTGGCCTTGATGGTATCCCTGTGGACCTGTTTTTAGCCAATCCACCTTTGTGGCTCCCGTTGTTAACAAACATCTTAAGTTGTTATGCGTCCCAGGGCCCCCCTGCCTCCTGGAGCACCGTGATAATAGTACCTATTTTTAAAAAAGGAGACAGGTCGGACCCTAAATGTTATAGGCCCATCTCTTTAATAGATTGTACCTGTAAGATTATGGGCAGGGTAATACTGGAGCAGTTGGAGGCCTGGGCAACAGATAGTGGGAAGTTCACAGATATTCAATACGGCTTTAGGAGAGGCCTGGGCACGGTTGAACAATGCCTCAATCTGCACCTGGTCATAGGCAAATATACTTTAGCCAAGCCTGGATCCCTTTACCTTGGGTTCATGGACCTGACTTCTGCTTTTGACTGGGTGCAGAGAGGAAGGCTCTGGGAAAAGAGGCTGAACATGGGCATTGATCCTCCCATTGTGCATTTTTTAGCAGCCATGCACCAAGATGTGACGGGGAGAGTCCGATATGGAGCAGGCGGCGAACTCACGGCACCAATTAAAATGAACCGCGGGGTTCGCCAGGGTTGCGTTCTCGCACCCTTTTTATTTTGCCTGTATATTAACGATTTAGAAACTTACATTATACAGAGGAAAGTGGATGCTCCCCAGATAGGTCGCAGGCTGTTACCTGCATTGGTATATGCAGATGACTGTGTTTTAATGTCCAGAACTGGGGTGGGGCTGCAGAGGCTTTTAACTAGGTTTAACGATTTTATGAATGACCTTGGCCTGAAGACTAATGTAGGGAAATCCTATACCATGGTGGTGGGTAAATCTCCCACCGTTTTAAAAACGTGTTTTATAAATAATGAAAAATTGAACTATGTCCCGACATTCTCTTATTTGGGAATTCTCTTTGACCAAAAAAGCACATGGCATCACCTAGTAGAATCAAGGACTAGTGGTTTTAATCGAAACCTGCAGGCGATTTTTAGATTTACCAATAAACTAGGCTCAAAACCTATCAATGCACTTATTAATATCTATAAAGCCCGCTCATGTGCCGTCACATTGTATGGTGCTGGAGTTTGGGGATTTTGTGATGCAGAGGGCCTACAAAGAGTAGAGAATATGTTCATGAAACATCTGTTGACAGTCCCCAAAAGCACTGCCGCCACCATTTGCCATAGTGAACTTGGTTTGACTCCTTTGACTTTTCGAATACAATTAGCCCCGCTATTATTATGGCATAACATCTGGGCAAAGGAAGAAGCAGTCCTAAATCGTGCTGTTATCTTAGACTGCTTAAAACTGGAGTGTGTGAAAAAAATACCCTGGCTTAGTCATATAAAAGACCAACTAGAGACCATGGGGCTGGCTGATTGTTTTTACAATCCAGGGAATACTGCCAAGTTGTCAAAAGTAAAGCTGAAAAGAGATCTTTTAACACACTTATATTTGAGTAGAGGAATCCGGGAGATGGCAAAAAAGAGGGTGGTAGAACATTCACTGTTAGTCTGCACTCCAGGCCTTGAGCCTTATCTCTCTATTTTACTCCCGCCAAATTATTTTACCTTATAAGGTTCAGGTTTGGCATTTCACACTTCTTGGTCTCATACCCACGCAATGTTCATTGTGACGCCAAATTGGACCTATGTCCATGTGACTCAGAGTCAGTCCAGAGCACCCTACATTTTATGTTTTTCTGTAAACTTTACATTGTTCCAAGGCGTGCCTTTTTAACACCTCTTTTAAAATTTTTAAACATAAGACAGTGTCGGGCTGCACTATATCACCTCCAGCTTTTAAAGGATGAATTTACTTGTCTAATGATCTATAGGTACATCTCTTCGGCCGAGCGGTTACGGGACATTGTCGGAAAATGATTTCATGAACTCATTCACATTTTGTGCCCTGGTTTTTAAGATGTTTCCCTGTGGAATTATTTATTTATGATATTGATATTTTGACAATTGAAACTGCCACTGTTATGGATTATTATTATTAGATTCTTGTATTTATATCTGTAACCTTTTTTTTTACATGAAATTTGGAATAAAAATAATAATATAGTGACCTGAAGAAAAGCAACATTTGGTTGGCCAAATATGTTGCTTGCAGCACTATTTTAAAATAAGGTTTAGACTACTTAAAGCTTACAAGGGAATTTCCACTAATACAACTAAGGATACCCTCTCCCCCATCCTTCTTTCTATATAGGTGCCTATGAAATAATTTGAGGACACTTGTGACCGGAACTGGGTTGACTGTTCATTGCTCGTACCTGATAATAGAGGATAGACTAACACTCTATACCTCACAAGAATAAGGTATGGACACCTATATGCTCTGTAATAAAATTAATTTCCCTTTATACATATGACGGAATAGGACAAACGATTGTCTGTTATGTTTTATTTTACCCTTAGATTAAAGCACATACTGATCCTTAAAAAAGGAAAATCTTTTAAGTGAAGGAATACAGTCAAGATTTGCAGACAATGTGTTTTTTGGTAAGAATTGCTAACTTTTCGTGTATGATATAGTGGAACTTAATGCCTGTTATTCTGATATGTGTGTATCTACCCACCGGGACTTTAAATAAATTTGGTTACAAATAGTAAGGGAGCATGAATATGTCATGTTTTGCAACATATACAAATGTGGATCATGAATGAAACTATGGTATTTTCAGCAGTAATTCTATTGGATATGGTGTGAAATAGTCACCAGCACTTAAGGGAATTGGTTTTATGGAATATGAATTAAGAAGTGTGAAATGAGTTATGGGTTTTTTAACTCTAAGGTTTTTAAATGTTGTGATATAGCTTTAAATTGTGTAAATTTTGTAAAATCTATATATTAATTTTGTATATATATACATTGTTTGTAGCCCTGAAGAAGTCCGAGAGGACGAAACGCGTTGGCTACGGTTCTTGTTTCATGCTGAATAAAAGAAGTTATCAATAAAGAACTTAAAGGAACAACTCTGCTGAACTACCGATTCTGTTGTCTTTTGAAATATGAACTACAAATGTTGGAATATGATCTATTACTTGTGTAAAAATTTGAATTTAATTTAAGTGTGCTGGACCTTTATGTGGTTTATGATATCTGTAATCTTTGTCTGAAATGTTTTTTATGATGCATTCTTTTATGGCTGGTATACAGCCGAATAAAGACTTTTGAATCTGAATCAAACCATTCTTATTAAATTAAAACATTAAACTATTGAAAATCTTTAAATTTAGTAAAAAATATTTTTCAAATTACAAATATTAATAATTAAAAATATTATAATTTCAAATGAACAAAACATAATAATATAAAATATAACAATACACAATAATTTATAACATTTAATGCACATACTATTCCCACTACAATTTAAACACAACTATGCAAACTATTAAAGTAAATATATACAAAATGTACCACTTCCACTTACCGCAGCACTTCTTTAATAACAAGAGGATTCCGGATATGGAATTCCAGTGCAGGGCCACTCACCTCGATCACGCCGGGGGAAATGAGTCCTATGGGAGGAGGTCAAACTCTAGCATAGACACCCCGTGCCAGGAAATCTGGGATAGCAAGATTAATAGGCACACATGGTTGGAGGGGAAGGGGCAACCCCTAATTGTACGGAAACTTACTCTGTACTCTTTATGTTTTAGAGGCAAAGGAGTCATACCGTTGTGCAATCAATAATGGAAACGGCGACGTGATACTGCACATACCGGCCCTGCAATGGGGCACCTCCACATTGATGAATTTCTACTGGTATTGTTGCAACCTTGCCTACACCCAGCTCGTACCTGGATGGCGGGGCTCTGCACCCTCATAACAATACCCACCTAAACCCTGGAAATCCCTGGAGAAGATCTGTCTGAGTTGTTGCAACATCTGTTACAGAAAGAACAACTCTGTTGCATCAGGCACAAAGGAGAAGCAGTGCTGATTATTTTGGCTGGGCTCAGTACAGGGACATTCCAGAAGAATTTAGACTGTTCACAGAGACTCAAGGGAACGTCCTGGTGGGTCAATTCCCTTCTCCACTGGTTGCAAATAACCAGTTTGGAGCTGATGAAGATGATAAATAATACTGAGCTCAGCCTAAACGCTATCAAGGAAGAACTGAGAGCCACCCGCCTTATGGTGATGCAACATCGGTACATTGTTAGACTTGATGACCGCGAAGGACAGTGGGGTGTGTGCCAAGATTGGTGCTTCCTGTTGTACTTATATTCCCAGAAATGACGTGGACAATGGGGCATTAGCTCATGCCATCCAAGAACTGCATCCCTTGCAAGCCAACATGAAGAAGGAGGGAGGTGCCCAGGAGCAGGACTTGTTGCATAGTATCTTTTTGTGGATCCCCCTATGGGTGTCCAAACTATTCACGTCACTGATGCCCGTTTTTTATTGTTGTACTTCTGATATGTTGTTTCCTACAAGTGGGGGTTTCCTTCTGTAAAAACGCAGCCCGCAAATTAGGTTGTATGCACACAGCTAGGGAAAAAGTAACAGATACTACAGATACACACACACACACATTTGATTATTATAACTGTTATAACATCAGAGGAGGATAGATTAGTTGGAGACTCAACTATAGGGGGGGAGTCTTGGAATGGGTAAATACGATGTCAATGAATACCATGATATGTTCAGTCCTGACTACAGCAATACCAATAAATGCAATGTCAACATATGCCATAACCTGTGCCCACATGACAACGACAATACTAATAAATGCAATGTCAATGTATGCCATCACCTGTGCTTGCCCAACAGTGTTGATACCGGCAGTAACAATGTCAATGTATGCCATAATCCCTGCACAGATGATAATGTTGTTACCAGTAAAAGCAATGTTGATGTATGCCTTGATCTAGGAATGCATAACTATGTCAGTATCATTAAAGATAATATCGATGTACGTCATGACAACTGTATGCACAATGTTGAGAATGTTGATAATTATGATACCAGTGACTGCCATATTATTTTCAGGTGTTCCAATGGAAACGTATCATTGCTCTTGGATTCACCCAAGGTGACCTCCCCATCAACCCAGAGTCAGAGATACATGGTCAGGCAGGTCCTGCGACCCACAACCACACCTATCGCATAACAGGTCCAAGGTGGGGTCTCTCTTAACCCAAAGACAAACGCCTGTCCATGGAAAACCCTGATCGATCCCAAAGATAGATAGTTGCACCACAAACAGGTCTGAGGAAATTGGCCCCAATAAAACACGTTTGGCCAAAGGCTCATGTTCCCCATAAATTTCACATGTAGATAGGAACACTCAACTAATCAGGACACAACATGCACACCGCATGTAGTGATCACACGCTCCTCATGCTGGATATTTGGACACATACACACTGGCCCACATTAACTCTCCTTGAGGTCGAGAGCCATCTGTGTCCTTATCAAATGCCAAAACTTGCAAATTTACGACTGAGATGCTTTTTCAGGAATGCAGGAATTACTTTATTGTAACTCACGAGATGTCTATCATGTCAGCCAAGACTTTCCTCAGACACATTCTGTCGAGACTCTCCTGGCTGCTGCGTTTAATTAAACCAACTCATTCCTGTGTTGCCAAACGTCTCTTATCTTTTCATTTCTTTAAGGTAAATTCACATCCAAGCTACATTGCAACATGCAAAAGAGTGTACAGGTTTGCCCTGAAAGAGAGGGAAATCTGATCTGCAGAGAGATATTTAGGATAAGCTGTTTTTTCATTTAAGAATAAGAATAGGCTGTTTTGGGCTACTATTAAAAATAACAACTGCCCTAGGAATAAGTTGGTCCTAAATATTTCTGAGGAAAATATGTGTGAAACACGTACAACAAATGTACTTCTCTGTACATACAGTTCAGGAAACTCTTGACCAGCTTCTGCCTAACATTCGCTTTACCATGGAGTTCTGCTTGGTGAAAGTGGTAGATGCCATCCAGTCCAAGCCCCCCCAGTCCAAGCCCCCCCTCGCCCCCCCAATAAAGCACCTGAGCTTGATGGGGTGGCAATGGACCTTTATACATTTAACCTTAACCTGTGGGTCCCACTTCTTACCAACTGTATTAATTATGCCTGTAAATGTAGGTTCTCCCATCTTGGTGGAAAGCCATTATAGTTACTGTTTTTGAAAAGGGGAGTTTTCACAGCCCTAGGTGTTATCATCTGATCTCTTTGTTAGATAGCACCGTGAAAATCATTGGCCAAGTTCTTTTAGAACAGTTAACTCAGTGGATATTAGATTCTGGCATACTTTCAATGGTGCAGTACGGGTTAAGAACTGGGCTTTTGGTAGACAAATATACTGTTGTTAAAAAGAGTTTCATTTACCGAGCCTTTATGGACATGACCTGAACCTTTGACAGTGTAGTTATGCCTAAGCTCTGGGCATTTCTGGAGTCTATGGGGTTGAGAAAGGCCTGGTAGATTTTGTAGTGCCCTCCAATATAACCTTGCTGCTTCATTCAGATATGGCCCAAATGGTGAACGTACTGAGTCTTTCGGCTTGGGACAGTGGTATGGTAGGGTAGTGTTCTTACCCCAATTCTCATTTTTGTTATATATTAATGAGTTGGAAGCGCCTTGTTAACAAAGGGTCAAAACATGCCAGTTGTTAAGAAAAGGCCTGTCCCCGTGCTATTATATGCAGATGATACTGTCTTACTCGCTAAAACACACAAAGGAACTAAAATTCTGCTCAATACTTTTAGCGGCCACATGAGCTTGTTGAACCTAGACACTGTTAGAAAGGCCTTAGGACACTGCTAACCAGTGTAAGTGCTTCTGCTCACTCCTCTAAACATGGTTTGATTGGCATATACCTGATTGGCATATTTAATTGAGTTCTAAGTCTCTGATAGAGTGGCATACCATATATTGAGGGCCTGTAAATCGAATGCTACCAGTGAGCCTGCAGTGCTTATTGTGCCACCCCCTTAAGTAGCCCTTTAAAACATGTTCCAGGGTTGCCATTTCAGCCTGAATGTAATGTTACACTGCCATGTCAACTTGGCATGTAAACCCCCTTGCCAAGCCTTAAACTCCCCTTTTATTACATATGTCACCCCTACGGTGGGTCCTAGCTAGCCCATAGGGCAGGGTGCTGTGTAATTAAAAGGTTGGACATGGCTCTTTAAGTTTTACATGTCCTTGTAATGGAAAACTCCCAAATTCGTTTTTCACTACTGTGAGGCCTACTCCTCCTATAGGATAACATTGGGTTACCTGTTTACAATTAATAAGGGATAACCTTTGATTGGGAGCACGTAGAAAAGTCAAGTTTGTTGTCTGAGGACTTTCAATTTAAAACCATCTTTAATGGTAAAGTTGAATTTTAAGTCACAATTCTGAGAAAACCTTTTTAGAAAGTTGGCATTTTGTTGTCCTAACCATTTGGTGTCTGCAGCCTGTTCCTGGGTCACATGACTCGGTATAGTTGAAAGTTGTCCTTTATGTCTTCCTCCCAGACAGTATCACAATAGAGGAACCGGCTGTTGTCAGAATGGGACGTCTCTAGCAAGATGGGGAGGCAAAGCTGTCACCTATCACACTTACACTTCAAAGGCACTGGCTAAGCTCACACTCATGGAACATCACACTAGCATTTTGTGCCCCAAGGCAGACTGGGGCCAGATCATGGATACAGGAAATGTCATACTCCTCTCTAGGGGGAAAC
This sequence comes from Calotriton arnoldi, assembly GCA_963921515.1. Classification (NCBI taxonomy): domain Eukaryota; kingdom Metazoa; phylum Chordata; class Amphibia; order Caudata; family Salamandridae; genus Calotriton; species Calotriton arnoldi. The sequence continues at coordinate 535,556 of CAWUFW010003146.1, forward strand.
TCCAGAAGTTTCTCCCACTTCAAAATGGGCACCTTGTATAAAAAGAGAACCATTAGACCCTCTCTTCAGATCACTTCTGGACCTGTGGAAGACTTAGACGAGGGACTGCTTTCCTGCCCTGCTGCTCTGCTGCAAGAAGGGCTGCCCAGCTGCTCTGCTGCCTTTCTGCTCTGCTGCAAGAAGGACTGCTCTGCTGTCCTGCTATCTAAGGAAGAAGGACTGGGCATGTACCTTGAACCCAGGATCACCCGGGTGACTCCAAGGACTAGTTGTATTGCTTCCTGTTCTGAGCTACAGGGACCCTGAACCTGGACTCTGCCTGCTGTGGTTCCAACCACCCCCCCAAGTGGTGCCTTCCCAGTCCTAGACCCTTGGAAGTGGGGATAGAGGTGAGTCGCCAACCCAAAAGTGAATTCCTTATTACATGTAATAAGCTGTAACTCCTAATTGGGAGCTGGTAGATATCTCATGTATGGTGCCTATGAAAATGTTATGATAAACCCTTTTTAATGGTAAAGTCGGATTTTTCATTACAATTTTGTAAATGACACTTTTAGATAGGTGGAATTTTCCTGCCCTTAGCCCTTTGTGCCTGCAGCCTGTCTTGGATCACATGACTGGGGGTAGCCGACAGTTAGCCTTTGTGAATTCCACCTAGACAGTCACAAAATAGAGGGATTGGATGTTCCTCAGAGGGCCATCTGTTGGCAGAATGGGGGTGCAGCTTAGCACAGACCCACTTACACCTGAATAGCCTGTGCTCTCCCTTCACACAAAGGGCCTAACAACCCTGTATTGTGAATGCAGTCAGCTTGGAGCCAGGGCAGGGGAGTCGGGAACTCCAATGCATTTCAAAGAACCTTTCCAGAAGCTTCTCCCACTTTCCAGATGAAGGGCACCAGAGTATAAAAATACCTAGTCCGAATGTAGAAATCTTCACCGCAGCTTCAACCCAAGGCCATCCAATGATGAAGCTCCCTCCATGGACACCTCCTGCAACCTTGCCCCACTGAACTTTACCTTTTCAGACATTTTTCTTCAAGAATCTTTCTATGTGCGAAAGTGAGCCCTGACCAGGCCCAATCCAATTCTTGTATCCGAACTGTACTCTATCGCAGTTGGCCTTAACGTTCGACTTTGACCAGGTTTCTCACCACTAGACATCCGTGGAAGGCGCTTTGATCTTTTAGGTGCTACATTTCTCAAAACTCCAGTTCTACTGATTGGATTTCTGTTTTTTTGCTGTCAAATAATGTATTAAAATGTACTCTAGTTTTTCTAAATTGGTTTGGGATTGTGTTTGTGTGCTGCATAATTATTTTACACGTTGCCTCTAAGTTAACCCTGGCTGCTCTTTGTGTCAAGCACAGGTTAATTTAGGGATTCTTTGTGGTTCACCCTGCAGGGAAATGTGGCTGTTGCTTGACCAGGGCTCAGACACCCCAGTCAACCAACAACCCAATTTCTCACAGACACTAATTTAAGTAAATTTTTTAGAATTGACTGTGGTCCTAGAAGCTTAAAATCTTGATGTCTGACCCTTTAAGGTAAACCTATTGATAGCACTCATGAGTTCCTGTACCTTGGGGTCATTTTTGACTGGCATGGTACATGGGCCCCTTTTAAATTGGGTTGGCTTTGTTTATAATTTGGCCTTGACAATAGGCAAGAAGAAAATTGCCTCACGCTTGGAAATTTATAAAAGGAAATGTCTTCCGATTCTAATGTATGTTTTGGTCTGTGGGGAATATAAGAATTTTAATGGCCTTCAAGATGAGGAAAATAGATTTTGTAGGTGCTTGCTTAGTCTCCCTCCTAACTGTTAAATGTGGTGCAACAAGAGCTGGGCTTGGAATATGTGAAAGACATGATTCACTTGGCCCCCTAACTGTGTTTGTGTTCAGTATAGATGAATCCTAACACAACATTTAATGGAGAAATCATTGATGATTTTCTACCTTGTAACCTGGGTCAAAAGATCCTGTGGCTTGCAAAATTAGGAAGATATGCAAGATTTTAGATAGACTCTCTCTTTTTTTTCAAACATTCTGAACTAACTAAATTGCATAGGTTTTGGGTTAGTAAGGTTTTTTGTACTGTGAGAAAGGGAGGATACAGAACGGATCACTGACTGAATATCGGAAACAAAAATATAGTGTTCCCAAAATATTGTGTCAAGAATATTGAGGACCAAAAATATCAAAAAGGTAAGTGCAAAAGGTAAATATAGATTTTACAATTCCTAACTCCATATCTATGTACCTTGAAGATATATATACCAGCTTGGTACATATATGTGGAGTTATGTATAGTAAATCTTTGCTTACCTATAGAAACTTACCTTCACAATATTTTTGTCCTCGAAATTCTTGACACAATATTTTGTCCACACAATATTTTTCTCAGATATTTTGTCTAAACACCAACAGATCTAATTAAGCCCTAAGTTAGAGAGTACGATCTGATACAGACAACAACTGCCTTGTAACCATGTCTGGAATTGGTCTGGAATACTTGGAATAGAATATTTTTCACCAGATTTAGACGGGGTACTATTATATCTCATTTATGCTTCCCTTTTGAACAGTATGACTCTGTTTCCTTCTTTGCTTGGCCATGTGATTAGGTGTTCCCACAGAGCTTGCTCCATCTCACGTTTTTGTACATTTTACAGTTAATTGACCAGGACATTTTTAATGCCAGTTCCTAGGGCACACGACTTATAAATTATCATTCAACATTGTTGTTTTTACAAATGCTGAATTCCTCGGGGATATGTTTTGCTGTCAGCTCCTTCCTTAAATTTGCTTTAAGTCACTGGAGATATTTTTTTTCTTAATTTGGATGGGAGGTTATCTTATGGTACTTCTTAACGTTCTTAATGGACCATATGATGAATTAGACTGTATTTATTGTTTATCATGTTTTAATGATTGTATGTGCTTTTATGATTATTTAAAATGATCAAATAAAGCTATTGATCCAGACCCAGTGCATTCTCATGTTTTTTTAATGTTTAAACTGCAATTCGCTTATTTTGTTGCTTTGTTTTTTACTGTTTACTTTCAAATTGATGTAAGTCGAATTTGTGCTATTCCATATGTTTTCTTGTTTTTGCCAATCTTCTTTCTTAAGAATTGAAACTATTTCCCTTATAAACTCTCATGAATAATGATAATAGGTTTAAAATGTATTTTTTATTACATACAAAAATACTTAGGGCCTCATTACTGTTATATTATTGAACCGGCCACCTCATTACAATGCAAGCTGAATGCAGTGCGACCAACCGTTAGAAGACCACCAACTCCCACAGCTTTACTCCGACCTCTGAGATGGTGGTCGGAGAAAAACAGCAGCCAAAGAGCGTACGCAGCTTAACTGGGCCAGGATTGATCTCACTTTTGAGAGTGTTGCAGAGTAACTGAAACGCTGAAACACTGAGGGCGCTGAGCGCGAGCCGCCGCCACCTGGACGTAGTGAGTGCGACTGCCCCGACGCAGAGGGCGCGAGCCGCTGCTGTTGTTAGAGCCATCGCTGAGGATGCTGAGCACGAGTTGCCCCGACACAGAGGGCGCGAGCCCCCAGATCCCGGATCCTGAGCGTGAGCCCCCCGTGAGCCATAGCCAGTGACCCGGTTGGATGCTGCCCGCGGGCTGTGATGGCGCCGAACTGTGCTGGATAGAGCTAGAGACCGGAGCCACCCCGAGACAGAGTGCGAGCCCAGCCGGTGAGAGGGGCCCCCAGGGGAGGGGCTGCCAGTGACTCTGGGGTTTCTCAAGCACTCCTCTGTTCACCGTCCCGGTGCATTCTGGGACTTGTAGTTTTGTAGCTCTCCACAGAGGTACATTGGTCTCCCCTGTCTTGTGAAGTGAGTCTCACCATCAGGACGAGTATGAGCCCCGCGCAGGCAGCGGTCATGTAATCTGAGCGCTGCGGAGCAGAACAGAGTGGTGCTTTCTGTATTCCTGGATCTGTGGGAGAAAGCCTAGAGTCATTTCCTGCCCTGTGTCCCTCTCCTGTATGCCGGGTTCTCATGTCTGGTTGAAGTGCAGCATGTCTATAGAGCAGTAGCGGATACAGGTGTCCACTGTGAGTGTTGGCATCTGGTCTGCTGTTCCTTGTGCTGTAGAGACGTAAACGCCTCGAGTATTTTATTCTCTTAAGGCTCCCTAGACTTTGACCATTCTAGCCACCTATTCGGGGGTTGCTAGATAAGTACCGCTAGGTAGCGCATGGTGCATGGTGTAGCATAAGCGGCGCATCAGTGCATCGGCGCTCAGGCGCATTGAGCCCTTGGAGTCTTTCTTCCCTGGTTGTGCTGTGTTGGTCGGCCCGGCTAGGGTTTTATGAACAAAGCTATGACTGCAAAAAAATTACGCTCTGGTAGATTAGTGTATACAAGAGCTTGCACAAAAACCAGAGCTAACCCTTTAAGGAACAACTCACTGCAAATAAACTTTCTGAAGTGTTTTAATACCATCCCTTTCTTTTTTCCTAAAAAGAAATAAGTTCTAAATCTGTAGGGATGCCGGAGTTTTTCCTAAAAGAACATGTTGATCAAGTAGAGACTAATGCAAGTCCTGGAAATCCATTCCCAGTAGTACCTCCACCAGTAGTACCCTCCATTTCACCATCTACAATCAGGGGATCACGTCCTTCCGATCTTCAATATTTAGAATCTGGGGTGGCTGACTCTTTGCTGGCAAATCTAACTATCCACCCTTGTGTGAATGGAGTCTCAGAACCGGAAGGAATTTCGCAATTAGTTTCAAAAGCGGGAGAAAATATAATGGAAGATTTCACTTTACCTGATATAAATTTAGATCAGTCACTTAGAATGCCCCACGCTCACAACCAAGAATCATCCAGGGTTTTTACTTCCGCTACTCTACCGTCCGCTAAGGATCATCCTGCGAAACTGCTACTGTTCAGTAGTACACCTAGCGGAACAAGCTTATTAGACTCACGGGGTTCAATTACTCCTGATCTCTCCCAGAATTTTCTTCCTTCAATTCATAATTCAGAATCACAAAGGCTGATGTGGGAATCACTGCTTTGTCTAGAAAGAGTGTTGGTTTCCATCTTAGCCTTAATGGAGAAATCAGTAAATAACTCCGACTCTATTTTGGACTCCGTCTTAGCTCTGACAAAGTATATTGCCTCTGAACATAATCTATCATCAGGAAAAGCTTGTGTATTTCCCCTTAGTATACCTAACCCAGAGAAAGGATCTTTCATTCCCCTTCGTTTGAAGGTAGACTCTGACAAGTCTCACTCTACCCAAACAGACTCTTTTCCACATGTTAAAGGGCGGGACTTTGGCACCCAGGCTGGCAAGCCTTTTTCTAGTAGAAATACCAATACTAAAACGAAAGAAAACGGTGATATTTTTGACAAGTGACTTTCTTCTTCTTTACTGCAGCTTTTCGACTCCGATCCTTCAACTACGTTGGCCGCATCTACGCTCCGCCTGCAAACTATGATGGAAAATACAAATTCAAATATAATTCAAAAGGTCTTCCCTATCTTTCTAAAATCTGGTATTAATGCCTCAAAGCAGTCTATAGAGGAAGATTTTAAAGTTGGATGCTCTCCGAGTAAGGAAAAAGTTCTTAAGAACAAAAGTAGCAACGTCCGTAAGACAAAAAGAAGGAAAAAAGGGAAAAACGTCGAAGGATAAACAAAAAAGGTCAAAACAGTTACGCTTCGACCCCAACCGTATCCTTATTATATCTCCAAAGCTGGATTTTAATGTTCCGAAGATGGAAGTTGGACAAGAAGAGTACAATCCATTGGGTTCCTGTTCCTCCTCTTTGAACTTATGTGTTCCTATTAAATCGACCAAAGATGTAGTAACATTAGATACAAATGTTTCTCCTTTGGTTCAGAGTATTCTGAACACTAATGCCTCTTTGTTTGCTTCCTCTCTAGGTACCAATGTCATTTATAACTCCAATAATACCATCCCTGAGGTATCTAGCTTTGATAATAACTTCCAGCCTGCCCCATACAGCTTGGATTTCTCTTTTATTTTTGATCATGAATTATATATGAACAGGTCTTTTCTGTTGGGTTGCTTTGCTGAAATTGTGGGACCGCGGATGATTGAAAGTAATGACTTAGCTCTGGTGGAGGTCCAAAATATAATAATCTCAGGGGTGCAAGAGTTACATTCTCATCCAAAGCAATCTCCCACCTGATTTTGGCACACAGCGATAAACTACGCTGTTGCGGCATTGATGTTTTAATTCCAGAGGTGGAGCTATCTTTAAAAAAAGTGTCCCAAATCAAGCTGCCTAATATTGATGTAGAATCCTCCGGACGAGGTACACCATTTCCGGAGAAAGAGAGTACTTTGCAGGTTTTTCTTGGTAAAAATGGTAGGAGGGTCTCGCTCCATACCGAAAAAAATATTCAATATGTGCTTCCCGCAGAGGAGGAAGATAAGAAATGGAGCTGGGTTGCAGGTGCTCTTAATTCAAATAGACCTTTAGGCCTAAGAGGCGGGAATTCTTCCTAGCAAGGAAATTGATGTGATATCTTGGAACGTAGCTGGCCTTAGCACAAATAAAAACAAACTTATATTCCTGAAAGAGCAGAATCCCGATATAATTTGTCTCCAAGAGACCTGGATAACTAAGAACTGGTCCACCGAAGATTATATTGTGCTAAGCCGGCCGGCACTCCATGTAAATAGAGGTCATGCTAAAGGAGGTATTGCAATCTTGTTAAGTACATGCCTTAGTTGGTCCTACAAAGAATTTTCTCACGCCTCTAACCTAATTCAGGCGGTTAAGTTGGATCATAAGGTTGGCCAGGTTCTGTTGGACTCGTTGTTGATAATAAATGTATACTTACCTCCCGACGCATCCTCGTGCTGACTACCCCTAAGGTTGTTTCTCCCAGCTTAATTGGGTATTGATGCCCGTGCCGTTTCCTGATAGGCATGGTTTTCGTTTTTGTGATGTTAGTTTTAAGAGCATTGCCCTTAGCAAAAGTTGATAATTCATTAAGTGCTCTTTGGAGGCCAACTCTTGTTAGTCTAAGCAAGACTATGTCATCTGCATAGGAAAGATGCGTTATGGATAGAGGGCCCAGGCGTGGTGGATGGGAATCAACCTGGAACACTAATATCCACATTTTTCAAGGTCAGCCTTGATTTCTACAATGTGGGCACAGTTATTACAAATGTTATCAGGCATAATTAAGTGGAAAAGTGTTTTACTGTCTACTTCCTCTTTCTTTTTTATGGTTGAAAAAACCCATCATAAGTTCCAACACATCTTGGTATTGACATTGATAATTATTGCACAGACTTGTTACAAACTGTCTGAAGTTTGTATTGTTGGCACTGTTTGTTCTTTCCTGTTCAAGCCTTGTCATCATATTTTCAGTCCTGAATATGCTCCTTATTCTATGTATTTAAAGTCTCTTTGGATTTCTTTGTTGTAAGAAGTACATTAACTGTCACATGTTAGTACAAGTTAACTTTGCTTCTTTTTGAAAATTGAATTCAAATTTCTTACTAATATGTCTCTGTTTTTTATGGCTTCGCTTCTCATTGAACTGTTTTATATTGCTGTTTTGGGAATGGGATACTGTGCGAGTATGGCGCTTGCTTTTTCCGGAGTCTATTAGATTCTCAAAGGCAGTCTATGTCTGCATTACATTTGCTCTCATCAAACTACAGTGAGTATAATCCAGAGTGCTTTAATTTCTCTTGACAAATTGACTGGGGAAATTCCTTTTTAGGCACTTGGGGACCAATATCCGTTATTGCTTCATCTGGCTGAGGCATTGAAATTCACAAATTGTAACTTCATAAGCTATTTTTGTATACATTGATTCTGATGCACATATAAATATTTCAACAAAAGTGCTACTACATTTTGACACTTTTTTGCTTCCTCAACATGTTCAAACTGTATAGGGATAAACTCAATGTCATCCATATTTGGGTGAGTAATACATGATATTACGTATCCCATTGCTCCTTTTTCGAAACATGTCTCATAAAACAGGTTTCTCTGCTGAATCAATGGATAATGCAAAGTTGGAACACTTCTAAGCCAAGTGGCTTTGATCCATGATCCTCAAGCAATGAACCACAATCTTAAAAATCATTAAAAGACCATTAAATAAGTGGTTGTTAAAAAACATAAAAAGCCATACAGGCAGTTAAAAGGCTACTCATCCATACACAATAACAGTAGCCCTCAGCTTTATGGCACATTTGATATAAACAGCAATTAAAAAACAAATCTTCACAGTAGGGAGTGATTGCAAGTGAATAAGAGCAGCTCTTTAAAACTGAATCTTTTTTCCTTTTCAGATCGGTAACAGGTAGAGTTTTCTAAGTAGTGAATACAATTTGGAAAAGAACATAAAGTGTAATGTGATTTGTGATTTGTGCTGATTGATAATCGCCTGGGCAAAGAGGCAAATTGTGGAAATAAGAACCATGTTGAGGGAAAGTGGTCAAAAAGTGGACAGTACACAGGCAACAGATCTTCCCATCCCATTCTACGGGAGGTGTCATGGATGTACCTAATCCAGGGAATACTTAGACACCGGTCAGATTTTAGGCAGTCAGCCAGCACAGCCCTATTAAAAGTGGTCCAACTCTTTGACCAGATTCGATGCCACAGGAGGAGTGGTTGCATTTTTATAGAATTGTTAATAAACCCTATTCTCAAGTCTGAATGACATATAAAGGACGTGGTACTTTCGTGAACAGCTAATAACCTTTTAATAAAACCATTCTCAATTGTTTCCAAACCCCCCTGGTCACCAGTATCCAATACACCAGCCCCATAGAAAGCAGCAGCACAACATTTTACTTTGTAAATGGCCACAAATACCCTGATGGGCTTGTGACCTAATGTTTGGGCAAAATTAAGGACAGCTTTGATAGCTTTGGAAAAGGCAACAGCTGTACTGGACTTCAAGGAACCCCCAGATAAATATGTGTTAAAGGGGATGCCTAAGTAGGAAAACAGTGACAGCACTATCTTTATTGCTGTTGACTACAAATGCAATGAAATACATTTTTCTTGTACCATTACATGCGTTTTGGCCTGGTTAACCCTTAGGTCTAGGCTGGTCATAAACTGACAGAAACGGTCAATCAGGCATTGTAAATCAATCACAGTCCTGGCTATTAAGACAGAATCGTCAGCGTAAATTAACATTGGAATGCTGCGATCGCTGCAGTCCACCCTGAGCTCTAATACTTGTTCCTCCAGGCCATTTATATACAGTGAAAAGAGGGATGTGGCCAGGATGCAGCCTGAGCATGCAGCCCTATCCACACTAAAGGCTGTTGTTATCACCCCCCGGCCATATCTCACACTGACAGTAACATAATTGTGAAGCTCCCTGAGGAAGTTAAGAATATACTGATCAACCCCTATGTCCCCCATAATGCTCCAATGTTTGGACCTGTTAATAGAGTCAAAAGCGTAACTCAGGTCCATAAATGCCAAGTAGGTCTTGCTGTGCTTGGCCATCATGTATTTACCTATTAGCAGGTGCAGACTGAGAGACTGCTCGACTGTACCGAGGCTGGGAGGAAAGCCAAATTGGAGCTCTGAGACTACATTATGTTCATTGGCCCATGTCTGAAGGCGGTCCAGCAAAATTTGGATTGATCGCTACAATGCCTCCAGGTTATTATAAAACATACACTTGCCTTTTTTTCTTTCTATCTGAGTTTTTCTTTCTATCTGAGTATATAATGAACAATAAGAAAGCATAGCCCATAATACCACTTCGTTGTTTCTAGGTTCCTTACCATGGATGTTTCCTGGTGTTTCCCTGCTGCCTCTCCTGATACTCCCACTACCTCATTCCACTGCTACATATTTCTAGGATCTCCTCTCCCGGCCCCAGCCTTCTTCCCTGTTTTTCATTTCTATACAGACAGGAAGGAGGTAAGGGACGGTGGAGGTTGTTCATGTCATCTCTGAGAGATCGCTCCGCAAGCTGCAGGTAAGGCTCGGTGAGATTTGACATGCAATCATTCAGAGCCTCCTGGACTACTTTTGGTCCAGTGAACCACCTTGTTAACCAGTTGGTCATGGTCTTCATGTGTGCCATGATTTAGTGGGGGAACGTTTTTCAATATGATCACAAAGGGGATTGCCTGAGAAGGGAGATGCAGCATGTGAGCCCAAGTGGCAGGTGGGGCAGAGTAAAGCCGGAACTGGTACTGTCGATGACACAAGGCCTTGTATGCTGAACCCGCACCTTACTATGTATCTCTAGTAGCATCCTGCAGGACCAACCTGGACACCGTGGTGAGCCTGACTTGGCTAAGACCTCTTTCTCTTCCCAGCGGGATGTCAGCTGAACGGTTGGGAGCATTGGATTGCATGTATGGAGTAGCATTGATTGTATTGCTTGTTTGGCCAGATGATGGTGATATTGCAGAACGATGCACCAGCAGAGTGTCCCTTCCCCAGGCAGATCATAATAGGACCCAATGCACTTGTGAAAGAGGACATGATACTCCTGCATTCTTCCCCATGCAGGCCAGATGGAGACTCCTGAATGCCGGCTACATTAAAAGAACATAGCTCCGAGTTTGGAACGGGGGCTTCAGTGTGCCTAGCAGCCGTGGGCCCAGGGCATGATCTCTTCCATTAGACTTTCCTTTCTGCCCTCTTCCTGTTGCCCCCTAGGATTTTTGGCTTTGCTGTGTTGGTCGGACAATGCAACAGTTGGACCCTTCGGGAGTAGTCACAAGGTGACTGATGCCACAGTGGCATCTGGAATAATTGCAGGGTGAATAATCAGAGCATCGTGACTCAGTCTAAGCACGGGTGGATCAATATTGAGTGCGGACGCATAGGCTGACGTATTGAGTTCAGGGGTAACACAAATTCGCCCATGCTCCAGCAAGGATGACAGTGACAGGCATCGTTCGTAAAGATCTGTTTCCCTACCGATGACCCCCACCACTCGCTGTGGTAAGCCATCAAGGGTAGTGCCCGGCATTACTTTTGTAAGAGCGACCCTTTATTTCCCCATGATGTACCAGCACAAAGTAGTTCAACAGGTGATAGATCAACAGACGTTAGAATGCAGATGAGTAGATATAGATATAGGCAATGATAAAAAATTGGAACTCAGTACCTTGGAACCAGATGTAAGGGGGATGGCCCAGCCCAGCGTTCATTAGGCGATGACGCACATAGACTGGAGCCCATCTTGGCCCGGTCTTCACCCCAGGACGTCCTGTGCTGCAGGATCTTTCAGGCGCTTTTAAGTGCTATGCAGCCTCGGGTCCCCCACTTGCCCACAGTATGCTGGGGGATGTAGTCCCACCCCAATTTGCAAGGAAAGTTAATTGCAGGCAGATGCATTCCAGTAAACCAGCAGAAAACACTCTGTGCTGCTGGATCTTTCAGGCGCTTTTAAGCACTTTGCATCCTCGGGCCCCCGCCTTGCCTCACACGATGCTAGCGGACATAGTCCCACCACAGCTTGCCAGAAAGTTAATTGCCGGCAGATGCGGGCCAGGAAACCATCTAGTTTAGAGTCTGTTTTCAGCTACACCTAAGCTGTAGTTGCTTGAATTATAAAGCTTATCCCTCTACCAGCTTGACCACTGACATATTAACCCTTTCGCTGCTAGGCCTTTTCCTCCCCTGTGCTAAGCCTTTTTTTGGCCATTTGGTATAGTTTGCTCTTAGGCCCCTGTAATGTTTGACCACATAAGGTATCCGCGCCAAATTTGAGCCTTTTTTTCCAACACCCTGAGGATTCTAAAGGTACCCACGGTTTGTGGATTCCCCTGGAGGGGACCCAAAAATTTGCCAAAATAGAGCTAAATTTAGGTTTTTTTTTTAAATTGGAAGAAATTGCTGCAGAAGAAAACGTCTGTTTTTTCCCTGCAAATGGCATCAACAAAAGGTTTTGGTGCTGAAATCACCATCTTCTCAGCTTTCAGGGACAGGCAGACTTTTGTCAGAAAACCAACATTTTCTACACAGTTTTGGCATTTTACCGGGACATAGCCTATTTTTTCTGTTTTTGTGCTTTCAACCTCCTTCCAGTTAGTGGTAGAAATGGGTTTGAAACCAATAATGGATCCCAGAAAGCTATACATTTCTGAAAACTAGACAACATTCTGAATTCAGCAAGGTGTCATTTGTGTAGATCCTTCAAGGTCTTTTAATAGAAACTAACAGTTGAAAATAGAAAATATTGAAATTGAGTTGGAAAAAACAGCTATTTGTATCAACCTTTTTACCTGTAACTTCATCTAAGTATGACAGATTTTTTAAAGCAATATACCGTTACATCTGCTGGATCCTTCAGGTTGCGGGGATATATAGTGCTTGTAGGTTCACCAAGAACCCGAGGAACCCAGAGCCAATAACTGAGCTGCATCTTGCAATGGTTTTTCATTGTGTACCGGGTATATAGCAATTCATTTGGTAAAACATAAAGAGTGAAAAATAGGTACCAAGGAAACCAATATATTTCCGAAATGAGAACAAAATATAGAGTTTACAACCAGTACATTTTTGCACATCTCCAAAATTGTGGGTACCCATACAAGCATGTGAACTAGAGGTCATTTTTCAAAATCACTTCTTTTTTTACAAATTGTCCTACATTTGGAAGGCAGAAATGCAAAGAAAGTCAATTGGTAATAACACTTGTTCTACTATCCTGTGTTCCCCTAAGTCTCCCAATAAAAATGCTACCTCACTTGTGTGGGTAGGCCAAGTGCCCTTGACAAGAAACAGCCCACAACGCAACCTGGACACATCAAATTTTTCCAGTGAAAACTGACCTTTTTTTTGCAAATTGTCTGGCTGTGGATTTTAAACCCTAGCTCAGCCGGCACCTAGAGAAACCTGGCAAACCTATACATTTTTTTAAACTAGACACCCAGGGAATCCAGGATGGGGTGACTTGTGTGCCTCTCACCAGCACTAGTTGCAGTCATGCCATGGGCACACACGCTGAGCTGACGGGCGTTGAACTCCCTCCAGTTAAAAGCTAACTGTTGTATGGTCACTACTTTTTACTTGCAGCCTGTTTTATTTGTTTTTATCTCGCACTTTGCACCTAGCAGGTATTTGCACAGACTGTATTTGCTCTAAGCAGTCCGTTTTAACTCTCACCTACGCACGCATTTATTTAATTTTAAACTGTGGCGCTTCACTTACTGTTTTGGTCTTCCGCCTGCGATATCAGTCCCTGCCCTGGTCTGCCGCGGCTCTGGTGCCGTTTGAGCAGAGGGTGGGACTTGAATTGAGCACCCACTTCCGCCTTCACTTCCGTTCTCGGAAGTCGGCGGTCTAGTTCTTTGCACAATAGGCTCTATATGAGCCGCATGCTGCAGCGCACGCGCGCCAAAGGCAAGCCTGTCTGCGCCCGTCCGCGGCACGATCCGCGCACAGCGCCAGCCACCATGCAGGTTTTTACTCAGATGACGCGAGTTGCCCACCAATACAGTATTCCAGGGAGACTCTACTGCATCTTAGAACTACAGGTAAACCCTGCCTGAACACCCACTATGACCCACATCTGATTCTAGGGAAAAAAGCATGCCCCCATTGTACAATTGTGCTTCACAGCCTTCCCCTACCTCAAGCAAGATGCAGGTGCACCAAACAAACAAATCTTGACACTAGCCATAATATAACTCACTGTCTACTCCTCAACACAAGATCTCTCATCAAAAATGCCCTAGCATTTCATGATCTCATGGAGGAGCACGCTATCGATATAGCCTTCATTACAGAAACCTGGGCTGACCCCTCATCTGAGCCAGATCTCCTGGGGGTCCTTCCCGAGGGCTTTAAAATCTATAGGAAAGACAGAGTTGGGAAAAGAGGGGGGTATAGCACTTATAGCTAGAAATGGTCTCAATATTCAGTTTAATGCAATCCCTGATTTCACTGAAGGCGAAGTAGCCACCTTTAAAATCAGGCTCGATAACCAGAACACCTTCAATGGCACTCTTATCTATCGTCCACCACTAGCTAAACCCAACTTTTTAAACTCCATAGGACAGCTCCTTGAGCCCAAAGGAAAATCACCCAACTTTACTATCCTCAGCGATTTAAATTTTCACCTCGAAAACTCTACAGACACAGATACAGAGGCCCTATTAGATCATATGGCCAGTGTAGGACTTAATCAACTGGTTAAGGAAACAACTCACTCGGCGGGGCACTGCCTTGATGGAATCTTTTCAGACCACCCTAACCTTCTATGGAATAAAGCCCTACCACTCATCTGGTCAGACCATAAAGCAGTATTGTTTAAAATTTGCTTACCACCCAAAATGCCCACCTCTGTACCCAAGAAAGCTTTTAGCTCCCGGCCTTGGCATAAGATTGAGGGAGATGAATTAAGCAAGACACTCCTATGCTCTCGCAAATCTACCCCTGCGAACCTGGATGAGGCAGTGATGAGCAATCACTCCTGGATTCATCATGCGGGGCAACAATTAGCCCCCCCAACTACACGGAGCCCCACCAGATGCTCTGAACCTTGGTTCAATAAGTCTCCGAAAGCGCAAAAACAGACCTGTAGGAAACTTGAAAGGAAATGGAGGTTAGCCAACAATGCTCAAACCAAATCAGAACACAGACTGGCTATGCAAATCTATAAGCAGCTCATTCTGAAAGCCAAATCTGATTTTATCAAAGAAAATATTGAAGCATCTAATGGCTGTGCAAAAACATTGTTTGCTACAGTAAACTCTCCAAGCTTCCTGAAATCCAAAGTCAGGGCAATAGCCAGCAATTCTGCAACAAGCTAGCAAATGCCTTTCAACTAAAAATCAATCAAGTCTTCGACACCTTCATTCCCCAATGCAATCTGTCTGCAACCACACATAAAAACCCAAGTGCTAATCCAGCCCTGCAAGCTAACACAGCCAGCCCTCCCACCACCATATTATCTATGTTTCCGCCAATCTCACTTGACCGTACTATTGAATTAATCTCCTTAGTTAAGTCAGGATCCCCCTCTGATCCCTGCCCTCCCAAAATTTTGCATCTGGTCCCGGAAATCGTGGCATCTGCTCTTTGGCCTATTTTTAACATTAGGATCTCTTCGGAGGCCTTTCCCACCGATTGGAAAAGAGCCTCTATATTGCCACTCCTGAAAAAGCCAAATTTGGACCCGGACGACCCCTCCACTTACAGACCAATCTCCAGGATACCGTTTCCTGCTAAAATTATAGAAAAATATCTAAATGAGGAATTGGCCGCCTTCCTTGCGGAAGGTGATATCCTAGATCACTCGCAATTTGGCTTCCGGGCCCACCACAGCACTGAACTGGCCCTAATTACAGCTACGGAGGAACTTAGGCTAACCCTTGATAAAGGTGGGAGCGCTGCTCTTATCCTTTTAGATCTCTCAGCGGCATTCGACACTGTCAACCACGACGTGTTGGTTGATCGTCTTGCCTCGCTGGGAATCAGGGACAAAGCACTCCTCCTACTCAGATCCTTCCTGTCAAACAGGACACAATCAGTGGCACTTGACCCATTTGTCTCCCCGGACTTCTCCCTCCCTTGTGGAGTGCCTCAGGGCTCGTTGCTGAGCCCCACTCTTTTTAATCTAAACGTCACCCCGCTGGCCAAACTGATAAGAACCTTTGGATTCACGCTGGTGTCTTATGCAGACAACACACAAATCATAGTGTCCATTAACAGCTCGTCCGCAGACACTGCATCCCGGTTCAAAAGCTGTATGAGCCACTTAGGGAAGTGGATGCAGACAAACTGTCTTAAACTTAACACTTCAAAGACGGAAGTTATGCTTTTTGGCAATACACCGATTGTCTGGTCAGACAGCTGGTGGCCAAGTCACATGGGCCTTCCCCCAACATAAGCTGACAAGGTTAAGAACCTTGGAGTTCTGTTTGACTCCAGGCTCTCCTTTGAATCTCAGATCAATCATACCACAGCAAATTGTTTTTTCATCCTTAAAATCCTGAAAAAAATACTTCCGTTCATCCCGTTAGAGCTCAGGAAAACAGTGGTCACAGCCTTCATTGGTTCAAGACTGGACTACTGCAACACCCTTCTTACCAGTGCAAGCAAGCGTAGTCTACAAAAACTGCAAACTACGCAAAATGCCGCTGCCAGAGTTCTGCTTGGGCTCACTCGCTTCGACTCAAACTCCAAGGCTCTCGCAGAGCTACATTGGCTGCCCATCATTAAGCGCATCCAGTTTAAGGCTTGTGTATTGCATTTAAGGCCACACATGGCAAGGGCCCATGACAACTGTCGCAACTCTTCAGACCTTACATCCCAGGCAGATCACTAAGATCGTCTAATAGTGGCAACCTATCTATCCCCAAGATTTCAAAAGTAAAATGGGGAGGCAAAGGTTTTTCCTACACCACTGCTAAACTGTGTAACTCCTTGCCCACTTGCCTGAAAAACGAACATAACCTGCTTCAATTTAGGAAGCGCTTGAAGACCTGACTGTACTAGTGACACTGTTCTGAAAATAACTGTCTTCTGGTGTATCCAGCGCCTAGATACCTCCGGGTTATGTCGCGCTTTATAAATCCCTCATTTCATTTCATTTCATTTCACCAGGTTCTGTTACCCAGAATCTCTTGCCAAACTCAAACTTTGTCCAAAAAACACATTTTCCTCACATTTCAGTGATGGAAAGTTCTGGAATCTGCATGGATCCACAAAGTTCCACCCACCCTGCATTCCCCAAAGTCTCCCAATAGAAATGGTACCTTACTTGTGTGGGTAGGCCTAGTGCCAGCGACAGGAAACAGCCCACAATGCAACGTGGACACATCACATGTTTCCAGTGAAAACTGACCTTTTTTTTCAAATTGCCTAGCTGTGGATTTTGAACCCTGACTCTGCGAGCACCTAGAAAAACCTAGCAAACCTATACATTTTTGAAAACTAGACACCCAGGGGAATCCAGGATGGGGAGACTTGTATGGCTCCCACCAGGTTCTGTTACCCAGAATACCTTGCAAACCTTAAACTTTGGCAAAAAAACATATTTTCCTCACATTTATGTGATGTGATGGAAAGTTCTGGAATCTGCATGGATCCACAAACTTCCACCCACCCCGCATTCCCCAAAGTCTCCCTATAGAAATGATATCTCACTTGTGTGGGTAGGCCTAGTGCTCGCATCAGGGAACGGGCCAAAACGCAACATGTACACACCACATTTTTACAATGAAAACTGACCCTTTTTTTGCAAAGTGCCTAGCTGTGGATTTTGAACCCTAGCTCTGGCGGCACCCAGGGAAACCTAGGCAAACCTATACATTTTTTAACCCTAGACACCCAGAGAAATCCAGGATGGGGTGACTTGTGTGGCTTTTACCAGGCTCTGTTACCCTTGCAAACCTCAAACTTTGTAAAAAAAAAAACTACATTTTCTTCACATTTCTATGATGGAAAGTTCTGGAATCTGCACGAATCCACAAGCTTCCACCCACTGCAGATTCTCCAATGTCTCCTGATAAAAATGGTACCTCACTTGTGTGGGTGGGTCAAGTACCCGTGGCAGGGAAGGGCCCAAAACATACTGTGGAGACATCAAAATTACCTATCACAAAACGACATGGTTTTGCAAAAGGGCTCACCTGGGTTTTTGGCCCCGAGCTCGGCGGCCATCTAGGGAAACCTACCGAACCCAAACATTTCTGAAAATTAGACACCCGGGGGAGTCCAGAGAGGTATGGCTTGCGTGGACCCCCCTATGTTTTCCTATCCAGAATCCCCTGCGAACCTCAAATGTAGCTGAAAAAATCAAATTTTTCTCAAATTTCTGTGTGGGAAAGTTGTGGGATCAAAGTGCAGACACAAATTTCTCACCACCCAGCATTCTCCCAGGTCTCCTGAAAAAAATGGTACCTCGCTTGTATGGGTGGTATCCACAACAGGCAAGAGCCTAAAACGTATTATGGAGACATCAAAATTACCAATTACAAAACGGCCTGGTTTTGCAAGGGGGGCACCTGCGTTTTTGGCCCGCGTCTAAGCAAATAGAAAATCAGATGGCCCAAAAAACTGGGACCCTACTTGATACTAAGAGTGAAATACACTTTTTTCCTAGTTAAAAATGACTCATTGAAAACATACCACACTTGAAAGCAGCACGTGTAGAGGAATGTGGAGAATCCGAATATCTGAGAATTCCCACGAAAACACTAATCACGCAGCAGTATTACACTCATGTGGGTGTAAGCATGCGCATGCCGTATGTCTGACACACGGATGGAACGCCACGGGTGAGTGAAGCGAATCAGTGGTGATCCAGAGATGTGGATCTATATCACTCACCGTATGACACTGTTGTGTGGGATTACTGTATAAACATACGTGAGAGTCTTGTGAAATGTACTATATCTCATGCAGTATGTTTTTGTCTTCCAGAAACTCAATGAGTACGAGTAAAAACCGTAAGTTGGCGGTGAGACTCGTATAAAAGAGGGTGCACCTTAGCATGTGCACACCTAATCACTCACACTGGTCCTGAAGAAAGCCTTGCGATCTTGCGCGGGAAGGCTGAAATATGTAGGCCCTGTCACTTTTATAAATACGGATGTCTTTGGCCAATCTAACCATATAGTAACATCCGCTTTCGTTTTTAATCTTGTCCTATGACCCCACTATTAAATTCCTTAGGTGCATAGAGATAATTTTATTCACGTTGCACAAAAAACCAGCTCCGCTGTAATCAGGCGTTGTAGCACACCCGAGAAGCACTCGGCCCCTCGGGTGGGAACCCTGTGATGAAGCATGTCACCAAGTAGGTTGGTGAGTGAGGGTTCTTTTCACAATAGTAATCCCTTCTGGAATTGCTCCTCTTGTGCTATTGATACAAATTTCTCATCACCCAGCTTTCTCCCAGGTCTCCCGAAAAAAAAGGTACCTTGAATGGGAGGGCCAAGTATCCACAACAGGCAAGAGCCTACAACGTATTATGGAGACATCAAAATTACCAATTACAAAAGGACCTGGTTATGCAAGGGGGACACCTGCATTTTTGGCCCTGGTCTCAGCGGCCATCTAGGGAAGCCTACAAAACCCACACATTTTTGAAAACTAAACACCCGGGAGAGTCCAGGGGGGTATGGCTTGCATGGATCACACAACGTTTAGCTGAAAAAAAATCACATTTTACATACATTTCTGTGTGGGATCACCGTGCCGGCACAAATGTCCTACCACACAGCGTTCCCCTTTGTCTTCCGATAAAAATGATACCTCACCTGTGTGGGTGTCCAATGCAGAATCGCCTAAAAGTGTATTTTTAAAAAAAATGGAGTGCTTAGAGTTCGCTGTGCTATACCCTAATCCCTATGTTTTTGGCCCTTCCTAGTACACAGGCCTTTGGCCCACCCACACAAGTGAGGTATTATTTCCCTAGATGGCTGTCAAGCCCGGGGCCAAAAACACAGGTGCCCCCCTTGCAAAATCAGGTCGTTTTGCAATTGGTAATTTTGATGTCTCCACAATACGTTTTGGACCCTTGCCTGTCACAGGTACTTGGCCCACCCACACAAGTAAGGTACCATTTTAATTGGGAGACCTGGGGGAATGCTGGGTGGTGGGAAATTTGTGTCGACCCAATGATCCCACAACTTTCCTACACAGAAATTTGAGAAAAATTAGATTTTTTTCAGCTACATTTGAGGTTTGCAGGAGATTCTGGGTAGGAAAACATTGGGGGGTCCACACCAGCCATACCTCCCTGGACTCCCCCGGGAGTCTAGTTTTCAGAAATGTATGGTTTTGGTAGGCTTCCCTAGATGGCCACCGAGCCCGGGGCCAAAAACCCAGGTGACCCCCTTTGCAAAATCAGGTCGTTTTGTGATAAATAGGTGGGCACCTGTGTTTTTGGACCCGGGCTTGCAAACATCTAGGGGAACCTAAAAAACCCAGACAGAAAGACTGTGGCTAATTTTTATAGGGGGGCAGAGCATTGGCATGCCCATTCTGGGCAGCCCCCATCCCTAGGTATAATAAAAAGCATAATCCCTGGTGCCTAGTGGGCTTTCTGCCCCCCCGGGGCGGCAGATAAGGGACTATTGATCCATCTGCCTCCCGGGGTGGCAGAAGACCTACGTATAAAAAACTAACATAATCCCTGGTGCCTAGTGGGCTTTCTGCCCCAAGGGGCAGATCAGGGGCTATTACCCCCATCTGCCTCCTGGGGCGGAGAAAGACTTTTGAATTTTTTTGGGGGGGTGGGGGCATTGACATGCCCATTTAGGGCAGCCCCCATCCCTATATACATTAAAAAAATCCCTGGTGCCTAGTGTGCTTTCTGCCCACGGGTGGGCAGATTGGGGGCTATTGCCCCCATCTGCCTCGCAGGGGAGGCACAAAGGCTGTGGCATTTTTTTTGGGGGGGTGGGGGCATTGGGATGCCTATTTTGGGAAGCCCCACCCCTAAATACAATTTAGAAAAAATCCCTGGCATCTAGTGGGAGTTTATGCCCCCAGGAGGGCAGATCGGGGGCTATTGCCCCCATCTGCCTTCTAGGGGCGGCAGAAAGACTGTGGAATTTTGAAGGGGTGGGGGCATTGGCACGCCCATCTTGGGCAGCCCCCACCCCTAAATACAATATAAAAAAATATTCCCTGGCATCTAGTGGACTTTCTGCCCCCTGGGGGGCAGAACCACGGTTGAATTTTGCGGGGGTGGGGGCATTGGCATGCCCATCTCAGGCAGGCCCTACCCCTAAATACAATAAAAAAAATATTCCCTGGCATCTAGTGGGATTTCTGCCCCAGAGGGAGGCAGATTGGTAGCTATTGCCCCCATCGGCCCCCGGGGGGGACAGAAAGACTGAATATGCCCAAGAACAATTGGGGGGAGCAAAGCCCTTGCCCAAGGGGCTGCTCCCACCTCCCTGGTGTCCAGTGGGTGGATCCCTGCTTGGGGATCACCCTCCTCAGGTTATCCCCAAGCAGGGATCCACTAGGGAGGGGTACCATTGTGAAGGAGAGATTTCCCCCTTTCTAATGATACCTCTCCTGTCTTTCTACATGCTCGGGGGCTGAGATATCCCCCTGAGCACATAGAAAATGAAACTGAAATGAGCCTATCAGCTCATTTCAGTTTCGGTTTCAGAGAAATTACGTGAGTGCGACATGTGCCCTGATCACCATTTCCCTGAAACAAGCAGAACAGCCTCTAGAGTTGGGGAAGCCCTTCCCCAGCTCCCGAGGCTGTTCAGGGCTCAGAGAAATCCCTCTGGTGCCCACACCAGAGGGATTTCGGCCAGAATCAGTCCGACGCACATGAGCACTGGTGCGTCGGACGGCTCCAGGCTGTCCAACGCACCGAAGGGTTTAAAGCAGAGGGGAAAGATTATGAGCAATTACATTGTGCAGTTTAATGCATATTTCCATGGTCAACTGAATAAATAACCTTTCAATAAACTCCTTTTTCTTCTGTGTTCAGTTTCTGCACTATAGCCAGAGCCACTGGAATAATGCAATTATGCAGCTGTGGCGTTTGGTTCACTGACATAATAGCGACACTACTAATATCGACCTACTAAATTATCAACAACAAAAATATCAGCAATCTATATTTAATTGAAAAAATCTACAAATATTGATGTCACAATATCGTCATAAAATACATTGAAATACCCAATATCGAAAACAAAAATATAGGAAACAAAAATATCGTAAACATTAAATAATCAAAGAACATAACAAAAATATCAAAGCTAAAAATATCGACTACATTAATATCGTACAAACACAAATATAGCAACCTTAATAACATAAAAAAATAAACAAATCTGATAATAATACCAATATAAAAATTATTCAACACACAAATAAAATTATAATCTCTATATAAACCATATTTATACTTTCTTCACCAAAAATTAAATATCATACAAAAACACAACTTAAAAAAGAGTTATATAGTGCTGCTATATAATTGTATATAGGACACGTACAAGATGTGTTGACATAGAACATACACAATGGGATTTGGTTGTTGATCAGACATTATAGTAGATTAAATATGTACAGGAGAGTGGTATGTCGCATGCACGGCACCCATAAATGCACAAGTGTTCATGAAGGGGAGGGGGGGAAATGTTTAGTTTTCATTGTTATATTTTTTTTTTGATTGCAGGTGTCACGAGCATGGAACGGATAATGGAATAATTACATTGTATACAAAGTAGTTTAACATGTGTATAAGGATCTGAAGCAAAACACAGAGAAAAGTGATTGTATGAAGAGTTCTATGTGTTGAATGTGAGACACTAAGAAAATCAATAAAAAAATATTTTTTAAAAAAAATAATAATTTAATACTTATATATTTCTAAATTAATGTTTAAAACCGAATGTACCTTTAATTATAAATCATTAGCGTAAATGTCAAAACAATTAAAACAGATGCTTTAAAATCCAATAGAATACAACAGCAAACAACAGCAACCAATAAAAATCTACCAACAGTTAAATAAACATTAAATAAGACATAAGAAATTAGATATAATCTACCATTATAACTGCAACTACCAGAGTAGGGCAAATCTCTGCCAGATTTCTACCGGAATGACAGACTTTTAATTATATACTTTCAAAAACAACTTTTCAATGTAAGTATATTATCTACTTCATTTCAAAAGTAACTAAAATGCAACTAAATACAATAGGAAATAAATAAAATAACATATGTTCTTTCTATACATTATCTCTCCTTTACAGATCAAACCAATTGAAATCTAACTACAAACAAAATCAAAGCAAAACCACTAAATAACGTAAGTATACTTTAAATAAAACCTAACCCACTAGTTTAAAATACAAACCAATCCCACCCACAAACTATCCACCCCCATAAAAAAAATAGTAGTATTTAACAAAATAAATAATAATTTTATTTCGTTTAACAGAAAAAACCCAACCACTAACACCAAAGAATAGAATATTTTTCAAAATCCAAAAATATCAACGCACCCAAATATGCAAGTGTATTAAGAAATGTTTCTTATGTTTAAAAATTGTAAATAAATACAATATATTAAACATTTTCTACATATATATTTAATTACAGTCCAAATCAAAAAATGACAGAAGGTGCAAAACTGATTACTTTACAGAAAGAAAAAGTTTGTACTGTTCTATATGGAGTATACATATAGCCAAGAAAAATGAACAGCTAACCATATGAATTGGAAATGCACCAAGTACTATTCCAACGCATGATATGGGAGGGCAACAAAAAGGGAAACTACTGTAATAAATGTTAAAGATCATAACCACCCCCTTATGTAACAGAAGTAGAAGTCAGAGATGTCTTGGAAACTATTAAGCAAGCTAGTAACAGCTCTCAGAAACTCACAACAGAAATTCTAAAAGGTATTCTACCTCATGTTCCACAGGATGTGACTGGCCAGTTACCTGCCATCACAACTTTAAAAAGATTAATTAGCAGAACCAAGAAAGCTACAACCCGAACTATTAATAAATCACAAAGAAGAACAATTCCTTCTTTATGAAAATAAATGTCAAGAAAAACGAATTATTGTCTTTGAAACAACCACAAACTTATTAAAACTTCAACAATGCGAACCATGCATGATACCACAACAGTAACATCCCCTTTATTTATGCACCTTTACCTCACAAACAAACAACTACCTATGTAGACCTTCTTAATAAAATTAAACAAGAAACTAACAATTACTACCCCCAGAAAATCATCATTGGCTTCGAACAATCAATGATACAAGCTATCCTGAAAATTTTCCCCCATTGAGCCATACAAGGGTATTATTGCCATTTTAATCAGAGCATAGTGAGACACCTTCAAAAATCTACCCTTATGGTCAGATTATGAGTCTGGCAGTCCGAGGAGCGCCAGACTCGTGGTGGTGTGGCAGATCCAGCCACTGCAGCACCAGTCTGACCGCCCGATTACGACTCAGGCAGTCGGACCACACTAGGACTGCCGGATCCACCAGGGAACCGCTATTCCCTGGCATAGGGGCGGCGGTCAGAGGCTGCAATATGCTTTGCGGGACCGCCACGTTCCCGCCAAGCATATTACAGGTTTACTCTCAGCTAGGCTTTTCATGGCGGTTCCACTGCCATGAAAAGCCTGGCGGAGAGGAAACAAAGGGTGCCCTACAGGGCCCCCCGTGCCTCAGACATATATGGATGCACACAGGGGGGGCATAACATGTGCACCCCTGTGTGCATGCACATAGGTTCCTGCACAGCATGGACTTTCGAGTCCATGCAGTGCAGGAACTTTGGGGCCGATTAGGATGGCGGGTGGACTTTAGTCCGCCCGCCATCCCAGTGGAAACGGGACCGGTCGCCAGACATGCGGCAGTCCCGCAGCCCTGATTAGGATGCGACTGCCACCGTGGCGGTCGCATTCCGCAAGTTAACATTGCGGAGGATGCTGCTTACAGCAGCACCCGCCGCAATGTTAAAATGACATGTCGTGCATTTCCATGCACAACGTGGCAGGCACCGCGCGGTGCCTGCCACCTAGTGCATGGCAAGTGCAGCCCCCAACCCCCCGGGGGCCCGCAACGGGCCCCCAAAGCGATTCACCGCCAGCCTTTCCATGGCAACCTCGCCGCCATGGAAAGGCCTTAACAGCAATACATCCTAATATGGATGGCGGTACCTGCTAGGCACCGCCACCATATTAGACCCCAGCTCCGCCCGGCCGGCAATCGGAACGATTGCCGACTGGCGGAAAAGCGGCGGACCCACCGCGGTACCCCTGCCATTATAATATGGCGGGGGTAAATCGGGTGGAGATGGCGGGCAGATCGCCACCACCTGGCTGGCGATCCGCCCGCCATCCTAATCACCCCCTTTGTGAGGTGTTCCCATGGTGGTGCCCTTTTAAAAGGCACTGCGCCTTTTAAAGGGCAACGCAGGGGGAACCGCAGCCGTCCGTCCGCTGAGACACTGAAAAGTAGTAATCTGGTGGGCGGGCGGCGGCGACTTTCTGCTGTAAGGTCGTCATTAGGCCCTTAGTGTAGAATATGCAACCAACAGCCATTTTGCATATGAAATTAAAACATTTATTGCACTAGCCTACATCCCAATGACCGAAGTTGCTAATCACTACAACCTTTTAGTTGAAAGCCCCTATTATCAAGCCAACGAAAATAAACTAACTCCCCTACTTGACTATTTTGAGGATACCTGGGTAGGAAGACTGCATAGTTCTGCCCACAGACGCCAACCAAAATTCCACATTCCATGGTGGAATGTGTACAAGAGTACCCTAGCCCAAGAAGCAAAAACCAACAATGCAGTGGAAGGATGGCATAATGCCTTCCAATCCACAATGGGAAGAAGTCAACCCACCCTACATAAATTACTAGAATCTATTCAAAAAGAACAAAGCTATCAAGAACTTTGGGGTCCATTACGATGTCGTTCGGAATGGCTCCGAACAGCATTCGATTAGTTCGAATCAGATTCCGACCGATTCAGAAACATTTCCGAACGACCGATCATGATGTTGGGAACCGTTCGGACTGTACGACTTGGTTCCCAACGGCATTCGGAGTAACCGAGTCATTCGGAGCCAACTCGTAAAGGTCTATGGACCACGTTTCCGAACAAGCGATTAGGATGTCAGATTTGGACAGCCTTTCCGAATCGGTTGTTCTGACACGGATCGGCTGTCAGAAGCTGACTTTGGGGGCCCGTAGCCGGCCCCCCTTCACCTGGGGCCCTCCCAATCAGGCCAGTGGGGGTACCCATGGGTCCCTCCTTTCCAACCTTGGGGTGCCCGCCACAGGGTGCACGATTTTCCTCAACCACCCCTTTCTTCAATGGGAGCCTGTATATTTGGTCGGAACACAGGCTCCCATTGAAGTCAATGGGAGTTCGACCGATCGATGTTCGGAAGCATTGTAATCGGTCGGATCGACTCCCCGAATACGATTTCAAAACCGATTCAGTCGGAATGGTTTCCGAATGACATCGTAATCAGCCCCTTAGACTAGAGCAATCCAAAACACAACTGTGCCCTAAACTAACAAAACAAACTAAAACAATGTATGAGCATTTACAATTCAAAGTTAGACTCGAGCTAGAATACATAGAAACCATATCAAAATCTATACTCTAAATCTAACTCTTTTCCTCCAAAAAATTCAATTGAAATGAAACAAAACAGCAACCTAACTCTTTTTTTTATATTTGAAATATCTGTATTATGTCAAAAAATATATATCTAACAAGTAAATATTATTTGACATAATAAAAATATTTGTAATCTTAAAAAAAATATAACTAAATAAACATCCTACAAAAAAAACATAAAATAACCTAACAAATCTATCACAATCCTCCAAACATAGGAAAAAACTATTCTAATTAATTCTAATTTAAAAAACACAATTAAATCAATAACAATTCCCACTCACTTTAAATGATTAAAAACTACTTACGGACTCATAGCTGCAGACCTTAATCCAAACAACAGTTAGGAAACAGCAATCCTTGGAAATCCATTTTTGTTTTGTAAAACACCTAAAAAAATGAAAAAATACAACTGTCCAAATATGAATCCAATGCTATATATCCTTCGTAGTGTACAACCATAAAAAACAAGAAAAGTAGATTAAAACAAGAAACTCTCCAGGAAACCTGAAAAATAAAGGAAATGTTAAATAATTATTAGTTTTTAATAAACTAATAAACATTTCCTTTAAAAAATAAAAATAAACAAGACCCCCATCGAACTCTAAATCAGGAACAAAACCACATATTAAAAAAAAAAAGAAAAAACTCAAATCCCTCCTGCACATATTAATACTATACGTTACACTTAGGGTCCTATTACGAGTCTGCCAGTCCGAGGACCACAAGACACAAGGTGCCGCAGTGGCAGATCCAGCCACCCCTGCACTGTGGTCTGACCGCCTGATTACGACTCGGGCAGTCAGACCGCCCTAGGACCGCTGACTCCCCCAGAGAACCGCCAGGGGTTCCCTGGCATAGGAGCAGCAGTCAGAGGCTGCAATATGCTTGGCTGGACTGCCACGGTCCAGTGTCGGCCCCCCCTTAGGGCTGAGGAGCGTCGCCCCCCTGCTGCCAGTGCAGTGCAGCAAAAATGAAAACTAAAGTGGTAATAAAATAAATTACTGTTTTATTTTTCATTGCTCCCAGCCAAAGCAGTGTTTGGGACGGGCTGCTGCTGACTGGCAGCAGGGGAGTGGTGTTCACTCCACCAGTTTCCACTGCGCAAGTCACTTCGGCTGGCCATCTTGCGACAGCCAGCCTGACTTGTGCAGTGTAAACCTCTCTACCAAGCTGTCTCAGACAACTGGATGGAGAGCAGGCACAGGCCTTCTGTGCCTGCTGGAGCTTTGAGGCAGCCCGCTCCAGCCAATCCTGGTGCTGCTGTCAAGCTGCTCATCTGCAGCATGAGAACAGCATTGGGATATGCAGGAGGGGGTTGCCTGAGGCTCCATGAGGTGTTCCTTCGAGCGGACTGAAGAAGAAAGAATAAAATGCGGAGCGAAACGAGGGTAAGTAATTTTTTTTCTAATTATCCCTTTGCCCCACCCCGGTTTGTCTGTCGCCCCCCACACCTGTCCAGTGTTGAGAGTCACGACCCGCCACTGCCATGGTCTCGCCAAGCATATTATGAGTTTCCTCTCAGCCAGGCTGCCAAGAACCACCAGGAACCACCTGATGGAGAGGAAACAAAGGGGGCAATACAGGGCCCGCTTTGCCTCAAACATATGTGGATGCACACAGGGGGGCATAACATGTGCCCTCCATGCCATGCAGGAACCTTGTGAGGCATTCCCATTGTGGTGCCTTTTTAAAAGGCACTGAAGCCTTTTTGAAGAGCACCACAGGGGGAATCGCCACACAGACCATTGATAAGTTGTAATTAGGCAGGCAGGTGTGGGCAACCTTCGGGGGAGCGGTCCCATGGTAGTGCTCTGCTGAAAGGTTGTAACGAGGCCCTTAAAAAGCAACTACAATTACTCAACACATACTTATCTACAGATAACTGATATTCTTCAACACTACATATCACTAAACATACAACGCCTTAACGGACCTACACATATTATTACCTTCGCACTACACCATGTTACAACATCCACAAAAATGCAATACAAACCCCACACAATACCTAAATACCTCCCCCCTAGTCTTAAATTACCTTAAAAATAAATTTTCCTTAACCTATGCAACGCAGCTTCCAACCAGGAGCTTCTCTCTTCCAAAGCACCCAAATAATAACAGGGATAGAATAACAAATCCAGTTTGACCCCGAAAAAAATGTCCACCTAATTAAAATGTAAAACAATATTTTTATGAAAATGTATGTGTGAAAAATGTATTACATTGTTAAACATTTTAAAAATGGTTTAGAAATGTTTAAAAAAATGGTACAATATATAGTATTTACTAATATAGTGGCACATGCATCAAGCTAGGCAATTGCGATTCCTTAATAGCTATTATTAAGGAATCGCTATTAAGGAATCGCAATTGCCTATGCATGTAGAAATCGCTCAATAAATAGCGATTCCTAAACATTCCTTAATTGCTACTCGCAGATTGCGAGTCGCAATTAAGGAATACCTACCCATTCATTCCTATGGGCCAGGAGGCCCATAGGAATGAATGGGAAGATATTCACTATTAGTGATTCGCTATTAAAGAATGGCTAATAGCGGGAGCTATTTCAAGGGTGCCAGGGTGTCAAAGGACACCCTGTTGCACCCCTGAAATCTGCATATGAGTACATCTTGCACACACACATGCCCCAAGGGCATGTGTGTGTGTAAATGGAAGTTTGAAAAATGAACTTTAGTGCATTTTTCAAAGTTTTAACAAATTACCATGCAGTTTAACTTCATGGTAATTTGCTCCCTATTAGCGAAATCGCAAATTTTTAACTTTAATGCATTGCATTTAAGGAATCTCAATTTGTGATTCCTTAAATGCAATTGCAATTTAAGGAATAGCAATTTTGCGATTCCTTAAATTGCGATTTCTGCATTTGGGATGATGCATCCCAAATGC
The DNA here is from genome assembly GCA_963921515.1 of Calotriton arnoldi. Classification (NCBI taxonomy): domain Eukaryota; kingdom Metazoa; phylum Chordata; class Amphibia; order Caudata; family Salamandridae; genus Calotriton; species Calotriton arnoldi. The sequence goes on from CAWUFW010003146.1 coordinate 564,609, forward strand.
AGAAATACTGGTCGCAACGGGGCAGATTCTGAGAATCTGCCCGTTTGCGACCAGTATTTTGGTTGATGCATGTGCCAGATATTCTTTACTATACATTAAAAATAATGTTGTTAATTTGTTAAAAAAATATACACAACTGTCTTAAAAAAAACAAATGAATTAAACTATCCCAAAAAGGTGATTATGTATTAAACAAGTCTCAACATTCTTTATTTAACACTGTAAACTATTTTCTACTTATATATTAAATAGTATTGTTTAAAAATATAATATTATTTAATATTAAACAAATTGATATACATAAACATAAATAAATAGTAATGCACTATATAATGTTTGTAAAATATATTGAATAATAATATATACTATATGTAATTATTTAATATATATAAAAAAAATGTAACACATGAACAATATAAAACAGTTAAAAAAAGATCCTTTATGTATATTTACATGCAGAAAATGCATTTACCTTTTCTATGCTACTCTAAATGTTGATGTTTATATTCAATATCACAATATATTGTAAAACATACTAATTAAATAATAGCATCAAAAATAATATTATTAAATAAATATTATTTAAAAAATCTTACATTACAAAACGTAGTAAATGTACATTTCTTTTCTTTTCTTCAAACTGCAATTAATGTACTTACTATACATGAAAAATATATGAATGTATTTTTTTCTAATACAATAATAAATAAAAATAAATCCAAACAATTAATAAAAATATCTGGTCTATGTATTATGTATTTCAAAAAAATCTACATTTTTGTTGCAATAAAATGTATATACAGATTTAAAAGATTTGGCTCAATTTCTTATTTGCATAAATAAAAATGTACTTTATCAAATATATATGTGTTTTTATTAATTTAAAATACTAAACACTACTCATACATAACTTTCATATTTCCCACCACAATATACCTTTAGTCCAAGAAGGTGGTGGACACTAAACATACATAACTTACTATTCCCACTCCAAACTACCTTAAGTCAGGGAAGGTGCTGGACACAAAACATATATCATTTACTATTCCCACTCGATCCTACCTTAAGTCAGGGAAGGTGCTGGACACTAAACATACATAATCTACTGTTCCCACTCCAATCTACATTAGGGACTGATTACGATGCTGGTTGGACTCTCGTCCGACCGGCACCGTGGCGGAAGCAGGACAGCCTGACTAGAAGTCGGCGGTCCCACTGCCTGCATTACGATGTGACCACCTTCATGGCAGTTGCAATGTGTATATTTTGCATTGCAGCATGTGCTGTGGGCTGCAGCACACACCGCTATACAAAATATACATATTTAAAACATCCCTGCGCTATGTGGCAGGCAACATGTGGTGCCTGCCACATGGTGCAGGGATGCTTAGGGGGCACCATAGGTGACCCCCAGGGCCCATAGCCGAGGGCCAGGGGGGAAGGAGGCCCTGCTAGGGGCCCTCAAAGTCACTCTCTTCCTGCCTTTTAATGGCGGGTGAACTGCCATGAAAGGGCAGGCAGAAAAGGACATCCTAATCCGTACAGGGGGCACCACCACATTGCAGGAAATAGGAGTTTGACCGCCACACTGACAGATGCAGCGGTCTTTCCCCCCGACAGCCGAGCTTCGACCACCTGCATCCTAATGCGGCGGTCGGATCCAATGAGCTGGATGGTGGTGAAACCGTCACCGACGGCCAGTTGGTGGCGGTACCACTGCCATCATAATCAGGCCCTAAATCAGGAAAGGTGCTATACAGTAATCATACATAACTTACTATTTAACCATTATCAATGAATTTATTTAAATTGACATTTTTTTATTTTTACATTTACATATTTTAATATTAAATTGTGAATAAATTCAAATATAAATACATACTAAGGGGCCGATTCCGATCTCGGCCGGTAGGGCACCGAATCGGATTCGGCTGAACCGGATCCGATTCGGAGCCCCTATTCCCGACCGAATCGTACGTGCGTCCGGGCGAACGAGTACGATGCGAGCGCGTGCAAATTCGCCGACCGACTTGTACGCCCGAACCAACCGCACCGACCGACTCGCACGGATGCGCTGCGCACCTCGCAATGGAGACGTTCCCCGGCCGGGTAAGTACGATGCACGCCGCGAGCAGTCCGACCGAGCCGCGCACTCCGGCTCGAAAGAGCTGTCGGAGCCGTACTTTGGGGGTCCGTGTCGGGCCCCCTGTACGCGTAGCCGCGCGAGTCGCACACAGGGGGACCCATGGGTCCCCTACCTGTGCGTGTACGGCGCGAGTCGCTTCGCCGCGTACACGCTGTAGGGGGCGCCCTTGTCTGACCTCGCACTCCATTGAGTCAATGGGAGCCCGCGTACGCGTTGTACGACCGGCTCCCATTGACTTCAATGGGAGTCCGACCGACTCGAGTCCGATGGCATACGTGCGCATCGTACTCGTTCGGTCGGGCTGCTAGGGTCCGATTCGGTCGGAAATCTCTCCGAGTCCGGCTCGGTCGGAGAGATTTCCGGCCCGAATCGGAATCGGCCCCTAAATCCATATATTTTCTGTTCCACCAATTAATTTATATAAAATTTTCTTTAAAATTATTTGTCTACAAACACTTATTTAAAAAACATAATAATGATTAAATATATACTTAAAAATTAAATATTAATAAAAAAATCATAAAATTAATCGTCTACAAAACAAATATTTATAAATACAAATACATTCTTCATAGAAACCTAAGTCTTACATTTTTTTTAAAGTACACCAACACATATCATATTTTAAAAGAAGTAAAATTTAATTTAATACTATACAATGTATTTGTATTTACAATATATTATAAATTACTTTCCACCCTAATCCCCTATAAAATCAACATCCCGCTCCTAAACAAAATTACTAAACACAAAAAAATAACATTTAAATTGCATTAAACAACGACATTTTATAAAATAATAATATTTATTACTAAATATAAAAAAACACATTAAACTGTATTTAACTAAAATATTAATAGTTTAAAAAACGATATTTACAACTTCGATATTTTTTATATTAAATCCAAGACCTAATTTTGATATTCTTGTCCTCAATATTACATGCCATGATATTTTAATTACACGACATTTTAAACATGATGTTTATGCCCCACAATATTTTGTATTCGATATTCTGTCTAAATACAGTGGCGTTTTTCACATTATTATGGATCAGCTGCATTTGTCACATAATCCGGCTAAATAAGTTGCAGACTTTAACAAAATAAAGTTATTTTTAGTTAAAATTGCTCAAACGTTACTGAAAATTCAGCAACAAGTGTTGCCAAGCAGTGAGATGCTCTTTGCATAGGTTGACTAGTCCTGTTTCTTATTGCTTTATTTGGGTGTTAAACTGGTACCAGAGGTGCAATCTATGCCCAGACAGCACTAACAAATGTAAAAATGTAAAAATAATTAAATAATATTATCACAAAATGTGCCGCTTTAGCACCCATGATTTGACTTTTCTCAATGAATAATTTAGTCAACCCTGCCACATAATATGGCCCTTCCTGACACATAGGGCTCCATTGGGATGGCTGTGGGACCGCAATGGTCACCCCGTTGGTGGCGGTCCTACCGTCATCTGTCACTGCGTTACCGCCCGCCTCATGATGGCGGGCAGTTCTTTGGCGGTCGGAGAGACTGACCACCACGGATCCGTCGGGCTCAAGGAGCCAGTCGGAGGTGCAATAGTACCTACAATGGTGGCGGTGCCTGCCAGACACCGCCGTAGGTATTACAATGTTCCTTTCCGACGGCCTATTCATGGCGGTGAACCGGCCATGAAAATGTTGGTGGAAAGTGACATTGGGGGCCCGTAGTGGGCCCCCCTTCACCCCTGGGTCTCAGCTTTGGGTATTGGGGGGCACCTATGGAGCCCCCTTCATATCCCTTCACCATGTGGCAGGCACCGCAGGGATATATGTAATGTCCATTTTTTGTACTGCCCCCGCCGCAATACAAAATATAGATATTGTGACCCCTGTGGTGGCGGTCACATCCTAATTCACCTGGCGGGAGCGCCGACTTGTAGTCGGCTGGGCCCTTTTCCAAATGAATGGCGGTCCGACGTAAGTCTGACCATCATCCTAGTGAGGCCCAAAGTTCCAGCCACCCAGACTATGGCTTCTAAGGCAACAATCTGTTTCATTGCTTGTTCCATTGCTATCTCAACCTCCTTTTGAATGACTGGGATCTCCACGTGGGCCAGACGTTTCTGGATTGTAAGTGTGGCTTCCTTCTGGGGTTTTCTTAGCAATCTTCACTGTAACCCATTCTTTCTGTTTAATTTTATTTTTCCACATCTGATGGTATGGTTAAAAGCAGGTGCGTTGAATTTGATATTTTTCTGCTTCAAATGGCCTCTCATCTGGGTTATGTACATCCAACAGATCATCTGCATTTCTCCATGACTTATACAGCTGCTATAAAGACAAAAAGTATTTTTTTCTGCTGTTTGGCAAATTAGCTGAAAGTGATTTTTCAGGCTCTGATTCAAATACTTTCTTTGTAAAATAAAGCAGGAAAGTGACCGCAGTCTTCATTAGGTGCCACTCTTTTTGATACGTATAATATTGAACACATTTGTGTAAACAGACATATGTTTTAAAGCAGAACATCAGAGAGGATAGTATGTATACATTATATTTGTTTTTACAATATCTGAGCTTCCAGGGGTCAAACTAGATCGTTGCTTCACCTCAGAAAATATTTTAATTCTCTTTTAGGAGTGTCTGATGGCCCTGTCATAATCCAGCAATGTTTTTTCAGTTTCCATAAAATCGCGACCCGCTTACCAAGTCAGAAACCTACTTTTTGCCACTTTCTCACTGTGACAGTATGCCAATGTCTTGGTTCCAGAGCTTCTAAGTCAGGGTCATCTCAGATGATATCTCATGCCAGAGTTCCCACTTCTTAGTTTGCTCTGACTTCTTTATGACTTGTCTCGGAAATCCAAACTTGCACTTTGTACATAACTTGTCTTGTGCCAGCATCAGCATTATTTTGAACACTAAGGGCCCGATTCCGATCTCGCTAGGAAAGCCCTCCGTACGACTCGGATCCAGAGGGCTTTCCTAGCGAATTGCGCTCCGCAAGTCCGAGCGACCGATTCCGATGCACCCGTATGATGACAGACTCGTTTCGCTCGGACTCCTATTGAACTCAATGGAAACCCATGTACTGCATGTGTACACAGGCTCCCATTGCAAAAAGCGGTGTGTGGAGAAAAGCGTGCCCCCTGTGACAAGCACCCCATGGTGCCCGCCACACTGTGCATGCATGGAAAGGGGGGACCTATGGGTACCCCCCTGCGACCGATTCGGAGGGCCCTTGGTTAAGGGGGGCCTGCCAAGGCCCCCCCACCAAGTCCGATTCCCACAGCCGTTTCTTCCCGGCAAAAGCGAGTCGATACGGCTGTCCGAATCGTGCATCGTACTCATTCGTTCGGAAGCCGGCTCCATTGCGCGGCACGAATCGGCTGCGAATGAGTCAGACTGACAAGATCGGATTCGGAAACGATTCGGTCAGCGAGGAAGAAATCTTTGCATCGTACTTGGTCGTCCGGAATGGGGGATGATTTGGTTGGAATCATAGGATCCGAATCGGATTTACTCATTCCGGAACCCGTCTGGAGGCCTTCCAACCGAAATCGGGATCGGGCCCTATGTGTTTGACATCTCAAAATATTTTCAAGAAAATCTCTGTTTGGAATCTTTTATGGAGGTGCACATAAGTTTCATTGTAATCCATTGCAGCACTTTCTGCATCTTCCCCAAATTTAATAGTACCCACAGCAGCATGTGACTATCTGTGATTCCTTTCACTTGATATTCTTTTTGCCAGAAGAAATCTAACACTTCTTCCAACAGAACTATTTTTTATTGCAGTTTTAAGTAATATCCTGTGAAATACATACTCACATGAGCGGGTTATTGGAGTATAGCTCACTGATCATTTTCATGTGAATAGTAGGAATGATAGCATTTGCAGCTCTAGGAGCACCTTGAATATCTTCTCAAAAATAGGCTGCACAACTACGTGTCACAAATCACATTGGTAGGCTCAAATTCCACAGCATGCATTTCATATTGTCGTGTGCTCAGTACTAATATTCTTTGAGTACAGATCTCATATTCTGACTCTATTGCATATTACAAAATATGTATAACTTGCTCAGTATTCTGATGCTGAAATTTGACGAGGGCATTCATGCAGCAGGTAAATGTTTGAACAGCACAGAACATCTAAGCTTTTCTCCTATACAATTACAAATTCACCTTCTGCTTGTCACACCTGGTACATTTAAATTATATCTCCCATTGCTTCTCTTGATTGCAAGGGATAGATTGTGCAATAGGCATATATCTCCTCTCTTTTTTCATCTATTAAACATACTGGGCCCGATTCTGATGCGGGTTGGAAAAGCTTCCCGACCGAGGGCCTGATTCTGATGCGGTTAGGAAGGCCTCCTAACGGCATTTTCTCCTTCCAAATCGGATCGGGAACGTGTCTTCCCGACCGAGGACCCAATTCTGATGTGGTTAGGAACAAATGTTCCCATTGAAATCAATGGGAGTTCAACCAAATCGTATCTGGAAGCATCCGGATGTATCCTACTCCGCCGGTCGGACTTTCCCGATCCGAGTGGGTCGGACACCATTTCCCAACCGATTCCGTCGGGAAGCTTTTCCAACCCGCATCAGAATCGGCCCCACTGTTTTTGTCTATGTCTATGTAATATTGATTGCATGGTTTCTGGTATTGCAGTGCATTTTTTTTCCTCTAGACTTAGGAGGCGATCACGACTTTGGCGGTGCGGCGCTGGGTCCGCCCTGTCGCAGCACAGCCACAGCCATGGTCAGACTGCCTGCCAGATTATGAGTGTAACTCATGTCTGGCATGCTTTTGTTTTGATGTTCCCACGGCGGTGCCCAGAAAATGGGCACCGCAATGGGAACGCCAAAAACAGTTCCTGCATGGGCTGAAAAGTCTATGCTGTGCAGGAACTTGTGTGCATGCACACATGTGCGCACATGTTGTGCCCCCCTGCATGCATCCACATGGAGAGGAGTTTACAGGAGGCCCTTCAGAGCCCCCATTGTTTCCTCTCAGCCACGGTGTTCATGGAGTAGGAACCTTCATGACACTGTTGGCATAGAGGAAACTCGTAATATGCTTGGAGGGACCATGGCGGTCCCATCAAGCATATTGCAGCCTCCTGACCACCGCAACACTGCCAGGGAATCAATCAATCAATCAATCATGTCACTTATAAAGCGCACTACATACCCGCGAGGGTCTCAAGGTGCTGGGGGAAGAGGGGGGTGGTGCTGCTACTGATCGAAGAGCCAGGTCTTGAGGAGTCTTCTGAAGGCCAGTAGGTCTTGGGTCTGTCGGAGGTTGGTGGGGAGGGTGTTCCAGGTCTTGGCGGCGAGGTGGGAGAAGGATCTGCTGCCGGCGGTCGTTTTCCGGATGCGGGGGACTGTGGCGAGGGCGAGGCTGGTGGAGCGGAGCTGGCGGGTGGGGGTGTAGAAGCTGAGTCGTCTGTTGAGGTAGGCTGGTCCGGAGTTGTGGAGTGCTTTGTGTGCGTGGGTGAGGAGCTTGAAGGTTATCCTCTTGTTGACAGGGAGCCAGTGCAGGTCTCTCAGGTGGGGTGTGATGTGGCTGCGTCGGGGGATGTCGAGGATAAGACGTGCAGAGGCGTTCTGGATGCGTTGCAGCCGTCTCAGGAGCTTAGCCGTCGTTCCTGCATAGAGGGCGTTTCCGTAGTCCAGCCTGCTGGTGACGAGGGCCTGGGTGACTGTTTTTCTTGTTTCGGTGGGGATCCACTTGAAGATCCTGCGGAGCATTCGGAGGATGTTGAAGCAGGATGAGGAAACGGCATTGACCTGCTTAGTCATGGAGCCCCAGGCTGAAGGGTTGGAACCAAGGATGAGGACCTCCGTCTTGTCCGAGTTCAGCTTCAGGCGGCTGGTCCTCATCCATTCGGCGACGGCCTTCATTCCTTCGTGGAGGTGGGCTTTGGCGGTGTGAGGGTCTTTGGTGAGGGAGAGGATCAGCTGGGTGTCGTCGGCGTAGGAGATGATGTTGAGGTTCCCTGGCGGCTGTGGCAGGACTGAGGCAATCTGATCGCCTGAATCATAATAGGGCGGTCGGGAGACCACCACTGCCGTGCCCCCATGAGTCTGGCGGTCTGTGGACCGCCGGACTTGTAATCGGGACATAAGTAGTTCTAAGTAGTTGTTGCCAAATCTAATCTGTGTAATTATGTTTTCATAGATATTTAGCTCCTTTAGCTCTTTCAGAAAAAGCTCAATGTTCCCTCCATTCAGCATTAATCTCATTGGCATAATATTATCACCAGTTTTACTAGGACAGTAGTTGCAGGTAACTTGCAGGTCCCTTATATGAAAACATACCTTCAGCCACAGGCTACAGTGCTAATCTAAACCAATAACAACATACACATATCTCTGTTGGTATTTCTGCACTTTTAATCTGGAAGGCATTAATGGGTTTTTTTCATCTCTGCTCAAATAAAGGGGCTTCATAATTATCAGTTTGATCTTCACTGTGTTCCATTTCAAGATTTTCTTCTTTGTATGGCCTACCAAAGATTTCTTATCATTGTCTTAAGTTATCATTAGAACTTTGGAGGCATTTCAATTTATGAGTGCATCATTCAGCTGTTGTAGAAACAGTGCAGGTACGTTAACGTAATATAATTTACACACCAGTTTAGTCATACTTGCATCATGCACACATGTTGGAATATATTGTCACATACTTTCTCAGACCTGCATGAGAGTGAAAGCCCCTGAAATGTATTTAATTTTCTAACCTCACGTGGATCTAACTGTTAAAAGAATATTCATTATTTTTTTCAAAATGTGGAGTATGTATTCTTTTACAAACTTGTTTATTCTCCTTATACTTTTAAGCCTTCCTTTACAGAACACAGAACATTCCAATTGATATACCATTGTAAATATCCAATTACACTTTATTTGGAAATACTGTCCACCTGTATCAGTGGCATACTTTAGAGTGTCACCCGCTCGGTAACCCTCCTCTCCAAACAAGTTTTTGATGTACGTTTCCATTTTCACCACTTTGCAAAATTTCCTATCCTCTTGTGTAAGGTTTTAACTAGTTTAGTTAGATAGTTCATTGTGTGCACTGTCATCATGAACAGCTATTTTTTAATTGTAATTGCTAACTTAGGGGCCGATTACGATGGCGGGCGGACTTGAGTCTTCCCGCCATCGTAGCAGGTATGGGACCGCCCGCCTGTAAGGCCGCGGTCCCGCACTCCAAATCACGATGCGACCGCCACCGTGGCGGTTGCATCCAGCGATTTTACATTGCGGACGGTGCTGCTGCCTGCAGCACTGCTGCAGTGTTGGAAATCGCATGTTGTGCATTTCCATGCACAACGTGGCAGGCACCACGCGGTGCCTGCCACCTTGTGCATGGAAATGTAGGGGGGTACATTGGGTACCCCCCAGTGCACATACACCCTCCCCCCAAACAGAGGGGGCCCGCAACGGGCCCCCGAACCCAGCCTCTGCCAGCCTTTCCATGGCGGTTCCACCACCATAGAAAGGCTGGCTGACGCCAGCATTGTAATCTGGCGGGTGGTGCCTGCTAGGGAGGGGTTAGATTTACTATGCCACATCCAGTCTTAGCAATAGTAAGGAAAATACTTCACTTGAAATGCATTACATATATGAATAACCCCATTCATGTGGAAAAAATATTAAAACATAAAAAAATATACATGGTTATAAGTGTAAAAAAATATAAACAATTACATATATTAAGAAAAACAAAAAAAGGAAAAAATCAAATGACAACTAATAAATTAAATTTCCCCAGCTACCAAAAAGAAGAGAAATTCATTAGTAACAGATTTCATTTCAATCAGTACATAAAAACAAATCAAATAACAAACATCATATCAAAAACAAATTTTCACAATGCTAACCATAAAATTAATAAAAAATGCTAATAAAATATCAGTTAAAAAGCATAATTCATTAGCAGCTAATACATTACAAATAAATGTCAATTATTACAAAAAATATATATGTATTTCTTCTCAACCAACTCATTCCAAAAATATAAAACACAACATTTAAAAATACATGTGTAATACACATGAGTACTAAAATCCATTGAAAAATAAATTAAACGTTGGAACGATTACACAATTATTGACGTAGGGCTCGATTACGAGTTTGTCAGTCTTACCACCGTACTGCTGCATCTGCGGTTCCAAAAAGACCGCTGAGCCGGCGGTCTTCCGCTCACCATATTACGATGAATGCAGCCTGAACTGCCTACCGCTGCTGTCGAAGTGGTTCTCGCCTGAGCCGTGGCGGACTGTAATGTTTCCGAGTTGTACTCCGATGCCGTCAGGGCCGCAGTTTCCCGCCGATTATGATAACACAGTTGTACTGGCGGTCCTCTAGTGGTGGTTCCCCAACTGCGGTATACCACTGTGGTACTCTTGCAGCAAAGCACCAGAATAGTGCCCATTGGATGGATTCAAAAACTACACAGCTGATGTTCGTTGACCAAGTGGACACACCTGCAAATCACAGTATAAAAGCACACCCATCCCAGACCATGATCCTTTGACTCTACACAGCAGCACAGCAACTCAGAGATGCTGTTTGTGTCATATAAGGCTTCCCCTTTTTCCCTATCTCATTTAACACTCTCCGCACTTTTATATGCTTTTTTCACTAATATCCCTTGGTGGTTTTTGTTAGTCATTGGTACTTACCTTAATTTCTAGTTACATCATGTTGGTGGATGAAATCATAAGAGTAGAGCCACAATTGCTTGGAGCCCAAGTCCAACATACTCCTCTCAGTAGGAAAATGTGGGACAGGATAGCTGACAAAGTGAACGCTGTTAGTACCACCATACATACAAAGGATGACACTTATGAAGAGGTGGCATGTCCTGAGGGGGAAGGTCTGTAACCTGGCCTCCAAGCATCACTTGGAGGCCCAGATGACTGCCAGTGGTTCTTCCAGTGGCCCATTACAACTCCTTCCCTAGGAGGAAAAGTTCTATGCCATCCTGCATTCAAAGGTCCTGACAAGAATACCTGGAGAAGGGCAATCTGGTAAGTTACACCTCACTAACCTTCACGTAATTTCAATGTCCTGTTTGCTCTCATCTCATCTCAGCTTTTGCTATTGTCTTGTCTGTCTACTTTCCTAACATCCATAGGTCAAAGTATCAGAGAAGTTTGATTCCAGTTTCAATGTGTATTGTTGCATATAAGATCACATGTAACAATCTCCATTACATGCCACATGTTGGAATGCTGTCTGTAAGTGTCTTACTATGATATCATCATTCAAGAAACCAAGATATGTGTCAATATGTAAATGTATGGTACAGCCCAAATGAATTTTGCTAACAGGTATGTTACACTAACCATTTTGCAAGTATTGGCAAGTCGAGGTTGAAATGACTACACTACCATGAGGCCCTCTTTCCCTAACTCAAACCTAGATGCAAAAGTGAGTGTGGCCATTTTCAATTGTCTCATGTTACAACAGCTGTGGCTGTGGGAAACATGCATCGCAAACCCCACACCGGTGCCTCAGAAGGCCCCGCCTCCATTCTGGGAATTAGGATCACCTCCTGGCTCAACGGGCTCCTTGAGCCCGTCGGAGGCAGAGCGGATTCCCCCCGCAGGCCTCAGATGTCGGGTGGAACGCCACCGATGAGCTGTCAGTTGGCCTTCAACCCGACATCACAATGGGGCCCTTAATGTTGTCATGAATTTCTTTAACTGCACATTACCTCTCTGTTGGAATATGACTCGTTACAACGCGAGTCATCACAACGCGTGCCATAACAATGCAGTCGTTACAAAAACCGCGTGGTAACCACGCACTGCCATTACTACGCAAGTCATTACATCGACTTGCAGTAGATGGCGTGCTGACATTAGAAATGCATAATTTACTATTCCAACTCCAGCCTACGTAACAGTAGGGAAGGTGTTGGAATAGTAAACTATACTATTTCTAATGTTAGCACGCCATCTACTGCAAGTCGATGTAATGACTTGCGTAGTAATGGCAGTGCGTGGTAACAACGCGGTCGTTGTAACGACCGCGCTGTAAGGGCATCGCGATGTGATGCCCGCATTGTAGTGGCTGTTTCCCCTCTGTTGATGCAGACTGTGATAGGAAGAAATGCTAAATGTAAATAGGGAGCCTGGTTTAGCCTCTTACATAAAATATAAACAAATCCAAGTAACAAAGATATGAAAATGCATTCTGAAGCCGTGTGTTTTACTGGTAGTTCAATAAATTTTGCACTAAAGGATGCATGCTGGGAATTCTAATCCCACTTATTATGTATGGCATGGCCAAACTACAAGTCCCAGGATGGCAAGTGTAGTTAGACAAGAAGTGATGCTCATGAGTTGACCATTTCTATGCTCATTTGCAATTAGCATTTTCTGCCAGGTCTAACTCTGTCCATTTAACACTGATGTGAATTGCAAATAAAAGGTAAATGTTCAGCCCCAAATGCCCCATCCCTTTCCTAGACATCAGCTATGGTGACTGGACATGAGACATCCAGCTGTGTCAGAGGGAGTGACATCAGCTCCCAATGTCGCCATGTTTAAATAGGCTTCTGCCTTTGATAAACTTGTTACAGGAGTCCCACAGAAGGGGGCAGGCAGTAAACCCCTGCCTTTGTTTACTGTTCCTCAGGCAAGTTTTACTTAAGATTGCCAGGGGCCCATTGTGATTAGCTCAAGCAAAGCTGATGTGGATTATTACTACTGTTGCCCCATGTCTAGACAGTTCAGTTCTTTTAAGTATATCCCAACAGTACAGAGCTGTATAAAGCTTTATGATTGAATGCTGGCTTTGCCATTTATATAATCTTAAAAAATTACCACAACAGTCCAGAGACATACAGTGAAAGAGAAATAAGCTTCAGCACAGCACAAATTGCAATATTTAGAGGGTTGACATTGGTTAACCATGATGTACATTGTGAGTTGTATTTCAGTGTTCAAAGACGCTGACTTTGAAGTATACCACTATGGCTTTAATCTGCTATCTATGTTTGCAGGGAGAGGCAAAGTCTTTGCTGTGCTGCATTTTTCCAGCTCTGCTAGACCGGTGTGAGTGTTGCTAGCACTGCAGGCAGCTGTTCTCAACCTGTGCACGACTCATACATGCCAAGAGACCCGATTGAGGAGGGAGACTGACAATTGTTTTAGCCAAAAATGCCTTTATTTTCACTGTCTCCCACATGAGATTGCCAATACAAGTCATTGGGGAAAATAAATCCCCGACTTTTGTTCAAAATCACCCACTTTCCTGTTCTAAACTTTTGGCATGTATGATGACCTATTTTGTTGTACTGGGTGTTTCACTGCTTAATTCTCTGAGAGTGGGAGGAACCCCTGTCTGGATGTCTCTGCGACACTCAGGTGGTCCGAGAGAAAATATGTGTGCTAATTTATTTTTACACACTCTAGCATATCTCAAACTTTCTACTGTGATATCATCAAGACTCAAATGTTTTAATCCTTTGTGCATTCTTTGTGATAAAAGTTACACTGTGACATAGGCGTGCACAGTGTGGGTGCAAAGTCTTTTGTCACCTAAACAAAACATGTACATAGCCTGCCCTACAAGAAAGTTGTCTACTACCTTCACTTTGCACATGCAGCAACACTGAGAGTGCCCCTTGCACAGAGCACATTCCTTTCACCTGTGTAAATACATGCATCAAATGACAACAGAGCAACTTTTCATGAAATCGATGGAAGCAGTGGCCAACTTCGCAAAACAATTGGGTAGAAGGCCACCAGCCCTGCTCCTGCAGATCTATCAAGCTAAATGTGTGAGTATAGCTACCTATGGGGCGGGTGTGTGGGGGTTCTAAGATTCCCAACTTATTCAGAGAGTTGAAAATGCCTTTTTAAAGTTCCTTCTGGCGGTTCCGGCTAGCACCTCTGTTTACAATTGCCATAGTGAATTTGGTGTTCCATATATCGCCAACATTATTAAAGCTCAGCCTGCTCTATTATGGCATAGGATCTGGACTTCTACCAGAACTGGTCTTAACCGTGATATTATTAAAGATAGCATGAAGTTGGACCAGGCTACTAAGATCGCCTGGTTAAAATATATAAAAAACTTCATGCATGACCTTGGGCACCCTGATTACTATAATTCCCCCAAATCCATAAACTCCGTCTCCAGGAAGGAGTTCAAAAGAATTTGTATGACTCACCTGGAGGCAAACAGATTTATTGTAGAAGCAAATAAACCAACAGTACAACGGCACCAATTGATTTTAACTACCTACACTATACAGCCGTATTTACAGTATAATCTAAGTGGGTATGACAGATATGTTTTGACCCGATTTAGATTTGGGAATTTCAATTGTTTGATAAGTTTTCCCGAAATAAACAATTGGTCAAACGAAGTTATGCTGTTGTCCATGTGATAATCAGTCTCTGCAATCATCAATGCACGTGGTTTTATTTTGCAAATTTTATAAAAAGCAAAGAAGGAGGTGGATTCAGCCAAATTTAAGATTAGAGGGTGGACCCAATGCCGACCAGCGTTTTTAGTTTTGCAATTTTTAGACAATGAATGTTTTACCAATGCAATTGCCTGTTTTTTAAAAAGTACGTTTATAATCAGAAAGACCATTTCGATTTAAATGTCACACGGACATGTGTTTTTGATATTTTGTGATGAACTTAATTCCGTGAGGCATTGATCTAATCGCGATTTCTTTTTTATATTAATTGCCTGTGCTGTATGTTCACAAATAAGCTTTTTTTGTAAGATGATGCGTTTTTAATTGCTGTGTCTGCTTTTATGATTTTACATGCATAAAATCGAATAAAGCTTGTTCTGATCTGACAACAGAGTTAAATAGAGGAACAGGCGCTCTGTTTTTAGTTCTCATTGGGGAGGGACTATTGTTTTAGTGGTGAGTAATGGAGGGGGTGGGTTGCATTTCACTGATTACAAAAGTTCAATACATGTTGGTGAATAGAGTAAAGGAGAGATGTATTAAGGTATGTTTGTTGGTACGAACAGCAGTGATGTGAGCACAGGTGACGCTTGGGTCATTTTTTCATTTTTAACTACTCTCCCCTTGAAGATGATGACTGGCGGGGTGCACTTATGCACTGATGGCAACTAGGATCATTACCATCTCTTTCAGACTGCACCTGATTCAAACATACTACCTATATGGTGCTAACCTTTCCCTGGCTAGACTGCACTGAGATGGTCTCTTCCCTGAATCCACTTGCCCTCCGTTGTAGCACTGCCGTTGCCGATGCCTATCATATGGTGTAGTCATGCCCTAAGATTCAAGAGTTTTGGTCTGCAGTTGTGGGTGAGTTAACCAAAGTGTTGGGATGGAAGGTCACCCTTTCGCCCTTGATGCTCTTGTTGGGAGTCCATGAGGGCTCCAGGGGAATTAGAGCTGATCGGACATTCTTGGGCACAGCACTTATGGTTGCCAAGCAAGACATTGCCACTCGCTGGAAAAGCCCCGCACCCGCTACACTCTCACAATGGCAATGGGGGTGGACTAGTGGGCACAACAAGAGAGACCGATCTATGAAGCCCATGGTTGTCCCCAAAAGCATGGTTGAGTATTTGGAAATGGCTTGGTCTATTGCCTTAGGGTCACGCTTAGGGATTAGTGTGCTGGTGTTGCTTTGTGCTATGATATTGTGCAATTTAATAGCCTGCAATGTGGTAAAATGTAATATCATCTCTACGATATATTAAATGTGTTATATTCTCTGTGCAAAAACTCAATAAAGTCTGTTTATCAAATAAAAACATTTTAACTTCTCTCAGTTAAGCTCTGCAAGAAATAAATCGTGTAAGAACTTAAAAAATGTAAAATGCTTGAGGCTGAACTAAAAAAAGAAAATAATATTATTGAAAGGTCACTCATCTTTTGAACGAGCGGCTGAGTAGAACTCTCTCTCTCTCTCTGTGGGCTATTGTGTGTGCTTATGGAGAGACACTGGGCGCTGGAGGAAGGTTGACTGTGTGTGCAAGCATTCTCACAGCCTACAGGGAAAATAGTTTACATGTTAAAACTGCTGTTCATTTATCATGGGCTTCACCATTTGTCAAGTATTGGCAAGTCGAGATGGAAATAACTACAGCTACCATGAGGCCCTCTTTCTCTAACTCAAAACTAAATGCAATATTGAGTTTGCCCTTTTTCATTTGTCTCACATGTTACAACTGTTGTTCATTTCTCATGGACTGAGCAATATATATACAATGCTCTACTCTGAGACATTTCTGCGTACTTAGCTTGATTTTGTCCTGGTCTCCTCAACTGAAACTATTGATGGCATGAGTGACACCATACCAAGTGTGTACCTCAAAGAACTGTAAAGAATTAAGGTAACTCAGCTGACTAGAAGTGGCGGGTGACCCATTGACTTTGCACTGCTCACATGATGACTAATGCTAAATATACAACCAAGTTGTGTGTTCACCTGTATTGTACACAACTAGGCCTTGGAAGGGTCAAATTCATATGTTACTGCTACACTGTGTTGCCATAAATGTTTGGGAGATGTCATGTTCATTCCTTATTCCAAAATGCTAAATATCCGCACATCTAATGAGCTGCTCATTTCTAGTCTGTGTATTGAATGTCTCCAAATGTATTTTCTACCATGGAAATATATCACAATAGTAATTTCTATCTATTTTGTTTTTTCTAGGTCTCTACTTACTGTGACATAAAGCATTTCGATCCAGATACCGCACTTCCACCAATAACAATGTTCTCTATTTCTCAACAGGTCTATTTGGCACAGCACCTGGCCAGAGCTTGGCTACCGAACCAACTCCCACTCCACCCTTGGCTGAAGCCCTCAGTGATAACATCAGTCCTGGAGATGTGGATGTCAATGAACTTCCTGGCCCATCTGGTAAGCCTGGGCAGAAGGCAACAGTGAGTCTCACTGTGTCCACAACAACACTGCCCACCCCTGCTGCAACATTTCAGCCAACATCAGCCCCCTCATTGTGTGTACCTAGCACAGTTTCCACCATTGTGTGGCCCCCAGTCCTGGCTCCTGAGGTGACAATCACCAACAAAGTCACTGAGAAACTAGGAACCAGTGGGAGGGTGCAGCATGGCCCAGGGGCACAGGCCTGTGTGGGTAGGGGTCGTGGGAGGGTAACTTTGGGCCCGCAGAGTGAGGCCACTTGGGCCAGTCACACCCAGGCCACCATCACCCAATTCTTGGGAGCCTATCAAGACTCCCAAGATGTGATGGGCCATGTACTAACGGAAATTCGGGAGAGGAAGCGCTGCAGAGGGACATACACCAGGAACTGGCCACCTACAATACCAGCATGGGCCAGCTCATTGGGGTATGGCAGGATATCAGCACAACCCTCTGCAGGGCTTTTCCACCACCTTCCACCCCTGCCTGAGGTCAAACTACATCCCGCCCATCTACATCTGCGGAAGCCACAGGAAGGGAGTCCCTGTCAGAGGAAGACATGTCTGCAGACAACCCTGTCTCAGCAACAGTGGATCATACCCTTCCACTTCAGGATCGGACTTCCACTAATAACTCCAGGCGGTGCGGATAGCAAGACCTCCACTACCGCCAGTAAGAAACATTGCTCCTAATGTCATCCTTTGTGTGCAACACACTCACTTTGTGGACTATTTCTGGAATCTTTTCCTTTTCTGATGGGAGTAGTATTTTGGACTTCAAACAAATTGGCATCTACAATTATGGTTTTATTCACCATGACTGATTCCTTCACTTTTGGTTTTGCACTTCTCTTGTTCACTGCAATAAATACACTGTTCACAAACTCATTGCCTGCTGTAGTATTTCTCGCATCTAGCAATGTATATATGTACTCCCATCAGACCTTTACAATGCCAAACAAGCTTCTTGTGTAAGCATGGATATGTTACATGGATATGTCCATTGTTCCAATCATAGGCTGTCATGATGTCAGGAACATAGCAAATAATACATGACTCAAAATTAGTGTCAGTGATCACATTTTCAGGTGCTGACCTTAACAACATGGAAAGAGGGGATACATCAGACAATTTCCTATTTATTAGGTGATTTGAAATTGGTCTGTCATCAGCTGGAGCCCTATTGCCTAGCTCACAAATCAAATCCCACATCACGAACACCAATATACAGACACATGGCAGTACAACATTTTCTGATTACAGGATCATTCCAATCCAGTGTTGACGCACATGGTGCAATGTCACAAACACATGTCACTAATGTGCCACAAACACTTAGGCCTACAATGAGGGAACACATCAACAGCTACATACAGTTTCTACTCAATGAGGATTTAGCCAATGTGAAGAGACTATCATGATTTTGCCCCACACTAACATTTTGTTGGAGCACATGATGCCACACATATTGCATGAGGACCAGAACACTACAATGAGAAAGTCAAATGTATTCCTCATTAATTCCATCGTATCGCTGTGCTAGCTGTCTTGGTACAGGATTTGTACACCTAAAGTCTGTGACACTCATTTCCAGGAACAATCCATGTCCACTTTGTACGTCCAAAGAGCATCATTTACCTGCCAATGTCAGAACTCTGAAATGTCCAAATGAAGATGACATGGTGAAGGTACCTCAACAGACCAAAACAAAGAGATCAGCTATGATATCATGCATACAACACAATTTACATAAACAACTTCTGGAGTACACAGTGCATGACAAAATCTAAGCTAAACAAAACAACACCAACAAAGTGAGCCTGTGTAAAAAGCTTTGTCCACAAACACATTTCAGCAGATTTTGCCTGAGCTTTAACTTCCTAATATTTTCCCTAACCATACTCCTTACATCATCACAACAAGAGTTGCTTTAATAGTTAAAGTCATGACATCTGACAACTTAAACACATGGGAAGAAGTTGTAGATGAGATCTTGACGCAAGTCAGCTCCTTACTCTCTTCCCCTATCATTATCATTTGGCATGTCAGAATCCTCACCTGGTAGCACTTCCAGGTCTCCATCCTCTGCGATATAAGGGATGTTCCGTTGAAGGGCGAAGTTGTGGTGCATGCAGCAGGCCACAGTGATTTTACACACCTTCACAGGTGAGTAGAGGAGGGTTCCCCCAGTCTTGTCCAAACATCTGAATCTGGTCTTCATCCCACTCCACTGCCTGCTGTGTTCTTCCATGGGCATCATTGAAGCAGACTTCACCTGGCGTAGTGGGAATCCTCAGCAGTGCTGACAACCATGGACGGTTGTGATACCATGCGTCTCATAGATGGAAGACAGACATAGGTGAAAAAATAAGTTTCACATGCAATGATGTCCAAGATCTGGTACCATCTGTTACCATTTGATGATAATTGCATTGATGCATTTAAAACAATTATAGAGATTTTGTCTCATGCGCCTGCACTCGGGATGCCTGATTACAATTTAGGTCCTCCTCACGATGTCGGTCTGAAAGCATTCCAACTGACTCCTTGTCGGAATCGGTTCCGACCGACACGGGTTCGGCCAGTCTGACCGACTGATTACAATGTTTCTGAACACCGTTTGGTCGGACTCCCATTGACTTCAATGGGAGCTTGTGTTCCGACCGGCAACACAGGCTCCCATTGAAAAAAGGGGTGGTTGCGGAAAACCTTGCACCCTGTTGCAGCCATCCCATGGTGCCTGCCACACTATGCATGGTTGTACAGAGGGGACCCATGGGTATCCCCAAGGGCCCCAACTAGAGGCCTCCGGGTAAAGGGAGGCCTGCTATGGGCCCGCAAAGTCAGTTTCCGACAGTCGTTCCTTGTCGGACAGACCGATTCGGAAAGGCTGTCTGAATCCGACATCGTAACATGTTGGTCTGAAACACGGTCCTTAGACCTGTACGATTTGGCTCCGACCGACTCAGAGTCTCCAAATGCCAGTCGGAATCGAGTCAGAAAGACCGAACAGTTACCTACTATTGTAATCGGTCGGTCGGAAATATTTCCGTGTCAGTTGGAAATATGGGTTCCAACACGGGTTAGAAAAATCTGAATGCCATTCGGAGCCTTTCTGACCGGCATCGTGATGAGGCCCTTAATGTTTTTCTTGTTTTGTCATGAAAAGAGTGGATGAGCACTTTGACAGATCTGAAGAAACGTTCTTGCAATTGAAAGGTTTTTGTTAAGTGGATTTATTGAACTTTGAAAGAAACTTTTGAAAACTTTTTGAAAAAAAAGAAGAGCTGCGAAATTTGTTTTTTCCTTATGTTTTGATTATTGCTTTTATATAATAAGAAGAAAACATTATTGTTTTAAAGAAGATTTTTGTTGATTTTTTTAACTTTTGCGATGATAAGACTTTTTGCCTCAATAGAAGATGAATCCCCGCAGATGCTGTAAAATTATAAGGGTAATATTACTAATACTAGTATTGAGATGTTTTGTGGGACTGTTGTTATGCTTATTGACTCCAATGGGATATTGTTTGGATTATCTTGAGGATTAAATGTGGTGAGATAATGGGAAGAACAGAAGGTTGTGTCAGAGGAGATAAAGGAAAAACATGTTTTATCAGGTTTGCATTATAGGTTGAGAATGCAGCAAGAGAGGAGGGGTGAGTTGTGTATGGCAAGGTTAGGTTTATCAATGTGTGATAAAGTGGGGAGGCGGAGGCATCACGGCCGACTGTGCAGACATGCTCGATTGGAGCTCCGGCAACTTGTAATTAGTGTGAATCCCCCTTGCCCTTACTGGTTGCCACAAGAGTGGCTGCTCTATCGTGACCCCCCCACCGAGCGCTCTGCCAAACGAGCTTTGGGGACCTTAGTTGCCATGACCGGAGCAGGATTGCGTCTGCCTCGAGTGAAGTTGAGAGACCGCATAGGTTGCAACCCGCTCGGGCAAAGTTGGCAAGGAAGAGAGGTAGGAGTGATGCAGTCCCCCTCCTTGCCATGCACTCTGCGCTACTGAGGGATGCCACCATAAACATTGTACTACTTAGGGGGACATTTCTTGGCAAGAGGTCCCAGACACCATGGACTACCGATACTGAGAGGCCACTTCCAGTCAGCCCCACGCTGGCCCTGTATGATTGCTGCTAGGGCACCGCACAATTGAAATATATATCTCATAGGAACAATTGACGGAGGTGACCCCAGCCTTGGGGTTTAACAACAGTGAGATAGAGTTATTGCTCCCTAAGGCGGACCCTATGTTGAGTATTTCCTCTTTATTTACCTACTCGGTTGATCTGACACTGGTGTCACCTACGGCAAGAAGAAGCACCTATACGTTCTCCTCGTGACTGGATGCGTGAGTGGACCTGAATCCTTTTGTTTACTTTTAAGTACAGTTATAAGGAGGCCATTGCACTGGTTTGATATACATTATAGAGTACGCTGAGCAGGAGGACTAATAATTGTGAACACCGAATCACGCAGGGTTGAGCATTGCCTTGGATTGCAGGTGATTAAAACGGGGGCATCCCCCTGCCTATATGCCACCCAAACCTAAAGGAAGTTGGGGTGCAGCCTCTAAAAACCACAACTCCATAGAGGAGAGCATTACCATAATGATACAGGTGGGGGCCAAA
This sequence comes from Calotriton arnoldi, assembly GCA_963921515.1. Lineage (NCBI taxonomy): Eukaryota > Metazoa > Chordata > Amphibia > Caudata > Salamandridae > Calotriton > Calotriton arnoldi. Next base: position 586,292 of record CAWUFW010003146.1, read on the forward strand.
CATGAAACTAGCGTGGAGGGAGAACATAATCCACCATCTAATTTGGACATTAAAAATCTGATCCTGGAAGGGAATAAAACTATTACTGAAAAGATAGATACACCATCTATCTTTTCAGTAATAGTTTTATACACCTACACCAGCAGTAACATGACTTTATTGTGTCTAGACATGGATAAATTCTGTGAGTGAGTTAAGGACCTGGGATCCAGGATTGATACTGCAGAAGAGCTCCTAGGTACACATATGAGCCAATTAAGAGTCCGGGAGCGACACATACAACAGGAAATGAAAACTGCGGATTTGGAACACTGATCCGGGAAAAATAATGTGTGTATTCTTGGACTACCAGTAGGAACAGAGGCAACACCAGTGGAACTATGTCTGGAGGTTTGGCTCCCTAATGTACTAACAGGAATAAATGTGGAAGGAGAGTTGCATGTGGATAGATCTCATAGAACTCCTGGTGGTAGACCTAAACCTCATGCACCTCCCCGCATGTTATTTGCATGCATGCTATGATATAGTGATAAAGTTAATATTTTGGCGGCAGCACATGTGCAGGGGGAAATCGAGTACAATGGCAACAGACTTTAATTCTATCCAGATTATCGCATGGCTTCACAAAAAAAGTAAATCATTTATAGAATTTAATTGGAAATTAAGAGATAAAGGGTGGGATTATGCTCTGGCAAGTTTAAGAGTTGATTGGCAGAGGAAAGATTTTTTTAGAACAGCCGGAGGAAGCTAAGCAGTTTCCACTGATCACCTATAGATGTTGTCTGTTAAAAGTCCTGTGAGCTGGTGGGACTGGATACGATGAGGAGGGCTGACATTCCACTAGATTATTGACGAGGGGCATATGAAAAATGATTATGACCAGGACGAGAGTTATGCAGAGCTGAGATGGGTAAGCTAAGTGTATTGCTTTTGGAATTCCCGTTGTAAATGCTGTTAAAGGGAAATTTGATTGTATTACTGTAAGGGGGGTGCTTATTGTGACAGTTGTGGCGGTCAAGTTGGGGTAGACCACCCCAGAGGGAAGGAGGGAAAATTTCCCTACTTTTGCACATATTGAACGGGAGCAACCGCAATTTAGCATGTATTATTTGTTGCAACTGATAGTGCAAATATGTGGCTGATTTCTACAGCTTTACATGATGGTGACAATTATATCTTGGAATGTGAAGGGGATTCAAAACCCCATTAAGCGGCAGAGGATATGGTCTTATACTCGTAGGCAGCAAGCAAAAATAATTATGTTACAAGAGATGGGTGGATAATAGTGTTCTGCTGTGTGTCATTACAGAACTGAGGGCCTCAGTCGGAAGGTAAGAGGGAGTGGTAGGGGAGATTGGGGGCAACCTACAGTACTTTTTACTTCCTACATGCTTAATGTAGACACTCCTGACTTCTTTGAAGGGCTGACGAGTGTTCTGGCCCCTTATGCCCACTATTATTATTTTGATGGGAGATAATTGTATATTGGATAGGGAGCTGGATAGCTCCAGGCAGGTGTTGCGGCCATTAGGTGGAGCTTCTAAGGCACTCTTAGAAGCAATGGATTCGTTACATTTACTAGAGCTGTGAAGGGCAGTTTGTGGCTAAACTAGGGGATATTCATTTTATTCCCCACTCCATGGTACATTTTCCAGGATTGACTACCTATTGATACACCCTGAGCAAGCAACTGAGTTTGACACGATACAGTACCTTGATCGTACATTATCAGATCATGCTCCCCTGCTAGCCACGATGTGGTGCATTAAATGATCAGGCATACAGAGAGACGATCCGTGCAGCGGTGAGGGAGTTCTTTGAAATTAACACTGGTACGGTTAACTTAGCTGGAACTTTATAGGAGGCTTTTAAAGTAACTATTAGGGGTAATAATATGGCGACTACCTATGGGGTATGACACTCACTTATACACACAGTGACAACTTTGGAGCATTAAATTGGTGATATTGACCGACAGGCACCACACACAGACGTGGTATGGGAACAGCGAAGTCGATTGCAGGGGGACCTGCATGAGATACGAGAAACTCTGAGTTGTCATGATTTCAAAGCACACAATATGAACTTGGGGTATGCACCGGGCTGGTTATTGGCATGGTTGGTTAACAGAGAATGGATTGGGAATACAGTGGTCACGATAAAAGATAGTCAATGAAATATTAAGGCAATTTGCAGAATGTTTTCCAGATCTATATACTCAACAGGGAGCACACGATGAGGCGGGCATGACAGCGAATTTAGATACAGCCGAGCTGCCAGTGGCTGATGCTGAAATGCGTTAATTGCTAAATGCTCCGATAGACAAAACGGACATACGATGGGCGATTAAACAAATGAGTGCAGGGAAGACACCAGGGAATGATGGTCTAGGAGCTGTGTTTTATAAGGAATATGTAGATTTGTTGTATTGAGGGTATTACCTGCTACACTGCTACATTGAGAGAGGCATATATATTGTGATTTTACCAAAGCCTTGTCATGATGTCTCCGCCAGTTATCTATGATTAACGTAGACAACAAAATATTGGGGAAGATCCTGGCTCATCGTTTGACTATGGTAATTGGGGATCTAGTTCACCCTGATCAGGCAGGCTTTTTAGGGGGACTACTACTACTAAAATACTACTAATATACGGAAAGCCTATCTGATACTGGAACAGATTCGAAAAGAGGAAGAGCCTTGCGCAGTGCCAAGTCTGGATGCGTATAAAGCATTTGATACTGTGGACTGGCAGTTCATGTGTGTGTTGAAACAATGTAATTTAGGAGACACTTATTTGAAACGGTTACAATTACTTTATACTAATAGTCGAGCCGGGTTGAAGGTGGGTGATAGATTTTCTGACAGTTGCCCAGTGGAGTGGGGGACCAGGCAGGTTTACCCCGTCACCATTGATTTTCATGCTGATTATTGAGCCTCTGGAAAGTTTGATATGATCTCAGCATGAAGGAGAGGGAGTAATGGTAGGAATTAAAAGAGAAATCATCCCCTTGTAGGCTGATGATATTTTGTTGACTTTACGGAACCCTGAACGAACGTGGCCCACAGTATATAACACTATTAAAGTGGTGGGAGCCCATTCGGGATTCATGTTGAATACAGACAAATCTGTTATTTACCCGATACAGGCACCACGCTTAGGGGATGAAGCTGTTAGTGATATCAGATTGCAGAGAGCACATGTTAAATAACTGGGACTGTACCTGTGTTCTAATGTTATGGAAATATATGAGTCCAACGTGGGTACTCTATTGTAAAGTGCAGAATGCAGTGTCCGAAGATGGTTAAAGTTTCCTCTATCCTTAATGGGGCGAATAGCGATTAGTAAGATGATTCTTTTGCACCATTGTTGTGTGTTCTACAGCATATGTCAATCGGATCCCAGATGCTTGCTTTAGATGATTAGATGAGTTACTTCGTTTACTATATTGAGGCACAGGAAGGGCGCATGTTAGTTTAAGGGTGCCGCAGTTGCCCTGGGACAGTAAAGGATTGCAAACCCCGCATTTAAGAAGTTACTATCAAGCTTTCCAATTACAGCATGTAAACGGGTGGTTCACAGGCCAGTGCAGTGACCCTGTAACGGGTATATTGATAAGACTAGTCAAGCCGCGTGAATTGCTAGCTTTACCATTGGTCTACAGAAAGAAGAGAAAGTTATTTCTATTACAAATTTGCACACTACTGGATATATGGGAGCAAATAACGAAAGGTAAAAATGACATCTATATATATCAACAACAGCTAGTACCATGGTTAGCAGATATTAGTCCTATGTTACCAGTGTTTTTACAGCACAGGAAGGAGGCTACTACTCCACGTACATTAGGAGATGCATATGAGGATGGCCGTTTAATGAGTTACGCCACCTTTTGTGCTAGCTGGAATTTGGCAGAAGGCAGTTTCTTAACTGATGCAGGACTAGCAGCAGCATCACCACGCGTGCCATTACATCGCAAGTCGTATCAACGACTTGCTGTAGGGGGCATGCAACACCAGGGAATGTGTTGGATTTTAAATCCAACACCTTCCCTGCTGTTGCACAAACTGGAGTAGGAATAGTAATTAATACTATTCCTAAGTCCAGCGTGCCCCCTACAGCAAGTCGTTGATACAACTTGCGATGTAATGGCATGCATGGTAACAACGCGGTCGTTGTAACGACCGCATTGTGAAGCCATGCGTTGTGAATGTATGCGTTGTAACGTCATACATTCACATAGAAGTCCCCTCAAGGGCAGGCCCAAACAGCCATACAGCAGGTTGCTGTGTATGTAAAAGGTAGGACATGTACTTTTAAGTTTTACGTATCCTGGTAGTAAAAAACACTTACATTTGTTTTTTTACTACTGCAAGGCCTGCCTCTCCCATAGGATAACATTCGAGTTACCTTATAACATTTAGTAAGCTGTAACATCTAACTGGGAGCAGGTAAACAGGTTTAGTTTGGTGTCTAAAGAATTCTACTTAAAAGTCCTCTTCAATGGTAAAGTCGGTTTTTAAACACAAATCTGAAAATGCCACTTTTGGAAAGCTGAAAAAACAGATGATGGACGGAATGCTGAACAATGCAAACATTCACCCCCAGTCACAGATCTGGGTTTATTCCATTGTGTTTTTGCTCACTACACCACCCTAGTTTGGACCCTGCCAATGCAAGCAAAAAAGATGCATTTAACCCAGATCTGTGACTGGGGGTGAATGTTTGAATTGTTCAGCATCCCGTCCATCATCTGTTCTTTTTTCATTTGTTGCCCTAAGTGGGAAGGGTATGCTCAGACGTGGGTCCCGTGCTTGCTATGCCACCGGATTCAGGCTAGCCTGACTGATATGGGGTGATATCCCGAAACCAGTCCCAGTATGTTTGTTTCTGGTCCAGGGAGGACATGGCTTGGCAGTTTGGCTGGACTGTTCCCATGGGGGCAGGGTCAAGACTGATTTACACATGGCTGGGTCTAACCTGGAATGGCATGGCAAACAAAAAAATGATGGATTTAACCCAGAACTGTGACTGGGGGTAAATGTTCGATTTGCTCAGCATTCCGTCCTTCATCTAATATTTTTGCACTTCTAGAAAGCTGGCATTTCTTGTCCTACCATTTGGTGCCTGCAACTTGATCCTGGGTGACATGATTAGGTGTAGCTGGCAGTTGGTCTTTGTGTTATGCTCCCAGACAGTGAGACACTGGTCTATTGTGACCCCAGCCAAGGTGGGGCCAGGACAGGGAGGAAGGGGATGTCTGATACCTCAAGGGGGTGGAAACCTCTAGAAGCGTCCCCAACTTTAATGTGGGCACCAGGTATATCAGGGGTTTGTAAAGCGCACATAAATATTGGACCTCAGACCCCAGCTCTTCAGTACACTTCTGGACCTGTGGACTCAGCCAGGAACAAGGAGTGCTGTGCTGCTGAAAGGACTGCCACTCTGCTGGACTGCTGCGCCAAAGGACTGGAGACCTGCTGTGCTGACCTGCTGCTTTGCTGCCCTCTGGGTGAGAAGGACTGGATGTACATCTCTAAACCCAGGGCCACAGAGAACCTCCAAGGGCTCGTTGTCTGGCCTCCTGATCAGAAGCCCCAGGGAAAGAACAGAGTTCAAACAACCTTAAACCCAGCACCTGGACTCTGCCATCTGTGAGTCTTGCCCTCCCAAGTGGTGTCACCCCTGGTCCCTTGAAATTGGGCTTGTAGGTGCTCTGCCTGTCCATCTGTGGATTCAATCAATCAATCAGGGATTTATAGATCGCACTACTCACCCGTGAGGGTCTCAAGGTGCTGGGGGGGTTCGGGCAGCCCGGAGGTTAACAGAAGAGCCAGGTCTTGAGGTCCTTTCTGAAAGTTTGCAGTGTTGGGCTTCGTCTGATGCTGAGGGGGAGTTCGTTTCCAGGTCTTGGCCGCGATTTAGGAGCAGGATCTTCCCCCTGTTCTGGCTCTGTGGATGTGGGGGACCTTGGCAAGGGCTAGGTCTGCGGCGCAGAGGCTTCTCTTGGGGGCGTGGAAGGAGATTCTTTCATTGAGGTATTGGGGTCCGGTGTTTTGGAGGGCTTTGTAGACGTGTGTGAGCAGTTTGAAGGTTACTCTCTTTTTGATGGGAGCCAGTGGAGGTCGCAGAGGTCCTGGGTGATGTGGTCATGTCATGGTATGCTGAGGACGAGTCTGGCTGCTGTGTTCTGGAGTTTGCGAAGGAGTGTTTTGTTGATTCCGGCGTAGAGCTCGTTTCCGTAGTCTAGCCTGCTGGTGATGAGTGCATGGGTGACGGTCTTCCTGGAGTCGGGTGGGATCCATTTGAAGGTCTTGTGAAGTATGCAGAGGGTGTTGAAGCATGTGGATGACACGGTGTTGATCTGGCGGTTCATGGTGGGTGAGGTGTCGAATATGATGCCGAGGTTGCGGGCGTGGTCCGTGGGGGTGGGTGGGTTTCCGAGGGTGGGAGGCTACCAGGTGTCGTCCCATGCGGAGGGGGTGGATCCGAGGATGAGGACTTCCGTTTTCTCCAAGTTGAGCTTCAGGCAGCTGCTGCTCATCCAGGATGCGACGTCCTTCATTCCTTTCAGGAAACTGTGCCTGGAGAGGGAGAGGATGAACTGGGTGTCGTTGGCATAAGATACTATGCTAAGTCCGTGTTTTCTGACGATGGTTGTGAGGGGGGGCATGAAGATGTTGAAGATCGTGTGACTGAGGGAGGATCCTTGGGGTATTCCGCACCTGGCCTCTGTGGGTTCGGAGAGGAAGGGCGGGAGTCTTATTCTTTGTGTCCTGCCCAAGATAAAAGAATGAATCCTGTCTAAGGCAGTTCCCTGGATACCGGCTTCGTGGAGTCTAGCGGCTAGTGTGCAGTGGGAGACGGTGTTGAAGGCTGCTGAGAGGTCTAGTAGTATGAGGGCTGCAGTGTGGCCTTGATCGAGGAGGGTGCGGATGTCATAAGTGGCAGCTATGAGTTCAGCAGAACTGACTCGTCTCCTCCCTGGCAGAGTGCATCTCCAGCTGAACCGGTGTATCGCTTCTGCTGCTCGGTACATCGTCCAAGGAACCGATGCATCTCCTCTGCTGTGTGAACTTCCCCAACATAAGGAAATCTCCTTGCCCAACACAGCCTATGGGAACCAACACTGCGCGACGCATCTCCATACAGGGACATCGTCTCGTCCAATGCAGCCCATCGGAAACTGCCACTGCATGATGCATCTCCATGCAAGGAAATTGGACCGCACTTCACAGCTCCCTGGTTACACCGCTGAGTGATGCAGCTTTGATGCTGGACTCTGCATCTGTTCTCATCCACGATTTAGGTACTATGTTCAGTGGACCTAAGTGGGTCCCTATAGGTGGTCGGTGCTCCATCGCAATCACCTTGAACTTGTGACTTTGTCCCAGTCTGGGGCAAACAGATAGTCTCAGTTGGTGATTTCTGATTTTTGGCAGTATTTGTACTGAAATCTTTATGTGAAGAAGTACGAGGAACACGGATGAGTTGTATATCTTCTTCTTTATTGAAGGTTCACTCCAAAAGTAAGGAAATGTTCTATCCACAGGGCTCCCAGCAACAAGTGACCCTTAGGATTCCAGATCAACACTCCAGAACAAAGAACACTCAAAATAGAATGCGATTAGGTAACATGTCTCTGCAGAGACAGGTTATGCAATAACTACTACACACCTTCCCCCTATATACAAGAGCAACTTAATAAACAAGAAAAGAAAAGAAAAAAAATCAGTGCAAAACAAAGTCATGTAATTTTCCAGGAATTTTACAAGTGCGAGAGCTCCTGCGAACAGGTGACGTATCATTGAGCAATGACTGAGGGGTATCTGGCTTAGTTGAATTGGCAGAATGCACAGGGGCAATCCTGCTTAGATTCCATATACGTCCATGATTAAGCTTAACAGCATTTTGAAACAACCTAGTCACTTTAAAAGGTGAAGAAAATTTAGAACCTGCAGACTTCTGTGGGTAACGTACTCTCACTCTGTCACCCACACATACATTCGTGTGAGAAACAGCATGCCTCGCATCAAAGTTCTCTTTCCTCTTGATGCACTTCATTTTTAGGTCGAGCCCTGAGCCAGCGCGCAAGCGCTGCTCTGGGGTTGATCAGGGGTAGTTGAGTACGGGAGAGAAGCCACGCCCACTCCCCGCCCATCTTTTTCATTGGCTTGTGTCTTTGTCCTTTACTAAATGCTGCCTTCCATTGGTTTATAGACCTGTTAGTCCCTCCCTATGACGACCATAGCGTCATTTGTATCCTTACATGGCTACTGGCCCCTTTACTTCCAGTACTATTTTCTCCCCGTGCCTTCTCCCCCCCTCCCGCAGTCCATGCCTTCTCGCCCCTCCCAGCACTCCCGTTATTCATGCGTTCGCACCCCCCAGCCCCCGCCCTCCCGCCCATTTGCAATGCAATAGGTCTCGCGTAAATGCGAGTCCTATTGAAAGCACTGGGCTGGACTTCAAAGTATTTCCACTTAATTGGGGCTCAGAGCAAAACGTTTGAAGACCTATGGGGGACAGCGAGTTGGTAAATACGGCAGAACTTTGAAGACAGCCGGGAAGCAGGCCCTAACGCGTTTTAGATGGGAATGAGAAAATATTACACAACACCAGAGTCAAACTTTTCCATTCCTACACTGACAGTAAGTTATTGCGCTATGGGTGGGGAAACGGTTGGCTACATGGGATACGAGAACGGCAGAAGTCGCTGTAAACGTGTAGAAAAAAACTCATTGAGTTCATTGGCTGTGGGACTTGAACAATATACGGTCTAGTGGCGCAGTATGTAGCTGCTGCACGTCCCGCCTCCCATCAGTACGTAACGGGGGCTCAGCAAATGTCATCAAATGACTGCTTAATAGGTCTGCTTGGCTGTTTGATTGAGCCTGCGTCACGGGCAGCTGGAAGAATTGGTGAACCACGTGAAGGGGAGCTGTGTTGGTAAGTAGACTCGTGTTCCGCAGCCCCTGCTCCAGTATCCTTACTTACAGCAGTCTGTACAGTGTCCTTTCGTGGCTGCCATAGCCCCTCCTCCTCTGCTCCACGGGGTGGGGTCAGCTGCCCCACACTCACTGAGTGCTGCCTACTTTCCCCCAACTTGTTCCGTCTCTTGTCCGGACTACCTCTGCCACCAGCTCTGTACGCATAGGCTCCGTTCCCATTCTCCTGTGGTGGCAAGTTGTATTCATTGATCTGCGGGGCTGGACTACCTTGAAAAGCCCACCCAGCTTGAGGATGGGGGTTCTATCGCTGCAGGCTAAGCTTTCCTACAATAGGGCGACGCCCCTGGCATGGAGGAGAATTCCAGGCAGTGTCTACAGATATTCCGGACTAATGGTTAAAAGTCTAAACAGAAACTCAGGAGAAACGGCCCGTTACACTGACTCATCTTAGGTGAAGTAAGTATAAAGATGACAGCAGCCCTGTCAACTTTCCCTAGTTTATGTGCTATTTGCTGTTCCATTCTAGTTTTTTTCCTATTAATTTTTGGGGCTTGTATTCTTGCATATGCCTTTATAAAACAAGACTGCAAGCCCCAGAATTCAAAGTAAAACACCTGGCCTGGAGAAGCACATCACGCATTGGATCTGGGAAACTCAGCAGCTTTGTGACAAATCAAAATAGTTCAGGAGACTGTAACCAGTGGCACAGTCTATAACTAATGGCTCAGTGGAACGCACACAAACTACTGTTCACCGTTTGACACACCAAAACACCTTCTCCTTCTACAGTGCTTTGTGCCCGGTTTTGTAGCTGCTGTCAGAAAAAGCATTGGAAATGCTCTTTTTTGGACGCTACACCCTTAAGTACAGACCCCTCAGTTCATGCTCCCGTTTCACATTTGCAGAACTCATAGCATATCCTGGATTTTCTTGGGAATCACCTGTTTTTGTTTTACAGAATTTCATATGCCTAAGATTTGCTGATACTAACTGTGATGGACAAATGTTCAGTAAAAGTGATTTCTGTGCGGTGTGCAGGAGTTGGTGATGGACTGAGGGCATGAGTTATGTGTTTGTGTGCTTGAGATGAAATGAAATGAAATTAAATAGGGGTATTTATTCGAGCGCACAGCTACTCAGACTAGAGTGTCCTGGCGCCGTTGACAGCAGTAGGAAAAGGAGTGAGAGAGACCCAGTTAAAGATTAAAGAGCCACGTTTTTAGGTTCTTCCTGAAGGACAGAAGGTTTGTATTTAATCTCAAGGCTTCAGGGAAGCTATTCCACAGCTTTGCACCTAGATAGCCAAAGGATCTGCCTCCTGTGCATGCCAGGCATATCCTGGGGATGCAGGCCAGGTTGCCATTTGAAGAGCGCAGAGGCCTAGAGGGAGTGTAGTGAAAGACCCGTTTAGTTAGATAGCCTGCACCTACTTTATGGAATGCCTTAAAAAAGATGGTTAGGGCTTTGAAATCTATCCGTGCTTTTATGGGGAGCCACTGAAGGGATGCAAGAATCAAAGTCATACTGGATCTAGGTTTAGGTTTGATGATAGCTCTGGCTGCCGCGTTCTGAACCACTTGCAAATGCTGAATCAGAAATGTGGGAGGCCCAGGTACAGGCAGTTGACATAATCAACTGTTGTGGTTATCAATGCCTGCACCACTATCTTTCTGCTCTCCAGTGGGAGTAGTAGCAAGAATTTTTTGAGCATGCAAAGTATGCCAAAACAGGTGCCAGTGAGATTCTGGATCTGAGAATGCATGGAAAGTGATTTATCTATCATGATTCCCAAGTTTTTTGCTTTCTCCTTTTCAGCAGGAGGAGGCGGAAGATCATCTGGCCACCAGGCGCTCCATTCCGGAATGTCTGGGCAACCAAAAAAGACCACTTCAGTTTTATCTAAATTACATTTTAGCTGATTATTCTTCAACCAGTTAAACACCTTTGTTAAACAGGCCCTGATCCTTGCCCCGTCGAAGTCTGAGCCTTTGACACGGGTGAAGATCAGCTGAGTGTTATCAGCGTAAGAGACGGTCTTGGCACCCTCTTCCTCTACCATGGATGCAAGGGGGGATAGGTAGATAATAAAGAGGGTGGGGCTAAGGGTGGAACCCTGAGGGACACACACATCCAAGGACGGCATCGGAGATGAGAACGGAGGGAGCCAGATGGTCTGAGTTCTCTCTCCCAAGAAGGAGGACAACCATGTCAGGGCCGTCCCACACAGGCCAATGTCTTTGAGCCTATTAAGGAGCCTGACGTGTGGGACCGTGTCAAAGGCCGCTGACAGGTCGAGAAGTATCAGAATGGCCTTGCTGCCCTGATCCAAACTGCCCCTAATGAACTCGGTCACCTCAAGCAAAGCTGACTCAGTACTGAAATAGGCTCTAAAGCCGGACTGGGATTCATGGAGAAGCTTACCGTCTTCAATGTGTCTTTGTAGGGCCTTGTTAACATGCTTCTGTAGTGCTTTAGAGAAGGCCGGAAGCAGGGATATTGGCCTATAATTGGCCGGGTCCGTCAGGTTGGCGTTGGCTTTTTTTATCAGTGGGAGAATCTCAGCATGTTTCCATAAATTTGGCATAATACCAGAGGAGAGGGAGGCATTGAAGAGCTGATGTACTATAGGATTAATAGTGGGGGCTAGTAAGGCCAGGATATTAGCTGGGCAAGGGTTGGATGGAGAGCCCGACTTAATGCTTTGAATGAGGGACAATGACTCTTCCAGCTGGAGCTCCGGAAAAGCTTGTAAAAGAGGAGGGTCCAGGTTTTGAAATTTATCATTTGTACTATGATAGAAGGCCAGCTCATCTTCTGAGATGTTGGAGAAGGCTTGTTGGATCAGCGCGATCTTTTTATAAAAGAATTGGGCAATCTGCCTTGGCCATTCTTCAGTGCATGGCCCTTCGGCTAAGCCGGCTATCGGTGAGGTGAAGGATTTCACTATCCTAAAGATATCTTTACTTTTGTTCTGAGAAGTATCAATCTTTGTTTGAAAAAAATTCTTTTTGGCTGTTTTTACCTTGGAGTAGTGAGTTTTTAGGATTTCCTTGTAGACCTTCTTGTCTTCTGGTAAGTAAAGTTTGCGCCATTTACGTTCCATTTTCCGACAGTTCTTTTTACTGGTTCTAAGGAGATCACTAAACCAGGGGGCCAAGGCGGCCAGCCTCTCAGAGGTGCGGGTAATAACTGGAGCCGCTGCCTCGATATTTGTATGAAGCCAGGAATCTAGTTGAGAGGCACCTATATCAGAGGTATTGGATAGCTCAGGTAGAGAGCATCCTAGGGCGTCAGCTAGCTTTGGAATGGATATCTTATGAAAGGCTCTATAGCTGGAAGTCTTTTTCCCAACGGTCGCCAAAGAGGTAGAACCAGAATGAGGTATGTCAAATTTGAGAAGAAAGTGGTAAGACCAAGTAATAGGCAAAGGAGGATCTGCAGATAAGTTAAAATTATGAAAAATGTGGTCATGGACGTGGCCTTTCTCATGGGTAGCCAGGAAAGTGGCGGTGGTCATCTCAAAGGTCTGTAAAGTTTCCACCAGGATAGTAGCTTGGGGATCTTTCATATTATCCATATGGATATTGAAATCCCCCAGGATCAGACAATCTTTGTATTTTAAGGCCAGGGCGGCTGTGGCTGAATTAAGTGAGGTGATAAAGTTTTTGATTGCACCAGGGGGTCTATAGATCAGAAAACCTGCGATGCTTTGGTGGGGAGATAGTGTACAGTGGAAACCTAAGAACTCTGTGTTCTCTATGGATTCCGTCGTGATAGAGGAGCAATCAAAGCTATACTTATAAATTATGGCGACCCCTCCGCCCTTTCCCCCAGGGCGGTCCTTCCTGAGTATTATATAGCCCAAGGGAATGGCCAGAGCGATAGTGGGGTTGGAGGCGTCAGACAGCCATGTCTCCGTAAGAAATAGGAGATCAGGCTGCTCGTCTGGAAGTAGATCCTGGATGTGTGACGCGTGCTTTTGCATGGAACGGCAATTAACTAAGATAGCTTTAGTACCCAGTGTCTTCCACGTGCGTTTGCTCTTGGTATTGCTCGGGAGGCTTTTGAGAGTGAGATGCACATATTGATCGTAATTCCTGGCATGTTATGGGAAGTCATGGTAGCCATTGCAAAATGAGGTAATTACTGGCACATTGTGCACCCCCATTGTACTAAACAAATGCAGCAGTGCCAGACAATGACTGAAATAGACATTCACCACCTAAGAAGCGTGCAGAGGAGGTATTCCACATAGCAACAAACCACAAGTATTTACTTGCGTCTTCTACTAACCCCAGGGATTTCGACATATACAGAACCAGAAAGGGCTTTTACCAACTCTTAAAAAATATAGGAAGGAGGATCCATACTCTTCATATGACGCTAAAGTAGGGGATGTACCACTTCCCAAGCATCAGGAGGGCACATTACACAAAAAGAACTTTGAGGAGAGGGATTTGCCATCTGCTGTGAACCAGGTAAACACTATAGGGAAGGACATTTAGTACCTACCATAAAACAAGAATCCTGGTATTGACTGCAGGAAATAAATTGGAGAACGTGTGCTTACCACCTGCAATGTACGCCAAGGTACTGGTGTGCGACAGGAGCTATATATATATTATTATTATTTTTGGGCGATAGGGCTCAGAGTTGTGAAGGCAGACTGTGTACTTTTTCCCAGTGCCTGTGATAAGTTGTCTTTGGGCGAGTGCTACACTAGCACTCTGTGAAGGAGCCCCAGGGGCTAGTATAG